>OY757941.1:50849195-50864195 GCA_963585895.1 Sepioteuthis lessoniana | reverse complement strand
TTATTTTATATAAATATATATATATATATATATTACATATATTATGAATAAATATCTATATATACACACACCCACCTGTATTTTATATAAATATATATATATATATATATGTACACACACGTGTATTTTATATATATATATATATATATATATATATATATATATATATATGTAAATTGAATTTTATTCCCGATAAAAAATGGTCGGCGATTTAAAGCTTGAGTTTTTTTCTGCTGCTCTTATTTAGCATCTCCAACTTGCTTTGGAAAATGAAAAGGACAAATTGAAGGATGCTGAGGATGTTGCCCATGAAAAACAGGCAGAGAATTTGCATCTGCAACAAGAACTAGAGACAGAACGACTGCACAGCCAGTCATTGATTGCAAAACATGATGCCGACCTAGCCCACATGAAATCCTGTATCCAGGAGAATGAATCTTATATCGAACAACTCACAAGGTTAGTATTGCAATGCTGTTTTTTTTTTTGGTTTTGGCCTCAAATGCAAATATAATCATTTAGAAAAAAATCTTTAACCTTTTTTTTTTGTGGGTGTGACAGGTTTCGCCCAATCTGCGTTAAGCCAGCTCCACACATTTATGTGGGAAGTGGTGTCCAAAGCTGGTTCCTAGCCACATTTTTTTTTAAATTTTCATCATACGTGTGAAAGCATGTGTGATACTCTACTCTCATCAGCCGCCAACCAGAGGTGATAACACAGTTTCGGTAGCTCAAGGTGTTACTGCCATTCCTGGCGCTACCAAGCAGCTTTTGCCACTGGACAGAGTATTAAGAGAATTATATATATATATATATATATATATATATATATATATAAGCCTCATTGTTTAAAACTGTTCATCGATCTCATCAACAAGGATTTTTCCCAGTTACCCATTTTATCATTTGGTGTTTTTCTGATCATACGCAATGATGATTGGATGGCTTGCAGGTGGGCATACCAGGAACTAGCAGGTGGCTTGCTGCAGGATACTAGCAAAAGACACCAGTAGAAGTTACTGGATCCTGAGCAGACACAGTTCTAGATTAGTGAGCACTGAAACCGTTCTAGTGCTTAACACTCACTTTCATACCCTCTCCCATTTGATGTTTATCAGTGCTGTGACGTAGATGAATGGAGAGAAGTTTATGTGGTAGAGAGGGGTTAAATAATACTGGATGATTAAAAAAAAAAAAAAATCTTACCAGCTTTATTAGGATTACCTTTATGATATAATTTTGAGCATGTTCACTTTCCCTGTCAATATATTCTTGGAATCTTATACAGACGATTAAAAGAAATGTTAATATTTTTATAGGAGTATCTTTATTAGAAAAGCAGAACTGATTTTAAGGAAACCACTTGGGGAAGATTCCAGTAATGTGATGACAGGAATGGTGAACAGTTTTAAAACATTAAAATTATAATATAATGGAACTCCCATAGAAATGTATACATTTTTCAAACATTGTATATTTCTGTAAATATTTAGATTGTAATGTAATACCCTTCAAATAGACCAATTTTTTTCTTTTCAACTATTTTATGTATATATCATTAAAACACTGAGGTAGAACACACTATTCATATATATATATATATATATAAGCATGACCTGTTGAAGACCCGCAGAGTATTTTCTTTTTAGGATCTTTAAGTGAAAGTGTTTAAGTCTTATTATTATTTTCCGTATGTCTGGTTTGAGGTAGTGAAGACATAAGGAAAGTAATAAGAAGATGCAAATGTCTTCACTTAAAGATCCTAAAAAGAAATTACTCCGCAATCTTTGACAGAATATGTTTAAATAATGACTTGCGGCCTAAGTACACAATTCATATATATATATATATATATATATATATATATATATAAATTCTAAAACAAAGACCTAAATGCTAGCTGGGAGTGTCCTCATGGTGCAATGGTTAAAGTGATGGACTACGGAATCGTAGTAAGCGAGTTTATACTCCAGTCATGCTAAAACGTTCACTTTAGGGGAAAAACTCTTAGGAAAGGTATGAACCCCCTTATCCTCCCAGCTATGGGTTAAATAGTACCACTACTGTTCTTCTAGGAGAATGGCTTTGGCATTAAATAACCTACAAAGGTTGATATGCCATTATACAAATGTGGCGAAAATTGTGAAAATGGAGAGGGGGGCTTACCTTTTAAGCAACCTCACGTGTGTCTCGTTCAGAGTCAGGCCGGGAAACGAAGAAATTCAAGATGGTGCCCACGACTTTTTATAACCATCTGATCTCGCAAAGTCACACAAATTATCACTGCTCATATGAAAATGAGGTGGTCTCCGACTTGATAAAAGCGGGTTGCTTTGAGGAAGCAAGGAATTGCAATACGAGAATTGGTGGAGATCATTGCTGCTCGTTGGATTCCCTTTTTTTGACTCAACAAAGAAACCAAACCACACCAAACCTAAATGCTACCTCTTTCAATTGATTTCATTCTGCTTTGCCTCTGTTATTTGGAAAACATCTATGATCAAAATTTTCTTTAACTGCTTATATTTTGTCACTAAAGTTGATTTCCTGTATAAATATCAAGTACATGACGTGTAATTCAATTGTGAGAATGAAAAATCCTCGTCAAACTGTGTATTCATTTCATCTAGTTGGATACTTCTCTAAAGTATTGTAACTTCTTGTTTTATTTTTTGTATATTTTATTTCAAAAATCTAATAAATATCTGATTCTTTCCGACATCGAGCTATTTAGAAGTCATAAATGGATTCCGTGTGAAATTCTGGCCAATAAATATGTGTCCATTGTATGGTTTATCATATTTCTTATAAATTTGCAATCCACTATCCTGATGTCCATGAAACAGTCACTCACTCAGAACCAATTCTTGGTTGTTACCGAATGGGGACCTGACTAAATATATTTTCTACCACTAAGCATTCTAATAATAGAATCCTGTGTCATAAAAAGGGGCCACTTGTGTGAAGGTCATTCAATAAATAAAGAGAATTTTCTTTTTGCAAAATACTTTTTTTTTTTTGTTCAAGAAATGTAAACTCAATTGTTTTTAATTGGATTAAAGAAAAAAAATTTTTTAATCTTGCAAAAATATTTGTTTTGAGGCTATTCAGAATGGCAGTAAATAAAATGCTTGAACAGAGGTCTGTTATCAAATTTTTGGTGGCTGAGAAGTGCAAACCATTTGAAATTTACTGAAGAATGTATGATGTGTGCGTAAAAGCATGTTTTAGTAAAAAAAAAAAAAAATGTTTACAAATTGGCTAAAAGTGACTTTGCCATGGTGAACTTGTGTCGAAAAGACAGTCCGTAGAGTGGAAACACATTGACTCTCTAGTAAAGAAAAGTTGTAGGCACAGCAATCAGTATAGAAGGTGATATTGACTGTCTTCTGTGACATGAAAAGTTACAACTGTACCCAGTGTTTCCTATTACCGACTCATTTGGTAAAATTTACCTTATTTATTGAATTATCTTGATATTTTAACTTAAAGATTGAAACTTTTTTTCTTTTTTTATAGTAACTTGAACAAAGAAAAAGCGCTAAATGTTCAGTTGAAGCAGTCGTTGGATAAGGTGTGCAGCATTAGACAGGACACATCTGAACGTGACCGTGCAAGTATCACAGATTTGCAGGCATTGCTGGATACGGAACGCTCACAGCTGAAAGATTTACAACAGCAGATGGAAACATTGCGGGTTGACTCCCAGACTAAAGTCATGGCCCTAATGTCAGAAGTGCAAACCACAAGGGAAAAACTGGAAAAAGAAAAAACAAAATTTCACAAACTCCAAGTCAAATATGACATTGTTGAGGTAAATTCACTTTTATTTTGGGTGTTGAAAATTTTTTCATTGATTTTTCTTTTACTTTTTTTTTTTGTTTTGATTGTTTATTTTAGCATTAGTGTTATATTTTCACAAAAAGTTCTCAGCTTGACTAAGATTAAAAGGACATTCTGCCTTAAAATATACCAGCTATGCCACATATTATTCTAGCCCAGTTGGCTTAGGCTATACAATACACCGATTGCAGAGGGGTAAGACTCTCCCAACAAGCTTCCTGGATATGACACTAAACATTCTGATGTCGAGGTTTTGGGGAATGGGAAGTGCCTATTCATTGCCATCCCTCCCAGAATCACTCTATGGGTCAAATAGAACTGTTTGACATTTAAACTGTGTGCAAAGAAAATACTAATGCTAAACTGAATTGTAAGAAATTGTAACAGAAATAACATCCGAAACTTCACATTTACCATCTCTCAAATATTGCCTGATAAGAGCTTGTGTGATTGGTTGCCGACAATGGCTCTTGACCAATCAGAGCACATAAGATATACGACAATAGGTTCTGTTTTGGGGTACAAATACAAATGCAGGAGAGACACCTTCCTCTTAGATGTGCTGCAGACCATCAAAGTAGATGCTAGCGTGCCAGTGACTTTTAAGAGCCAATCACAACATAAGGTCGACCACATGGAAGCAATAGACATTTAACAACCTAAGTGACAAGATAAGTTTGCTGGTATATTATTTTGCAACCTATTAAGTTCACTTAACGACTCTAGCTCTTTATTAATTTTTATACTTCGCTTTTTGCATTACGTTTGATATTGTTATTGTTGAGAATATATCGTTTTGTTGAAGAGTCATGTCCTCTTTTCTTTGCCAAAACCTTTTATGCTTACTTTGTCTAATTGCTACAATAGAACTGTTTGATCATTTAACTGTGTGTGAACAAATGACTAATTTTTAAATTGAATTGTTTGTTACACATTGCAATACTTCGAACCATTTAACTGTGTGGAAAAGAATGAGCTCAGGCTCATTTAAAAATGTTTACAAATCCTATATATTTAATATATATGTATAAATATGATTTGGCATTAAATAACCTACAATGGTTGATATGCCATAAAACCCAACCATATATATTTAATATATATGTATAAATATGATTTGGCATTAAATAACCTACAGTAGTTGATATACCATAAAACCTAACCAAACCCAATCATATATATTTAATATATATGTATAAATGTGATTTGGCATTAAATAACCTACAATGGTTGACACACCATAAAACCAAACCAAACCTTGTATTCTTCCCAACAATCTGACAAACTTGACACATTGTTTTTCAAATTTCTTTGAACCTTCCAAAAAATTAAACTCTTTCCTAGTGAGACTAATAACTTTTCAGAAGTCCCTCGGTGTGTGTGTGTGTATATATATATATATATATATATATATATATAGTATCACAAAAGTGAGTACACCCCTCATATTTCTGCAGATATCTAAGTATATCAATTCATGGGACAACACTGACGAAATGACACTTTGACACAATGAAAAGTAGTCTGTGTGCAGCTTATATAATGGAGTTAATTTATTTTCCCCTTAAAATAACTCAAAATATAACCATTAAAAGCTAAACGCCTGCCAACAAAAGTGAGTACACCCCTTAGGGAAAGTTGTCAATATAAACAATATTAATAATTTATTGAAAAAAAAAAAAAAAAAGAGTCATTGACTATTTCACCAATGTAGAATAATCCACGTGCCATAAAACTATATTAGTAACTTTTTTTTTTCCAGAATCAGCACAGTGATATTGAACGGCAACTGAATTATGAAAAAGAGCGTGCCATCCGTTTGCAAGCTGAGAAGCATACTTTTGCTCTTGAGTTACAGAATATCCGCCAAAGAGAGAAGGAAAGATACATATCTATGGAAAGTGAGAAGATGGCCAACAACAAAAAACTGAAGGAGATGGCTCGCTTTGTCGACAATAACAAAGTTGCAATGGTAAGTTCTCTAAATCATACCCTGTGTCCTCATATGGCTCATGATTGTGAGTTTTTATTACTCAGCCAACACTGGTGTGTGTACATGTGTAGGAGTCCATAGGAGAATGTTACTTGTGTGTTCATCCTTATTTCACCAACAGTACCCACTATGTCTTGCTTGGATCATTTGCAAGATGGTAAATGGTCATACAACAGCTGTTTTTTTTTTGAGGGGGCTGCTTCATGGATTTGTTTGAAACAGCATGCAGCATCCTTGTGTAGTTCCAATTTAGTTTTTTCTCCCAATATTTTGTTTGTCCAAATGGTGCAACCATATAGTAGTACTGATATGGCTACAGCTTGGAAGAATTCTTATATTTTATCAGAGAGATCAAATTTCTATGTGATTGATAACTTGTCAATAGCATTCCATGCTTTACCCATGAATATGTTGATGTTGATTTCAGTAAATGAGATATTGCTACCAAGGTACATGAATTAGTCTACTAATTTCAGACCCTTGCCATTTAATGTGGAGATGGCACCACTTGATTAAAGTTACTTAAAAAAAAAACTTGTTTCATTAAGTAAGCGACAGGTAACTGTATGTAACTTTTGCTTGTTACATAGACCATAATATAAAAGTCAGTTTGCCATAAATGTATGTATTTATCAACTCCTCCACATGGACAGGATATGACACAAGGTCAATTTTTTAATCAGAGTTTAATAGGTTTGAATCCTGAGAGATCTTTCTCCTAGATTAGTTGCCATACCAAGGTTAAAGAGCCCAGTTTACCCTACTATTTACCCCTACCTGGAGGGAGAATAGTTGTATTCATCCCTTTCCCAAAGGTATCAGTGCCATGTGAAATGCAATCAGCCTCATCCTGGATTCAAACTCATGTTATCATGTTGATTTCCTACAATGATAACCTGTAAAATACACCGACTGCACCTCTGCAGAGGGATAAGAGGCCACTCCCTCAACGAGTGTCCTGGACTAAACAATCAGATGGTGAAGTTCCAGTGATGCTGGAGCTTTGGGGAATGTAGAGTACCCCTTCATTGCCATTGCTCCTAGGTCCACTCTGGCCCGGCGTGGTAGCACCTGATAGGGCCCTATCTATAGGTTAAATAGAATTAACAGCATACTTATACTAAACTGAATTGTTTGAAATAGAAATGTTTTTGACTATTAAAACGTACTTACATTTAAACTGTGTGCTTATGCTTAACTGAATTATTTGAAATGGAACTGTTTTTTGACATTGAAACTGTATTTACACTAAACTGAATTGTTTTGACATTTAACTGTGTGTAAACAAAATCTATACTTATACTAAACTGAATTAGCTCTGCTTGACTAAACTGAATAGCTTAAAATAGAAATGTTTTTCACAATTAAACTATACTTACATTTAAACTGCGTACTTATGCTAAACTGAATTGTTTGAAATTTTCATAAAAATGGATTTGGCGTTAAATAACCTACAAAGTTTGATATGCCACAAAACCCAAACAAACAAACAGATAATGATAACCATTACGCTATATCCACCCTCACAATATGTATGTCATAAATGTATATTTATAATGTCTTTTGTTCCCTTGCTCCTATTTTCAGCATCAAAATGAACTGGAAGCACAGCGTCTTCAGGAGAAAGTGCAGGCTCTTGAAACCGACTTGCAGAATTCCCGATTAAGAGAGCGCCAACTTGTTCATGAAATGGAATATAGCAAGTTGCGTTCACCTTTGCATCTGGAAAACATAGCTGCTCAGGCACGTCTTAAACAGCAGGATGAGGTAAGGAGTTTTTATTTTTCCCCTTTTCTTCCTCTCTACATTGAAAGACTTTCAGCAAATATTTCCTGTTAAGAGAATCCTTAAAACATCCAGTTAAATACAAACAAACATATAGAGAAGAATTGTTAACAGAGTGAACATTTTTTGCACAATTCTATCTTTTAGTTGGGTGTGTCCAATATTTTTCTAGGGTGATGACCCTCTGTCATAATAGTGTTTGACGGTGGCCTCAAAGTAAGCAACCTCCTAAAAGGAGAAGACTACCCAGCATGTTAAACATGCAAAGTACCTCTCACAGTCAAACACGTTCTCATAAACTGTGACAGTTTTCGTCAAATTGGCCCAAAACATTACCAAACAAACAATTTAAAGAACCTCTTCAAAAACTCCAAACCAGAGGAAATCTTAAGCTTTCTAAAAGAAATCAATCTCTTCATCAAAATCTAGTCAAATATAATAAAACATAACTAAAACTCATACCTTAAAACATAAAACATGCACGAAAGACAAAAGCAATTTAACCCTTCTGGCATTAAATGACCCACAGAGGTTGATATGCCGTTAAACAAAACTCAATGTAAGCAAATTCAAACTCAAATCATGTTATTATATTCACTTTCAAACTAGTCCCTTTAAGAAAGGCTTGAACCCTGTTGTCCCCCAGGTATGAATTAAATATTATCACTGCTGTTCTTCTACAAGGATAGCTTTCTTATTAAATAACCCACAAAGGTTGATAGGCCATTAAACAGATCAGACCAAACCAAAATGTTGGTAATGTCAAACACAATTCATCAATTCCAGGTGGTGAAGATGATAAATCACACTGGATTGTATTATACTAAGCTCTCCTGATACTCTCTAAGTGCTACTTCCTAGATTTGCCTCTCTAGCTTGAAGCATGGTATCAAAATCCATGATTTTAGATCTCTCTGATCTTTCCTGATCGTCAAGATTCTTACAACGCAACAAAATTTCTTGAACTGTACTGTGACCAACTGTGACTTTACCTTTTACACAACAAATGTTTTTGGTTGCTTCCACCGTATTATGCCCCTGTTCGAACTCATTAAGCATAAGTTCTCAAATTAGACTACATTCCACATTTATCTGTATGGCTTTCAAATCACACATGCAGTGAAGTAACGGACAACATGCCAGCGCACCAACTATCGCAATACTACCAACCCTAGCTAGTATCTTTCCATAGCTTGAATTTCTTTAGCCACATGATATAATGTAACATTGGCGACCATAGTTGAGGGCGACCAGAAGGCTCTCTTTTCAATAGCTACTACACTGAGGAGTAGGGGAAGATGCTACTCTTATCCCTGGATTGCTCCACTTTACCCTTGACACATACCTTATATTGTTAAGCAAGTAGATATCAAGTACCATTTTTAAAGTCTTTGGTATGACATGACCTGATATTGAAACCAGGTCTCCGGACCATTGGCGAACACTCTACCCGCTAGGCCAATAAACTAGTACATAACAATTACAGAAAACTTTTGACTCATTCTAGTATTAGTATTCTTGGTGGTGTTAATTTAATTCTTATTTTCTTTCTTTTCATTCCTACTTACCTTATTCCCTATCATTTCATTCTTACTTACCTTGTTCTCTTTCTTTTCATTCATACTTATTCTTTTTTGTTTCGCTCCTACTTACCTTATTCCCTTTCATTTCATTCTTACCTTGTTCTCTTTCTTTTCATTCCTACTTATTCCTTTTTGTTTCATTCCTACTTACCTTATTCCTTTTCATTTCATTCTTACTTACCTTGTTCTCTTTCTTTTCATTCCTACTTATTCCATTTTATTTCATTTCTACATCTCCCTAACATACTTTATCTTTTTACCTTTTCAAGGGATCTCCAAAATCAGACACATCTAAAAGGGAAAACATGCTTTCAGCCTACAAGAGTCAACTGGAAAATGTCCGGCAACATTTGGAGTTTAATGGAATTAAAATCCAAGATTTACTGAATAAATCATTAACGTAAGTTCCTTTCTTCTGATTATGAATTTTGTTGAATTTTTAATTTTTAAAACAAATTATTGTTTAAATGTTTTACTCAATTTTTTATGTCAACCACTTTTCTTTTTTCACAAGGATTTTTTTCATCTTCATTTCAATTGTTTTATTTCCACAAGTAGTAATATTATCTGGAATTTTCATTTGATCAAGCATTGTCAGCCATTATTCATTTTTCACTAGGATTTCTTTCATCTTCATTTCAATTGCTTTTCATCACGTCTGTCCATACCCTCAAATTGGAGCTTTTATTCAACAGTTTGGTTGCCCAGTCAGCTGGGGCTGTAGAATACACTGACTGCATCTCTGCAAAGGAGTAAAAACCCCTCCCCACCACGAGTGTCCTGGATATGACACTAAACAATCTGATAGTGAGGTTCCAGTTATGCTGGAGTTTTGGGGAATGCAGAATACCCCTTCATTGCCATCACTCCCAGGTCTACTCTGGCCCGGAGTGGTAACACCTGATGGGATCCTATCTATGGGTCAAATAGAACTAAACTGCATACTTATGCTAAACTGAATTACTTGAAATAGAAATGTTTTTGACATTAAAACTGTACTTACACTAAACTGAATTGTTTGAAATAGATCTGTTTTGACATCTGTGTGTGGACAAAAACTATATTTATACTAAACTGAATTTTTTTTAATTAGAACTGTTTGACTAAACTGAATAGCTTGAAATAGAAATATTTTTTACAATTAAACTGTGTACTTAAGCTAAACTGAATTGTTTGATATGGAACTGTTCTCGACATTGAAACTGTATTTATGCTAAACTGAATCGTTTGCAATAGAACTGATTATTTGTATAAAAATGGATTTGGCATTAAATAATCTACGAAGGTTGATATGCCATAAAACCCAAACAACCCACCAACCATCGACAGTTTGGATTAGAAATAAAATTCTCAGTGAGAGTCAAACTCTCATTCTCACTATTGCAGGAAGCCTGTGTTTCCTTGATATCGGCTCTATTATTTGTGCTATAAGAGCTTTAAAGTTGGTTGATGATGAAATCAAACAATTTAAGTTTAAGATCAGAAATAACTTATAGTAATAAGTTTGAATCTCTTGCACTTTTCAAATTAATCAAGAAGAAAAGCCTAATCATCAGCTAGAGTTACTAAAGGAGGTGCCCGTGGTGTAATGGTTATCGTCGTAGGAAATGGACACGGCGACACGAGTTCAAATCCTGGACGAGACTGATTACATTTCACATACCGCTAATACCCTTGGGAAAGGTATGAATCCAATTATTCTCCCTCCAGCTATGGGTAAATAGTAGGACAGACTAGGTTCTTCAGCCTTGGTGAGGCAACTAGTCTAGGAGAAGGAAAACTCTGAATTCAAACCTGTTAAACTCCACTTAAAAATTGACCTTGTGTCATATCCTTGCCCGCACGGAGGGGTTAGTAAATATGATCAGCTAGAGTTACTGACGGAATAGAATTATATGTATTACTGTTTTTACGATAGAAGTGTATTGAAAATTGGGACTGGTCAAGAATTAGGGATCATTATTTTTATAATTGGTATAATTTTATTTCTTTTCAGATTTGTGAAAAGTAACCACAATGCTCAATCTTCTGAGGCATTTGCAACATTGCGCCCTCTAGTGACCACTATTGGCGAACTCTTATCAGATCTTCGTCAGTTGCAAATCTCACTCACGTTGGAAAAGGTAAGACTTATTTGCACCTACTTCAATTCTTTAATTAGGTTTATCCAATCAATATTCTATAAATTACTTTGATGAGTATCCTGATCTTTGTTATTTTGTTGGGGGACATGTTATTTTTTAGTGGTATGTTACTCTTCAATTTGTTGTGGTATGTTGTTGGTGTTTATTTATTATTTCCCCCACCATTTAAGTTTGGTTTTACATTTGGAAAAGGCAAACGAAGTAAGATGTGTGAAACAACGCGGACAAAAAGAACATTCAAAACAAAGCAGTACAAACAAATTTATATATCAACAATACATTCAATGAAATATCCCAAAACATTACTAGTGTTCTAATACTGTTTATTAAATATTCTTCTGTGTGTGTGTATAACTAATACTACAAAAAAGGACTATTTAACAAAAGTGTCCTATGCATGTTGACTAAGTATTTCTACTGTTTGTTTCTTTCTGTGGTTTGACGAAATTTACGTGTTCGGGGCTGGAAAAAATCTCACCGAAAAAGTATATCAAGGAAGAGAATGGTTGCATGGGGTATATATTTTCGTGGCAGCTGACTGCTGGAATTCAAATGTAAAAAAGAGGAAGAGTATGTTGACTCTGTTAGTCGAAATGGAGAGAGTGAGAGTGTTCTCTCTGGAAGTCACAATCGAAAGAGGATGAGTGTTGGAAGATGAGAGTATTTATAGACAATCTTTGTCATGCAGTAGGCTCCAAAAACACGGGACAAAATTGAAGTTGCGGACATAGTTGTGAGCACTAACCACATGGTTTTCCTGGCCAATAGGTTCCCGAGACTGATTAGTTTACTGATGTCCACCATCTTTGTTTCGGGAACAAGTGGCATAATGGCCATTTTAAAATATAGGAGTATAAATCCTATAATTTTTAGCTGAACACTTTCACCAATGTATTCTTTCCTTCCTTTTAAGTTTAACTTGTCTTAAATTGTCATATATTATTCTGTTTTTTAAAGTCTACATTACTTTGACCTTTAATCCTATTTTACTATACACAGTGGCTATTTGATTGGGTTTTATGGCAAATCAACCATTGTAGGTTATTTAATGCCAAATCCTATTGATACATATATATTAAGTATATATGATTTGTAAACAGTTTGTTGGTAACATTATTTTTAAATGAGCCAGAGCTTATTTGTTTGCACACTGTTTAATGATTTGATGTATAGAAAAAGATTATATATTTCTATGGATTTATGGATAGGACCCTAACAAGTACTACTTCTCTGCGTCAGAGTAAACCTGGGAGCAATGGCAATAAACGGGTACTCCACATTCCCCAAAACTCCAGTACCGGAACCTCACCATCAGATTGTTTAATATCATATCCAGGACACTCATTAAATGAGACCGAGCTCATTTTTTTTTATATACACAGTTAAATGTTTCAAGTATTTCTATCTAATATTAATAATTCAATTTAACTTTAATGATTTGTTTGCACAGTTCTATTTGACCCATAGATGGAATCTTCACATGTACTACCAAAGTGGACCTGGGAGTAATGACAATGAAGGAGTATTCCACATTCGTGGAGCCTCACCATCAGATGCAGTTTAGTGTCATATCAAGAAAACTGGGGTGGGGATCACTATTCTATAGCCTCACCAACTGTACTTATACACAGTGAAGCCAATATTTAAGTCTCAGGTTGATCTTGTTCAGTCGGCTAGGGCTGTAGAATACACCGACTGCACCTGTGCAGAGAGGTAAGTACCCCCACCACCACCACCGACCCAACAAGTGTTCTGGATATGACACTAAACAATCTGATGATAAGGTTCCAGTAATACTAGAGCTCTGAATTCAAACCTGTTAAACTTCACTTAAAAAATTGACCTTATGTCATATCCTGCCCGAGCGGAGGGGTTGGGTAAATATGAATACTAGAGCTTTGGGGAATGTGGAGCACCCCTTCATTGCCATCGCTCCCATGTCCACTCTGGCCCAGAGTGGTAGCACCTGATAAAGCCCTATCTATGGGTTAAATAAGAACTAATCTGCGTACTTATGCTAAACTGAATTGCTTGAAATAGAACTGTTTTGACATGTAAACTGCCTATTTATGCTAAACTGAATTATCTGAAATAGAATTGTTTTTGACATTGAAACTGTACTACGCGAAATTGAATTATTCGAAAGATAACTGTTTTGACATTTAACTGCATGGACAAAAACTATACTTATACTAAACTGAATTGTGTGCATTATAACTTTTTGACGAAACTGAATAGCTTGAAATACAAAATGTTTTTGACAATTCAACTGCGTATTCATGCTAAAGTGAATTGTTTGAAATAGAACTGATTATTTGTATAAAAATGGATTTGGCATTAAATAACTTACAAAGGTTGATATGCCATAAAACCCAAACAAACAATCAGGTTGATGATGTCAGATGACAATAAGGATATAAAGCTTAATATAACAACTATTCACTGAATTTCATTTGGTGGAAATCTATTTTTTAATTAGTAAGGGTGTACTAATTTATGGGCAATACTATGAAATTTTTGCCCTGTTGACTTAAATTAGACCAACTGTATCCTGTGTGGAGGGATAAGACCCTCCCAAAAAGGAGTGTGTGAAGTCAACCCTTCATTGCCATTACTCCCAGGTCAACTTGAACATGAATTGGCATAGTACCTGTAAGGATCCCATCTATGGGTCAAATAGATCTGTTGAAAATTTATATTTGATTAGACTGTGTGCAAAAAAAAAGAGAACAAACACTTAAACAACTATACAAAAAAATGTAAATATAAGCATACAATGAATGTGATTCCCTAACCTCTAAGCATAAAATAAACCAAAATAGGTAGACATGCCATTAAAATTAATCAATCATATAAATTAAATTTAACAAGTAGATATCTCTATTTGATTAGTTGTATGGCATGTCAACCTTTGTTGGGTTATTTAATGCTAAAGTCAGTCTTCTTTCTTTTTATCTTTTTTTTTCTTTTAAACAATTATTATTTCAAGTAACTAATGTTCATCCTTTCTAAAGAATTATAGATTTAAGTAACTATTCATAACACAAGTAATTTACTCACAGTTGTGTATGTGTGTATATATATATATATATATATATTGTGACGGCAAATTCACAAAAATCCCTAAATGGGACTTTATTTTCGCACGTGTGAAGACAGGGCAGACTGGCACTTGATCCCTTGTAGAATAATTCCTCGTTCAGAGTTTTTCCCCAGGCATATAGGAACTGGCATATTATGTGGGGGATTAATTTATGGCTAGACTGACCGCCGCTGGCAAGGGGTTTCCAAATTTCACACTATACACACACCCACCAAGGCCACTAGTCTTCCTCCCCTAGAACAATGGAAGATATGGACCTCTAGGTTTATACGTAATAATATTAATTATAGTAGTCGGCAACTCCGGTTTCCCGTATAAGAATTTTAAAGGAATTTATAGGACAATTTTAGCAAGCATAACATAAGGCGACATGAAGCTTGAAAAGAAACATGAAATAACAAATTCGTAACAGACGATACAAATAACAACTTCGAGCACGTGGGAACATTAAAATATATCAATCCTTTTTACTACACATAGATATACACCTTCAACGTGTCAAATATATCATAAATGGATAGTACATGAACATAAATGTCTTTCTTCTTT
>OY757941.1:50839195-50846695 GCA_963585895.1 Sepioteuthis lessoniana | reverse complement strand
GGTATAAACAGAATGAAATAGATACGAGGGTCTAAAACATTTATTGGTCGACCGAGATATTCTCATGGATTATGACCAAATGAGGTTCATTTTTCAATTTTGTCCCCCTTGCAGTCCACACTTCTCTTCCATCTGTGTTGCAGTGCTTGGAACCTGTTGGTTAACAAAGTCATCAATATG
Organism: Sepioteuthis lessoniana; assembly: GCA_963585895.1. Classification (NCBI taxonomy): domain Eukaryota; kingdom Metazoa; phylum Mollusca; class Cephalopoda; order Myopsida; family Loliginidae; genus Sepioteuthis; species Sepioteuthis lessoniana. The sequence continues at coordinate 50,846,515 of OY757941.1, read as the reverse complement.
ACATAATCATATGAATATTTCAGCCCACCCTTGTATATAAAATTGATATTGAAAATATAAGAACCAGTTTAAATGACTATTTTTGTGAGGTTGAATCCAATTTTAAGAGTGTCAGATAATTTGCGATGATAAAAGCGTTTTAATTTCTGTTTTTGTTTTTTGTAACAGGAGGGTCCTGGCTATCCTCATCTTTCAGCAATGGTCAACCAACGAACCCTGCAACACAACAGAGAACTTATAAACAATATTTTTACTCTCAGTGAAGAGAAACTTTCACTTCGGGAACAACTTCTCAAAATGGAAGAAAGGATTTGTGATTTCAAGAATCGAGAAGTTGTTCAACAGGTAAAAATCAAGCATTTGTGATTGCTTTTTTTAAATTTTTTTTATTTATTTATTTTTTTTTCTATTAAATTTTTCACTCATGATTTATATATCAAATTAGGAAGTGTATGTATGTCTGTCCTCTAAAATAGGCAAATGATATGGTTTTGAGCTACCAAATTTTTTATGCATACTAAAGCCATTTCCAATTTGTTTTAATTGTATAATTTTTTGCTGTGCTGCACACGAATTAACATTTGTGAAGAACTTATTTATCTCCTGTATGTATGAGAAAATGCTTTGATTGTAGAACTTCTAAATTTAAGATGCTTTTTTTTATATTAAGATCATTTGTAATGCATTTTTCTAGTAAAAATCATTTTCCAATGCTGATTTATAGTAAAATCATTATCCAATGTATTTTTATTGTAAAATCATTGTCCAATGTATTTTTATTGTAAAATCATTGTCCAATGTATTTTTATTGTAAAATCATTGTCCAATGCATTTTTATTGTAAAATCATTGTCCAATGCATTTTTATTGAAAAATCATTGTCCAATGCATTTTTATTGTAAAATCATTGTCCAATGCATTTTTATTGTAAAAATCATTGTCCTATTTATTTTTCTAATAGAAATCATTGTCCTATACATTTTTTAAAAAATCATTATCCAATGCATTTTTATAATAAAAATCATTGTCCTAATTATATTTCTAATAAAAATCATAGTCCTATGCATTTTTATAGTAAAAATCATTGTCCAATGCATTTTTCTTGTAAAAATCATCATCCAATGAATCTATATTAGCAATTAGAGTTGGCTTAAGAGTTTGATTTCGAGCTACCAAATTTACAACTCATACTTATTGTACCCAGAAGAAAGTTTAAACATTTTTTGTTTCTGAAGGAAAAATGACATTTCAATAAGCAATAATCACTCTAATCAACTGAGTAACCAAAAATTAAATCCCTTGAAAACATATACAGGGTGTCCCAATATATATAGGACTCATGTGACTGCTAATAACTCAACTAATAATAATAATAATGTGTTCTTTTTTTTTGTTTTAGATTTGAAAATAGTATGCTATAACAACTATTAATCCTTGATCACTACAATAAGAGAGGAAAAAATATTTTGTGTCACTACTTATTTTGGGACAAAATCATTCAAAACTGTCTTAAAATAGATGCAACCCATTAATATGATAATGATTTATTATTGAGATAAGAAACTCAAAACAAGATTGCATGTCCTGGAATTTAAAAAAAAACATTGGTTTGATGTCTCTAGTGCAAAGGATGAATTTTTTATAGAAAATGTTCCAAATGACCGCCATGGCGCTTGTCTCAGTAATAAATTATTATCATATTAATGGATTGCATCTATTTTGGGACACACTGTATGAAGGCATATACATATTTTTACATATTAATATTTTTGGTTACAGCAGAGTTTGATTATAAATGACACCTAATAATATAATAGCAATAATAATGTGATTATAATAATACCTAATAATATCTATTTAGATTGTATAATGTTCATTACAAGTTGTAAAATCTTGGTATCTTTGCTTAAGACCGATTTTTCATAGTCATTACAAGATATGTTTTTTTTTTTTCAACATCAGAAGCTACGTTGTTTGTCTGCCTAAACTTGCTTTAACTTCAATCCAAAATGTACTGGGGGGTGTCCTCGTGGTGTAATGGTCAAAGCGATGGACTGCGGGATCGTAGTAAGCGAGTTCGTACTCCAATCGCGCTATTGCATTCACTTTCGGGCAAATACTCTTGGGAAAGGTATGAACCCCCTTATCCTCCCAGCTATTGGTTAAATAGTACCACCACTGTTCTTCTAGGAGAATTGCTTTGGCATTAAATAACCTACAAAGGTTGATATGCCATTAAACAAAGAAACCATAAAACCATCAACCAAAATGTCCCTGCATAGCTTATACCTAAACAAAGGATATTAGGTAAGATAGTAAAGGTTTTGTAATAGAAATTATCACTTCTGCAAACGACTGCGCGTCTGTTTGGCCTTTCAGGTAACAGGATTGGGTAGGAAAAGGAAAGAAAAGTGTAGTCTAGAATGTAAAGGCAAATAGAATAAACCTACTCACAAGCGGCATCGTGTCTGTTTCGATCATCAGGGAAAGGAATAAGAAGAAAAGAGGAACGAGAGTTGATGTATTTTATTTATACCTGTCGCATTGATTTACATATTAGAGAGAATGGAGATTATAAAAAGACTGGAATGGAGAGAACAGTCAGTTGAGCTTTTGACAGCTGAGAGAGACCAGAGACCTTGTGTGACGAAACAAATTTGGTGGGATGAACTGAGATAGAAAGACCCTTGTTTTTAAATCTCAATTTTTACTTAACTTTTACTATTTATAACACCTATAAAGAAATATTATACATCATATTTACCCAACCCCTCCGCTTGGGCAGGATATGACACAAGGTCAATTTTTATGCAAAGTTTAACAGGTTTGAATTCAGAGTTTCCCTTCTCCTAGACTAGTTGCCTCACCAAGGCTGAAGAACCTAGTCTGCCCTACTATTTACTCATAGCTGGAGGGAGAATAATTGGATTCATACCTTCCCAAAGGTATTGGTGCTATGTGAAAAGAAATCGTTCAGGTCCAGGATTTGAACTCGTGTCGCCGTGTCCATATCCTGCGACGATAACCATTACACCACGGGCACCTCCAGAAATATTATAGATAGTAAACAAAGTCATTGTCTATGTTAAAAGCTTTTGTTTAGACATGGTAGGTTACACTTAAGGTCTAGATTAGATTTATCTGTCTGAATTTTGGAGATTGACACTTGAGGTGTATTATTTTGGTTGATTTTTCAGACTGTTATCCTCATCTTTATTGTTGTTAGTTGAAACACGTTTCAGCCACTGTATCCTCCAGCCTTCCTTTGGTGTCCTTTGTTTATATGCATATTTACCAAACCCCTCCGCTCGGGCAGGATATGACACAAGGTCAATTTTTAACAGGTTTAAATTCAGAGTTTTCCTTCTCCTAGACTAGTTGCCTCACCAAGGCTAAAAAACCTAGTCTGCCCTACTATTTACCCATAGCTGGAGGAAGAATAATTGGATTCATACCTTTCCTATGGGTATTAGTACTAAGTGAAATGCAATCAGTCTCGTCCAGGATTTGAACTTGTGTCGCCATGTCCATTTCCTCATGATTTATATATCAAATAACCATAACACCATTACACCACGATAACCATTACACCACGGACACCTCCCTTGTTTATATTCTCCGTTTGACTAACAGTCAAACTTTAAAAATGATTTCCCTGGTTGAATCATTTCTATGCTCAGATAAACAAGGGATGCCTGAGGAAGGCCAGAGGATACAACATCCAAAACGTTGTTTCGACTTACTACAATAAAGATAAGAACAACAATCCAAAAAAGCACAATAAAAATGATAAAGTAAAATAATTATTAAAGTTGTCTCCCTTTAGTCGAGGGCAACCATAAGGCTCCATTTTCAATAGCTACTACACCGCGGTGTAAGGGAGAGCATTATTCCTTTCCCTGGCTTGCTCGACTTTACCCTTGATCTGTACCTTAAAATGCTGAGTGTTGAGCAAGAAGGTATCAAGTACCATTTTAAGTCTTTGGTATGACACAACCTGGAATTGAACCCAGGTTTCCCGGACCATTGGCGAACACTCTACCCACTAGGCTAATGAGCCAGTAGCAAAATAATAGACTACATTTATTTTGGTATGCCATTGATTTTGATTGGATTACAGTTGTTTTGAAATTATAATCAAATATTTTCTCTTGATATCATTTGATGCTGAAGAAATATTTTTGTATATCGCCATAAATTAGGGAGGTTTATTTTATGCAATATATGATAAAACACATTTTGTGGCTAAAAAATTTGTGGTCATTTATTACTGGTCTATATAAGGTATTTAATTATGGGCAATACTGTATATTATTTTCTTACAAGGTTGGTGGCTGGGTATCACACACGTTCTCACACACATGATAAAAATAAAATTATCATTAAAAATATTATTTTCTTACAAAGTTGGTGGCTTATGAAGACAGGGTATTGCACACGTTCTTACACACATGATAAAAATAAAATTATTATTAAAAATATTATTTTCTTACAAAGTTGGTGGCTGATGAGGACAGGGTATTGCATACGTTCTCACACACATGATAAAAATAAAATTATTATTTTCTTACAAGTGGAGGTAACCAAATTTGTACTAATGGGAAATACTGTATTTTCAAAACCAGCTATCTTGAGAAATCAAAATTTAAATAAATTTCTCAGTTTCTGAATTCATTCTCTGTATTTAAGACATTTATATGGGCATGAAAATATGAAGTCTGTTTCTTCTAGTTAAAATTTCTGATTCAGTGTCATCTGAATGAATGAATTTTCATTTTATTCTGCTGCAGACTCAGGCTGTTGATGAACAAGGCATGTCCTTCATTGAAACGTCTTTCTCTGTGGAACGCATGAAGTGGGAACAAGAACGAACATCCTACGAGTTGGCCTTACAAAATGCAGAAAAGAAGATAGAACAACTACAGAGAAATTTACGAATTGAACGAAGCCAAGGATTAGCAGCCTCGGGCACAAGCCCCTGGGTTGCTGATAAAGAACTGGTAGGCTTTATTCCGTATCTTAATATCTATGCAATAATTTATTCTGCTACAGGGAACTATAGTTCAAAACAGCTGATAAAGATAATTCATAATTTGTCTTAAGAAATACTCTATCTGAATCAATGCTCAGTATAATCTTTACCATATGCAAATTTCTTCTAAATTTTTACTATATGCAAATTTATTCTTAACTATTATTAAATGCAAATCTATCTAAACTTTTAATTGATGCAAAAACACATCTAAATTTTTACTATATACAAATCTCTTATAGTTTTTTTAGTTATATGCAAATTTCTTCTAAATTTTTACTATATGCAAATCTATTCTTAATTCTTATTATATGCAAATCTATTCTAAATTTTTATTATATGCAAATCTATTCTTAACTTTTATTATATACAAATATCTTCTTAACTTTTATTATATGCAAATCTATTTTAAATTTTTATTATATGCAAATCTCTTCTTAACTTTTATTATATGCAAATATCATATGCAAATCTATTTTAAATTTGTATTATATGCAAATCTCTTGTAAAATATTCTATATGCAAATGTATTTTTAACTGCTTTTACTTTCAGGTACAGAGTCTCTACCAGAAATACTTACGTGCTGAAAGTTTTCGAAAAGCTCTTATTTATCAGAAGAATTATCTGCTGGTGCTTCTTGGAGGCTTTCAGGATAGTGAACAAACGGTCTTGGCTCTCCTCGCTCAGATGGGGGCTACTGACAATAACTCTCCCCTGCGAGGAGGTGAGCCCCGACGGCCAGGTAGACTCAACTGCCGACGGCCACTAACTATGTTCCGAAGTGTTGCCAGAGCAGCAATTGCCATTTGTCGGTAGGTGGGAGTCTTTTTTGGAATTTTTCAAAACTAGGATTAGGGAGTCTCTGAGACCCCATTGACAATATTTTGTTTGGGTTGATGGTTTGTTTGTTTTAATGCCATATCAACCTTTGTAGGTTATTTAATGCCAAAGCTATTCTCCTAGAAGAACAGTAGTGGTGCTATTTAACCCCTAGCTGGGAGGATAAGGGGGTTCATACCTTTCCCAAGGGTATTTGCCCAAAAGTGAATGTAATAGCGCGACTGGAGTATGAACTCGCTTACTACGATTCCGCAGTCCATCGCTTTAACCATTGCACCACGAGGACACCCCCTTGTTTGGGTTGGTTTCTTTATCAAAATGCACATCTAGTTGGACACAATATGGCTAAATACTCTTTCCTGTTGTTAGATAGAAAAATTTATTCGAAACCATATAGTTATTAGTATTAAATAGTGTTGTGGTCTTCAGATAAGACCGGTGGAAGAACAACTCAAACAACGGGTGATAGGTAAACGTTATTGTATTAGCAGAAAAAGGAAGTCATTCAAAGGAAGTACTAGCCGTGCTCGGCTTGCAGTCCGTCTGTCAGATGTCTCATAAGGAACAAGAAGTTGTCTCCCCCGAACGAGCTAAGCTCAGAGAATATGTTTAGGTTGGATGAGTCCGTCTTCGGGGTATGGTAGGATATGTCCCCATAAGAAAAGGAATACTTAAAACCATATAATTATCAGTATTAGATAGGAATACTTGAAACCATATAATTATTAGTATTAGATAGGAATACTTGAAACCATATAATTATTAGTATTTGATAGGAATACTTGAAACCATATAATTATTAGTATTTGATAGGAATATTTGAAACCACACAACAGTGTGCAAATTATTTGTATTTGATAGGAATACTTATTACATAACTGCATGTAAAAATCTTTAACAACAAAACCAAAATATTTTGAGTCTTAGAATATTCAGACTATTGTTTTCATTGACATTATTATACTCCCAACATTTTCTTTAGCCTTCTCCTGGTGTTTCTTGTTAAACTGGAGGCGGGGGGTCGTACACAGAGCCTCAAATCGAACTCTTTATTTAATCCGCGGGGTGGGGGTGGGTAGAGTGATCTAATTCTGTTAACCATGACCAGGTATGAGTTAAGCTAGAGTAAGTATTCTTTGTAATTTACCTGTAGTTGGGATTGAACCTGCAACCTCCAGATGACTTCACTTTAGAAGCACTTTTCAAAACAAAAAAAATGTAGATATGAACATGATTAATATGATTTGCTAACCCCAAGGCATAGAATAACCCTTGGCGGGTTGAAATGCTGTTAAAATCAATCAGTATAGGCCCTGTTGATACTATTTACCAACCCCTCCGCTCGGGCAGGATATGACACAAGGTCAATTTTTAAGCAGAGTTTAACAGGTTTGAATTCAGAGTTTTCCTTCTCGTAGACTAGTTGCCTCACCAAGGTTGAAGAACCT
>OY757941.1:50826695-50836695 GCA_963585895.1 Sepioteuthis lessoniana | reverse complement strand
ATAACTACATTAACTTGCCCAGTCAGCTGGGACTGTAGAATACACCGACTGCTTCTCTGCAGAGAGCTAACACTCCCTACCCAATGAGTGTCCTCGATATGACACAAAACGATCTGATGATGAGGTTCCAGTAATGCGGGAGCTTTGAGGAATGCAGAGTACCCCTTCATTGCCATCACTCCCAAGTCCACTCTGGCTTGGAGTGGTAGCACCTGATAGGGTCCTATCTATGGGTCAAATAGAACTAAACTGTGCTGTGGATGAACCGAATTCTTTGAAATAGAACTGTTTTTATATATATATATATATATATATATATATATATATGGATTTAGCATTAATAACATACAATGGTTGATATGCCATAAAATGTAACCAAACTAAACCAAGCTACATTAACGATGAATAAATTGTAATGAAGGATAATGCAGGTTCTAACCTGTGTACATATGGTCTGGGTAACTGTTGTTACACTCCTTATTTTGGAACATGTGCACATATTGATTACTTAAAAAATTTGATTATCTTCAGTAAAAAATCTTTGTTTAAGCATGAGATAGGCTATATGGAAACACAATGATCAGACAGGAAATTTGACCGAGTCATAGAAAAGTACATAATTGTATTATCAATACTACTGTGTATCAATGGTGAGGTTTAGTATGTTTAGAATATGCAAATAAACACAGTAGGCTACATCAAGGTCTAGACTTCATTTTTTTTGTTTATGGTATTGCATTGATTTTTATTGTATTACAGTAGTTTTGTGAAAGTATAAATAAGTATTTGAATGTTTTCTCTTAATGTCATTGGATATTGAAGAAATATTTTTGTAGGTTAGCATAGGCAAAGGTTACAGGTCATTCATTATACAAAGTTGTTCATTAATGGAGTATATAAGGTATTTGTTGGTAAGTTTAACATCTTCAACTGGAATATTGCCCAGTCGGCTGAGGCTGTAGAATACACCGACTGCTTCTCTGCAGTGGGTTAAGATGAGTGTCCTGATATGACACTGAACAATCTGATGGTGAGGTTCTAGTAATGTTGGAGGTTTGGGAAATGCGGAGCACCCCTTCATTGCCATTACTCCCAGGTCCATTCTGGCCCGGAGTGGTAGCACCTGATAAGGGCCCTATCTATGTGTTAAATAGATCTAACTGCATACTTATGCGAAACTGAATTGTTTGAATTAGAACTGTTTGACTAAACTGAATAGCTTGAAATAGAAATGTTATTGACAATTAAACCGTACTTACATTTAAACTGCGTGCTTAAACTAAATTGAATTGTTTGAAATGGAACTATTTTTAACATTGAAAATGTACTTACCCTAAACTGATTTGTTTAATATAGAACCGTTATGACATCTAACTGTGTGCCAACAAAACCTGTACTCATACTAAACTGAATTATCTAGATTAAAACTGCTTGACTAAACTGAATAGCTTGAAATAGAAATGTTTTTCAGAATTAAAGTGTACTTACATTTAAACTGCATACTTATGCTAAATTGAATTGTTTGAAATAGAACTATTTTCATAAAAATGGATTTGTCTTTAAATAACCTACAAAGGTTGAAATGCCCTAAATCAACTGTAATACAAAGAATAAACTTGTAAATGGTTAGTATCAAATGCCAAATCAATGTAGATTACAGAAATCCAGTTTCATCAAGATGTGTCTTTCCTTTGCAGGCAAACTTCAAATTCAAATGGTCTACATGGTTTGTATATTCTATAGGAATTAGATTTATTTTTCCCCAGAATGCAATGAGTAAACCTAGTAACATAGTGACTTACATGCTGGACTGACACATCACAGTGAGTTTAAATTTCAATCACACTATTACATTCATTTTTGGACAAATACCCTTGAGAAAGGTACGAACCACCCCCCTTATCCTTCCAGTTATGGGTTAAATAGTACAACTGTTCTTCTACAAGGATGGCTTTGGCATTACCCATAAAGGTTGATATGCCATTAAAAAAAAAAAAAGTAACTGAACCCAAACCAGAATGCAACATCTATTTCAGACAAGATGTTATTTATGACTCATCCTAAAAAGTAAATCCAAAACTATTATTAAAAATTGACATTATTATGACATTAATCATTATTAAAAAATTTTTTTTTCCTTCTAGGACTCATAATGATTATTCTCCGACTTCGACTTTGTCATCATCTGAGGGTGCCTTGATAGCAAACCCATGTCCGAGCAATGGGGACATTCTAAATAATGAAAATTCTGAGGAACCACATGTTGAGAACTCAACATCCCAAGATGATATTTTGCATTGTATAGAAAGGGTACAGAGTCGTGTGGACCAGCTACGGCATCGTAAGTTACGCTTCGCTAAAGGCTATGGTTTGTCTTTTCTTTTGACAGTTTCATATTAGTTACTGCTTGATTTGACAGCACTCTATTATCTATTTAGCTTTTTTCTTTTTTTAAACTATATTGTATACAAGGGTGGCCTGAAAGTTTCATATGATGACATCACATCTGCTGTTGATAAATTTTTGACCAGTGATACCTAAGCACTGCAACACCAATGAAAGAATTGTGTATACAAGAAGTACTATGTTGAAAAATAAACCTCATTTGGTTACAATCGATTAGAGTATCTTGATCAGCCAACCTTCGTACGTTAAGATGAAGCTTTTTCTCAAGCCCTTATTCAGAGTTAAATGGAAGCATGTATGGTGGGATGGGGTGGAGTTGCCATGGTTTTCATTGTTGGAAACAAACTTGATAAACAAAATTCAAATCCTGGACGAGGCTGTGTGTGAAAGGCATGCACCCAAATCTCCCAGTGACCCTCCAGCTCTGATGAACCAGTCGGCTTGGACTGCAGAATACACCAACTACATCTCTGCACAGGAGTAAGACTCCTCCAACGAGTGTCCTGGATATGACACTAAACAAACTGATGGTGGGGCTCCAGTAATGCTGGAGCTTTGGGGTATGCAGAGTACCACTTAATTGCCATAACTCCCAGAGCCACTCTGACCTGGCGTGGTAGCACTTGATAGGGTCCTATCTATGGGTTAATTAGAACTAAACTGTGTGCTTCTGATGAACTGAATTGTTTGAAATAGAACTGTTTATAGGTATAAAAATGAATTTGGCATTAAATAACTTTCAATGGTTGATAGGCCATAAAACCCAACCAAACCAAACCAAACCAAAATATGTGGCAGGTCTAACAAGCCTTCACCCTCAAAAATAAGTCATTTAGTCATGCAATTACATTCACTTTCAGACTAATACCCATGGGAAAGGCATGAACCCCTTATTCCCCCCCCAGCTAGGGATTAAATTATATAACTGCTTCTTCTTCTACATGGATGGCTTTGGCATTAAATAATCCATGTAGGTTTATATACCATTAAATAAAGAAAAAACAAACGCTCCACCACAGGTAGGGTGTGGTGTAAGGTCAATTTTTAAGAGTTTTCTTTCTCCAAGACTATTTGACTCACCAAAGCTAAAGAACCCAGTCTGGCCTGCTATTTTTCCATAGTAGTGGGGGAGAACATATGGATATACGCCTTTCCTACAAGCATTAGCATAAAGTGAAATACAAAGTCTTTTTTCGGATTTGGACTTTGGTTGCAAGTTCCACTTTCCACAAACTTTTATGAAGTAGTAATTTACTTAGCTCAGATGTGGTACAAGGCTGTATGAATAGAGAACCCAATGAGACTTGAACTCACTGGTAAAAGTTTGCTAGTTTAGCTTGTTAACTATTACATCATCTGAGGTGCTCTTACCGTTATCAAGGAATCCAATGCATGTTACTTGTGTCCTGGATATGACATTAAATTTCAATGATGAGGCTCCACCAATGGAACTTTTGAAAGTGTGGAACCACTCTTTTCATTGCCATTACTCCCAGGTCCACTCTAAATCAGCATTGTTGTACCTGTTAAGGCCTGATTTATGGGTCAAATAGATCTGTTAGAGAAAATGTATTCAACAATTTTGAACTCTATTGGCTCTTATAATATTGATATTGCAACTAAGTATGAAGTGTTTACTTGTTTAAAATGATTGTGTATATAGATTTTTATACTATACAAGCAACAAATATAATTGTTTTTTTTTTTTTCATTTTCTTTCAGCTCCTCAGATTGAAAGGCAAAGACATCGGCGGAAATATGATGGCTTCCACAAGAATGTTGACCTTTGATGACCACTGTGTTTCTAGATGCATATATTACAGAAAATTTGACTGTCAATGCAAGCACTCATTTTCATAATTCAAAAATATACATATATGATGAAATTCATGTGAAAAAGCTTGGGAGTCGGGTGAGAAGGTGTTTCCAGTTTGATCAACACCTTTGTCCCAAATCCTCTCTCTCTCTCTTTCTCTTTCTGTTCTTGCTTGCTTGTCTCTGTCTCTGTAATGTGGTCAGCAGACTGCCCATAAAAGACCCATGGGTCAATTAATAAGGCAAACTGATCACCATCAACTGTTAATTATTCAGTTCTCTAGCCATTCGATTCCCACTGATTTCAAGTCAGCTTTAAATGGTCTCTGGACATTCACCCCAACTGGCCACTGGTCAGTCTAACATACATTTGAGAAAAGACGCACTTACTAATTTGCTTACCCTCTGCACTGCCTGGTCCACTTCGGAAAAAAAAGAAAAATTTATCTGTACATATGTAGATGTAAAAAAACAAAACAAAAATCACAAATTTCAAACATTTTTTTTTTTCCCCTCTGTCTACTCAGGACTTGGCATGAATTTTGTTGGGGTGGGGTGGGGGGGCCTGTATGTGAGTTTGGGGAGGGGGAGACAGGGTTTTGGGTCTAGTCACTTTTGGCCAGATTTTTTTTAAATTTAAGAAAAAAAAAAGATTTTGAATTTTTTTAAAATTTTTAATGCTGGCCTTAGAGATGTGCTTCTGTGATACATTCTGAGAAATAAATGTAAAAAAAACATTTTTTTTTTTTTTTCACTTAGCTGCCCACCTTACATTCTATGCCCTGTTAAACAACGACAACCCCTGACATGTCTCCTCCCCTCCCATCATTTAATCTCTTTACACTTTTCAAATACCACTCCACCCAAAAATGAATTGGAAGGAACTTTCCTACTCCAGAAATGTGACTTGGTTACATGGTTTTTTTTTAGCGGTTTTTTTTTTTAGCGTTTTTTGTTTTTTTAAGTTTCTCGAACAAATTCAATTTTTTAAATTTATCTTTTATAAATAACTTTTTAAAACTGAAAGCAATTTGGGTTTGTTTTTCATTACAAACATTTCAATATTTCATTTTTTAGGAAACAGATTTAAGTATTAAATATTTGTGTTTCGTAACATAAGAGAATTCAAATTTTAAATATGACTGTTTTTTTAAAACACCCAATAAAACTAACTCTTTTTTTATTTAAAATTTTTTTAAAACTCTACATTGTCAACTAGAATGGAATTTTTGTAATAACAATTAAAGAAGAGTGTCTGATAATAATATAAACATATTACTTAAGGGTCGGCTTTTTAAATTCTAGATAAACAAAACTTAATTTCATATTATAGAAAGATCACTCAAAAAGTAATAACTGTTCTTCTTTAACTATAAATAAAAGTATTCAAAGCTTACCAAGGTGTACGCAAAAATCTATTTCTCAACATCATCACCTTCCTTCTTAATCATGGTATTACACATTTGAATGAGGCGATGTATACCTGTCTCATAGAAGCTTCTTTGGTTGTTTTCTTTCTCACACTTGAGTTGCTTCTTTTACTTGATCATCGTTGAAGAACTGCTGTCCTCTAAGTACCCACTTCATGAGCCCAAATAATCTGAAGGTGCAACATGATAATGCAAGGCCTCAAGGGCAGCTTAAAAGCTTGACCAGCAATTGCAGCTGGACAATATGGCCTCAATTACCCTATAGTTCAGACTTTTATGCTTATTTTGGTTAGCTTTGCATGCTTCTAATATTAGATTGGTTGTAATTAAAAAAATAACATGTACTACTCTTTGATCAATCCTTATGTAAATATTAGTGGGATATATATATGTGTGTGTGTGTGTATATATATATAGTTAGAAAGAGATAGACATTTATTTGATTCTATTAAAATATGGGATATACACACTTGGTTTTATATAAATTGAAGATATAGATATATATCTTATATATATATATATATACCATAAATATAGATATATACCTTATATATATATATATATATATATATATATATATATATACCATAAATTGATGATATAGATATAGAAATTTGGGTATACAATTAGCTTTATACAAGTCTTGTGTGTGTGTATATATATATATATATATATATATATATATATGTGTGTGTGTGTGTGTGTTGTAACCTAAAAAAAGGTTACTGAATGAGAAATAACTAAAACAGATGTTGGAAATGAAAGGGAAGTCTTTATAACATTAACAAAATCCAATACTTGCCAGCGACATAAAGAAGGTAACCACTGTTAGTGGTGACTACTTAGTATACTTTCACCCTCTCACAAAAGTGTCCAATGTATTTTTGAGGAATGGGACATACCCATTAATGTTCATATGTAGGGTATTTATATATATATATATATATATATATATATATATATATATATATAAGCACTTGTTTATAAATCAGGGATATGTAGACATTTGGTTTTATATAATTCTAGGATATATATATATGTGTATGTGTGTCTGCATGCATGTGTATATTGTATATTAAGATGCCTGTTTTTATATATATATATATATATATATATAATCAGGTATTGATGTTTACAGATATGTAACTATTGAATAAGAGAGACAGGGAATTTATAAATGTAAGATGCAAATTTCATTAAACATAATAGACATTTTATGTCTACATATTCTCTTCTGGTTCCGTTCGAATTCCCGTATTACTTTTATCGTATTCGGGGGGGAATTGATTTATGTATTGTCCATAGTTGCATGTATCCCTAGTACTTTCTACCCGACTTTGGGCCATCATCAGGGGAGGATCTATTACAAAAGTGATGTAGCTTTTGTTTTAGCATATTACTACTGTGTAAGGGCGTCTTTGCCGTTGAAGGTTATGGCATTTGCTTTTAAATGTAATTCTATAATTAGTGCCAGTAGCTAAAGACATTTAAGTACATTAGCACTGGTTTGAAAATTAATTCTATTAAGTGTCGGCTGCAGGTTTCTAATATGTAAGATATATATATATAAGATATAGACATTCGGTTTGTATATAAATCCAGGATTGATGAAGATGTGAAAAATGTGTGTGTACAGTATATAAAGATGCTTGTTATATGTATATTGCCATAAACATATATAGATATATGTAACTCTAGAATCTAAGACACAGGTAATATGTAAACTTTGAATATATAGTTAGGATTAAAATTCAACTTTAAAAGCATTTTTAAACTGTAAAATCTTTACAGTGCTCCATGCAAAATGCTGAAAAATAATATTACAAAGTTTTCAACTGTAAAATATTATGATAATAATAATAATTATAAAAATAAACAATGGAACATGAAAGTGACAGTGATACCTGTTGTAATTGGTGCACTTGGAACAGTCACCAAACAATTGATAAAGGGACTAGAGGACTTAGAAATAAGATGATGGCTGGAGGCTATCCAAACTATAGCATTGTTGAAATCAGTCAGAATACTGAGAAGAGTCCAGAAGAGATTTGCTCTCACTCAAACTCCAGTGGAAGACCATCAGCTAACATGAGTGTGAAAAACTCTCATAGGTGTAAAAAAAGAAAATAATAATAATAATAATAATAATAAAAACTTATGACTTTGAATATCACATTGTTAATCCTCAGGTGAGTTAATATTCGACACGTCTGACATCTGTTGAATTCAGCTGAATAAATATGTAATCTTTTCTTAAAAGAGGATCTCACCTGAAGATTGGCAATGTGAATATCATAAGTTGTTATCCTATTTTTTATTGTTATGCTATTTTATTGTTGAAAATATTGTAAATTTAAGATATATGCTTTAAAATAGAAAGGTACATAATGGGGATTTTTCAAAAAACGTTATTTATTCTTCTTCAAGACGTGTTTCTGACGATTTACCTTGTAATGGTTTAATATTTTTTTGGGTGTGTATGTGTGAAAGAACAAATATATTCAAAGAATATGTTCTTTCACACACTCACACACACGCCTGAAAATATTAAACCGTTTTCTTTCTGAAGATGACGTAAAATGTCAGAAACACATGTTGAAGAAAAATAAATAACTTAAAAGCAAATTCACTTGTGCACCTTTTTATTTTAAAGTATTTACTTTTTTCTCTCATTGGACCAACAAAAAAATTTTTTTTTGTATGTAATATATATCAACCCATTAGCATAATGGTTAGAGTGTTTGCCAATGGTCTGGGAGACCAGGGTTCAATCCCAGGTCAAGTCATACCAAAGACTCAAACTTAATGCCTCCTTGCTTAACACTCAGTATTATCAGGTATGGATCAAGGGTAAGTGGAAAAATCTAAGGAAAGAGTTGTAACTTCCCCTATACCTTGGTGTAGTAGCTATTGAAAAGGGAGCCTTCGAGTCACCTTCAACTATGTTCAGCTAACTTAAAACTTATGTATATATATATATGTGTGTGTGTGTGTGTGTGTGTGTGTGTGGATTAAAAGAAAGAGTAATAGATATTAGCTTTTGGGTTTTGTAAATATTTTGTTTCTGAAAAATAACCTATTTTCTTGGAGATTTTTCTCAAATGGGAATTTAGAATGTCTGAAAATAAGATATGCTTATGTTGCAGCTTCCTAGATAGATCTATATACATGGATATAATTAATAGATATGCAAATGGATTATTTTCAAGATAAATCACCGTATATACTCCCATATCATGCAACTATCTGAAACCTATTTTAGCCAAATATTTGAGGGTCACACGATATGCTAGACACAAAACAAGCCTGGCTCTTGGCCAACTATTTCCACATACAAAATTTGTATTTCACATATGGTACAGCTTCCTAATATTAGGTTAAAATTTAAGTTTCACAACATTGTATGATATGCGGATATATACACTAATAATGATATTAATAATAATAATCTTTAGAATTAGATTTTGATCTTGCAAATTTCTATGCTTTTAAAAAAGCAAAATCTGCTTTCTCTGTCAACAGGACTTAGAATTAATAGATACCCAAAATTATATATATATATATATATATATGGTTATCATTAGGTGCGTAGTTAATGGTTGACCAAATTTTGCGGTATTATTAAATAGTGCTCAATATCAATGATAGAGCTTTTGTACTTATAGGAAAATATATATATATATATATATATATATATGTAATGATAATAAATAAATATATATATATATATATAATCCATGGAAAATATTCTGCAACCTTAGGTTTCATGAAGTTTATAAAACAACATTCATCAGGCAGTTAAGAAGATGGAATGAATTGAAAATCGAAAATACAGACAAAAACGAAATCCTAACAGTTTTTGTCTGTATTTTGTCGTATCTTCGATTTTCAATTCATTCCATCTTCTTAACTGCCTGATGAATGTTGTATTATAAACTTCCTGAAACCTAAGGTTGCAGAATATTTTCCATAGATTAAATATATATGTATATATATATATATATATATATATATTTATTATCATTATTTTATAATAGCTCTATTCTAGATATTGAGCACTGTCCATATTATATTGTACTTGGTTCGACACATAACCACAAAGGGATTTACTGATGACCAACAGTCTTATGATATATATATACATATATATATATATATATATATATATATATATATATATGTGTGTGTGTGCACACACACACATTACGTGGTAGTGTCTGTGACTCTGGGTTTCATGCTTTACACATTCTAATGAATCTGTCTGATGAATGTGTCACAGACACTACCATGTAATATATATATATATATATATATATATATATAAAAGAAATGTAAATAAGAAAAGATTT
>OY757941.1:50784195-50821695 GCA_963585895.1 Sepioteuthis lessoniana | reverse complement strand
TGGGACTGAAGGTATTTTTGGATTTTGGTCTTGCGTCCGGATCCACTTTAAAAAGGCCTTGTGCTGTGTACTTGTCCGGTGGTGAGAAGGAGAACAAATAAATAAATACCAATATGATGTTCTATGAACAGGTTGGCCTTTACTATGAGAAAAAAGGAAAAGGTAATGATAAATAAAGAGGAATGGTTGGATTCATGCCTTTCCTGTGAGAGTATTTGCACTTGTTCAGGATTTGAACTTGATTCACTGAGTCCGTTTTCTACAAGTTCCTCCAATTTATCTTCACAATTAAAATGACGTTCACAAGTTCTCAACCTTAACGAAAACTGCTATGTTGTCTCAACTGACATCTAAAGAGAGTCATTGGTGCAGAAAAAGCCATCAAAAGTGACATGTGATACAATGTCTGCTTTTTTATTATTATTTTTTTCCCAAAAAACATTTTACAATCAACCATTTCTATTTCAATAATCATACATTTAACTAACAAAATGGCATGAAACCTAAAATTTCAATAAAAAAAAATTGAATGGAAAAATTGAAGATTCAGTTTTGTGAAATATGTAACTTGCTTTGATAGACAAATGCATTTATTGTATTTTTAAGGAACAAATAGATAAATTTTAGGTGGCCTTTTTGATTTTCAATAAGGCTAACATTGCCATCAAAAATGTTATTAACACAGGGTCATAGTTAATATTTTTTGTTGATAAGAATAATTATATAAGTTATCAACAAAATAATCTTATTTTTTTTTTAAAAAAAAGAAAGAAAAAAGTTTATTACTAAATAGATTGAAAATGAATAATAAAAGTTATACATTTTTAATTTTACTCTGATAACCGTTTTTTTATTTATTTTAATAATCAATTTTTAAAGTGAAATATAAATTACTCAACCCCATAATGAAAAACTTGCTACCTTTGTTAAGTTACATAGAAGGTTACTCAGAAACTTTTCTGAAATGGGAAGAAACAATTGTGGCAAGATAATTTTATATAGCACTTGGACAAACCAACAACCAGACACACGAGGAAGTTGCCATAGTGTAATGGCTATAGTGTACAGCTGTGACATTATAGTGACTGGGTTCAAATTTGATTCCTCCTATTCACTTTCTGACTGATACCCTTAGGGAAAGGTATGAACCTGCTTATTCCCCCAGCTATTGGTTAAATAGTATTACTTCTATTCTTCTAGGATGGCTTTGGCATTAAATAACCCATGAAGGTTGACATACTATTAAAAAAAGGAACCAAACCAAAAGTCAGACTCACCAGTTTTATGACAGAAAATTTTAAAATATTTACATAAATCAAGAAATATAAAAAAAAATTATATGTATTTATTGACATTAACAGATATAAACAAATTATATTTGTATAACAAAGAAATTGATAATGACAAAAAAAAAACCACAAGATGCTTAGACAAAAGAAATGTGAAAAAGAATATCAAGTTTATTTCCAATAATTTCATTTTTGTCATTCAGTAACTTATTCAAACAAAACAAATCTCATTTAGATATAAATTAACCTCTTATTTACCAGATGTGCAGGTGTCAAATGCACTTCCACAATGACACATGCCAGCTGAAGACCATAGTCTGAATCCTTTGCATGCCATAAAAATTGAAATGATGCTTCGAATTATGGCAGCCTATTTGCCACACATTTTTCACTAACGGGTGAAAGCGTGTTCTGAATTGGTAGGTAATAGGTTAATTGATATAACTTTTATATCTTGACTTATTTTCTCTAAAAGTAACAGTCTCTTTAAATTTTCGTGCTTTGAAACTAATAACAAGCCTTATGGGATTATTTTATATAAGCAAATTTAGTCGTACTGTTGTCCTGGTCTTGGTTGTATAATCACAATGTTTGAATTTTTATATGCTTCAGCCGTTTTCATATGCCTGTCATATTCTGCAATGTTTTCAGAAATATTTTGACCATTATAACCAAGATGAAGATAACAGTTGATATGTACCTGTATTCTGTCAGAGGAATATTTTGTAACGTTTTGTATCTTAATGACCCAGTCATCTCCAGTGAATGGATCGATGAAAAAAAGAAAGAAGTTTGAAGGTGAAGAATGATTTGTAAAAGTCATTAGATACGAAATAAAAGTTGAACAATTATAGATAATACGTATCACACAATAGATGATGTGAAACTGCCATAAGATTCAAGTGTAGTGAGCTTGTTGCAAAACAATTAAGCTGCCTGCAGGGGGTTGAAGTGTCCCCATGACGTAATGGTTAACATGCTGGACTGCGATGTCGTAGTAAGCGAATTCAAACTCCAGTCACGCTATTACGTTCACTTTCGCACTAATACCCTTGGGAAAGGTATGAACCCCCTTATCCCCCCAGCTATGGGTTAAATAGTATCACTACTGTTCTTCTACAAGGATGGTTTTGGCATTGAATGACCCATGAGGGTTGATATGTCTTTAAACAAAAAAAAAAAACCAACCACCTGCAGGGCCTAGCACAAAGCCGAGCTATGCACGGCAAATTTTTTAGTAATGATAATAATCCCCCAGAAATTACAAGAGACTATCAGAAAAAATGAATGGCACTTAAAAAAAAGATTTATTGATTTAAACATTTTTGTTTTTGTCTGGATTCTTAGTCCTAACTTAGCAATAATAGTTTGAAGAACTACCTATAAGCCTGATTAGCAATGTGAATAATTGTTTTAATAAAACTACTAGATTGTTAATCTTTTTTTTAATTTTTGGATATTAAAGTTCTTTATGATTAGTTTTATAATTATGATTGTTTGTTGGTAGACACTCCCACTCCTAATGAAAGCTGAAAAGAAACTTTTTCTTTCTTTCTTTATTTTTTTTTTAACATTAAAAACTTTTTTGCATCCAATAAGTATGTCTTTCAACTTTGCTAGCTGTCCATTGAATTGTTTGGTCATCTAAGGAGGACAAACAAAAATTTTCCTATTTTTTTTTTTTTTTTTTTTTTTTCCATCTACACAAATTTAGTCAAACTACCTTGGTTTATATAGCCACAACATTTCAGTTGTATGCTTTAAGCCGCCTTCAGATTCCTGTCAGATTGAGTAATGTTTTCAGAAATATTGTGACCATATGAACCAAGATGAACATGACAGTTCAACTCAGTGTATATTGATAATCTTTCATCTCAGAAATCCAGACTAAAATTAAATTTTGTGGCCTGGCTTTGATTAAAAATGGCTTCTCAAATTTTATTACCACTGTCCCTTAAGAGTTGTGACATTTGCATGTAAATTTCTTACACTAAATATAATAACTATTATGGGACACAAATTGGAATATTTCATGTAAAATCGTGTAACTTGTACATGTGTAAATTTAATTTTTTTTTTTTTTTTTTTTTTGGTTTGTTTTTGTTTTTTGTCTAAGAGTGACAAGTTAATTATTTATCTCGATCAGTAAGTTTGTAATTTCTACTTTTTTACTTTTTACTCAACTTAAAATGCTGAAATGACCAAAGTCGAACATTATTTCCATGAAATTTATTCTAAGGATTCCTAATATGAGGAATGGGTTAGACCATTTCGTTGGGGGTGTGAGTTTGAATCTCATTGGGGCATTTTCTTTGCTTGGCTTCCCAAATATTTAATATTTTAAACCTATTTTAGAAGTGGGACCAAATAAAACCATAACGAGTGATATAAAAAAAGTCTCGATTATCTCCCTTGACACGAAGTGACCATATAGCAGAAGTGGCACTAATGTGTAAGGGAGGTAACTCCACCACACTCATGCAAATGTGTCAGTCCGTTCTGCTATATTTGTGTGTCTGTGTGTGTTTTAAATAATTATAATAATAATAATCATAAAAAGTTTGGCAGTGTATTTTACAAAATGTGAATAAATGTTATTTTTTTAGATGCCTGAAAAATGTGTTTCTTCTTTTTTTCTTTTTTAAAGATTTTATTGTTTTTTTAAAACTGTTTTAAAACTTGAATGAATAAAAATAATGTTGCTACATACAATATACTTGTAGTCTTACAAATACGTCTGCATGTATTAGTGATATTGAAAGAAGAGTGGGGTGCATGATATGCCTCCTCAGCAACAAAAAGAACACGTGGAATCAATTTCTTCTTTTGGTTTTGCAAATTTCCAGGCTTGGTATAATCTTTCATATATAGTTGTGTCTGCCGATGTGCTTTAGTTGCAGTACGAATCTCTTAGTAAATATTCCTTTTCCTTCCTCAACAATCTTCCTCAGTGGTCCTGTACCCAAGCTTGTCTCTTGTAGTGCATCACCAAGACTCAAACGTTACTGCCTCCGGTGCATTCAGGCAGAAGTTAAGTAACCATGCCAAAATGCCACATCTAGGTCAATTGCACGATGTGGTAATTTACATGTGCGCTTATGTCAAACACAATTCATGATCAGGAGGATGCGAGTTCAATCTTCCTTATCACCCATTTCTCTCTCCCTGATCTCATTTCACACACCAGACATATTTGTGCATGCTTTGAGCTGCCGCATGTGTGATTTCTCTCGCTGCAGATATGCATGTGTGTGAAATATAGTCTTCATTTGTGTATTGGTCGAGTTTTGAAGATCTGATTTTTCTGCAAAAAATTGACATCAACCTGCAGATTAGTAAATTAGTCGGATTGAAATTCAAACCATAATGGAAGGATTAAAGCAACTTTTAACCTCAAGAATTCTATAAATCATTTATTTTGTAAATATTTATCAAGGGTCAAACATGACATGAGAGTGTATTGTATTCCAACGTAAAAAAGAACAACTAGGAACAACCATTGACTTCATAAATCAACGGTCGACCTATACACGAGATTGACTGATACACGAGTGTGTTGGGTATTCAAACATAATGGCAACGACAAGGAACGACCTTTGGCTTCATAAATCAATGATTTTCTGACCATAAATCAACGGTCGACCTATACACAAGATCGACTGATACACGAGTGTGTTGGGTATTCAAACATAATTGCAACAACTAGGAACAACCGTTGGCTTCATAATGTTTTGTTCTCGTGATCCAATCAGGTTGATTTGGTTACTTCTCTTCAGGGGGGAGTGTCTTCGTGGTGTAATGGTTAAAGCAATGGACTGCAGAATCGTAGCAGGCGAGTTCGTACTCCAGTCGCGCTATTACATTCACTTTCTGGCAAATGCCCTTGGGAAAGGTATGAACCCCCTTATCCTCCCAGCTATGGGTTAAATAATACCACTACTGTTCTTCTTGGAGAATAGCTTTGGCATTAAATGACCTACAAAGGTTGATATGCCCTTAAACAAGGAAACCAAACCAAACCTAAGACTGAGGTTCAATCTTATCTTTTAATTGTTTAGATTTACTAGTTTAAATCTTCTTGGGAGTGTCTTCGTGGTGTAATGGTTAAAGCGCTGGACTGCGGGATCTTAGTAAGTGAGTTCGTACTCCAGTCTCGCTATTACGTTCACTTTCGGGCAAATACCCTTGGGAAAGGTATGAACCCCCTTATCCTCCCAGCTATGGGTTAAATAGTACTACTACGGTTCTTCTAGGAGAATGGCTTTGGCATTAAATAACCTACCAAGAAACCAAACTTCTCTTCTGAGAATTATGTCTGTGACAACAAAGTTTACATTGGAGCAAGTTAACATTGGACATTTTCCATCGAAAAACCTTGAAAGGAGGAAGAAAACTGATTTTTAAAAAATCACCATAAGCCTGAAGAATTTGCACGGATAATAATGTTTTCTTCATGTGGTCCCATGGGGTTGTTGAAAATTTTATACACCATTACTTTTCAACAACCCCCTTGGACCATGTGAAGAAAATATTATTAACGACTCTTCTGGCTTATGGTAATTGTTTTTTGCCAGTTTTCTTCCTCCCTTCAGGGTTTTTCAATGGATAATATCCCATGTTAGCTTCCTCTGATGTCAACTTTGTATGAAGTTACCAACCCCTCTGCATGGGAAGGATGTGACACAAGGTCAAGTGGAGTTTAACAGTTTTCCTTCTCCTAGATTGGTTGCCTAACAAAGGCTAAAGAACTCAGTGTACCCTACAATTTACCCATAGCTGGAGGGAGAATAATTGGATTCATACCTTTCCAAAGGGCATTAGTGCTATGTGAAATGCAATCAACTATGTCCAGGATTTAAACACATATCGCTGTGTCCTTTTCCAACAATGGTTACCATTATACCAAAGTCACCTCTGATATAAACTTTGTCTCTGACGTAATTCTCTGAAGAGAAGTGACAGAAACAAAGGGTAACCATTTTTAAGATTGTAAGATATGTTTTAATCATTTTCAAAATATTTTATTATGCACACGCATTTAAAAACAATATTTGAAATACAATAAAATGCCTAAAAAGGAGGTGCCCGTGGTGTAATGTTTATCGTCATAGGAAATGGACATGGCGACATGAGTTCAAATCCAAATGGAGGTGCCCGTGGTGTAATGTTTATCGTTGTAGGAAATGGACACGGCGACACGAGTTCAAATCCTGGATGAGACTGATTGCATTTCACTTTGCACTAATACCCTTGGGAAAGGTATGAATCCAATTATTCTCCCTCCAGCTATGTGTAAATAGTAGGACAGACAGGGTTCTTCAGCCTTGGTGAGGCAACTAGTCTCGGAGAAGGAAAACTCTGAATTCACACCTGTTAAACTCTGCTTAAAAAATTGACCTTGTGTCATATCCTGCCCGAGCGGAGGAGTTGGTAAATACAATAAAATGCCTAAAAAGGAATAATACAAAATAAAATAAACTCAAAAGAATTTAAAATACAATAAGTAACACATACGATATATAGAGTCCAAAAAATTATTTACATCATTGAATAATTGCAGACAAATGCACACCATTAGATAATATCACCATTTTGGGTTGATTAGTTTTTAAAAAATCTGATTAAAATGTGTTTTTAGTATAATTTTGAAATTTCCACCTCTTTCCAGTAACCACTAAAAATGAATGCTAAGAAAATAAAGAAGTTTTTGTGTGTAATGGCTGCTGTTGACTTCTCTTTGATCTACAGGCTATCAAGCTGATGTCTGATTTGCTTTTTCACAACTACTGCATGGCTGTTCCAACTTCAAGATAAAAAACAAAAGCTAAGAAAATG
The DNA here is from genome assembly GCA_963585895.1 of Sepioteuthis lessoniana. Classification (NCBI taxonomy): domain Eukaryota; kingdom Metazoa; phylum Mollusca; class Cephalopoda; order Myopsida; family Loliginidae; genus Sepioteuthis; species Sepioteuthis lessoniana. The sequence goes on along the minus strand of OY757941.1, from coordinate 50,814,571 downwards.
AACAACAATGGTTTAATGTCAATAGAATGCTTGTCATTGTTGTTGTTGTCCAATGCATTTTTATAGTAAAATCATTGTCAATTGCATTTTTATAGTAAAATCATTGTCCAATACATTTTTATAGTAAAATCATTGTCCAATACATTTTTATAATAAAATCATTGTCCAATACATTTTTATAATAAAATCATTGTCCAATACATTTTTATAATAAAATCATTGTCCAATGGATTTTTATAGTAAAATCATTGTCCAATGCATTTTTATAATAAAAATCATTGTCCAATACATTTTTATAATAAAATCATTGTCCAATGGATTTTTATAGTAAAAATCATTGTCCAATGCATTTTTATAGCAAGTTATTTATCTCATACAATTTATTGTAGTTTTTAGTCCAATACATGGTCCTCCTTTTGCTTACAATTCCCGTTGTTTTTAAATGGTAGTCCATCTAAGTACAGAACAGATTTATTGTTACTTAACATTGGTGATCTGACAGGAAACGCTGCTTTCAACATAATGAGACTCTAAACTATCATTTATTCAACTTTGCTTAGTTTGGCTAACATCGACTGTATCTCTGCAGAGAGGTAAAAAAAATACCCAAGTGAGTGTCCTGTATATAACATTAAACTGGATCTGATGGTGAGGCTCCAGTCCTGGAGCTTTGGAGAATATAGTGTATTCCTTCTTTGGCATTACTTACAGATCTGGACTGGTAGTATCTAATCGTTGGCGACCTTGGGGATAATCCGAAGGCTCCTTTTTCAATAGCTACTACACCTAGGGGAGGGTACTACTCCTTTCCCTGAATTGCTCCACTTTACCCTTGATCCTTACCTTATAATGCTGAATGTTAAGCAAGGTGGCATCAAGTACCAATTTTGGAGTCTTTGGTATGACTCGACCTGGTATTGAACCCCGGTCTCTCAGACCATTGGAGAACACCCTACTCATTAGACCAATGGAATAACGTTGAATAATATCGTTATTTTTTGATAGCCGTACTTGAAACCATTTAACTCTATGCAAACTGACTCATTTAAGAATTGTCACCTACAAATTATTTATTTACATATTGAGAAAAATTGATAACAAGGTAATCCAAGTAGAAGGAGAGATTTATTGAGAAGCCAAGTCAACACTTGGGCGTTTCGGTTCTAATGAACCATCATCAGGACTGTAAGGGATGATATTAGTGATGTTAAATCAACAATGGATGTTTAAAAATACAAAATACAAAAACGGAATGAAAATGTGCATATCAAGAAAGAGTTGGCCGTTTAGTGAATCAGCATTTGCTTTTTTTAATCATGTCATTTGATTAAGAATATTGTATAGAATTTATGTTCTTTTTGTTTATCGAGAAAGATTTTGAATCAAAAGAAAAAGAGAAAATGTAAAAACATGATATATGTGGAATATATTAATTAAGGATGGAACATAGTGTAGCTATTTAAAATGGATTTTCTCAAGTACGGAGAAATATAAAAACCCAGATGGGGTATTTTAGAAATAACAAAGTGAAATGGCACTCGTCTTGAAAAATTTACGTATCATAAATATCTAATATATATGTATTAACAGGATTAAGGATTGATAAGCCATAAAACACAACCAACCGGTTGCTTGCAGTACCTTCTGTTTCCTAAACAGTCACCCATCTCAAAAATGAATTAATGCATCACTGCTTAACTTTGATGGTTTTGCAGGAATCAGTACTTTCAGCATGAACTGACCGAAATTTAAACGTGCAATATTTCCTGAATACAAAATAAAAATCTTATAAAAATTCTTCCTTACATTTTGCTTAAAATTTTTGACTCCATCTCGGATTTTAAAAAAATCTTATAAAAATTCTTCCTTACATTTTGCTCAAAACTTTTGACTCCCCCTCGGATTAAAAAAATATCTTATAAAAATTCTTCCTTACATTTTGCTCAAAACTTTTGACTCCCTCTCGGATTTAAAAAAATGTTAGAGACCCATTGTACTTAATGTTGTTGTGTTTGTTCAGGAACAATATCAAAAAAAACATTTTTTTGAATCTTTGTCGATTATTCAAAGATGAAATCGTCTACAGAAGTTTATTCTATAGATTAATCGACCCACAGCTGCCGTCCTTTGAAAATAAAACAAAACCAGTTGAAAGATATCAACCAAAAGATTCAATTTTTTTTTTTTAATGGCCTGTAGCGAATCAATAAAAAACAAATGTACTGATAAGATATCCCAAATAGTTTCCCTCTGTAAACCTTGCCTGTGTCTTCTTGGGAAATGTACCATCTGTGAAATATAGTATTTAAATACAACCAACATGCACTTGTAAAACCTGCCATAATGATGGAAATTATCAGTCGAGTCCTGGTTGTGACTTTGGTGTGTGTTTGCCTTACCTTACATCAGGTATCTGGTGCTATATGGCATGGAAAAGGTAAGTGCTATTTTCTCTCCTCTTTTTTTCCTTTATTTTTTTTAAAGCTCCAAAGGTAAGTTATCAATCCCCTGGTCAGGCTTGACAGTTCGATTTTAATGTTTGCTGTCTTTGGATACGTTTTTGAATTTTTGTCATCATGTCATGCTGCTACCCTGGATTTCCCTGACTCTCTCTCACCATTCATCCCTATTATTCATCGGTTCCAGCAGATCTTCTAGACTACATGTGTCCATATAGGGCTATTCTAGTTGGTCGTCCAACACTTGCATGTTTGTGTGAAGGGGTCCATTGGAGAACGTCACTTATGAGTTCATCCTTACTTTGCCAGCAGTGTCTGACATATCTTGTTGATCTTGTTTAGATGGTTTTTAGAGATGGGAGGTAGGTGGCCGTACAGCTGCTACTTTGTGGGATGTTATTTCCAGGATTAGATATTCCAGGATTTGTTCATGATTCTCATTCAAATCATATTGAAGTTTAGTGAGTGGAAATGGCTCAGTGTGCCATCTTTCCTCAGTATCTAAGAGCTGAAGACAAGGGTATTGCTTGATCTCATGGGATTGTTACATGATGTCATGTAATTATCAAAAATAATATACTTTTAAAATATTTATTTATTTATTATAAATTTATTGAAATTTTTATATTTATATGTTTATTATTCATTCATATTTATTTATTTATTTATTTATTGAAATTTTTAGATTTATTTATTTATTATTTATTAATATTTTTTATATTTCTAATATTTATTTATTTATATTCATTTGTTGATTTGCATTTGGAAAGGCAGAATGCAAACTACTCTTCTATGACAGACGGCAAAACAATTTTTGTGACTTATATTTTTCTCAAATTTGGTTATTTGTTCCTTAGCCCTGACTTTGTTTCACGCGAGAGAAGAGTAGTTACTTTCACTCGACAGCAAAAGTTGAAATAATCCAATTTAATTTACATTTAAAAACAGTTTTGATAAGAATGTTTATGAAATATCCATTTGTTTGTTTTAAAGAAATATTGTTTTTGTGTGTGTGTGTGTGTGGGGTCGACTGAGATTATAGAAAATGAACTTTTACTCTAGAACATTAGGAATTTGTTTTTGTTTCATAATGTGAAATGACGTAGATTTATCTCCTTTTATTGACTTGTGGAAGATGTAACTGAAACAATAAACAAAACACTCAAATAGAAAATCATTAAAAATGTTTGATTGCCTATGGTTACATAAACTGAAATCATATCAGTGATTTGTTTATATGTGATAAAACTTTGCTTTTTATTTTTATTTTCTCTGTTTTTTGGTTTGGTTTTTTTTTTTTTATAATTTATTGCAATTGCCCCATAAAATGGAATAAAAAAAAAAAGAAAAAATTATCAAAAGTGAAAACAGAATTTAGGAAAATTTGAAAGGGAAAATTTATTTCCCCAGATATTGTATTAATTCAAATATATCCCAGTTACATTTATATGTGAGCCCAGTCAGCTGGGGCTGTAGAATACACCAACTGCATCTCTGCAGAGGGGTAAGATCCCTGCCCGCCCCCACCAAAAAAAAAACAAGTGTTCTGGATATAAATTAAATCATCTGATGGTGACGTTCCAGTAATGCTGGAGCTTTGAGGAATCTAGAGTACCCTTTCATTGCCATTACTCCCAGGTCCACTCTGACCCAGAATGGTAGCACCTGATAGGGTCCGATCAATGAGTCAAACTGTGAACAGTGTACAAACAAATGACTGATGTTAAATTGTGACTGTGATATAGCAATATATGAAACCATTTAACTGTGTGCAAAAAAGATCTCAGGCTTGTTTAAGAATGTTATCTACAAAATGTTTACAAATCATATATATATATATATATATATATATATAAAGAGGATTCGGCATCAAATAACCTTTAATGGTTGATATGCCGTAAAACTCAACCCAATCCAACTATTATATGTGTATTCAGTTTGATGGGAAGAAAATAGCAGTCTCTCAGCTGTATAGAAATGACCTTCCCTTCTCACTTTTAGCTCATTGTACTTCTTTCCCAAGACATAAGGACCTTCTTAAGTCTTTGAGTTTGAGACCTCTGATGTTGTGAGAGTCTAAAAAAAAAGAAAGATACTTGAACCAAAGAGAAGTAGTACATATATATATATATATATATACTCTTTTTCTTTAAGAAAAACAACAAACCAGTCACATTAGGATTATAAATTTATTTCCATCCTGTTACGCGTTTTTAAAAAATATTCAAAAATACAAAAAAAATTTAACAGGACTTCTTCAGATCCTATGGATAAAATAAATCAGAATAGACACAGAAAAAAGGTGGGAGGGGATAGAAGAGGGGTGAAGAGTTATCTCCTCATTTAGCCCACTTCCGTTTTTTATTTTAATTTCGGTTAGAGTTGTAGTAAATTTATTTTTAAAAAATTTTTTAATTTTTATTTTGATTTTTAAATTCTAATTACATTTTGACTTAAACTACAGATTTAATATTAAAATTGATTTTTAACTTTATATATGTATATACATATACACACACCCATCCACCCAACTCCAATACAAGCAGGCAGCCCAGTTGGCTAGGGCTGTAGAATACAAGGACTGCATCTCTGCAATGAGTGTCCTGATATGACATTAAACCATCTGATGGTGAGGCCCCAGTAATGCTGGAGCTTTGAGGAATTCAGAGTACCCCTTCATTGCCATCACTCCCAGGTCCACTCTCTCCTGGAGTGGTAGAGTCCTATCTATGGGTTGAATAAAATTGTTTAACATTTGTTAGCGATACATAGCAATACTTTGACTTGTGTTAAATTGAATTATCTGAAATAGAACTTTTTAATCATTTAACTGTGTATAAACAAATGACTGATGTTAGTGATACATAGCAATACTTGGAACCACTCAACTTTGACTGATGCTAAATTGAATAGTTTGAAATAGAACTGTTTGATCATTTAACTGTTTATAAACAAATGACTGATGTTTGTGATACATAGCAATACTTGGAACTATTTAACTTTGTTGACTTATGCTAAATTGACTTGTTAGAAATAGAACTGTTTGATCCTTTAACTGTGTGTATCGATAAAATATGGTTACAAATCATATATATCTAATATTTATGCATAAACAGAATTTGGCATTAAATGACCTTCAAGGGTTGATATGTCATAAAACCAAAATAAACCCTTTAAATGTTGCACACATAAATCTCCGTTGGGTTCTCTCTCTTTAGTGATTTTAAGGCATCAAGACCGAGAAGCATTCCTACACCTCCTATGGTGGCATTGACAGTATTTTTCCACACAGATGACAAGACAAATCTCAACCCATTACCAGTGTCATACTATTTTGATTCTTGTTCACTATGGTAATGTCTATGTTCTTGCATGCATATAATGTCTATATTGTTCTCCAGTGAAGATGCTGAAAACTCAAGTTGCTGGGTTTTTTGTGTTTAAAGTCCTAACGTTAAATATCACTGTTAACAATGTTTTTGTATCTAAGTAGGTTAGGCTTGGGGTCCATACATGATTTTTTGAACACTGGAGCCAGAGCTCTAACTTCTGTAAAATCTGCCCTTATTTACCTACATGAAAGGCAATGTGGTTTGGTTTCAATTAGTAATGGTAATTTTTTGTTGGCTGTTTTCTTTCCTCATTAATAGAAGCCAGGCTTATAAATAGGTAGCAGTAGTTTCCTTGTCAGCTATTTGATCCTGGCTATTGACCTATGAGGTTCTTCGGCTCAGTATCTGGTTAAACACACCATTGACCAACCTTTGGATGCATCCACCTTACTTCACATCTACTGTGCTGCATCCCATGGTTTCCATTACTATATGCTTATGTGGCTTGTAAAATACTCTCCTGCCTCAGAGACTGTTGTCCAGTGATAAACTAGGGCAGGATATCTGAGTGGCTAAGGAGGCAAAAAAAGAACCGCCCCTTTTTTCTTAAATTTTAATTTAGCTATGGTCCAACTATTCTATTTTAGCTTGATCAAGTACAAGTGGGATCATCTTATTTTATCATTATTGGCCTAGTGGGTAGAGTGTTCACCAATGGCCCAGAAAACCGGGGTTCAATCCCAGTTTGAGTAATACCTATGACTCAGAAAATAGTACTTGATACCTCCTTGCTGAACACTCGGCATTATAAGGTTTATTTACCACTAAGTAGCAAGCAGCCACTGGGAGAAAGAAAGGGGAGTATCGAACCATGAGACAGCCATCAAGTAGACAAAAATAAGCAACATATTATATTGAGAAAGAAAGAGCAGACACAGACCTTAAATTTTTTTCCTAGTTCTTACATGCTTGTACACTTGGTCTAACACCCCCTTTGGAGCACCCCAAAATTTGGAACTCATAAACTTTTTCTCCTTACATCTTTGTGGCTCGTTTTCAACTGATGTCTTCACCTTCTTGCGTCTTGCCATTGACTCTGAAAAGGGCACCAGTTGTCCACTCACTTCCTCCTATCATGTCAGGAGAAAAGACATCTACTTCCTGTACACATGTACACAAGATCTCGGGCCTCCAGTTTTCCTTAGTCATTTAACTACAACAAGTGCTTCTGCCTTGTTATTCAGCGACTAGTATCTGATTTATTTATTCATTCAATTTCCTATTAGCCATTCAGTTATGTTACACAAGGGTAAGTGGAAAATCCAGGAAAAAAGGAGTAGCACCCTACCCTACACCTCAGTGTTGTAGCTATTGAAAAGGAGCCTTCGGGTTACCCTCAACTACACTCAACCAACTTACCTTAATAAGATAACAATATCATTACTATAAGGGTCATTCAATAAACCAGGTAAATGTTGCCTAAGAAGATGGCAATAGGAAGCACTTTTTTTTCAAGGAAATCAACAGTGATGAGTGCTTCATGTTCCAGAACACTGTCAGGGTGACCTTCTTTACTAATCACTGCACCCAGAACTATATCTTTACCAGAGAGTATATTTCCTGCTCCATGGACTGTCTTTTTGACTCAAACTTGTAGTGGCAAACCCATGTTTGGCCTGTTTGTAAAGATCTTTGGATTAAAACATGCCGATCAGTATATATGATACATTCTTCAGTAAATTTACTATGGTTGGTACTAATCAATAACTCAATATTTGATGACTGTTCAAGCCTGGAGCATTCTGTTTAATTTTGCTGCCATTTTGAAAAGCCTCATAACAAACATTTTGGCTACAAACTAATTCCAAACAATGCAAAGTTTATATTTAGGGAAAAAAATTATTTTGCTTTTCTTTTTCTTTAATATTCCCCGTATTTACTGAATGACCCTCATATACATAATAGGTCCCTTCTCAGTCAAAAATATTCCCCCCTTATTGAATGACCCTCATATACATAATAGGTCCCTCTTCAGTCAAAAATATTCCCCCCTTATTGAATGACCCTCATATACATAATAGGTCCCTCCTCAGTCAAAAATATCCCCCTAATCTATTGAATGACCATCGTATATATAATAGGTCCCTCTTAGTCAAAAATATTCCCTTCATTTATTGAATGACCCTCATACACATAATAGGTCCCTCCTCAGTCAAAAATATTCCCCTTATTTATTGAATGACCCTTGCATATTATTATGATGTGTTATTGAAATGAGTTTCAATGATAATCAATTAAATATACTTTTGAAAAACCCTGACTTTTTTTTTAGATTATCAAAAATGTTTCTTTCTTTCTCCATCCAATAATCTTAGGCTGCGGTGCAGGTCGCAAGGACGGTGACAAATGGTTTGTCGATCCCTGCCGTATTTGTGAATGCTCTCAAAATGATGAATATTCCTGTTACAGGTAAGAATTACAAATTAACTTTTAGCTTCAATTTTCTTTTCTTCGATTTTGAGTGGTCATGAAATTATTATATTGCTGCAAATACCTTGGTAGTAATATCATATCTACTTAAATCATTTTCAACAAATGCATACGAAAGGAATGGACTGCTATAGACAGGTTATCAACAATATAGAAATCTAATTTCTCTGACAAAATAAAATTAAATTTCTTCAAGCTGTAATTGTGTTATTACTACTGTATGATTGCACCACCTGATGATGATTATCTTTTAGAGGTCACCAGTTATTGGACCGTGGATTGAAGTCAGCAAATTTAGAAAGAAGTGTAAAATTTACAAGGTTGACTACTTTCTCCTGACCTGAGTTGAGCAACGTTTTCATGTTACGAGGAGTCCATGTGGCGAAATGGTGAACTGTGATAGTGTAGGTTCAAATTCCAATAGGGTTATTAGATTCACTTTCAGACGGATTCTTCGGTAGAATTCAGCATGAACCCCCCTGATTCCTCTGTCAGGTATTGGTTAAATAGAACTACAACTGTTCTTCTAAAAGGATGACTTGGCATTAAATAACCCACAAAGGTTGATACACCATTAAACAAAGCCATGACTCTTTGTTTAAAAGCAGCTTTGAAATCTACTATCAACGGCAGGAGACTGTGCTCTATAAAATTTTAAACTGAAAACAAAATCTAATTCTTGAACAGTTAATTACTTAATTAATCTAGATTTAATTGCAAGATATGTCTTGCCTTCCACCAGGCAGGACTTGCCACAAGATCATTTCATAGTGGAAATTAGGGGAGGTGGAGGTCATACACAAATCATGGCTCGTGTCCTGCTGGAAAATGCTAATCATAGGATCACGAGGTGCAATGTGAACTGTACTAGCCTTTGCCAAGTCTCCCAGCCCGTATGCCAGGTAACTTAGTTGGTCATAGTTTCAATAGACCCAAAGGTCAAGTGCTGTGCTTGTTATTGATCCTTCTTCTACATGAAAGTGGCCCTGTCGGAGGTGGGAGCCAGAAGCTATCCAGATTTAATTGCTCTATACCAATTAAAAGAAACAAAAATTTCAACTAACTTTTTAATGACATTTTTTAAATTATTATTTTTTTTTTTTTATCAAGAAAGCGTTGTGCCATCAGATTCGAAAGTGGAAGTGTTGTATAATTAAGGAATGATTTTTTATATTTATCATTTTTTGTTAATTATATTTTATCATTCAGTTTGGTAAGGCTTTGAACTACTCGGGTGTCTTAGTCCAGGTGCATAGTCAGATGGTGAAGTCTTATGCCCATGCGTAAAGGATATGACAATAACCATTTGTCATCAAAAGAACCCCAGACAGGAAATGGGCTGGAGTGTGGATGACATCATGCCCAGAAGAGATGATCCTGAGAATTTGAGGATTTTGAAAGGAGTAGATGGGTATTCAACTGTTGAAGGTACAGTTGGGTTTTCTACCATTGAAGCGTGCAGTTGAGTTTTTCGAATCTTGACTGGCAAAGATGAATTGAGATCTTAAACATCACAAGATGCACCGCACGTTGGAGTGGGGTCAGCATAGTATGGTTAGCATAGGCTTTCAAGAATTGTGTCTCTCTCCTCGTGTCGCCATGGACCACTGCCAGAAATTAATAAACCTGTTCATATCCAAAACGAAAGAGTCCGCCTGTATTTGTATTACTGTTGTGATTGATATCATTATAGCTATGAGTAGTATACAACATAGGTTCATAATTTTAATTGATCTTTCAACAATAGTGTGGAGAGTCACACTTTTGAGGGTTTAGAAGGCTATCTGTGACTTTAAAGTCACAGGTTCTACTCTCTTTGTTAAGGTGCTCACTTGCAAATAGAGTAGCAACAGGATAAGTTGAGAATTGGTTACCGCACAAGAAAGAATAAAATTATTTTCCTCTCAGCTAAGAGCAAATAGTTGGATAGACTGACCTCTTAAATGTTGACAGGGCAACCAGTCTAGGAGAAGGGAGACCCTGAATTCAAATCAGCTGTACTCTGCTGAAAATTGACCTTGTATTGTATCCAGCTTATAGTGAAGGGGTTGCACAAATACATATGGCACAAGAAAGAAGCAAGCTGAGCATTCTTAGTTGCATTAAAAAAAAGCTGAAGTATTGAAATTAGAATACAAAGCCAGTTGCAACATGTTTTTTGCTAAGCTTAGCTTAATTGTAGCACAAGGCTAGAGGTAAGAGCACCCAGTGAGAATTGAACTCAATGACAATGATCTGCTGATCTAGCTTGTTGACCATTACACCATGTAGGATAGTCTTTATCTTTTTTTGATTATTTGCTAAGCTTAGCTTAATTATGGCACAAGGCTAGAAGTATGGAGCGCCCAGTGAGGATTGAACTCAATGACAATGGTCTGCTGATCTAGTTTGTTGACCATTACACCATGTAGGATAGTCTTTATCTTTTTTTTAGTTATTTTAAGCTTAGCTTAATTGTGGCACAGGGCTAGAAGTATGGAGCGCCCAGTGAGGATTGAACTCAATGACAATGGTATACTGATCTAGTTTGTTGACCATTACACCATGTAGGATAGTCTTTATCTTTTTTTTAGTTATTTTAAGCTTAGCTTAATTATGGCACAAGGCTAGAAGTATGAGCACCCAGTGAGAATTGAACAATGATGAATTATTTATCATTAAAATTTACTAGGAGAGTTTATCGAGCATTATTGTATATCTGAGGTTGTGTTCTAGAACTGTCCCGTGTGTCGTGAATACTTGGATCTTCACATTAATAATGATGGGAAGTCTTTAAGCAGTAAAAGCGGCTCCAGGCAAGGGTTTTGGGGGGGAAAAAGGTGTCTTCTGTATTGTTTCTCTTTGATCCTCAGTAAGTTACAAATAATCATTTTTCTCTCTTTTTCTAGCTGTGGCGTTATAATGCTAGCTCCAAAGAGAGGTTGTTATGTCGACTATGAAAACCGAAAAGCAAATTATCCCATGTGCTGCGGGAAGAGATATTTCTGCCAAGGTGATCCGGGCTTTGACTCAAAGAAATTTAAGGATTACTGGAAAAATGATATTGTAGGCTGAAAAATCAAATGGTAATTGCAATTATTCTTTAGCTTCTCCTACCAAATAAAAACAAATTCATATATATTTTTAGATTATTATCTTCAACTTTATTAAATGTTGACATAACAGGTCAGCTGATATATCATTTGTCTTTTCTTCACAACATACATTGAGAGATGAAATATTCATTGTCACTTTGCCTGGGTTTTTTTTTTCTTGGGATTGTTTCATTGACCATATTGAATCATTTTCATTTCCTTGTTCCACTGGTACCCCTGTCAACAGGGCATGAAATATGCTGACATTATTTCTGGCAGAGAGGCAAGACCTTCTCTCCAAAAAAGAAAAGTGGGTGGGTGGGGTGTCTTAGGTAAGACACTAAAGTGCATCTGATGGTGAGGCTTGATCAGAAGATCTGGGGGGGGGCATGTGTAGTCACCCTTCATTGTCATTACTCCCAGGCCAACTTTGACCTGAAGTGGTAGTACATGTTAGGGTTCCATGTATGGCTCCAATAGATCTGTCTAAAAATTGTTTATTTTAGATTGGTTTGGTTTGGTTTGCTTGAGTTTTATGGCATATCAACCTTTGTAGGTTATTTAATGCCAAATCCTCTTTATACATATATTAAATATATATGGTTTGATTTGGTTTTATGACATATCAACTCTTGTGGGTTATTTAATACCAAATCTTTTTTATACACATGTATTAAATTTATATGATTTGTAAACACATTTTTGATAACATTTTTAAACGAGCCTGAGCTCATTTTTTCTGCACACAGTTAAATGGTTTCAATTATTGCTATCTAACACCAATAATTCTATTCGATATTGTTTGTTTGCACACAGTTAAATGGTTCCAAGTATTGCTATGTATCACTAAGAATTCAATTAGACATCAGTCATTTAAATGATCAAACAGTTCAATATAGCATAAGTACACAGTTAAATGGTCAAACAGTTCAATTTGATCCATAGTTAGGACCCTATCAGGTGCTACCACTTCAGATCAGAGTGGACCTGGAAGCAATGTCAATGAAGGAGTACTCCACATTCCCCAAATCTTCAAGACTGGAGCCTCACCATCAGATTATTTAGTGTCACAACTAGGACACTCATAGGGGGCAGCATTTTATCCCTTTGCAGAGATGCAGTCGAAGTAGCGAATTGTTTGAAATAGAACTGTGCGTAAAGAAGTGACTGATGTTTTATTGAACTGTTAGTGATAAATCATATATATATATATATGTGTGTGTGTGTGTGTGTATAAACTGGAATTGGCATTAAATAATATACAATGGTTGATATGGCATAAACTGGAGAAAAAACGAAAAAAAAATGATTGTTACCATGAGCATTGGCTGTGTGTGGTCAACAAGATATAAATTAAACCTGGCATACTCGCAAGCCATTAATTGTATGTTTTATTCTTTTCTTTTTATACTTATATTTTACAGCTTTAGGCCAGATTTAAACAAACATCTTAGAAACTGCAGGACAGCAATAGTTGGAAAACTATGGTTTATGGAGTCAGTCCTTCCGAGTTGCTCCATTATCATGGTCTTGCATCTTGGAGAGCAATTACATGCAACCTTGTCTTGTAAGGTTAAGAGTTTGAACCACACTGAGTGAACCATGTGCACAATAAGATTAAGTTAAGTAAATCAGTCTTGTAAAAATGTGAAGTTTAAAATTCTTGAAATCTTTTAAGAAATTCATTACCAGAGCATTTTTTGTAGAATTATATGATCCCTCTTTAAGGCTCACAACATCTGATCAATTCTTCAAAGTTAGTTTCATTCACAGCATCTTCCAAGATCAATCTGATCAGAGTTAATTTCTGGGCTTAATTTCAGATCATCTTCTTCGAACAATAACATGACGACCATTACCCGAAGTCAGTCACTTTGAATAGATCTTCCCAGATCAAACACATTGGAGATATTATCTAGAATCAATCTCTTACTGGATCACTGGAATTTCATCTTTTTTAGTTGATATCTACATTTAAGGCATTATCTGAAATCAATTCCTTATTTCATCATCCAGGGTAAATCACTTTCAATTCATCTTCCCAGATAAAAAAAAAGATTGGAGATATCTTCTCGGGTCTCTTTCAGTTCATTTCCAGGATCAAACAAATTGATCGTAGATAAGGCTCTCAATCCCAGTGAATCATCTAGTCTATCATCAAGCATATTTCATTCTTCCGACCAAAATAAAAACCACAAAAAAAAAAAAAAAAAAAAAAATGGCAGACAAAGAAATGATAAATACTAAATCATTTATTTATCGCAGTGGAATAGACAAGGGGAAAAGATGAAAAAGAACATTAAAAAAAATGGCTGACATCATCAGTATGTGGGTCCCTGAAGCCAAAGGCTGTGAACCGGACGTTGGTTTAGTTGTGAAACTGACTGCTCCAGTCAATACTGTCGAATAAGTTGTTAGAGATTGCGGTTCACACCCATCTCTCATTAATTCAGTCTGGTAGATCTGGGCCCCGAGACTCCAATCTAGATAAATAAAAAAAAAAAAAAAACAATCCTAAGAACGCATGTGAGAAATACAAAAACAAATAGGATATAATTAAAATACAAATTCACGCAAAATGAAGAGTTAGATTATTATATATATATATATATTGAACGGATGTATGTAAACAATAGTAATTGTGATTCATAACCGTTTAAAATTTACTTCGCAGCTAATATCTCCTCGTGGCTGAATGGTTATATATATATATATATATATATATATATTAGTACAATTAGAAGGAAACTCTAACCTGGTTAAATGGTCATTATAAATTTATTTCGCCAGAGAATATTAATATACTATCCGTCTTGTCAGATGACTTTTTACATGATAGACTTGAGGTTGCAGAACAGCAAATGTGGATTACAGTTTATATGTGTATGGAAAAAAAAATACCAGGAAGGAAAAAGAGATGTAGCAATAGCCATGCATCGAGCACTCGCATAGATTCAGATAATATTCCTCATATACTAATGGTGTAATGGTTATCGTCGTAGGAAATGGACACGGCAACACGAGTTCAAATCCTGGACGAGACTGATTGCATTTCACATAGCACTAATACCCTTGGGAAAGGTATGAATCCAATTATTCTCCCTCCAGCTATTGGTAAATAGTAGGACAGACTGGGTTCTTCAGCCTCGGTGAGGTAACTAGTCTAGGAGAAGGAAAACTCTGATTTCAAACCTGTTAAACTTCGCTTAAGAATTGACCTTGTGTCATATCCTGCCCGAGCGGAGGGGTTGGGTAAATATGAATATTCCTCATATATCAATACATGAATAATTCACACCCACAGTCTTCGGACACTGGATATAACTGATATATATGTACATCTCTCTCTCTCATATATATATATATATATATATATATATCACTCTCTAGTTTTGTTTTTATATGTAGGGCTTCAAGGATTTGTAGTTGTAGCTTATTTGTTTCGTGTACTATTATAGCGGTGTTTTCAACTAAAATCTTTGAAATTTGGATTTAGGAATAGAATGGGTTTTAAGATGTAAGCCTATCGAGCTAGAATCATTAAGGTGCATCGTAAGTTGTCTTGAAAGAGTCGTAGTGGTAAGACCAACATACATATTATTTTCTTTGGAGACACAGTCTCCCAAAGGACATTTGAACATATATACTGCGTTTGTCCTATCAAGAAGTTCAGTGGAGGGGGAAGTGTTATTGGAAATAATTAGGCTGGAGATTTTAAATTTGTTGTAGTAAATAAGTCTTACTTTTTTGGTAGGATCAGTAGGGAGAACTTTGATTTGGATAAGGTTTTTTAATATACTATAAAATAAATGAACATATATATAAAAAAAACAAAAAAAAAAAAACAAAAACAAAAAAAAAACCTTAACCCAAAAATGTTTCCCCACCGATCCTACCAAAAAAGTAAGACTTAACATTTATATAAAATTTAAAACCTCCAACCTATTTATTTTGGGGTGTCCTTGTGGTTTAATGGTTAAAGCGATGGACTGTGTAATCGCCGTAAGCGAGTGCGAACTCTAAGCACACTATTATGTTCACCTTCAGACAAATATCCTTGGGAAGGCATGAACCCCCTTATCCCCCCAACTATGGGTTAAATATCATTATTGCAGTTCTTCTACAAGGATGGCTTTGGCATTAAATAACCCACGAAAATTGATATGCTATTAAAAATGGTCCGGGAGACCTGGGTTCAATCTCAGGTCGAGTTATACCAAAGACTTTAAAAATGGTACTTGATACCTCCTTGCTTAACACTCAGCAATATAAGGTACGTATCAAGGGTAAAGTGGAGCAATCCGGAGAAAGAAGTAGCGCCCTCCCCTACACCTCAGTGTAGTAGCTATTGAAAAGAGAGCCTTCTGGTCGCCCTCGACTAAAGGGAGACAACTTTACTTACTTTTATATATGTTGAAATTGATTATGGTATCCGTCTTTCAAAAAAAATGTTCTTTTCTGGGGGTGGGGTTCGATAATACTAGTTCGCTGTTTTAAGGGCAGAGTATCTTAACCCCCAACTTAGCTTCTCGTTCGTCCGGTCCGTTCTTTCTCTCTCCAATTAATCGTTTACTCACTGGTGTCAGTCCTCGTGTTTGTCTCCGAGCTTACTTTTATGCAACAAAAATTTGCATACGATGTTGGCCTCGTCTCTACATATTCCGCTCACTAATATTCTACATTTTCTCGATTTTCGCCGACATCGAGTTTAAGGTAAGTCTTATTTTTCTGCTCTACACGCTGAACAAAGTCTTGCCCTCTTTCAGCTGGAATCTCCATTTGACTCTCGTTCACTGTCACACACACACACACACACACATATATATATATATATATATATATTAGATAGATTTGAGAATTACTATTAGTAAAAAATCAGTCATCAAACTAGGACAGTTTACGCTTGAAAAACTCGACTCAGTATTAAGAAAAATTAAAAAGCAGTAGGGCTTAATGAAATACCCCCAGAAGTATGGAAGACCAGGGAATTCGACGACCAACTTTTTCGTCTTCTACAAATTTTCCCAAGGTTTTTGTATTTTGTGCTTTTAAACATCCATCGTTGATTTAATATCACTAATATCATCCCTCACTGACCTGATGATGGTTCATTAGAATCGAAACGCTATAGTGTTGACTTTGCTTCTACTTGGATTACCGTGTTATCAATTTTTTCTCAATATATTGTTGGATTACATTCCATTATTTACTTCCCACGCTCATTGGCTTAGTGAGTACAGTGTTCGCCAATGGTCTAGTATACCAAAGACTTTAAATAAGGTACTGTCACGTGATATCCCACGGAGACAATAGAAATAAGATTAATACTATCCTCCCGTTGGAATGAACTAGCAAGCCGTCAAAGATTGACCGTTAAGAAAGAATGTTGGTCACAGAGGGGATATCAACAGAGGTTGGTACCCAGTAACCTCAGGTCTCCGAACACCAGGGAGAAGGAGGGAGAAGCCAAATGATTGGCTGGGGCCCTAAAACGGAAGTGGCACCTTCTCCCCGTCGGCGAAAAAAACGAGAAGAAAAATCAGTTATTGGAAGGGGCTCGTGGCAGACAGACTCATAGCCATTTACTCCGGGTGAAGAGGACAAAAACATATCTTGGACACGAGGGACCCAAGTTCTTCAAGCCAGTGTTAAAAATAGCATAAAGTCTATTAGCCCGTGAAAGAAGAAAGATTCTCCAGTGGAACCCTGTCGAAAAATGAGATAAGTAACTTTGGGGCTATTTCTCCTTTATACCCAAATTTTATATATCACTCTCTCTCTCTCAATTTGAAGAAACGAAAGAACAGAAAAGAAGAAAGACATTTATGTCCATGGACTGTTCAATTCATTATACATATTTGACACTTTGAAAGTGTATCGCTTTGTACAGTAAAGGATTCATGTATTTTTATGTTACCACGTGGTCTAAGTTGTTATAAGCAGTTCTGCTACGAATTTGTTGTCACACTTCCTTTTCAGCTTCTATTCGCCTTATGTTATCTTGCTAAGAATTGTCCTATTAATTCCTTAAAAATATCACACGGGAAACCGGAGTTGCTGACTACTGCAATGTAATATTATTACTTCTCAACCTAGAGGTCCATATCCTCCATTGTCTAGGGGAAGGAAGGAAAACGACCTGGTGGGTGTGTGGATAGTGGGAAATTTGGAACCCCTTGCCAGCGGCGGTCAGTCTAGCCCTAAATTAATCTCCCACGTAATATGCCAGTTCTTATATGCCTGAGAGAAAAAAGCTCTGAACGAGGACTTATTCTAGAAGGGATCAAGTGCCAACCTGCGCCGTCTTCACACGTGCAAAAATAAAGTCAATTGCCGTCACAGTACGTATAAAGTGGGGCAATCATGGGAAAGGAGTTGCGCCTTCCCCTACACCTCGGTGTAGTAGCTATTGAAAAGGGAGCCTTTTGGTCGCCCTTGACTATGGTCACCAACTTCACTTACTTTATTTGCTTCCATTATTTACATTTTTCGGACTATTTGTCGCCATGTTTATCACAACGTTTCGGCCTTCTTCAGGTGGTTGCTGCAGTAGACTGTTCTAGTTCCACGAGCCATGTTTAAAGAATGTCAGTTATCTTCTGTTAATTTACCCCCTGCCTTCACTGGATATTGAACTCACACTCTTTGGGTAAGTCACTGGATCTAACCAACGCCTTTATCCACTGTACCATGTGTACTTGAGGACATCTGTGTCTAAATTTCTGGGTATTATAAACCTAATGTCTTCAGCAACAATTTTTTTTTACCAGAGCTCATATTGCAACTTTGATGTTATTATTGCTTTTCTCCGGCACTCCTTATTACTGGTTCCCATATTGTATTAATTCCTATGCTTGGTTGGCTCAGGAGATTTTTGTGGCCGAGCATATGTGCTGATTCTTTAAGTTTACGTATTTTCCAATGTTATTCCTGGTCAATGATCTCAATCTGGTCCTACAGAGGGCAGTGATCTCCCTTCTCTCTCCATATGTGGTCAGCCACGCCTGATTTATCCACTTCCCCACGTGTTACAGCCTTCAGGTTTTCTTGAAGCCTCACCTTAAGGGGGCGGCCTGTTTCTCCTTTATATTTCCTTCCACAGCTGCACGGGATAGCGTACATAAAGTCTTTAGTCATGTTCTCCTCTATGGGGGGGTGGATCAGTAGGGAGAGATATCTGCGAAGTGTCATCAAACTTTTGAAGGTTGTCCTGATGTTATATGAACCGCAGATCCTTTGCATTTTCTCTGATAACCCCTTCACATAAAGCAGGCAGACTGCGTCCCTGTTTATCATCTGTCTAGACTACCAGCTTAGAACCTCTAAAAATCTAATGAAAGAAAACGGCTTCAAGTTGGCAAAGGAAAGAAGCAGAAGATACCCTGCACAAACTATCACAGAGACGGACTACGTCGATGACATAGCGCTTCTGGCAAATTCACTCGGACATCAAAACGTAACTCGCAAAGGCATGGACAGCTATCGATAGGATATTGGTCATATGAAAGTTATAAAATAAAACCCAGTTTTTTTTTTTTACAAGCAGCGGTCGTGTCGATACTGCTATATGGATGTACTACATGGACGCTAACTAAACGTATGGAGAAAAAGCTTGACAAGAATGCAGTGAACAATACTGAACAAGTCCCGGAGGCAACACCCCACAAAACAGCGGCTATACGGCCACCTACAACCCATTACGAAAACTATCCAAGTTAGACATGCAGGACACTGCTAGAGAAGTAAGGACGAACTCATAAGCGATATACTCCTGTGGACCCCTTCACATGGACGGGCAAAGGCAGGACGACCAGCTAGAACCTATATACAACAACTCTATACTGATACAGGATATAACCTTTAAAGACCTCCCGGGAGCGATGGACGATAGAGACGGGTGACGAAAGAAGGTCAAGGAGATCCGTGCTGGTAGCGCGACATGATGATGACATCTATCTAACATATATATATATATATATATATATATATATATATATATATATATATATAAGTAAAGTTGGTGACTTTAGTCGAGGGTGACCCGAAGGTTCCCTTTTCAATAACTACTACACAAAGGTGTAGGGGAGAGCGGTACTCCTTTCATTGGATTGCTCCACTTTACCCTTGATCCGTACCTTATAAACGCTGAGTGTTAAGCAAGGAGGCATCAATTACCATTTTTGAGTCTTTGGTATGACTCGACCTGGGATTGAACCCAGGTCTCTCGAGCAATTGGCGAACACTCTAACCACTATGTCAATCATTGCCCAGTCGGCTGGGGCTGTAAAATATACCGACTGCACCTTTGCAGAGGGGTAAGACCCCCCTCAACAAGTGCCCTGGATATGACACTAAACAATCTGATGGTGAGGTTCCAGTGATGCTGGGGCTTTGGGGAATTGCCATTGCTCCCAGGTACACTCTGGTCTGGAATTGTAGCACTTGATAGGGCCCTATCTATGGGTTAAATAGAACTAAACTTCATACCTATGTTAATTAGAATTGTTTGACTAAACTGAATAGCTTGAAAGAGAAATGTTTTTGACAATTAAACTCCGTACTTAAACTTAAAATGCGTTCTTAAGCTAGACTGAATTGTTTAATGAAGAACTGTTTTGGCATTTAGCTGTGTGTAAACAAATCTATACTTGTACTAAACTGAATTGGATGAATTAGAACTGTTCGAATAAACTGAATAGCTTGAAATAGAAATGTTTTTGAGTATTAAACTGTGTATTCATGCTAAACTGAATTGTTTGAAATAGAACTGACTATTTGCATGAAAATGGATTTGGCGTTAAATAACCTACAAAGTTTGATATACCATAAAACCCAACCAATCCCCTCTCTCTCTCTCTCTCTATATATATATATATATATATATATATATATATATATATATATATATATATAAAGGATATCTCTTTATAAGTTTCTTACAGCCTGTCAGTGTTTGTTATATAGTAGTCCGACACTAAAATTAATGAACACTCGCAGGAGACTTTGTTGAACGTCAACGAGATTTTTTTTAGATATTAATTTTTTGCGCTTACATAGCGCGTGAGTGTGGCACAAGCACATGTTTTGGATTGTTTAAGCACAAGTTGCAAGCCCAGACACGCTGGGCGTTTCTTTAAATTGCGGCAAAAGGCACTAAATCTACCCCCTACCACCACGTGGAGGACGGCCCCCTTTGTGGCTCGATGAATACCACAGTGCGTTTGCCATGGAGGGCGGCTTCCCGTCACTCATGTCCGGCAGCTTTGACTGGCGTGGCGAGTCAATATTTGTCACTGCTTCCCACCAGACAGGAGTCTACTGAATGTCAATGACCCGAAGGTCGATTATCATATTTACCCAACCCCTCCGCTCGAGCAGGATATGACACAAGGTCAATTTTTAAGCGGAGTTTAACAGGTTTAAACTCAGAGTTTTCCTTCTCCTAGACTAGTTGCCTCACCAAGGCTGAAGAACCTAGTCTGCCCAACTATTTACCCATCACTGGAGGGAGAATAATAGGATTCATACCTTTCCCGAAGGTCGAATATAGTGGGGATTTAGGGGAGGGGAAGGTTGGGCACGAGCCGAGACTCAACCCTGCTTTACTGTGTTGGTCATCGGCCCACTTCGTGCAATGTGGGCCTAGCTGGATTTGGACCCAAATCTGGGTCCAGGCACGTATGCCTGATTATAGCTTAAACTGGACAGCAAGGTCCAGAGCTTTACAAAGGTGACATAGGGGCCTCAAGTCCGCCTTTGTTGGATTGTGCCCGAACCAGCGGGCGAGCCAATCGACCAAGACACACAAAATGATCTGCGCACCTAGAAAATCAGACGGTATTTGACTAAAATCGCGCGATGCTCGCCCGGGAAAAGGCCCCCGTTCTCCTTAGCAAAATATATATAGTCTATTCAGATTAGTCCATTGTGTAAGTGAGAGGTGTTTTTCATCACTTCACAACAGTGTGAAAATAACCAAGACGATACGGATACACTACATGGACGCTAACTAAACGGCTGGAGAAAAAGCTTGACGGCACTACACAAGAATGCTGTGAACAATATTGAACAAGTCCTGGAGACAACACCCCACAAAGTAGCAGCTGTACGACCACCTACCACCAATCCTGAAGAAGTAGGGGCGAGCTCATAAGTGATGTAAAGCAAAAGCAGGGCGACCAGCTCGAAACTACATACAGCAACTCTGTGAGGATACGGGGTGAAACCCTGAGGACCTGCCTGAAGCGATGAACGATAGGGAGAGGTGACGAAAGAGGGTCAGAGATATCCGTGCTGATGGCACGACAAGATTATGATGATACAATTTGTAAATAAAGATTATAGTAACTGATATCTGGGGAAAATTTAATTAAAAAAAAAAAGAAAAAAGAAAAGACTAACGGCCCCGAACTATTTGAAAAAGAATCAAATAGTCCTCCCAGGCGTAGTCAAAAAAGAAAAAAATACTGGCAGAATCAATTAAGCTAAACGTAATAAGTGCTCGATATAGTAAATGGGATGAATTAAAAGTTGTAAAACCGTTAGAGTCAGACCAATCAACTCGGGTTTCACCAACTGGATCATCTGGGAATTATATACGTACGTAGAGACACATACACTTACAGGGAGGAACGATAAAATTGTCGCCCTAGAAAAGACGACATGATTCTATTTCCGTTTAATGAAAACCGGTTTTCTTTTTTTGTTACCGACCATCTACTAGTTGGCCAGTTGTGTACAAATCCCAAAAGTGATAGGAGCATTCTATCATGTCTGAAAGTGACACAATGTTCAACGAGCGAGATCGGAGATGCGTCGCTGTACAACTCATGCTCTCTACTGATCCAAGTTATGACAACAGGACCATTGCCAACACCCTCAAAATACAAATCCGGACGGTTCAACGTGCCCAGGGTGATGAAAACAAAGTTTCCGGCTACGGTTATGGTCTTAGGTGTGGTTTCAAGTGAGGGTCACATCATGCTACCTCACATCTTCAAAGTCGGCCTTTAAGTCAACACCAAAGTTATACATGGATGTGCTGAAGAGTGTGGTGATCCCCTGGTTCAATCAGGTGGTCTGTGGCAGCAGGACTCGGCGCCGGCCCACAAGTCCAAAGAGACTCAGGCTTGGCTTCAGAAGGAGTGCTACGATTTTGCACCCTTCTCTCACTGGACCCCTCCTCCCCCGACCTGAACCCGCTGGACTACTTCATTTGGTCATACGTCGAGAACATCACCAACATGACCTCCCACAACACCAAAGCCGCTATCCGTCGAGTATTCGCTGAGCTCCCACCGGCGCTTGTGGAAAAGGCTTGCTCCCAGTTCCGGATCTGTATCGAGGTGGTGATTGAGGCTGAAGGCGGCTACACTGAATAGATGTCAGCTCTACTACATAATAAAGTTACCCGAGTTGATTTTTTCAATAAAAGTTTTAAAATAAAGCTGTAGTGTTGTTTTCTTTAGGACGACAATATTAGCGTTCCACCCTGTATATGTATGTATGTATGTACACGGTGAATTCAATAAGTTTCCAGACTTTTTTTGTATAGGCATTTAAAATTGTCGTAGACTCTTGAAAATCCAGTATATTATTGCTATACATCTTATGAGATGACTGACCAAATTTCAGGTTCAAATCAACAGCTACAGCAGTTATTGGAATACACCCTACTAAAACCTGATTGTCACAGCTGGTGAATTTCAAAAATGCAATCTGGACGTGAGGACACTTTAGAAGAACGTTATGCAATGAAATTGTGTTTTAAACTTGGAAAAATGCCACAGAAACGTATGGAATGCTTCAGACTGCTTTTGGAGCATCTTGTATGAATCAAGCATCAGTTTTTGAGTGGCATAAGAGATTCAAGGAAGGCAGGGAGTCTGTGAGGGATGATGAGAGATGTGGGAGGAGTAAGGAAGTCAATACCCCAGAGTTGATTGGCCAAAGGGTTAGGGTTAGGGTTACTATGTTGAGGTTTTAAGGGAGTTTAGGAAGAGATTCCATCGGAAAAGGCCAACACTCTTCAAATCGGGTCAGTGGCATTTCCACGAGGACAATACACCAGTCCACAACTCCATCCTTGTCACAGACTATTTGACCGAAATGGGCATCAAGACTGTTCCTCACTCTCCCTATAGTCCAGACATTGCTCCCTGTGACTTTTGTTTATTCCCTAAGCTCAGAGGCTGTCGTTATGAGACAATTGAGGAGATGAAAGAGGCTGTGACGAAGGTCATTGACACGCTCATACAAGAGGACTTTCATGGGGCCTTCGAGAAGTTGTTAGAACGGTACAAGAAGTGCAGTGCAGCCGGAGGAGATTACTTCGAAGGGGACTAGAGTTTCATGTGTTACTATCAATAAAAGTGCCAATACGAAAAAAGTCTGGAAACTTATTTAATGATCCATGTATGTATGTATGTATGTAAAATATTATTCAATCCAGTAAATCCGGAATAAAATATTCAAAAATAGAATATTAAATTTAAATATTCCCGGTGAAGAGCTCAACGTAAATAAAATCCACAGTGCAAATAATTTTTTCCAAATAAAAGCATTGATATGAATTTAAAAAAAATTAACAGGACTTCATCAGATCAAGTCCTGTTAATTTTTTTTAGAGCATTGATTTACATCAATGCTTTTAACAGGATGGAAATAAATTTATTATCTTAATGTGACCGATTGTTGGGTTTTAGAAATATATATATATATGGCTTTGTATAAAATGGTGATATATTTGTATATTTTTTTACGTGTGTGTATAAAGTAAGTAAAGTTGACGACCAAAGTCGAGGGTGACTGGAGGGCTCCCTTTTCGACAGCTACAACACCAAGGTGTAGGGGAGGGCGCTACTCCTTTCCCTGGATTGCTCCACTTTACCCTTGATCCTTATCTTATAATGCTGAGTGTTAAGCAAGGAGGAATCAAGTACCATTTTTTGAGTCTTTGGTATGACTCGACCTGGGATTGAACCCAGGTCTCCCGGGCCATTAGTGAACACTAATATATATATATCACACATACATGCGTATCGATGTAATTATCTGAAAACATTCATTCATATATACACACATTTATATCATCTTTTTGTGTTCCTATGTATCTGCGTTATTATATATATATATATTTGTATTCGTGCATGCGTGTATATCATTATATAATTTATATATAATTACAAGTGTATATATGTCTTTATTTAAAAAGATTTCATTGTAGATATGCCACATTGTTATGCCCTATTATATTTACCGACGCTAAATAAAAAAAGATAAAAAAATTCTTTTTTCTTTTTCTGTTACTCACCAGGTGTTCCATTTTGAATTTTTTCCTTCAAATAAATCGAAGTTGTATTTTGCGGAAATCCGTAGGCAACAACCAAAAGAAGTGGTATGAACACTCCACTAATACAGTTGGTTGATGCATACGCTGGGGTTGTTCCTCTTTGTTCAACAGCTTCTGTTACGGTCTGGCCAAAACAAAAAAGAAAAAAAAAACATTATATTAATCACTACTCTGTAACGTATATATGGTAAAGTGTTTAGGTCTGGTTTTATGGCATATCAACTATTGTATATCACTTAAAGCCAAATCCTTTATATATATATATATAGAATAGAAATGATTTGGTTTGGTTTTACGGGATTTCAACTATTGTAGGTTATTTAATGCCAAATCCTCTTTATACATATATATTAAATATATAAGATTTGGTTGGGTTGGGTTTTATGCCATATCAACCATTATAGGTTATTTAATGCCAAATCCTCTTTATACATATATATTAAATATATAAGATTTGGTTTGGTTGGGTTTTATGCCATATCAACCATTGTAGGTTATTTAATGCCAAATCCTCTTTATACATATATATTAAATATATAGGATTTGGTTGGGTTTTATGGCATATCAACCAGTGTAGGTTATTTAATGCTAAATCCTCTTTATATATATACATTAGATATATATGATTTAGTTTGGTTAGGTTTTATGGCATATCAACCATTGAAGGTTATTTAATGCCAAATCCTCTTGGCGAATTTATATATATATATATAACACATTTTTGATAACATTTTTAAACGAGCATGAGCTCATTTTTTTTCTGCACACGGTGAAATGGTTTTTAGTGTATTCATATATCACTAACAATTCATTTAAATATCCGTCATTTGTTTGCGCACCGTTAAATGATCAGACAGTTTTACTTAAAAAAAAATTCAGTTTAGCATAAGTTATTTGTTTGCACTGTTGAAGTGT
Organism: Sepioteuthis lessoniana; assembly: GCA_963585895.1. Taxonomy (NCBI): domain Eukaryota; kingdom Metazoa; phylum Mollusca; class Cephalopoda; order Myopsida; family Loliginidae; genus Sepioteuthis; species Sepioteuthis lessoniana. The sequence continues at coordinate 50,788,950 of OY757941.1, read as the reverse complement.
CAAACAGTTTAAAGTGACCCATTGATAGGACCCTATCAGATTCTTCCATTTTGGGTCAGATGGGATCTGAGAACGATGGCAATGAAGGGGTACTCCACATTCCCCAAAGAGCCTCCATCAGATTGTTTAGAATTATATCCACGAAACTCGTTAGGGGTGTGGGTTTTACTCCTCTGCAGAGATACAGTCGGTGTACTCTATAGTCGCAGTTGACTACTCTCTCGTTGTTGTTGTTGGTGGTGGTGGGGTCTTACCCCATCCTCAGAGACGCAGTCGGTCTATTCTACAAACCCAGCCAACTGGTTTTGTACAGTTTTTAGGATGATACTTATATTCGTAGGAAATGGAATCGGTGACCAGAATTCAAATCCTGGATGAGCTTTTTTATATCAATGACTTCGGGAAAGGCATGGATTTATTTTTTCTCCTTCCATTTCTAAGTAAATAGTCGTACATCCCGAGTTTTTTTTAAAGTTCTTAAGCAACCAGTCTAGGAGAAGGAAAACTATTCAAACTAGCTGTACTCTTAAAAATTGATCTTGTCTCACATCCTACCCGTAGCAGTGAGTTTGGGTAAATGCATACTGCAATCCACATTTAGTAGGAAATGCTAGTATCTTTAGCTTTGGTTAGGTAACCAGTTTAGGAGAAGGAAAACTATACTCTGCCTAGAGTAAAGGGGTTGGTTAAATACTTTCAAATAAAACATTGTATTATGGTTCTACTGCATAGCGATTGGATCCTTCCTAGGACTCCTTTATTAGTGGCCTTGTGCCAAATTTAAGCTATGCTTTGTTTTTGAATTACTCAAGTTAAGCAACAATGAACCAGTTCCGATCGGATTAGAGTAACGAATTTGGAACAACTGTTACTTTAGCAGCCCTTGTTCTTGTGCCTGACTAAGCAAAGCTAAGTAACTCACCAGACACACTGGGGCAAATAAACAGTGCAGTTTGGTCCAGCATATGACACACCTTCGTACAATAATTCACTAAATTTAGTTTTACCTGAAGCTTGATTACAACACTCAGCAAAAACTTGGTAAATGACAACTTTGACAGTCTAGTGAGATTTAAGAAATAATAAAAAATGTATTATTGATAACAAATGGTGAAATTAAAGGTTTGGTTTGGTGTCATATCAACCATTGTTGGTTATTTAATGCCAAATTCTTTTTATACATATATATCAAATATATGATTTCGAAAAATATTTTATCATATTTACCCAACCCCTCCGCTCGGGCAATTTTTTAGCGGAGTTTAACAGGTTTGAATTCAGAGTTTTCCTTCTCCTAGACTAGGTTCTTCAGCCTTGGTGAGGCAACTAGTCTGCCCAACTATTTACCCATAGTTGGAGGGAGAATAATCGGATTCATACCTTTCCCAAGGGTATAAGTACTATGTGAAATGATATTAGTCTCATCCAGGATTTGAACTCGTGTCGCCGTGTCCATTTCCTACGACGATAACCATTACACCACGGGCACCTCGAAAAATATTTTTAATTGATTGGTTGGTTGGTTGTTGAGTTTATGGCATATCAACCTTTGTAGGTTATTCAACGCCAAATTCATTTTTATGTAAATAATCTGTTCTTTTTAAAACAATTCAGTTTAGCATAAGTATACAGTTTAATTGTCAAAAATATTTTTATTTCAAATTATTCAAGCAGTTATATGTAACAATTCAGTTAAGTGTAAATACTGATTTAATGTCGAAAAACAGTTCGATTTCAAATAATTCAGTTAAGCATAAGCACACAGTTTAAATGTAAGTATGGTTTAATTGTCAAAAACATTTCTATTTCAAGCTATTCAGTTTACTCAAACAATTCAGTTTAGCATAAGTACGCCGTTAGTTCTATTTAACCCATAGATAGGGCCCTAGCAGGTGTTACCACTCCGGGCCAGAGTGGACCTGGGAGCAATGGAAATAAAGGGGTGCTCCGCATTCCCCAAAGCTCCAGCACTGCTGGAACTTCAACGTCAGATTGTTTAGTGTCATATCAGGACATTCATTGAGGTGGGGTCGAGCATGTCAACAAAGTTAAATAGTTTAAAGTATTGTTAGGTATCCCTAACAATTGAATTAAACATCAGTCCTTTGTTTACACACTGTTAAATCATCAAACAGTTCTATTTCAAACAATTCAGTCGAGCATGTCAAAGTTAAATAGTTCAAAGTATTGCTATGTATCACTAACACTTCAATTAAACATCAGTCATTAGTTTGCACTCAGTTTAAATGTCAATAGTTTTATTTGACTCGTAGATTAGACCCTATCAGGTGCTACCACTCCGGGTCAGAGTGGACCTGGGAGCGATGGCAATGAAAGGGCACTCCGCTTACACCAAATCTCCAGCATTACTGGAGCCTCACCATCAGATTGTTTAATGTCATATCCAGGACACTTGTTGGGGAGGTCTTACCCCGCTGCAGAGGTGCAGTCAGTTTATTCTGCAACCCAAGCAGCCTGAGTCTGGTGAAATTAATGTATTTGCGGGGAAAGGATAAGTACATACATATGAACAGACGAGGATAAATAGATGTGGAAAGATTGAGAGAGATGGGTAAAGAGACTGATAAATATAATATGTGTACTTGGGCTGTAGTCCTTCATTTAGACATGTTTGATTAAATAAATAAAAAAATTTGTCCATATGATTTTATACGGGTCCTTTTAAGATTCCTGACAAGGGTTTTGGTTTTAGGCCCCAGGTAAAACTAAATTTTGAAAATTATTGTACTATGCACCTTAATAATTCTAGTTCCAAAGCCTTACATCTTAACTGCCACAATTCCCGAATATAAATTTCGAAAAATTCTAGATGAAAACACCACTATAATGGCACACGAAATTAATAAGCCACAACGACGAATCTTAGAAGCCCTACATATAAAAACAAAACAAAACAAAACTAAACTATAATTAATTTTGAAAATAGTGACAATGTGAAATGCTTTTATCCACCCCTTTTTTAATATTCTATTTCTCCAGATAGAATTCAATTTCCGTTGAAAGCATTCTATTTTAAAATCGTTGGATATCAGCATTTCCGTTTAATCCAACTTTAAGTAAAGTTGTCTCCCTTTAGTCGTGGGCGACAAGAAGGCTCCCTTTTCGATAGCTACTAGACTGAGGCGTAGGGGAGAGCGCTACTCCTTTCCCTGGATTGCTCCACTTTGCCTTTCACACGTATCTTATATTGCTGAGTGTTAAGGAACGAGGTATCAAGTACCATTTTTAAAGTCTTTGGTATGACGCGACCTGGGATTGAACCTATGTCTCCCGGATCATTGGCGAACACTCTACCCACTCGGAATCCACAAAACATTAAAAAACAAAAAAAAACAAAACAAAACAAAAACCCCCAAACATTTCACTGACAAATAACCCCTGATGATTGCCTATGAAAGGCTCGAAAGCTCGTGAGGCAGTTTTGGTAAATTCATCTACCAATTCCAACCTAAAACCAAAACACTTGTCAGGAAACTTAAAACTTAATAAAATTACACAGACCTGTGTCTTTATTATTTAATCAAATATATAAGGTATATATTTAATTCATTGAATTTAGACTGCGACCCTAGGGTTTCATGGAATTTTTTGCAAAGCAACAATCATCAGACAGTTAAGAAAATGAAATGAATTGAAAATCGAGAAAATACAGTAAAAAGAAAAAAAACCGTTGAGATTTTGTATGATTCTTTACGTGTGTTTGTGGGTTATAGTTGGGTATTAATGTGTGTTTGTATGAGTTTAAGTGAATTTACAAACGCAGCGCGTTGTATAAGCGGATGTGAATTCGTCGGTGTATCTTAATTTTTTGCTACATTATTTTATTTCTGTATGTGTAGGTGACTATAGCTAAGGAACAAAACATCATTATTGCATGTCGAGGGGAATGAATAAAGATTTGATTTGTAAGCTTACTTAAACGGTTATATTATGGTTGACCAGAATCACAATGGGTATATGTAAGAGTATATTGTATTGCAATATAATATTGTACAATGTTGGTATAATATTTAGGGAAGGAGATTGGGCAAGGATATAATTATAATAAACAGATGAAATGTTGCGTAAATTTCACACATGGAAAAACTGCTGAAACGCCTACAGGAGCTTTTCAAGTGGGCAGTAATGAAGGTAAAACCTTCTAAAAGTCGTAGTCTATCCATAATCAAAAGGAAAATGCCAAGAAATCAAATTTGCTATCAATGATAATGTAATCCCCACAATACGCGAAAAAAAGCGTAAAAAACGTTGATTGCTGCTATTCCCTTCCACTTACTGATCGTCACCGGTGGCAAGATCTTTTAAAACAATTAAAAGAAGGATTACTCTCCATTGATAAATGTGACCTCATTGCAAAAGATAAACTATGGCGTGTTTATTTTGGTTTAATCTCAAGATTAGCATGGCCCATGCAGATTTACGAGGTATCGCTTTCGAGAATTGGAAAAAAAAAAAAAAAAAAAAAAAATGGAGAGCTTAATCAGTAAGTTCCTAAAGAAATGGTTTAGAGTTCCGAAATCCTTAACAAACGTGGCGTTATACAGTTTATCAACGAAACTGAAACTACCAACAAAGTCATTTGTTGAAGAATTTAAATTAGGTAAAGCACGACTATTCCAAATGTTGCGTGACTCTGTGGACCCACTGGTGAAAAGTGCACAACCTGCCATAATAAGAGGTCGAAAATGGAACGCGAAACATGCAGTGGAGACGGCAGAATCTTCCCTCAAAATG
>OY757941.1:50614195-50776695 GCA_963585895.1 Sepioteuthis lessoniana | reverse complement strand
GAGGCGTTTATCACTGTCGGTTGAATTAATAATTCGACTCGGATAAACAAAGGCAGCGACGGCATAAAATATCATATCGCGCACTGGGGTCATGTAAGTTGTGCCGATTGCACACGGCTTTGGGCTGCAATTTGACACTGATTGTTTGTTTAGAAAAAGCTGCAAAATAGCTAGGCACTCATCTGCATCTCCTGCCCCAACCAACGTTATTGTGCTTTCGTTGACTGTCACTTTCATATTATCTCCTGCAGAAGGAAAAAAAAAAGTGTTGTCATAAAATGTAACAATGATGAAATTAACGAAAACTAGCAATAAAATAACAGTAATAATCAAGAGTATACCAACCCAAGGTATTGAGATAAAAAGCAACAATAATAAGATTTTATAAAACTAGCAATAAAATAATAGAAATAATCAAGAGTGTAACAACCCAAGGTGTTAAGATAAAAAGCAACAATAATAAGATTTAATAAAACTAGCAATAAAATAATAGAAATAATCAAGAGTGCAACAACCCAAGGTGTTGAGATAAAAAGCAACAATAATAAGATTAAATAAAACTAGTATTAAAATAATAGAATTCTCGTGTTTAATAGGTACTTGATTTTTATCATTCAGGGTTTTTCGTACTATTGTCTTCATCTTTATTGTTATATTCACAACGTTTCGGCCGATATGTCTGCCGTCCTTCTTCAGGTGTTTCTTGTCAAACACGGGAGCCTACATGTAACTTCGAAGCGGGTCCTTTATTTTATCTACAAGATTCGCTTGCTCTGATTCCGTTAGCCATCATCATCATGTCGTGCTGCCATCACGGAGATCCCTGACCCTCTCTCGCCACTTCTCCCTGTCATTCATCGCCTCTGGCAGGTCTTCAGGATTACATCCCGTATTCTCACAGAGCTGATGTATGTATGTTCGAGCTGGCCGTCCTGCTTTCAATCGGCCCTATGTGGGGGTCATAGGAGTACATCACTTATGAGCTCGTCCCTGCTTCTCCAGCAGTGTCCTGCATGTCTGGTTCGTCTAACTTGGATACTTTTCGTGATGGGAGGTAGGTGGCCGTACAGTTGGTACTTTGTGGGGTGTTGCCTCCAGGACTTGTTCAACATTGCTCGTAGCATTCTTGTGTAGTTGCCGTCTAGCTTTTTCTCCAGCCGTTTTGTTAGCGTCCAAGTAGTGCATCCATATAGAAGTATCGATACGACCGCAGCTTAGAAGAAACTGCGTTTCATTTTATCGGTCAGGTCTGACTTCCATATGAACGATAGCTTATCGATGGCTGCCCATTGCAACCTCCTGATGATTGTTTCTTTAGAAGTTCAGGGAACCAAAGCTTATAGCCGTTACGCTGTGTCCTACTGGGACTTTTTGTTTCTTTATTTCACGATGCAATTGCTGTTAAAACTTAACTAGTTCAGAATAGATATTCTTGTTTTCAAAATCTTCCTGCAAATGGTTCTAAAAATTGGCAAAAATGATTGAAAGAGCCGAAAACGAATTTCGAGTATTTAAACCAAGTTATGTTGAAGTTACTCAGTCAGGCACAAAACCAGCATTATGGAATAACCAGTATGAACTAAATACACGAACAATGGATCACGAGGTAAGATTGTTATCAAATAGACCAGACGAGATGCCCTAAGTCGGAGAATAAATCAGAAAGGAGACAACATATTTAAAGAAACCGAAAAAGAGCCCCAAAAAGATTTGTTTCCAGTTGATTCACTGCGAAGTCACCATAATAAATAATGAGAAGACCATGGAACATTGAGAACGGTTTGAATACTGAGTAGAGTCCTGGGAAAATGAGGAGACATTATCATCTAATAACACCAAAAATTGATGATAATGCACAAGGCATTACATTCAAGAGATGACATAGATTTTATATGACCGGAAGAGTAGGAGAAAGACAACACGCCCAACACCGAGGCTTGTGTAGATGCAACCATTCACAAACTCGAAAAATATACAAGAAGAAAAAGAAAGACTGGTTAACAGCAATAGTAACAGAAATAGTTAAAGTACAAACAGAAAAAACAATTTAAAAAACTAGAGTAAAAAAACAACTGTACGGATATTTCAAGTGACAAACTTATGAAATTTAACACCAGAAGACTTAGATATGTCTAAGAAGGGGAAACCTTAAGAGGTAAACGGAATCTCTTTATCATATCATATTTACCAACCCCTCTGCTCGGGCAGGATATGACACAAGGTCAATTTTTAAGCGAAGTTTAACAGGTTTGAATTCAGAGTTTTCCTTCTCCTAGACTAGTTGCCTCACCAAGGCTGAAGAAAACAGTCTGCCCTACTATTTATCCATAACTGGAGAGAGAATAATTGGATTCATACCTTTCCCAAGGGTATTAGTGCTATGTGAAATGCAATTAGTCTCGTCCAGGATTTGAACTCGTGTCGCAGTGTTTATTTCCAATGACGATAACCATTACACCACGGGCACCCCGCCATACACCACAGGCACCGCCTCTTTATAGCAGTACAAAATAAGATCATATGGACTAATTATATTAAAGCAAAAATTAATACTCAATAGAATAGAAAGTACAAGTAATATGGTAACAAAGGCTAAGCATGACTGAATGGGGGAAGATGATCTACTGAGAATTGTGCAAGAAACTGACTTTCATCATATTTACAAAAGGCATATGCCCAAACCAAAATAGTTCAATAAAAATAAAATGCACACAATTATCCAGAACCAGACTTAATTTTAATTAACAAAAAGGATTATAATCAAATAGATTTTGTTCTGCCTACAGTGAAAGATAGCAAAAAAAAAATTAAAAGTGGCCAAAAACTCGGACCTTAACAGAGCGCTGAAAAGCTGTGAAATGACAATTGTTATACATTGACCCTTGACCGAACCGTCAATCAGAGATGCACCTCTGTAAATAAGCTGAAGAAGAAGTGGAAGCAAATTCTTTTTAAGACAGTATAACATTTATATATAAAAATATAATCTCATATTTGTATTCTTCAACGGTGGTGTTTGTATGAAGCAGGAGAGCAGTCAGAGAGAGTTCGCGCTCACAATGAAGCAACAGCGAGCGGGAAATGAACTTCAGCCAAAATTCTCGACCTTATATAGTCTTAAAACTCCCACACGACCCACATGGTCACGCCTATTCACCCACGCAATGCTTGTTCTCCGTTGGTCATGGCTTACACCAACGCATTTTTTATACCTTGGGTATTACGCCCACGCATTTCCGCTTTACTGGTCGTCACTTTGTTGAGTTTATCTACGACCGGATGTATCTATCAACGACATCAGCCGCGTTCATTGCCGGTTAAGGTAATATATTACACATTGTTAAGTTCGGCAACAATGCTGAGAAGAGTCATTGAGAGATGAGAAGACTTGCTGTCACTCAGGGTTCAATGAAGCACCATCTGTTAAAAATGGCGGGAAAAAACTCGCAGATATTTACAATAAGAACTGAAACTATCCAGACAACCTTGTGTAATAATTATGAGACTTGCTGTCACTTGATTTATTGATAATAATCGTGAAAAAGTTCAACCAAAAACTTTGTGAACTTTTAAGGTTGCTTGTTGTCACTTTATTCACTGCAAGAATCCTTTGCTGCAACTGGTGGGGAAAAAAATCAATGACTATAACTATGATTACAACTACAAAGAAAAAATTGAAATTTTCCAGTTAACATGAATAAGATCAAACGGAATCCTAAAGAATGCAGTGAAAAATAGAAAGAACATGCAGCCACAGCATTGATAAGATTAGCTAGAATACCGAGCAGAGTCCTGGAGACCTGAATAGACTTGCAGTCCTTTAGACTCCAGGGAAAGACCACCTGTTGGCACTAGTGGGAAAAGTTTGCAATATATTAAATATTTGCAGTTGTTGGTTGTGTTTTGCGAAATATCAACACTTGTAGGTTATTTAATGCTGAATCTTGTATATACATATATCAATATATATAATTTATGAATGAACAATTTGTAGGTAACTATTTTTAATAAAACAAGAGCTCATTTGTTTGCACACAGTTCAGTGGTTTCAAGTATTGCTACCGTAATTCTTTTCAGTATTAATTAATTCAAGTCTTGTAAATGATTAAACAGTTTTATTTGACCCCTAGAAAGGAACATAATAGGTACTAGCACACAACCCCAGTCAGAGTGGAACTGAAGGTATTAGCCATTAAGGAGTACTCTACATTTCCTAAAGTTACAGGATTGGAGCCTTACCATTAAATGCATTTTAGTGTCCTTATCAGGACACTTGTTGGGTGGAGGGTCTTACTTCTCTGCAGAAGTGTCCTTAGTTGAGGGTGACCCGAAGGCTCCCTTTTCGATAGCTACTACACTAAGGTGTAGGGAAGGGCGCTACTCCTTTCCCTGGATTGCTCCACTTTACCCTTGATCCATACCATATAATGCTGAGTGTTAAGCAAGGAGGCATCAAGTACCATTTTTTGAGTCTTTGGTAAGACTCGACCTGGGATTGAACCCCGGTCTCCCGGGCCATTGGCGAACACTCTAACCATCATGCCAATGTCCGGTACTGCAGAGGTGTAGCCGGCATATTCTACAGCCCCAGGCGACTGGGTTGGAAGAATTGTGTAGAATGGAAGAGACTTTCGATCACACGATATATAGACACATAGCGTAACGGTTACAGGCGTTAGTTCCCTTAGCTTCTAAGGAGACTATCATCTGGAGGTTGCAGGTTCACTCCTGACTGCAGGCGAGTAACAATACAGGAATACTTAACACTTGTACCCGGTTATGGCTAACGGAATCAGAACAGGCAACCCCTGTGGATTCAATAAAGGACGTAGTTCGATGTTCTGTGAAGGTTCCCGAGTTCGACAAACACCTGAAGAAGGCCGGAGGACATATCGGCTGAAACGTTGTGGAAATAACAATAAAGATGAAGACAATAGTCCGAAAAGCCTTAATGATAAAAAAGACATAGAAAATTTGACACCACTGGTGTAAAACAAAACTAAAAACACTTCATTAAGTTGAAAATGAAATTGAATAGAACTCTTACTAGAAAGACCAAGGTTGCAACAGATCCGTACTGAAAGATCTGTCAGAGAGTTTTTTTTTCAAAAAAGAGGTATGAACTAACCAAATTATCGTGTACAACCGTGTCATTAATCTTTGAGACAAGCCCTTCGACGCAGACGGAAAGTTTAAAATCAATTCGCCTGACAAGATGACTGGGACAGAAAAAGAGTGGCTTTCACATGGACATTACAATATAATTCGAAAGCAGTACCGCCGTGAAAGTTAAAGACACGGACACTAAGAACAATGGGATGTCGGGTATGAAGACCAAAGTTAGACCAGTACACATCGGAGAATTGGGACTATTGTTGAAGGGAATGTGTTGATGGTCTTAGGAAAGGCATGAATTCGTCTTCTCTTCGAGCTTTGGCTAAATGTTACGTTCCGCTCTGGCCAAACAAACGACAACACGTAATATATATAACAATATATATTTATTTTCTCGACGGACGCTTGTGTGAAGTAGGAGCAATCAGGAGAGAAATTAGAGTCGTTCGTCTATGATGCTTGGACTCTTCGATGTAAGTAGACGATGGCCGAGACAACGCACACGGGGCAACGACGGAACAAGCTTCCGTGAACAGCGGAATTCTTCACTGTCTTCCGTTCAATTCGTCGGCCTTATATTACCTTCAAACTCCCACGCGGAGATATGGACACGCCTCCGCGCCCCCACAATTTCTTCCGATATCTGGCGATCGGGATGTGTCACTTCCGCCGTCTTTGGAATAGCATGTGTGATCGTCATCGAGCGGAAATAACTGTCATGCAGTTCACAGGTCACTCTCTTTCGGTGCATCACTTTGTGACGGCACGGTGGGATTTTTTACCTTGTCTCATTTCAATCATACATCCTAGATGCATCAAGGTTGGTCCTCAGTGATGCACCGTCTTCATCGCCGATTTCGGGTTTTTTTTGCATCATATCGGCTCCGACAGCAACCCCGGCATGACTCTGGAAGAGCCAAGCCGCCTCCTTGATCGCGACGTGCTACGCTCGTGCCTCTACCAAAGCAGTAACCATAATAAGGCCGGACTTCGGCCGTTCTTATAGACATCTGTCCTTCAGTATCAGCCAATGAAAAACAGGGCATTTCACACTCCTCTACTATATAATACCATCTTTACCTCTTCCGGTTTCGGCTGGCTATTTCCGGATTCGGTACCGAGGTAAGATGGAATTTGTAAGGCAAACGGGGCTCTCTAGCCTTGGTCAGAACAACCAGTTTAGGAAAAAGAAAACTTTGAATCTAACTGTTCTTCCAAAATGGCAAAGTAACCTGCCGTGATGTCATTTTGATTTCAGTGAAGAACCACAAGTTAAAATTGACATTAAAAAAAAACTTGCAGAGAGGTAAAATGATAATACCATACAGACCAACTATGTTAAGCAAAAATAGATAAATCGGAACAAAATAGTAAATGTAGATCTATCACATAAGCGAATGCAGCAAATTAGCGCAAAAAGAGTATAAGACTAGACATGACTGGGTAGGCTCGGTGATCCACTGGGAATTGCGCAAGAATTTGAAATTTGACCATACAAACAAGTGGTGTATGCACGACTCAAAACCTGTCCTGAAGAATGAAACACACAATGTTCTCTGGGAATTGGAGATACAAACAGATCACCTTATCTCCACCAGACCAAGAGATAGCTAACAAAAGAAGAGAACCTGCCGAATAGTGGACTTTGTCGTTCCAGCAGACCACACTGAAAATAAAGCGAAAAGAGATAAATACCAAGACCTTGCCAGAGAACTAAAAAAAAACAAAACAAAGGAACATGAAGATGACGGTGATACCAATTGTAATTGATACTCGGAACAATCCCCAAAGACTTGATAAAAGGACTGGAAGACTTAGAAATTAGAGGACGTGTGTAGACTATCCAAATTACTCCATTATTAACATCAGCCAGAATACTGAGAAGTGTCCTGGAGATTTGCTGTCACTCAGACGCCAGTGAAAGACCATCAGCAAACATTGGTATCAAAAACTCGCAATGAATAATAATTATAATCATCTAAGAAAATCAGACTCATAAAATTCTCAGCGATTTTTGAGACCCAAAAGGATCATTTAATCTCAACCAGATGAACAGACCAAGTTGTAATTAATAAATGAATGAAAGAATATATCATCTTGTAGATTGTGCTGTTCCGGCAGGTCATAGAGTGAAAGTGAAAGTGAAAGAAAGTTTGACGAATTATTGGATCTTGCTAGAGAGCAAAAAACAAAAAAACAAAACAAAACAAAAACAACACTGGAACATGAAAGAGATAGTGATACCTGGAGTGTTAGGTACAGTTGCCAAAGAAGCATTGAAAAAATTGGAGGACTTGGTTAGGTTTTATGACATGTCAACCCTTGTAGGTTATTTAATGCCAAATCCATTTTTATACATATATATTAAATATTTGGCTTGGTTTGGTTTTATGGCATATCAACTATTGTTGGTTTTTTAATACCAAATTCATTTTTATACATATAAACAGATCTATTTCAAACAATTCAGTTTAACCTAAGTACGTAGTTTAGTTCTATTTGACCCATTTACAAAGAATTCAGTTTAGCATAAGCACTCTCTTTAGTTCTATTTAACTCATGGATATGACCCAGTCAGATGTTACCGCTTCGGGGCCTGAGTGGACTTAGGAGCGATGGCATGAAAGGGGTACTTCGCATTCCCCAAAGCTTCAGCATTATTGGAATCTCACCATCAGATTGTTTTGCGTCATATCTAGGACAATCGTCGGGGGAGTCATACCCTTTTGCAGAGATGCAGTTGGGGTATTCTGCAGCCCCAGCCGACTGTGCCAGGAGGAATTGGAAATCAGAGGAAGAATCGAGACCATCCAAACGACAGCCTTGTTAATATCGGCCAGAATACTGAGAAGAGTCCTGGAGACCTAAGGAGACTTGCTATCACTAAGACTCCAGTGAAAAACCACCACTGAACCCTGGTGGGAAATAACAATTGATGCACTCGATAATTGAGGAAAAATTGAAACCATTCAAGACCACAGCATTACTAAAATTGGTTAGAATACTGAGAAGAGTCCTGGAGACCTGAAAAGACTTGCTGTCGCTCAGTTTCCCCCTGAAAAATTGTTATATAGAGCTGACACGTAAAAAAAAAACAATAATTAAAAGAGTTAGAGGAACAAGAAAAATTGAAACTATCAAGACAGCTTTGAGTAATATTAATGGAATCTACTGTCACTTGATCAACAGATAATCGAGGTAAAAAAATCAATAAATAAAACAGACTTCTGAGATGGGTTGCTGTCAATGATTAGTTCTTTGCTACAATAGGTGAGAAAAACCCCCCAACTTTACTCCTCACAAACACATTCAGAGTGTTAAAACTAGGAGTTGAAGTCTCGAAGATATTCCGACGCTGTATTCGGCTTCATTTCCCGTAATATTAAGTTTTATTGCACCTTGGACAGCATTAGTGTTGTGAAGTACTGAGACCCGTTGCATTGGCAACTGCTTTACAGAGGTTTCGCTATACAGATGAATATCCAGTATATTCAATTTCCTACTGATGTTACGCAGCTCCACTTCAACTCGTGTAACTGATTCTCTGCTTACAATTGCCAATATTACTTAATAGGTTAACTTATTTGGTTTAATGGCACTTCAACCCTTGATAGATATCTAAGGCCAAATATTGCACTCACACAGGTGTGTGTGTGTGTGTGTGTGTAAATGAGTAGTTTGTTGCTAAATTTATTTTAAATTAGTTAAAGGTCATTTGTTTGCACACAGTTAAATGGTTTCAAGCATCCCTATCCAACACTAATTATTCTGTTCAATATTAATCATTTATTTGCACACAGCAATACTTGAAACCATTCAACTAACACTAATAATTCTATTTATCAAGTATTCCTGTCTAATACAAACAACTTAATCCCTGGTAATTAATAAAAAATTGAACAGTTCTATTTCACCCATAGATGGGATCCAAAAAGGTACAACTAATCCGGATACGAGTTGACATAGGATTAATGGCAATACCGAGGTACTCCATATTTCTCGAAGTTCCAAGACAAGAGCCTCACCATCAAATACAGTTTAGTGTCGTACCCAGGACATTTTAGCCCAGTAAGTTGGGACTGTAGAATACACCCAATGCGCCTCTGTGGAGGGTTGATCCCCCGCCAACGAGTGTCTTGGATATGACACTAAACAATCTGATGGGGAAGTTCCAGTTACCAGTCCTTCATTGCCATTGCTCCCAGGTCAACTCTGTCCCGGAGCGGCAGCACCTGATTGGGTCATATCTATGGGTTAGATAGAACAAACTGTGTGCAAACAAATAACTGATGTCAAATTGTGACTTATATAGCAATACTTGAAACCATCGTTTCTCGGCCTTTTGGCTGGGCCGTCTGGCATTCGTGCCGGATGGGCAATCGAAACCAAGAGCAGACTCAGGGCCGAATAGGCCCCCAGCTTCGGCTGAACAACCTTCGGGTGGGCGAGCTGCTTTTCAGATCCTTATGCACGCCTTGTATAGCACTAGACCTCACGGTCTAGTTCAAGCTATATGCGGGCATATGTGCCCGGACCTAGATTTAGATCCGTGATACGGCTTGACTCATTAGATCCACATTGCATTTAGTGGATCAATAACTAGCAGGGTTCGAGTCTCGGCTCGTTCCCGACCTTCCCCTCCCCTTTATCCCCACTTTAATCGGCCTTCAGGGTTTTGACCTTGTGTCAAGTCCTGTCTGGTGGGAGGTAGTGACAAATATTATAGCTATACTTGAAACCATTTAACTGTATGCAAAAAAGAGCTCAGACTCGTTTAAGAATGTTATCAACAAAATGTCTTTACAAATTATATATAAGAGGATTGGTATGCTGTGAAACCATACCAAACCAGGACATTTGTTGAGGGGTCGTCTATCCCTTTTGGAGAGGTGCCGCCGGCCTATTCTACAGTCCACATCAAGCCAAAACGGCATACTTAATAATTCTATTGCAATTGATCACGCTGGATTTTGGTAGAAATATGATCACCATTTCTCAGAGATCAACAAATTAACTGGTCGATTGATTGATTGATTGATAGATTTTAACGCCGTGTCAAATAGTCTCTGCTTATTTCATGAGGGTCGGCTGAAAAGTTAATTGGCAGACCAAGATACTCTCATTGAATGTTTAAAAATTAGGTTTATATTTCAACACCGTCTCCCTTGTGGTTCACACACTTCTTCCATCGGTATTGAATTGTTAAAAAAGTAATCAACAGCAGATATAACATCATCATTTAAACCTTTCAGACACCCCTTGTTTGCCTAGAAATTAAAGAATTGCGTTCATTGTAAGTTTATATAGGTATTTTTTTCACAGCTATATATCAAGTATTCTTATATAATACAAATAATTTGCGTATGATTTCAGATATTCCTATCTACGTAATACTAATAATTATATAGCTTCAAGTAATTATTTCTGTTTCATAATATTCATTTGTTTGCACACAGTTATATGGTTTCAAGTAACTAATATTAATCCTTAGTAAACATTCTTAATATAAATAATTTACAGTTATATGGTATCAAATATTCCTATCAAATAGGAATAATTCTTAAACAGATCTATTCTAACCAAAGATGGGATTCAGACTATTTCTTGTTCTTGAAAAATCAAAATCCAACTCCATGATCGTCTTCTAAGAACCTTTAAAAACAATTAACATTATTTATTCTCCGTCCCGCCACCGGACAAGTACAGCACAAAGCCTTTTTTAAAGTGGGTCCGGACGCGTCCAGCAAAATCCAAAAATACCTTTGGTCCCGTCGGCACCCCAAAGGGGGTGCTTCAGAGGCCAGGAAACAAATAACAAACAATTGGTAAAACAATTGGTGAACTCAATTAACTGCGTTTAGATCCTGGTGCTGATCTTGCAAGACTAACTACCACGACCAGGTCAGAGTAGAGCTGGGAGTAATGGCAATGAAAGTTGGTTAGGTTTTATGGTATACCAACCTTGGTTATTTAATGCCAAATTCTGTTTATATATATATATATATATATATATATATATATACAGACAAACTTATATGTATAACATGGATTTGGCGTTAAATAACCTACAAGGGTTGATATGCCATCAAACCAAAACCAAACTGCCATTCTGGGCTACAGTGAACCTGGGAGTAATGGCAATAGAGTGTACTTCATATTCTCTGAAGCTCCACGACTGAAGCTCAACCATCAAATAGTTACGTGTCGTATCCAGGAAACTCGTTAGGGGGGATCTTAACCCTCTGAAATGCAGTCGGTGCATTCTACAAGGCTAGCCTACTGGGCTGGACAAGAAAGGGGTACTCCACACTCTCCTGAACTCTAGCCTCACCATCAGATTCAGTTTAGTGTCTTATCCAGGATACACTTTTTTTTGGGGGGGGGGGTCATACCTCCTCCGCATGGGATTAAAAATGGCGTCCTGTTTGAGTGAATTTTGTTTAACACTATATCAACCTCTGTAGGTCATTCAATGCCAAGAAAGGTTAGGTTGGTGTTGTCTTGTTTGTGGGTACATATGATTTGAAAACATTTTGCTTTTAACATTTTTAAATAAGCCTGAGTTTTTTTTTTCACATTCAAGTGATTTCACGTATTTCCATCCAATACAATTCTATTCACTTTAAATCATTTGTTTAGACACAGTCAAACGGTCATGAACATTGCTATGTGCCAGCAACAATTAAACATCAATCATTTGTTTGCACACTTTTAAATAAATATACGGGATATGTAAGAGATTAGTTAGTCAGTAGTTTCATTTTTACTTTTTGAGTGGGTGGTTTGTAAGTAATATTTAAAAAAGAGGTTGAGCTCATCCGTTTGCTGACAGCTAAATGGTTTCAAGTCTTGTAGTTATTTGTTATACCTTCCAGATCGAGGCTGGCAACTATGCAGTCTGTGTCACTATCCATGCTTTCTATACAATAAGATCTTTGTAGGCATTTTGTTGGTTCCTGAGAATTGCACTGTTTATTCATTCCAATAGGTGACTTTGTTCTTGATGGTGAAGAGACTGCATCGAATTTGGTTGGGGGCAGTTTAAATGTGCTTCCTGGTCTTTCAATGTTCACTTTGGTATTCATATATACTCTACCAGCCTGGTCAATGGGAGCCTGTGATTTCTGTTTAAGTTACCCTAGTTTTTTGATTGTGTATGTAGGGTCCATTTCAATTTTCTCTATATTTTAAAATTTCTTTTTAGTTTCTATAGGGGGTGGTGGAGTTGGTTTTTGATTTTTTTCTTTTTCCTTTGTTCTTGAAGTTGATCGTTGTCAATTTTTGTCGTTTGTCTTTAATTTTTTTTGTTGGGGTGTTTGTTTTGTCAGATTTTTTTCTGTATTCGGTATTGTGGTTTTTAAGGTTTAATTAGGTTTTGTAGTTCATTTATTAAGTTTATCAATGCTTCTATTTTTTGTGTTTATTTGGTTTTCATTTGGAGGAGTTTTTGTGATTTTTAACAAAAGTTGGTTTAATGAAGGGCATTTCGACAAGTCTTCTTGCTTCTGGGAAGCTAATATTTTGCGTGAATTTGATTTTTAAGATTTCTCTTTCTTTTTCGCAGATGTTTCCGAGTTTTGAATCTGCTCTGTGGCTTTCATTGCAGTTTCTGCAGTTGAGATTATTTTCTGTGGTCAAGTTCATGTGCACCACGTTTTACACGTACAGGTTTCATTGAGTAAACTTCTTCCAAATGTCCATATTTCTGGCAATTATGGCACCTTCTGGGATTTGGGATGTACTTTTCTACTTTTGCAAGTGTGTATCCGAATTTTATTTCTGGTGGGGGTTTTGGGTTGTTAAAAGCTAAAATGTATGTGTTCGTGTCGATAGTTTCGTTCAATTTTCTAATTGTGATTCTTTTGATATCTATAAGATTTGGTTTCATTTTTTTCCCCGTTATTGAGCATAGGGATAAGTCGTTGTTCTTTACCAAACCTCAAGGTGTTTAATCAGGTATTTTTATTTATATTGTGGAATTTCTTCAGTTTTAGTAAGGTCTCGGCTTCTTGTTTTGTTACCATTTCTATGAGGATGGTTTCATTTTTTAGGTTTGTGACCGAAATGTTTTTTTCGATAATAAAAGGTGATAATTTTGTTCGAGGGAGTTCTTTTGATTGCAGTACAATTAATTTAGGGTACTGTTCTTGGTCTGAATCAGATTCGTAATTGGGTCTTCTGCTTGTTTTTTTTTCATAAGCCATAAAGGCAAGTTTTGAGTTTCATTGACTATGCTCTCCATCTACCTCGGAGCCCTACTTGGGGATATGCCTAGGGGAAAACCTATTCACCAAGGGATATCAGGGCTACATAATCAATATACTCATGCTGATGATGGACGGTTACATTGGGTTCCTGTGTTTTCGGTTTGGTTTCGGTTTGGTTTGGTTTGGTTTCTTTGTTTAATGGCATATCAACCTTTGTAGGTTATTTAATGCCAAAGCTATTCTCCTAGAAGAATAGTACTATTTAACCCCTAGCTGGGAGGATAAGGGGGTTCATACCTTTTCCAAGGGTATTTGCCCGAAAGTGAACGTAATAGCGCGAACGTAATAGCGCGTTCTACGATTTCGCAGTCCATCGCTTTAACCATTACACCACGAGGACACCCCCCAGCAACTAGGGAGAGAATACCACGAGTTAAATTAGAACTTAATAACAACGAAACCATTATGAGTTTCCTGAAAAACAGAAAGGATGACGTAAGAGGAACATAGAGGACAAGGAAGTAAACATAAAATAGAAATAAGTAGCCATGGCGTGGAGTGATTACAAAAAAATGATTTTATAAACTAGGATAATAGAATAACTGAAAATGTTCTATGATTGTAATGGCTTCTCAACTAGTCGAGGGTTATCTTATTCCAGGAAGTTAGGGAATTCGCGTTCATTTTTGTGTAGTTGGTTGGTTGGTTTCTTTGTTTAATGGCATATAAAAATACGAGCGTTATTTGACGCCAAAGCCATCCACCCAGAACAACAATGATATGATTTAACCAATAGCTGGAAGGATATGGGTGAGGGGGGATAATTTCCATACCTTTTCAAAGGTATTAGCCCGAAAGTGAACGTAATACCGCAACTGGAGTTCGAACTCGCTTACTTCGAGGCCACAGTTCAGCACGTTAACCATTAGAACATTTTTCAAGAGTTTTTTTTTTGCTCGCAGTCCTATTGAATAGGGATAATTTTTAATTTGACCCCAAGAGATGGGACTGATAAGTATCACTTCTTCAGGTCAGGGTGGACTTGGCAGAAATAGCAATGAAAGGGTTCTCCACACTCACCAGATCTCCAAAACCTGATTCATATCATCAGATGCTGTTTAGTGACATACCCAAGTCCCCCGTTTTTGGTGGTGGGTCATACTCCTCAGCAGGGGAATAGAGGCTGCCCTACCAACAGGGTGATGAAAATGTCAAGACATCGGAGAAAGTTATAAGCTTCCCCATGAGAGGTATGGAAAGCAGTAGAATAAACCCTAGCAGTGGTAAAAATCCCAAAGAGGCATCTGGCAGGGAGACTCACTATTACAACTCATCATCATCAATATCGTGCCACCAGCAGGGATATCCCTGACCCTCTCTCGCTACTTCTCCCAATCGTTCATCGCCTCTGGCAGGTCTTCAGGGCTACATCCCGTATCCTCACAGAGCTGCTATATGTATGTTCGAGCTGGTCATCCTGATTTTACTCGGCCATATGTGGGGGTCCATAGGAGTACATCGCTTATGAGCTCGCCCCTGCTTCTCCAGCAGTGTCCTGTATGTCTGGTTCGTCTAACTTGAATAGTTTTCGTGATGGGAGGTAGGTGGCCGTATAGTTGGTGCTTTGTTGGGTGTTGCCTCCAGGACTTTTTCAATATTGCTCGCAGCATTCTTGAGTAATTTGTAATTGTAATGATACTAATAAATTATCGACTAATAAAATGCAAAAGAGGCTACAAAGCTGCTCAAAAAGATAAACAATCTCGTGTATATAGATGATATTAAGATATTTGCTATAAAGGTGGCTGTCATACAAATTGTAGTTTGTACTTTTGGAATTGTCCCCAAAGGTTTGGAAAAAGAGACTGGGTAAACTAGAGATTGGAGGAAGAAACGAGATCACTCAGACCACGGCAGCTAGAATACTTAGAAGAGTCCTGGTGACCTGAGGAGACTTACTGTCACTTAACAAATTTGCATGAAAAGATAATATCATCCATATATAAGTGGTCGTTTAAGATATTTAGCCTTATAAAATCTATAAGAATCAACAGCCCAGATATAGGAAAGGAAGTGGGGATTGAAAAATGTGCCATATTTATAATATGAAAAAGGAACACTAAAACATTGGATGCAATAGAACTGCGATTTATCTGACGTTTCACCGTGTCAAAATATGGCACAAGGCCATTTTGTGGTGGGGTCCGCGCATGAATCAAGACTCATGCGCGGCTAGCGCAAAAATACTTAACCCCGACCGCATTTCCCTAGATATCTTGACATTTTCATCACCCTGTTGGTAGGGCAGCCTCTATTCCCCAGCTGAGGGGTATGACCCACCACCAAAAATGGGGGACTTGGGTATGACACTAAACTGCATCTGATGATACGAATCGGGTTTTGGAGATCGGGGGGAGTGTGGAGAACCCTTTCATTGCCATTACTGCCAAGTCCACCCTGACCTGGAGAGGTGATATTTATTAGTCTCATCTCTTGGGGTCAAATTGATCTGCTTAAAAATTATTCCTATTCAAAAGGACCGCGTGCAAAAAAAAAAAAAAACCCTTAAGAAATGTAACGGCAAACCTCGTCCTGCAAGATGGCAAAGACTTGTGGGGACTGCCCCCTGAGGCCAAGGTGTCATAGTGCCGAGGGGTTGTTTGCGTACTAATAGAACTGCTCAATCAGTAAAATATCAGAACAACTCGAGAAAAAAAAAACTGTATGAATAACATGGGCTTGTCTCGACTCTGGTTTTCTAGGGTTCTATATGGTATTCTCGTGTTATTAAGCTGAATTGCCTGGTCCCAGAAACATGAACAACAGAACTTAGAAATTGATAACGAGGCACTAAGCCTTACACCCGAGGGATAACGAACTTATGTGTTTGTGAGAGAGAACAGGAGTCGAATGGCGATAATGAACGGGAATCATCGTATTCTCTAAGAAAGAGAAGTAGATTCTGTCTTGCCTGCCTGAATCGAACCTGCGTCCTCCCAAATGCGAAAAACGCGACTTGAACGTGGCGCGGATGCGAGGTTCAATTCAAGTACCCGGATGTTATATGATTGTCCTGATTTTGATTCAAGTACCCGGATGTTGGAAAGCTGCGTCAATGAATCGACGGAGTTCAGTTCACAAACCTGAGTTTTTTTGGGTTTTTTTTAAGTGGAAGCACATATATCGGCTGCTTGACGTAGCTGTCGGGTGTGACTGCTGACCCACTTCTCCAGGCTCTAACCCTCTCCGGAGGGGCTAGGTTTATCGCCTGAGGCATCCCTTTTTAGACGGATGCCGACGGAGCCTGAGGAATTTTTATGTTCGCCAGGCGTGTCTGGACCGACCTGTCTGGTGGGGTGTACGACAAATACCGGAAGCACGTACGTCGGGAACTGATCAAAGATTTGAGAAAGAGAAAGCGGAGGAGGAGAGTAGAAATCCTAAATTACTTTAAAAACCCCACAATGTTAAGAAAAAAAGGGAGAAGACAGCATTGAGGGTTACATAGATACAGCAATTAAGTGACTTAATGAAAGACTGGTTACAACTGCCAATAAAAGCAATATCAACAAAAAGGAGGACAATAAAAAAATCTACTAAACAAAAAAATGGTTGGTTGGTTGGGTTTTATGGCATATCAACCTTTGTAGGTTATTTAACGCCAAATCCATTTTTATGCAAATAGTCAGCTCTATTTCAAACAATTCAGTTTAGTATGAGTACAGAATTTAATTGTAAAAACATTTCTATTTCAAGCTATTCAGTTTAGTCAAATAGTTCTAATTCAGTTTAGTATAAGTACAGATTTTCTTTACATACAGTTAAATGTAAAAACAGTTCTATATTAAACAATTCAATTTAGTGTAAGTACAGTTTCAATGTCAAAAACAATTTCATTTCAAACAATTCAGTTTAGCTTAAGCAATTAGTTTAAATGTAAGTACAGTTTATTTGTCAAAAACATTTCTATTTCAAGCAATTATGTTTTGTCAAACAGTTCTAATTCAAACAATTCTGTTTAGCGTAAGTATGCTGTTAGTTCTATTTAACCCATAGATAGAGCCCTATCAGGTGCTACCATTCCAGGTCAGAGTGGACCTGGGAGCAATGGCAATAAAGGGGTACTCTGCATTCCCCAAAGCTCCAGAATCACTGGAACCTCACCATCAGATTGTTTAGTGTCATATCCAGAACTCTCATTGTGGGTGTCTTACCCCTCTGCAGAGGTGCAATCGGTGTATTCAACAGCCCCCCAAAAATAGGGGGAAAAACTGGACATGTCTAAGAAGAGGAAACCTCATAAAAGAAACTGAATATCTTGACAGCAATAACAAAATAATGCTATAAAAACTTACTATATTAAAGTAAAATACACTGGAGAATAACGAGTGTAGTCTATCTTGTGACAGATGAAATAGAGTCACATAAGGGAATGCAGCAAATTAGTGCAGAAGGAACACAGGTGTGGGCATGACTGGGCGGGAAAGTTGACCAACTGGAAATTATGCAAGGGATTAAAATTTGGCCATATTGACAAATAGTATATTCATAAACCAGAACCTGTCAAAGAAACGAGACGCAAAAGATTCTCTGTAACTGAGATACGAATGAATCATTCAACCCCGCTCAAAAGCCAGATCTAGACGAAAGAAGTAGCTAAAAATAAAAACTGTAGAACATAATGGTGACAGTGGTACCGATTGTGGTTTGTGCACTTGGAACGGTCTTGGAAGCTTCGAAAAAAGATTTTGGGATTTAGAAATCAAAGAAAGAATCGATGATATACGGACCACTGCATTGTTAAGATCGACTAGAATACTCAGGAGAATCCTGGAGACCTAAGGAGACTTGCTGTCACTTGATTCATAGATAATAGAAATGAAAAAGTTAAACCAAAAATGTGAACTTTTGAGGTGGCTTGCTGTCACTTGATTCATTGCGAGAATTCTTTGTTACAACTGGTGTGAAAAATAAACTACAATTACTACGACTACAACTACTAGAAAAAAAGCATTGAAACCATCCAGATAACACGAGCAAAATCAGACACAATCTTGAAGAATGCTGTGAAATATTGTAGGAACTTGCTGTCACTTGATTTAAAGAAGTCACCAAACATTATATGTCTAAAATATCGACAACTACGAAAATATGAGTGCTACTAAAAGAAAGAAAACAAACAATTGAAAGCACTGGAACAGCAAAAGATTTATTTTTAAAATCAGCAAAAATACTGTGTGGGGACGTGGAATATGGAAGACACTTGTTGTCACTTGATCTGCACCGGAAGACAGCTGATCCTATTAGTCTAAACCAAGGCTTCTCAAAACGTTTTACTTGATACACTTCATGTAACCAAACTGAATTTCCATTCACCCACCCAAATAAAATTAATTGTCTTTCGAATTACAAATCATAAAAAATTTTTCGAGTGTTTAATACAATTTACCTGAGAAAAGAATCAAGAAACAACAAATGCAAAGACACCTTCAGTTCTTCGATTATTTTTAAAAAGGAAGGACGAGTTTGTTGGCCGCTGAGGAGATCACAAATATTAAGTTTGTGTTTTGGTTTCGTTTTCAATTTCTATCAACCTTCGTGGGTTATTTAATGCCAAGGCCATTCTTGTTTTAGCAGTGATACTATTAACCCTATTCAGTCCGAAAGTGAACGTAACAGCTCGACTGGAGCGCGAACCCGCTTACTCCAATGTCGCTGTCCAGTACCTTAGCCACTACGCTACAGGGACTCCATTTAGGCGCAAATCACCACATTCACTATTTTAAATGCTTCTCTATTTGTTTAGTAAATACTGCTCATGGCTAAACCCTGATTCCACTTAATTCGAATTTTGGAAAAACTAATAAAATGATTTCAAGAGTTGGACAAAACTGTAGATATTTTGCTAGTTTTTTTTCCTCAGTGGAGGTTAATAAAAACAAAATCAAAAGGTAACAGTTCCCAGAAACCTTCGACAGGAAGTAAGAGCTGCGCATGCCTTAAAGACAAGACTTGCCGGCACTGGAAAGAAACCCGTTCTCACTTTAGTTTTACCTTTGATACTAGACGGACCTTCTTTCCCTCGGCTGCTAGCAGTCAGCGCACTTGTCCCCCCACCTACCCAAGTCTCGCACTTAGCGTAAGTCTGTGTTTTAAAAACGCCCATCCCGACTTTGGACTTATCACCCACCAAAAACGACTTGTACATTTCAACGCCTTGTTTGGGAATGCGACTGTTTCTTTTATAGCCCTGGAAGATATTTCCTCGCTCCAGAGTTGCTGTATGAAACCCCAAAATATAGTTGAAATTTAAAAGGTATCTCCTGTCTTTATCTCCTTCCTTCAGTAATTACTTTGCAGCCTTCACAGACAAAGAAAATGCCAATGAATTAGCTGGGGTGAGAAAGAAAACAAATGGAATCAGATACGCTAAACCTATGAAACTAACCAAATAAATAACCAACCGTATCTTCAATTCCTTTAAGTGTGTACATAGGCTTTGCTTCGAGATCGAAAGTAATTTCAATAATTTCTTTAATATCAAAAGTCATTTTGATAAATTCTTCAAGAAATGTTTTGAACGAGTTATATGTGATCAACATATCACTGGTGACCATCGCATCCTATCAGGCATCCTACTAGGTGTACGATATCAGGGAACTAGACTACATGATCCAGCAATTTTTATTGTCCTTTTATAAAGGGATTTATGAATGCAAACTTGTCAATCCACCTCTTGCAGACCCCTATGCTTTTATTTACCCGGCCAAAATTTTATTTACCCTCTGGGGTCTATATAAAACACTTTGAGATGACTCGTGATAGGTGTACGACATCAGGCAACTAGTTTACTATTCCAGCGATTTGTGTCCTATTTTATAGGCATTTGTCCGGACATTGGCATGACGGTTAGAATGTTCGCCAATGGCCCGGGAAACCGGGGTTCAGTCCCAGGTCGATTCATACCAATGACTAAAAAAAAAAAATGGTACTTGATGCCGCCTTGCTTAACACTCAGCATTATAAGGTAAGGATCAAGGGTAAAGTGTAGAAATCCAGAGAAAGGAGCGGTGCCCTCCCCTACACCTTGATGCAGTAGCTATCGAAAAGAGAGCCTTCGGGTATTTATATGGCTTTACGCTGGCAAAGGCAAGAAGCAGAAGTTACTCTGCACGAACGATTATGGATGCGAACTACACTGATGATATAGCGCTTCTGCAAAATACACCTACCCAGTCCGAATACCTGCTGCATATTTTGGAAATGTAAGCAGGTGGCATAGGTCTCCATGTCAACGCAAACAAAACAGAGTTCATGGCCTTCAATCAAAAAGGCGACAAATGGAAAATCTCTGAAACTTGTGGACAAGTTCACCTACAGTGGAAGCAGCGTCTCATCTACCGAAAATGCAAAGGCATGAACAGCTAACGAGAGTTTCAGTCATATGGAAGTCAGAACTATCAGATAAAATAAAGCGCAGTTTTCCTTCAAAGCAACGGTCGTATCACTACTACTGTTTTGATGCACCACATGGACGCTGACTAAGTGTATGGAGAGAAAGTTTCACGGAAATTGCACAAGAATGCTACGAGCTGTACTGAACAAGTCCCAGAGGCAACATTACACAAAGTAGCTGCTGTATGGCCACCTACCACCCATCTCGAAAACCATCCAAATTAGACCAGATATGCGGGACACTGCTGGAAAAGTAAAGACGAGCTCATAAGCGATGTACTCCAGTGGACCTCACTCACGCGGACTGCTATATACCGCGATGCATATACAATGCATAAGTGAATTGCCTTGTTCAGGTAGGAACGGTTTTATTAACTTCTGACTTCGGTTCTTCGACACGAGGAGAGAGACACAATTCTTAAAAGTCTTTCGTAATCATACTATCTGACCCCAACGTTCGGCACATCTCGTGGTGTTTAAGATCTGTCTGTAGAGATCCGAAAACCCAACTACATCTTCAACGGCCCAATCTTAACTTTAACTCAATGGCAGAGAACTCAACTGTCTGCCTGCATGGTCCAATCTCAAGTTCTCAACTGACTCTTTCAAAATCCTCAAATTCTCAGCCCATCTCTTCTGGGCATGACGTCATCCACACTCCAGCCCTATTTCCTGTCTAGGGTTTATTATGACAACTGTGATTGTCATATCCTTTGCGCACGAGCGTAAAACTGTACCCAATGACTGTGCACCTGAACTAAGAGTTGAATAGTTCAAAACCCAACCAAACTGAATGATAAAAGATAATTAATGAAAAATGGTTGAAATAAAAAAAAATCATTCCCTAATTATATAACAGGACGAGCAAAGATAGAGCGGCCAACTAGAACCTATCTGCCACATCTCTGTACTGATACAGGATGTAGCATAGAAGACCTGCCGGGAGCGATGGACGATAGGGACGAGTGGCGGGAGAGTGTTAGGGAAATCCGTCCAAGCGGCACGCCATAACGTGATGATATATGCGAACTTCTAAATTCACCACAGCCAAAATTCTAATCATCCCGTGGAGTCAATATGAAACAATTTGAGAAGCCCTGGTTTTGTATCTCTCAACTGTCAAGAAATATGTGGGAAAACCAATCGGCTAAAAAGTAGGGTTTTTTGGCGGGGGGAAATCACTATGTTTATATGATTGAGGGATTTTAATCTATTTTATATTGTTTCAGATATTGTATATGACTTAGATTACAGAGAACTAAAAAAAAAAAAAAAACTGGAATTAAAATCTCTTTTAAGAAAAATGAATATTTTTAGCATTAAATTAATATTTTCAAGAGATTTCATAAAATCAAATAAAAAGGGACAATAAATGTAAATATTCTTCCTCTATTTAGTTTTCACTTCCTCGAGGCAAAATGTTGGCCTCTTTAAGCCTTTTTCGTAATGCCGAAGAGATGATAGTCTGAAGGCGCTAAGTCTGGTAAGTATGGAGGATGCGGTAAACTTGTCCACCCAAATGAGGCAATCGTCTCTTTTGTTCTGATGCCCATTGTCGGAAATGAACTCCAGTTTCAGCTTAAAACAATCCTGAACAAGGCTGTTAACATAAGTGGGATTTCACAAAGCGCTAAGAGCTCCGTGAAAGGTACGAATCCACTATCCCCATCCCCAGGAATCTTTGAGTCTGTCCAGCCGACAGGATTCCGTTGACATGCGAAAGGAAGGCATTATCGACTGGCAAGATTTACCGCCTTGAGACTATCTTCTCTTCGGCCAAATGAAAGAGGGCAAACATTATACCAGAAACGAGAAAGTAAAAACTGCGGTGATCAAGTGGCTCAAAGAAAAGTCAACAGAATTTTACGAGGAAGAGATACATGTTCTCATTCGCTATTGAGAGAAACAGCGACAATGTTGAGAAGTAGGGATGTGATCCACAGATGACCAGCTTTATTTTGATGTATTAGACGTTCCTGTGTCGGTAGTTATTTCTGTACTAAAGAAAAAGGCAGTACTTTTTGACACACCCTAGTAGATATGAATAAATATATGAATAAGATGTCTGACAAAATGGAAAAGAAATATGACGTGAAAATAAATTTTGTGAAGATTTTATACTTGAGACGTTTCACTCTGCACGAGCTTCTTCATGAATTTAAAAAAATAACGACTGTCTTGGGGGTGGGTATATATAATCCACTTTGAGAAGCTCTCCTCGAAAATGACATGGAAATAACAAGTAAAAAAAAATTACTGATAAGCTTTTTTATACTTTACCTTTTAGCCTGCAGGGATCATTTATTCTGTGGGTTTTGCTATTACTTTTTTGATATTGTTCAATGAGATAGGCTTTGACTCGCTCGATAATATAACGCTGTCCAAAGTTTAAGTAGCTGTGGGCATACGTCTGGTAATATTGCGATCCAATGTGTATGATAAACTTGTTGGCGTATATGGGCAGCTTTGGGATAAAAACAATCTGCGTTGAACCTCCTCCCATCTCAAGGACACCAACACTGGAATTCCTGCCAAGCGATATGGATAAAAAGAAAAGGCAATATTTTAGTAGCATAAAAAGTACACAAAGGTCTTTGGAAAAAAATAGAAAGCTCAATTTAAATAAAACACCGAATCATCGTCGGAAATGAATTCCGCTTCCAGCGTCAAATCCTGAATGAGGCTGTTTACATAAGTGGGATTTCACAAAGCGGTAAGAGCTCTGTGAAAGGTACGAATCCACTATCACCACCCCCAGGGATCTTTGAGTCTGTCCAGCCGACAGGATTCCGTTGCTCCTCTTTTTAAGTGGCACCAACCAAAATTTACAACAACAATCAACCAGCCGGCGAAGCTTAGAGTACACTGGAAACCCCTGATAGCTGGGTTCTTTAACATTGGTATGGTAACCAGTCAAGGAAAAGGAAAACTTAAACCAAATCTGATGGGCTCCGTCAGGATTTTCCAGTCTTTTACATATTTCATGAGTAGCGCCTCCGCTACCAAATCTGGTTCCTGGAAATATTTTTCTTTTTATATTCCCCAAATTATTTTTCTCATCTTTACTACAATATTTGTTTGTCTGTTCGAGTATCATGGTCACGCACAAAATTCCAATTCCATTTTTTAAAAGTGTTTTTCGTATGGATAGGGATCTGACCGCTGGTGTTGTCTAGAAAGTAATGAGGCTGCTTTTTTTTTTCTTTTCAATTATTATCAACTTAATTCCAAATAAACGAAGACATCAATACGGCTGAAAGAGACAAACGGGTAATACATTTAATCCTTGGCTGAAGGACGACGAAATTGTTACAATCCAAATCTCATGGATTATCATCAGTAGAGATAATCCTCAAAGAGGCACCCCTCACTTGTATAGCGTTACGGAACCTGAAAGAAAGATAGCGCGGACAACGAAGAAATGATGACAAGTTCATAACAAGAAAGAAAAAAAGCCATACTGGTGGTCACAGAAAAATAACTCCTCACTTTATCATCGGGTGTTACGACTTCCCTCTGGTTGGTTGGTTAGTTAGATTTTATGGCATATCAACCTTTGCAGGTTTTTTAACGCCAAATCCATTTTCATGTGAATAATCCGTTCTATTTCAAACGATTCAGTTTAGTCAAGCAGTTCTAATTCAGTTAAGTATAAGTACAGATTTTGTTTACACACAGTTAAATGTCAAAACAGTTCTATGTTAAACAATTCAGTTTAGTATGAATACAGTTCCAATGTCAAAAAACAGTTCTATTTGAAATAATTCAGTTTAGCATAAGCACGCAGTTTAAATGTAAGTACGGTTTCAGTTTACCATAAGCAACCGTTTTAAATGTAAGTGCGGTTTAATTGTCAAAAACATTTCTATTTCAAGCTATTCAGTTTAGTCAAAAAATTCAGTTTAACCCATAGATAGGACCCTTATCAGGTGCTACCACTCCGGGTTAGAGTGGACCTGGGAGCGATGGCACTAAAAGGGTACTCTGCATTCCCCAAAGTTCCAGCATTACCGGAACCTCACCATCAGACTGTTTATTGTCATAATCAGGACACTCGTTGGGGGGATCTTACCCTTCTGCAGAGGTGCAGTCAGTGTATTCTACAGCCCCAACCGACTGGGCAAAACTTCCCTCTGGTGCAGACTTAAAAATGGGGAAACAGAGTGGTATCCTCGTTTTATAATTTCCCATGGAATAGGGGAGAGGGTGAAAGGATTTTCGCTAGCTCCGAAATTTAGGTCGCTATTCTGCCGGTAGCTCATTGCTTCCTTGTAAAAACCTCAAACTCACGCGCGTGACCGTTTCTAGTATCTACTGTGGGGTTTCTTGTGATTGGCTCTTTGTTGTCGGTCACACAGCCGAGCTCTCGGTTCACCGGTGGTGGAAGATAGCCACTTTATTACACTTGTGCCTTGTACTAGACAATAAACTGCACTTGATGCTGAGTCTCTTGTCCTGGAGTTTTGGGGAATATGGAGTACCCCTTTGCCATTACTCCCAGGTGCACTCTTACCCGGAATGGTTTTACCAGTTTGGGTCCCATCTATGGGTCAAATAGTACAGCTGTTTGAAAATTATTTGTATTAGATAGGAATACTTGATAAACGGAATTAGTCATGTTAAATAGTAATACTTGAAACCATTTAACTGTGTTCAAACAAATGATTAATATTGAATAGAATTATTCGTATTTGACAGCAATACTTGAAACCATTTATCTGTATTCAAGCAAATGAACTCTGGCTTTAAGTCGTGCTGACATCACGGAGTTCTTTGACTCTCTCTCTCTCTCTCTCTCTCCATTGCTCCTGGTCTTCTTGGGTGCGCACAGAGCTGATCGGCCAACACTAGCACATCCACGACTTGGCATTAAATCACCGCCAAGAGTGAAATACCACCCAATACCCCTCCCACCAACCAATTAACCAATGGACTACTTGTTTGTGTGGCTGTCTGTATTTACCCAACCCCTCCATACCGGTCGGATCGGACGCAAGATCAATTATAAGCGGAGTACAACAGATTTAGAGTTTTCCTTCTCCTAGACTGGTTGCCTAACCAAAGCTAAAGAACCCATAGCTGGAAGGAGAATAATTGGATTCATACCTTTCCCAAGGGTATTAGTGCTATGTGAAATATAACCAGCCTCGTCCAGGATTTGAACTCGTGCCACCGTGTCCATTTCCTACGACGATAACCATTACACCAGGGGCACCTCCATTTATTTGTGTCGATGTCAGAGTCAGTTTTCCTCTAAAACGACAAAGCCTACTAATGTGATTTTTTATAGCATATCAACCATTGTAGGTTATTTAATGGCAAGTCATTTTTATACATATAGATTCGTTACATATAGTTTTTAAAACCATTTTGTCGATAATATTTTCAAACGACCCGGAGCTCACATTTTTGCACACATTACAATGGTTTCAAGTACTGCTATCTAATACGAATAATTCTATTTACAATTAACCATTTATTTGCACTCATTTGAATAGATATACATGATCTGCAAGAGATTAATTTATAGGTATTTTCATTTTTAAATGAGTTAGAGCTAATTTGTTTACACGCTAGTATTGCTATTGTTTTTACACAGTTAAATGGTTTCAATTATTGTTATCGAACACTTACGATTTCATTCAATATTAATCCTTTTTCTGCACACAATGAAGTGATTACAAGTATTTCTATTTAACACAAATGCTATTCAACATAACCCAATCATTTGCCCACAGTTAAATAGTTCCAAGTATTGCTATATTCTTGAATCTCGAGTTCTGCCCAAGACACGCCAACACGGTCCATGAAGACTTCTATGTGTTATATTTTGACCTTCGACCCAGCCCAGAAATACTATTCCAAGGTGATACACCGGAAGGAAGTGACACATTCCAATGGCCAGTAATCGAAAGAGATCGTGTGGGCGGATTAAGGCTTATGATATGGGACAAGGTGAAGGTCTCATTGTGCCACTACAGTGATGCACCGGAAGAGAGTAACCTCTGAACTGCATGACAGTTATTTCCGCTTGATGACAATTAAACATCAGATTTCAAAGATCCAGTAGGCGATCGTGTGGGCGTTGAATTATTATATAATTGAGTTGAGTTGGGTGCCAAAGCAGTTGCCAGTAGACTTCCAGACAGCTAGAGACCAGATGTGGTAGGGAAGGCCATACCCGACCGAGGGGGCTCTCGGAAACCCCCGATAGAGTGAGCCCTAGGCCCCCGGTTGAACATCAAGAGAACAAGAAAGGCACAACGTGACGGTCATAACAGTGGGGTCAAAATATGAAGTTTATGTTCGGTCACCAGCATCCACTCAAATGAAACCCTTGAACAACCCTTTCGAACCCTTGCAATAAACAGAGAGGTAAATATATTTCTAAAAAAGTCTTCTTGCGTCTTCCTTCCTGCGTCTTTGTCCTTGCGTCTGTTTAATTATTGTGTCGTTATGATGCTGTAGATGACTATACAACATATGAATTAGTAACAAATAATTTCTATCTCGCTATTTTCTTCCGTTATTCTCTTTGGCAATACTTACTTCGGGATGTAATAAATAATTATATCTGTCAGGGATTTCTCGTAGGGTGTCACATGACAGTCCAAAAACCTTGACATCTTTTTGTCTTTATCTTTTAAACAGAGAAGACTTGTTCTGACCCTGGAGGGAACGGTAAAACCATACAACCCACATTCGTTAAATAACCTTTTCCATTTCGTACCCCTTCCATATACGTGTTCATGGAACAATATGTGTATAAATCTAGCAAAGGACACGTTTGTGTGTTCTTTCATCGCAGTGCTACCGGTATGTATACTAAGCATATCAAAGGTCAAAGGTTAAATGTATGTGTGATGGTTTGGTTTGGTTTGTTGGATTTATGGCATATCAACCTTTGTTGGTTATTTAACGCCAAATCCATTTTTATGTAAATCTGTTCTATTTAAAACAGTTCAGTTTAGCATAAGTACACATTTTAATTGTCAAAAACATTTCTATTTCAAACTATTCAAGCAGTTATATGTAACAATTCAGTTAAGTGTAAATAAAGTTTCAATGTCGAAAAGCAGTTCTATTTCAAATAATTCAGTTAAGCATAAGTACGCAGTTTAAATGTAATTACGGTTTAATTGTCAAAAACATTTCTATTTTAAGCTATTCAGTTTACTCAAAGAATTTAGTTTAGCATAAGAATGCTGTTAGTTCTATTTAAACCATAGATAGGGCCTTATCAGGTGCTACAATGCCGGGCCAAAGTGGACCTGGGAGCGATGGCAATAAAAGGGTACTCCGCATTCCCCAAACTTCCAGCACTGCTGGAACCTCACCATCAGATTGTTTAGTGTCATATCCAGAACACTCGTTGGAAGGTCTTACCCCCCTGCAGAGAAGCAGTCGGTGTATTCTACAGCCCCAGCCGACTGAGCAAATGTATGTGTGAATGAATTCATTCTTTCTTTCTGGTATTCAGTTTTAGTATATCACAGTTATAATAATACTCATATTAATTAATACTAATATTGATCATTGGTGATTGATTAATTTTAACGTTGAGGGTTATTTAAAGCTTAGAAGTTAGGGCTTTATAAAACGGATCTATTTGACCCCAGATGAAACCCTAACAAATACAACCACTTTGGGTCTGAGTGGACTTGAGAGTAGTGGCAAATAGAAAGGTATTCCTCACTCCCTAGACCAGGAGCCTCACCTTCGGATGCAGTTTAGTGTCATACTGAGGATACCACTTTTGGCCCGAAGGCCGATTAAAGTGGGGATAAAGCGAGGGGGGGGTAGGGAACGAGCCGAGACTCGAACCCTGCTGGTCTATGCTGCTCATCGGCTCACTTGGTGCAATGTGAGCCTGATGAGCCAAGCAGTTTCACGAACCCAAATATGGGTCTGGGCACGTATGCCGGGTTATGGCTTGAACTGGACAGCAAGGTCTAGTGCCATACATAGGTTCCTTTTGCAGAGCCACGCTCCGGACCGAAGTCAAGAACAGGCTCCGTTTATTTGTTGCTGCCTCCCACCAGACAGGACTTGACACAAGGTCAAAAGCCTGAAGGCCGATTAAAGTGGGGGGAGGTCGGGAATGAGCCGAGACTCGAACCCTGCTGGTCTATGCTGCTCATAGGCTCACTTGGTGCAATGTGAGCCTGATGAGGCAAGCAGTTTCACGAACCCAAATGTGGGTCCGGGCACATATGCCAGTTTACGGTTTAAACTAGACGCGAGGTCTAGTGCCATACGTAGGTTACAAAGGAGAGAAAATTGCAGCTCGCCCACCCGGAGGGAGCATAGTCGAAATTAGGAGCCTAAAGGCCTCAAATCTGCCATTGTTCCTTTCGCAGAGCCACGCTCCGGAACGAAGTCCAGAACAGGCTCCGGGGTGTTCTTTTGGTTGACGCCATTTTAAAAGAGACACATGTAGGAACCTGTTGACCGTACAGATTCAAAGTAGCGCGCGGACGCGCGTGTGTATGTCATATGTGGTAGTGGGCGTTTGTGCGTGCGTAGTAGTAAGCTTATGGTGCTTGGATTTACAGGTGCCCGTGGTGTAATAGTTATTGTCGTAAGAAAATGGACACGGTGACACGAGTTCAAATCCTGGACGAAACTGATTTGCATTTCACATAGCACTAATACCCTTGGGAAAGGTATGAATCCAATTATTCTCCCTCCAGCTATGTGTAAATAGTAGGGTAGACTGGTTCTTCAGCCTTGGTGAGGCAACTAGTCTAGGAGAAGGAAAACTCTGAATTCAAACCTGTTAAACTCCGCTTAAAAAATTTGACCTTGTGTCATATCCTGCCCGAGCGGAG
This sequence comes from Sepioteuthis lessoniana, assembly GCA_963585895.1. NCBI lineage: Eukaryota > Metazoa > Mollusca > Cephalopoda > Myopsida > Loliginidae > Sepioteuthis > Sepioteuthis lessoniana. The sequence continues at coordinate 50,747,087 of OY757941.1, read as the reverse complement.
GGGTTGGGTAAATATGGTATGGTGCTTAAGAATGTTTGATGGTTGTTATTTCATTCGGTTAGTTGTCGTCCGTTTCGGTTTGGTTAACTATCGGATTCTATTGGGTGACTTTATCGTTTTTTGTATCTGACTCCCTGATTTCTCTTATTACCCTATTAATTGTTCTCTTACGGTTGGCTGGATGTAAGTAAAGTAAAGTTGGCGACCTGTAATATAATGGCCGAGGGATTTCGTTTCATGCCTTTGGGTTTAGTTAATCTGAGAACCTTTCGGCTCAGTGCATGGGTTAATTAGGTGCAACATTAACGTAGGTGTTTGCGCGCGCGGAGCGGACGTGTCACTCAGAGATGTCACAATAGAAACCCGAGATGGGAAACGGGGCTAGGGAGTGCGAATGACGTTACGCACCGGAAGCGCGCGGGGGATTTGGGGAGATTTGAAAAAGTCAGTTAGCTGAGTTGAGTTCTGTCTCGGGAGAAGACGGTTGGCTTTCGCTTGCTCGCCGAAGCCAGGCCAGTGGCCTTGTGGCGGGTGCCACAGGTGTTAGGGGTGGGGTCAGATGGAAAAGCCAGAATAGAAAGAATGTGTATCTCTCTCCTTATGTCGAAGAACCTTTAACTCAAAGGTAATAAAAGGTTTCGTACCTGAACTAAGTCGTGTTTTTCGTGTTTCGAGATCCTATGTTCTATGTATATATGTTATGAACATTCTATGTACGTTTCACATATCCGTAGCCATATCATGGCTATGTAACAGACGTTAGTCGAGGATGACCCGAAGGCTCCTTTTTCAATAGCTACTACACCAAGTTGTAGAGGAGGGCGCTACTCCATTCCCAGGATTGCTCCACTTTACCCTTGATCCTTATAGTGCTGAGTGCGCAGCAAGGCGGCTTAAAATACCACTTTTTGAGTCTTTGGTATGACTCGACCTGGGATTGAGCCCTGGTCTCCCGAAACATTGGCGAACACTGTACTCATTAGGCCTATGACCCTGTATATAGATGGATGTAAATTAATTTAAAAATGGGGAAAAAAAGGGCAACGACAAGGATAGTTTAAAACTTATTCTTTATTCTACAAGTCGACAACTTCTTGAGCTAGGAAAAGCTGTCTGTCCAGTAGTAAGGTGTAAACAAAACTAGTATTTGTCGAGCGCTCCACATACGTGCGAGTTTGTCACTAGGCCTTTTTATTGTAGGAAACCAGGCACACGACCGTAGTCCACACACGCCTGGAGGTTTCAAAAATGCCTTGAGCCCCGTCGACATTCTCCAAAAAAAGAAAAAAAAAGAGAGAGCCTCAGGCACCATGAGGCTCAAGAAACGCCGGTCTTAGCGCAAGTTACATGAAAGCCGGCTTCCCGGAATCCATGATAGACGGCCTCGACCGACCGCCACCAGAACCAACGCACATCCGTCCTGATTCGCGTCCCAGTGAACACGCCTGGCCGAAGTGTGTCCCAGCACAGTGGGCCAGGGCAGCAAGTCAAAAAGACAATGACAGAGAGTTTCTTTTTTTTTCTAGCACTAGCAAACCCGTTTTTTTTCAGGCATGCGCGAATCTCGCTTCTTGTTAGAGGCGTCCTGGGAAATTATTTTTTTTTGTATTATTTAATTTAATTTAATTTAATTGATTTATTTATTAAAAATCTGCCTGGTCTTCGTTGTGTTAGAAAAAATATATTACAGTCCTCATTTTATGTATTGATTTATCATCCTATTTTAACCCTTCGAACCACGTGAACCCTAACCCACAAATGTAGGCCTCACACCCTGAAAAATAGCCGAAAATTTACAATGTTTTAAGCAGTTATTTAACTGCATTCTCCCTCATAACTGGTCATTGGGAGGGGGTGGATGCTACTGATGTAGCATGTCTAGGGCAGGAAGAGCTTGGCGGAACCCAACCCACTCTAGGTTTTGAATTCAAAGCTTTCATTCTTCTAGACTGGTCGCCATATCAAGCTTAAAGAGCTCACTGCCCTATTATTTACCCATAGTCGGAGAAAGAATTGTTGGATTCGAACCTTTCCCAAGGGTATTAACACTCTCATGGTGGATTTGAATGGGAGTAACCCTATCACCTTGAGGACCTCCTTTGTTTGTTATTTAACGGCTGTAAAAATAACAGGTTACAATTTTCTACTGACAATTTTAAATAGATTAAAGAATTATCAAATTGCAACATTTTATAGGCAATAGCGATGTAGAAATGGGAAATTCAAAACCGAAATTCCGACCATACAGATTTATATATTTCTAGTGACTATTTGTTTTCCCCAATCCCAGGCAGCGCCAGGTTTCCCTAATTACAAACAATTGTTTTGTAGCCCTTTAAGCATAGGATAAAATGATAAATAGGCATTTGTTATAGTCTTTTTCAGGAAGTGCCCGTGGTGTAATGGTTATCGTCTTAGGAAATGGACACGACGACACGAGTTCAAATCCTGGACGAGACTGATTGCATTTCACATAGCACTAATGCCCTTGGGAAAGGTATGAATCCAATTATTCTCCCTCCAGCTATGGGTAAATAGTAGGACAGACTAGGTTCTTCAGCCTTGGTGAGGCAACTAGTTTAGGAGAAGGAAAACTCTGAATTCAAACCTGTTAAACTTCGCTTAAAAATTGACCTTGTGTCTTATCCTGCCCGAGCGGAGGGGTTGGTAAATATGATAGTCTTTTTCGTTGTCTTTGATTTGATTTTTCTCTGAAAATAAAGTCAGGGGTAAGCCAACCGAAAATATGAGAGTGACATAATCCTAAGGAAGAAAAATAAAGCCAAAACAAAAACAAAAAACACTTGCTTGTTACTTACTGTTTTTTATGAAAAAACCCGCGGAGGTAGTTTACAGCCACCCAGGCAAAGACTGCTTCCTCTTCCCCAGAGAGGACCTGGGCATGTCCAGGTCGAAATAAAAATGGATTATTTGCTGGTTCTTCCAAAAAAGTAGAAATTTGTTGGATAATGTTGAGCGTCACACGACCGCGAAGTACACGGAGACCTGAACAAAAAATAAACAAATAAATTAACACTTTCACTCCCACTGGTGTTCCAGTTAAATTTCATTTTAACCTTTATAAGGTCGTACTGAAGGTATAATTTTACATATCCAAAATTAAAAAAAAAAAAAAAAAAAAAATCCCCCCCACAAAACAAAACAAAAACAAACTTGTTAGTGTAATGGTTAAAAGATAGAACTTATCGGTTAAACCCTAACAACTCAAAGATTTCTTTGTTAAAATAAATTATTGCTAAACAATTTCAGTCAAACTTGGTAGGGAAAGGGTTAAAAAAGCAATTTAAAATGTCGAATAAAGTTCTGCAGAAAGATGTCTAACTACTCACTGTGTGTTCTTACCCAACCCCTCCTCCCGACCAAAATGTGACTCAATGGAAATTTTTAAGAGGATCAAAGCGGGTTTTCATTCAGAGTGTAACGAGATCATATAATGGCAGTCGGGAGGTGACCAGCATCATCTTAAAGGACAGTGGAGGAGGGTTGACTCAGCGAATCCGGTCAAGCGGAACCCACTTTTACCATTGATGCGTTTTGGACGATTCCAACAAGACAAAGGGTCTGAGTCTACTTCAATAAAACCCTTACCATTTCGTCCCGATTAGTCAGACACAAGGCAGACACCAAACAAGCTACTCAGACTAACTAAAAGATACTTTGTCTCCGTTTAACCGGAAGCGCTGACATATGAAAATAAAATTATACTTGCTAAAATTAGTCGTCCGAGATAATTATTTACCATAATTATTTACAAAGGTTAGTTTAGTTATGGGACATGGTCAGAAATATGGAGCCCCTAGTAAGAATCAAACTCACCACTTGAGGCCCCCGAGATATTTTGTTTCTAACAAAATTTAGCTTCCCCACACCGTTAGAAATAACTGAACTTATTTAGGTTAAATTTTAATTTTATTTGAAAGAAAGTTTAATACATTTTAAAGATTTAAATTCAACAACTGTTGACAATTTTACCCAAACTCGTGTCTATACTAATTAAAAAGTGGTATTAAAATTTTAAGACATTGATTTCATTCAAATTTTTTAAAAAAAGTAACGAGAAATATTTGTGGAGATTAGAAAAAATAAAAATAAAAATAAATTCAAACGCATAGAAATTCCCGGCAGCCCCTGACAGGAAGTAGGGACGGCACATGCCTAGAGACAGGACCATCAGTGCGCAAAAGTGAATTTCTCCTTCATTTCTGCCTCCACCGTAGCACTGAACGGATCCTCTTTCATGCGGCAGCTAGCAGCGAACACATATGGCTGATTAGGTCTTGCAGTCTGATACTTTGTCATGTCTACTGCTAGCGAGCCGACACCGCCGAAACAAACAAAAAAAATAACAAAAAAAAAAAAAAACGCCCACTGAACACCGCCACTCCGACTTTGGACTTATCAACCACCCAAACGCCTAGTACGTTTCAACGCCTTATTTGGGAGACGCGACTGTTCTCTAATAGTCCAGGAAGACATCTCGCTACAGAGTAGCCATATGAAACCCAAAAATAAAGTTTAAATTTAAAAAGGTATCTTCGTCTCTTCCTCCCTTTCTTCAGTAATTCTTTTGCAGCATTTACAGACAAGATGCCAGCAAATTGAATTGGGTAAAAAAAAACAACAACTTCCACGTGGTACAAAATATACAAATTCTCCTTGCCCCATACATTAATAAACAGAATTTAAACAAAAATGTAACTTAAAAACATCACTTATTTTTTTTAATCAAAATGTAGGTCAAAATTAATGACAAGATATTATCGTCCATCAACTGTTAAGATTCTTTTTAGTTTCTCGACAAGAAATTATTAGTCAAGAAGAATAGAACTTTAACTTTTATTAGTATAGAAAATTGTATCGACAATAAAGTAAGTTGTCTCCCTTTAGTCGAGGGTGATCCTAAGGCTCTCCTTTCAATAGCTACTACATCAAGGTGTAGGAGAGGGCGCTACTCCATTCCCTGGATTGCTCCACTTTACCCTTGATCCCTATCTTATAATGCCGAGTGTTAAGCAAGGCGGTTTCAAGTACTATTTTTTGAGACTTTGGTATGACTCGACCTGGGATTGAACCCAGGTCTCCCCCGGGCCATTGGCGAACACTAACCATTATGCCAATGGCCTGGTCGTATCAGCAATAGTTTTTTTTATTTATTTGTTTAATAGATCTTTAAAAAAGAAAGAAAGAAAGAAAATAAGCACAAGAAAAAGGTTTTGGAATATACAATGAAGAATACTCAGTGAAATTATTACTAAATATTGGGAAATAATATTTTCTTTTATTGCCTTTAGAATATTTTAACTGGTTATAACCTAGAAGACTTTCAATATTTTTAAAATTCCTATCGTTATAAAAAAAAAAAAAACTGTTTCCCCGCCCCAACATTTTTACTTAAATATTCAGCATAAATACAAGTAACAAAACTGAAAATTGCTTAAATGTGTTATCGTAGGTTTTCGCATTTCTTTTATCTCAAACATTTTTATATCTTAAAAAATAAAATAAAATGTATATCAATTTCCTTGCCTATGAAGGTTACGATTACGCCGATACGTATCTCCAGTCCTCTTGGGAAGACGTAGCCCTGGAGGTGACCGTGTCCTCTGTAAAGAGTACGGATGTAACTTACAAGACACGTAAAGTTAATTGGCCGTGTAATTGTCGTGACAAGTTGATTTGGCGTCGCTTGTGCGCGATATGGACCAGTAGCTCAGTGGTAGATTTATGGCTCTGCAGCCTGTGGTCACTGGTTCGATCTCCAGGGGGGGGGATCACGGTATACAATGCCGATGAGACCTAATAAGGTCAAAACAGCTGTTCAGTGGTTCCGCAGGTCGCGCACAGTGCTTGCTAGATGACCTATCCTATAAAAAAGACTATCAAGTGAGCTTGTTGTATGTATCTAACCAGCCTCTCTGCAACGTGCAGGATATGTATGGCACAAGGTCAATATTTTAGCGAAGTAAAGCTGGTTTGAATTGAGTTTTCCTTTACCTAAGCTAAAGAGCGTGGTGTACTCAATCTTTTACACGTAGCAGGGAGAAGGAACAGATGGATTCATGCCTTTTCCCTAGGGTATTGGCGCGAAGAGAAACGCAAACTGTCTCGTCCAGGATTTGAACTCTGACCGCTGATTTCTTATCCGACGACGATAACCATTACGCTAAATACACGTAAAAGAAAAAACAATATTTTTTGATAGAGTTTTGGTTCAACGTCACCAAAAAAAAAAAAAAAGAAAAAAAAAGAGCTTCTTAACTTACGGAGATGTATAAAACACTTTAAGAAGGCTGGAGAATTTACCGGTCGAAATTGAAATGTTGTATCAACAACAAAATCAAGACTTAATAGTTTAAAAATTTTCTGTATTTACTACAGAGTAATTTAGTATTTTGCAATACCAATGGTTCTTGTAGGTTCGTTTGTATCAGTTACTTTACGAACTATCAGGCTTCCTAAGCGTTCACTTATCTAATTATTGATCACTCCTTAACTTTTCTCATAAGGTAGCAACTTGTGCTTTATATCTGTTGTAACCTAACAAAAGGTTACCGAATGAGAAATAACCAAAACGGAGGTTGGAAATGAAATGGAAATCTTTATAACATTAACAAAGTACAATACTCGCCAACAACGTCAAGAAGATACCCTCTGCTCGTGGTGACTACTTAGCATATTTACCTCCGCTCACAATAGTGTCAAACGTATTTATGAGGAATGGGACATACCCGTCAATATTCACCGGTAGGGTATAAAACTGTATGAAGAATGGGACATACCCGTTAATATTCACCGATAGGGTATAAAACTGTATGAGGAATGGGACATACTCGTCAATATTTACCGGTAGGGTATAAAACTGTATGAAGAATGGGACATACCCGTTAATATTCACCGATAGGGTATAAAACTGTATGAGGAATGGGACATACTCGTCAATATTCACCGGTAGGGTATAAAACTGTATGAGGAATGGGACATACCCGTTAATATTCACCGGTGGGGTATAAAACAGTATGAGGGATGGGACATACCCGTTAATGTTCCTATGAATGGCATATAACAATATCACAGCACCTGCTGTTCATAATTGGTCATCCATTTAAGCATCGAGCACTGTTTAACTTTTTGTCTAATCTGTTGGGAACCAGTGCTTCAAGCATGACAGATTTTTTTTTTTTAGTTTTAAACAAACGATGAATCTAGATAGTCACATGTGCACCAAAAGGGAAAATAGACAATGCTCATTTGGTTGACGAATTTCAAAGAAATTCAGAGGAAAAAATTCGAAACAAAACAAGCAATAATTATTTCAATCTGCTTGTCATTCTATTAGTGTCACGAAGAACGAATCATTGTTTGTCAAATACTGACATATGAAAAATGGGTAAATGTTAGACAATTAGAAGCGGTCGATTTCCTCGAAAAGTCGAAGACCTGCTAGTCAGAAAGTTATGGAGTGTGGTTTGGTTTGGTTTTATAGCATATCAACCGTTGTATGTTATTTAATACCAAATCCATTTTATAATAATCAGTTCTATTTCAAACTGTTCAGTTTAGCATAATTACACTGTTTAGTTCAATTTAAACCATAGATAGGACCCTATCAGGTGCTATCATTCCGGGCCAGAGTGGACCTGGAAGTAATGACAATAAAGAGGTACTTCGCATTCCCCAAAGCTCCAGCATTACTGGAACCTCAATATCAGATTGTTTAGTGTCATATACAGGAAACTTGTTGCAGAGAGTCTTACTCCTCTGCAGAGATGCAGTCGGTGTATTCTGCATCCCCAGCCGACTGGGCCATTATAGAGTGTGTCCCTCTGTGTGAGAACAGCTTTACAATAGGCAAGTTGCGTTTTATGGCATATCAACCCTTGTAGGTTATATAATGCAAGCAGGCTCGTTGATTTGTAATACTTGAAACTCTTAAATTGAATTGTTTATTTGTTTGCGTTTTAGGGCATATCAACTTTTGTAGGTTATTTTATGCCAAATCCATTTTTATACAAATAAACAGTTCAGTTTAGAGTAAGTATAGTTTTTGTCAAAACAGTTCTATTTCAAACAATCCTGTTCAGCATAATTCCGCCGTTTAGTTCTATTTGACCCATAGATAGGACTCTATCAGGTGCTACCACTCCGGGTCAGTGGACCTGGGAGCGATGGCAATGAAGAGGTACTCTGCATTCCCCAAAGATCCAGCATTACTGGAACCTCATCATGAGATTGTTTAGTCTCATATCAGGACACTCGTTGGTGGTGGTAGTGGGGGGGTGTTATCCCTCTGCAGAGATGCCGTCGGTGTATTCTACAACCCCAGCGGACTGGGCAAGAATTTTTTAGTGTTATTAGCAATGTTTGAAACCATTTCACTGTGTGCAAATAAAATTATTTTTGGTAGCTAGCAATATTTGAAACCGTTTAAGTAAGTGCAAGCAAACGATTAATAAAAAAAACTATTCTGGTTAGAATATTTGGTACTGTAGAGAAGAAGAAAATCTCGTATTTTGGTTTGGCGCGCAATTTAATTCGACACTTAATTTCACCCAATCAGGATGACTTATCCTATTCAGCCCGGACCTTCATTTCCGGCTTGCAAAACGGGTGAGCGGCCAAACCCACTCTCTTTGGCTTGAGACGGCGACCAGAACAGACGTTCGTCTAGCCGTCCCTACTTAGCGATGCTTGTTAGCTAGACAAGCCGCCCAGTGTGGACATCTCACTGTGGCTTTAACACTAGCAGCAGCAACATGGACACTCAACGAGGGAACCATCTAATTTATGGATTTCCTACGAGGAATCCCATTTGAACATAAATTGGAAACATACAACAGGCCTCGCACAGGCCCAACTTTGTGTCACCCCAAAATTGGCTATGTCGATCTGAGCGTAACTCCGCTTTCGACACTAGTTCCCTTTTCACCTCTGGTCCACACATGGAGACAACGCAGACTCTCCCTCAAATATCTGATACAAAACTACACGGTGACTCTAAACACAATCCCTCACATGTCCTGCAACACACGCTACCATATCAACATCCCGCTACGCCATTTCTTCTCCAACACTAACAAGCCTAAACTCCACGAGTCTTGCAGCACCAAAAGCAAACCATATTCCATGCTGCAAATAAAAAAAACTTTCTTTGTTGTGTTGTTAAAGAAAAGATTTGTCATTCATTTGTGTTGCCTAAAAAAATATAGTGTTAGAGAAATTAACAATTTCTCGAAAATCTATAGTACCGTTTAACTGTGTGCAAACAATAATAATACTTGTGTGCCAACAAATTAGCTCTAATTCATTTACGAATAAGATTACCTACAAATTATTGACTTACAAATATGTATAAACATTTAACTGTGTGCAAACAAATAAGCTCTGGCTCGTTTAGAAATTTTATCAACAAATTATGTGTTTACAAATCATGCGTATGAAGAGGATTTGGCATTAAATAACCTATAATGGTTGATGTGCCATAAAACCTAACCCAACCCACCAAATGACTAATATCAAATTGAAATACACGTTTTAGATAGTGTAATATCCTAACTAACAAAAGGGAAATAACCTCTGAGGCCACAGGGGTTACGGCCCCTACCACATCCGGGGGATTTGGTCAATAAAGGAATGTACCAGGCATAGCAGCAGATGTTCGTTCTCGCTCTGTCTTTAATCACCATCCATTCTATCGATTCATATTGGTAATAGTCCATACCTAGCAAGTATCTATTACCTCAGATATAAAGACTTTACAGATAGCAATACTGAAAACCATTCAACTGTGTGCAAACAAATGAGCTCTGCTCGTTAAAAATGTTACGTACAAAATATTTCCTTTAAAAAATAACATATACAAACAAGACTTGGTATTAAATAACCCACAAGGATTGATCTGCCATTTAAATAAATGACCAAAACTTTAATACCAGATTCTGTTATATATATATATATATATATATATATATATATATATATATATAGATGTATGTGTGGGGAGTCTCTGTGTATACTTGCGGATGGCCGTCAGAGTCAAAAGGAGTTTTATCTTCAGTATCTGTTCCGATGTTAATGTGAAAGTCCGAGACCAGAAGTAGATGTGGCAAGGACCAAGGCGCGTTGTTCAGTCTAAGACTCGGAGAGATACCAGTCTAAGACTCGCCATAAGGGAGAGAGACGCAGACAGAGAAGGGTCTCAGAATGATCACGTAAGCAGAGAAGATAGCACGGGGGACCGGTGAAGACGATGAACAGATATGAGTCAGCATTTTTTGGTACAGTTGGGAATTTCCAAGACATTTGTGATAGCCAAACGCATACAGACAGAGTATCAGAAAAATGTCTCCAACCTCGTCTTTTTATGTTTTGCTGTCTTGAATCCAGTGTTTTGTCTTTCCTCCCTCTGTTGTTTTATTATTATTATTATTATTTTGTTCGACTTGTGAAATGCGCACTTGGCCGGGTGCAAGAAATAACAACGAGGTCCTCACTAGACGGACGATCGATTAACGGCCAATCTGGCATGTGGGTAATTTCATATATCAAATATACTATTTCGAAGCGATGGAAGATTTTTAACGATGGTTTGGTTTCTTTGTTTAATGGCATATTAACCTTTGTGGGTTATCTAATGCCAAAGCTATTCTCCTAGAAGAACAGTAGTGGTACTATTTAACCCATAACTGGGAGGATAAGGCGACGGGTTCATACATTTCCCAAGGGTATTTGCCCGAAAGTGAACGTAATAGCGCGACTGGAGTACGAACTCGCTTACTAGGATTTCGCAGTCCATCGCTTTAACCATTACACCACGAGGACATCCCCCGAGGAAGACATCATTTGTTTGCACACAGTTAAATGGTTCCAAGTATAGTAAATGATTAAACAGTTCTATTTAACCCATAGATGAGACCGTAAAATTTACTATCAGTTCGGACCAGAGTGGAGCTGGGAGTAATGGTAATGAAGGCGTACTCCAAAGCTATAGAACTGGAGCCTCTATATCAGATGTTTTAGTGTCATCTCCAGGACACACGCGGGGGTGGGGACTTTACCCTCTGCGGAGATAAAGGCAGTGTATTCTTCAACCCCAGCCGTGGTGGGGGCTGAATGGCCTCAGTTATTCCAATCTTCGTTTTTACCAGCCTCGTTTCCAGGCCCTTACGGACTGTTCCAAGAGCTCCAACAATCATTGGTATTACCACCTTCATGTTCCTCAGTTTTTTTCTGCTCTTGGTCAAGATAACATTTTGATTCTATGGCCCGCTAAAACGGCAGTTCTGACAACCCAAACTACCGGTCATATTTCAAGTTAGTAAAACATTATATATATATATATATATATATATATATATATATATATATATATATATATTGAAAATTAAATAAATAGGTAAATAAAAAAACGGAAATTCAATAAAACGAGGAGGTAACTCTTCAACTCTCTCCCACCCCCAGTATCTATTCTGTTTTATTTATCCATTAGATCTGAAGAAGTCCTGTTATATTTTTCTTTGTGTTTTTGGTTCACACCAGAAACGAAAAACAGGATGGAAATAAATTCATAATCCTAAAATAACCGGTCTTTGGTTTTTTCTTTAAAGAAAGTATATATATATATATATATCCCAGCTTGAAGCATCTTGCGTATCTAGCCACACTGATCAGTTGTTATACAGTGAAACAGTGTCTATGGGAGACATTTTATATATATATATATATATATATATAATACCGGCTCATTGACTTAGCGGTTAGAGTGTTCGCCAATGGTCCGAGAGACCTGGGTTCAATCCCAGGTCGCGTCATATCAAAGACTTTAAAAATGGTACTTGATACCTACTTTCTTAACACTCAGGAATATAAGGTACATATCAAGGGTAAAGTAGAGTAACCCAGGGAAAGGAGTAGCGCCCTCCTTTACTCCTCAGTGTAGTAGCTATTGAAAAGGGAGCCTTCTGGTCACCCTCGACTAAAAGGAGACAACTTTACTTACTTTACTCTCACACACACATATCAATGTGTGTGTGATTTAAAAGATTAGAATGAAATTTTAATTTCCCGGTTCGATATATAAATGGTAGAGAAAATATAATTCTTTAATCATAAAAAAAAACAAAAAAACAATATTTTTCATGTGTTATTCTAATTGTTATTTGGATTTTCCGCTGGTGGTTGCGATAACTCGTGAAACTTAAAGTAGCGGGGAAAATTAGTTTTTGTGTTTTATGATTTCAGAATCATACCCACATTTATATTAATAATGAAGTTTGCTATATTTTTAAACAAAAGTGATAAAAAATACTTTCGATCTACTATAAAGAAAACTAATCAGAAAGTGAAAGGAAATAAAATCATGAAAAAGGAAAGAGATCTTCAAGTGAAATGGTTGAAACGATAAATTGTTGCGAAAATACAAACTCAAAGGATGGTATAGACGTAGACTTGGCATGATGATCGCAGAGGCGAGAAACTAACACTCACCAAACACCGTTGACTCTATGAATACGCAATCCTAACTTATTGTGTGTGTATATATATATATATATATATATATATATATATATATATATATATATCACACAGATAGAGACGCACACACAGTATATATTTGTACGTACAAATTGTGTATTTATATATATATACACACACACACACCTACGTAATGAAGTTGGCGACGTTAGTCGAGGGTGACCAGTAGGTTCCCTTTTCAATAGCTACTACTCCGAAGTGTATGGGAGGGAGCTTACCCTTGATACGCACCTTATATTGCTAAGTGTTAAGCAGGGAGATATCAAGTACCATTTTAAAAGTTTTTGGTATGATGCGACCTGGGATTGAACCCTGGTCTTCTGGACCATTGGCGAACACTCTACCCACAAACTATATGAATATATATATATATACACACACAAATGCTGTCTTTTAAATTACTTGCTATACGAGTAGAATGACAGTTGTTGGTTAGGTTGTGCGTTAAGTCAACCCTGAGGTTATTTATGCCGAAAACGTCTTTGTTCTATGCCTTCTTTGAAGGTTATGTCTGTAATATATATAGCTCTTCGAACGAATTGAGCACTCTTGTATCCGGTAAGGTATAAAAAAAAAAAATGTAAATCAAACGAACACTGCTACATAATACCTTATAATTCCCCGGCTGACGAGGTACGCTTGTGGGCCGAGCAGTCTGATACTAAGTCTGACATATAGTTGGGCGGGTTTCGATCCCAGCTCCAAGCGTCCTACGTGTCTTGCCACACTGAAGAGTTGTGATACAACGAAACAGTCTGTCTGTGGATGACACCACCTTTATTCTTATTTTTATGGTTTATTTTTACTTTTATTTTCTAATTTATATTTTTTACTTTTTTATTTTTTAATTCCTTTATTTTATCTTCTGAATACGAACTGTAACTCCATATTTGCTACTCTGCGACGAGAGAGAAGCATGTAAATAGTCATCTGACGAGACGGAGAGTATAGTAATATTCTCCGCCGAAATAAATTTATTATGACGACTTAACCGAGTTTGAGTCTCCATCAAATTGTACTATATATATATATATATATATATATATATATATATATATATATATATACACACACACACACACACACACACACACGCGCGCGTGGGGAATTCAGTAAGTTTCCAGACTTTTTGTATAGGCATTTAAAATTGTCGTAGACCCTTGAGAAATCACTATGTTATTGCTATACATCTTATGAGATGACTGACCAACTTTTATGATTTCAGCTTCAAACGAACGGCTACAACAGCAACTGGAATACACTCTACTAAAACCTGATTGTCACAGCTGGTGAATTTCAAAAATGCAGTCTGAACGTGAGGACACTTTAGAAGAACGATATGCAATAAAATTCTGTTTTAAACTCGGAAAAAATGCCAGAGAAACGTATGGAATGCTTCAGACTGCTTTTCGAGCATCTTGCATGAATTGAGCATCAGTTTTTGAGTGGCATAAGAGATTCAAGGAAGGCACGGAGTCTGTGAGGGATGATGAGAGGTGTGGGAGGATTACGGAAGTCAATACACCAGAGTTAATTGGCCAAAGGGTTAGGGTTAGAGTTAGGGTTACTATATTGAGGTTTTAAGGGGGTTCAGGAAGAGATTCCTGGGGAAGAGGCCAGCACTCTTCAAATTGGGTCAGTGGCATTTCCGCCAGGACAAAGCACTAGTCCACAACTCTATCCTTGTCACAGGCTATATGACCAAGATGGGCATCAAGACAGTTCCTCAGCCTCCCTATCGTCCAGATCTTGCTGTGACTTTTGCTTATTCCCTAAGCTCAGAGGCTGTCATTATGAGACAATTGAGGAGATGAAAGAGGCCGTGACGAAGGTCATTGACACGCTCACACAAGAGGACTTCCATGGGGCGTTCCAGAAGTTGTTGGAACGGTACAACAAGTGTATTTCAGCCGGAGGAGATTACTTCAAAGGAGACTAGAGTTTCATGTGTGTACTATCAATAAAAGAGCCCATACGAAAAAAGTCTGGAAACTTATTTAATGATGCTCGTATTTTGTGTTGTTTACATAACGGTCACAAAGAAAAAAGAAAAAAAAAAAAGGACTCGGGGTCTCTAGTTCAAACTCTGGACGGTAACCTCTAGCGCAAGGCGATTCTTTTCTTTCGATTGGTTTGGTTTTATGGTATATCAGCCATTGTAGGTTATTTAATGCCAAATCTATTTTATACATATAAACAGTTCTATTTCAAACAATTCAGTTTAGCATATGTACACAGTTTAAATGTCACACAATTCTATTTGACCATAGATAGGACCCTATCAGGTGTTACCACTCCCTTTGATAGTGTGATATTATGTCAGTGACATAATGTCAAACTATCAAAGGGAGATAATTATTTATTGTCTCCCTACATCACTATACTGACGTCACTTTTTTGAATCTCTAAAATCCGACATTATATTTTATATTTTATGATTTATTTAGTCTATTTTCATTTTTTAATACTTCTTGATTTTCTAAATTGTGAATAAATTGGTTCATCGCTGATTTGTACAGCAGGAAGTCCTGGGAGGTTCAAACAAGCTAAACTGGTCAATGGCTTGATTGATAGATTTTAATGGCATGTCATTTGGGGTTATTTTATGCCTAGACGTTAGGGAATCGTATCCATTGTATATTTATATTTACATTTTCAGTATAGTTGTTTCGCAAGAGATTCTTGAATACAGTTTTATGGTTTCAAGTATTCCTAACTAATAACAATAATCATATGGTTTAAAGTAATGCTTTATATTTGATAATAGTTTTTTGTTTGCACACAGTTACATGTTTTCAAGTAACCAATAATAATCCTTGGTAAACAATTATAACTTCAAGTAACTATTCATAATACAAATCATCATCCTCAAGTAACGCTGCCGGTAGAGATTTCCCTGACTCTTAAGCCATCCTTCCCTATCATTTATCGCTCTCGGTAGGTCTTCCAAACTGTATCCGGTGTCTGCACAGAGCTGATGTTGATAAGTTCTTACTTGTTGGCCAATAATGTCACGTCCATGTGTAGATGTCCATAGAAGAACGTCTCTTATGAGTCCTTCTTTGCTTGTCTATCGCGGTCCTGCATGTCTTGTTCATCTTACTTGGATTGTTTGTGAGATAGGAGGTAAGTGGCCATGTAGAGGTCCATAGAAGAACGTCTCTTATGAGTTCGTCTTTGCTTATCCATCACTGTCCTGCATGACTTGTTCATCTTACTTGGATTGTTTATGAGATAGGAGGTAAATAGCTATTTCTACATTAATGTATAATTTGCAGACGGTTGTATGGTATCAAGTGTTTCTATCTTATTCTGAATGTTCATACGCAATTTTATGGTTTCAAGTATTTCTTTTTCTTTAATAATACTCACTTGTTTACACACAGTTATATGGTTTCAAGCATCTTATCAAAATATTTAGTAAACAAAATATTGATTAAAGTAACTATTGTTTTTACTAATAATTTACACAAAGTCATATGGTTTCAAGTATTTCTATGTAATACAAATAATTCAAACAATTTCATTGTTTCAAGTATACCTTTTAAATAAAAATATTTATTAAATTTATCAATTTCACCAATTGATGAGATAGATGTAGGTTCATTTTCTTTTATAGCATATCAACAATTGTTGGTCATTTAACGCCAAATACTTTTTATACATATATATCAAATATATGATTTCTAAACACATTTTGTACATAACATTTTTAAATGAACCTGAACTAATTTTTTCATACAATTAAATGGTTTCACTTATTTCTATCCAATACGAATAATTTTAATTACGATAAAACATTTGTTTGCATACAGTTTAATGGCACCAACTATACGGCCACCTGCTTCCCATCACGAAAACTATCCAAGTTACGCGAACCAGATACACAGGTGGAGAAGCAGGGACGAGCTCATAAGTGATGTACTCCTATGGACCCCCACATATGGCCGGGAAAAAGCAGGATGACCAGCTCGAACACACATTCAGCAGGTATGTGAAGATACGGGATGTAGCCCTGAAGACCTGCCAGAGGCGATGAAAGATAGGGAGAAGTGGCGAGAGAGGGTCAGGGATATCCGTGCTAGCGGCATGACATGATGATGTATCACTAACGATTTAATCGAACGTCAGTCATTTGTTTACTCACATTTAAATGACCAGTTAGTTTTATTTACAACAATTCAGTTTAGCATAAGTACAGTTTTCTTTTTACACACAGTTAAATGTATAAGCAGTTCTATTTCAAACAATTCAGTTTAGCATGAATACACAGTTTAAATTGTTAAACAGTTCCACTCGAGCCATAGATAGGAGCCTATCAGGTGCTACCACACCGGACCAGAGTGGGCCTGGGAGTGATGGCAATGAAGGGTTACTCCGCATTCCCCAAAGCTCTAGCATTACTGAAGCTTCACCATTAGATTGTTTTATGTCATATCCAGGGGAGGAGGAGTCTTACCCCTCTGCAGAGATGTAGTCCGTATATTCTATAACCCCAGCCGATAGGGTTACCATAGATGGGACCTTATCACGTAATACCGCTTCGCGTAAAAATGGGACTGGGACTAATGGCAATGAAAGGGTAGTCCAAACCCATCCAGTTTAGTTTTATATCAAAGACATCCTTTTAATTGGGGGGGGGTTCTTATCCCCCTCTGTAGGGGTTACAGATGATCATTCTAAGCACCGTCAATAAGATCTTTCAAGAAACTATTCTTAATACAAATACGAGGGTGGACAGAAAAGTTTATTCGATGATGATATCATATCTGTTGGTGAGGACTTTTTTAACCAACGGAATCCAAACACTGCAACACCAATGGAAGAAGTTTGATTTCTATTTTTTTGTTAAATAGCATATCATGGGTTATTTAGTGCCAAAGCTATTTAATAGCTGGGAGGGATAAGGAGGTTCATGCCTTTCCCAAGTGTATTAGGACAAAAGTGAACATAATAGCGTGACTTGGATTCGAACTAGCTTACTTCGAAGCCACAGTCTATCACTTTAGCCATAACACCCCAGAGATTCTCCACTTGATGGAAGAAGTGCGTGGGTTGCAAGAGAATCTATGTTGTAAAATAGACCTCACTTGGTCGCATTCCAGGAGAGTATCTTAGTTAAGGGACTTTTCAGTCGACCCTCGTAATTTACAGCGATATGGTATTAAGAATGTTTAAGTATGACTTTAATCAAATAAACGAAAAGACTCACCTGCCGTAGCCATAAAGTAGATAGGAGTCTGGCTATGTAAACTAACCGGAACATTATTTATGGCTGTGAGCACCATTGGCTGGATATAATCGCCAATAGCCGTGACATTATCATCGTATTCACTAATACCAGGCTCAAAACGTTTCGTCTTAATTTCTGTGAAATTCGGAATCTCGTCTCGAGTTCGCGGTTTTGTCCATTTATAAATTCTAAGTTTTGTGCTTGTCGAGCCGCCGTCAAGAAAAATGCTGTACTGGTTATCAGGAGGAAGGCTGGTAATCCGGGCTGAGCCGATCACCGGTTGTAGGCACAGATAAAGGATGAAAAACAAAATGTAAAAATGGGAAAGCTGAAAAGAAAAAAAAAAGATGAATAAGCACTGTTTGATAATAATATTTGCATTGAAGAGAAAAAAAAACACATTTGGTTTGGTTAGGTTTTATGGCATATCAACCATTGTAGGTTATTTAATGCCAAATCCTCTTTAGACATATATATTAAATATATGATTTAGTTTGGTTGGGTTTTATGGCATACCAACCATTGTTGGTTATTTAATGCCAAATCCTCTTTATACATATATATTAAATATATATGATTAGGTTTGGTTGGGTTTTATGGCATACCAACCATTGTTGGTTATTTAATACCAAATCTTTATACATATCTATTATCTATTATACATATCTTTTTCTTATACAAATTTTCCCTCGTTTTTTTGTATTTTGCATTTTTAAACATCCATCGTTGATTTAACATCACTAATATCATCCCTCATAGCCCTGATGATGGTACATTAGAACCGAAACGCTATAGTGTCGACTTTACTTCTCAATAAATCTCCTACTTGGATTACCTTGTTATAGATTTTTCTTTACGTATCTATTAAATATGTAATTTGGTTTAGTTGGTTTTATGGCATGTTAGTTATTTAACGTTAAATCCTGTTTATACGTATCTATTAAATACATATAATTTGTAAAACACATTTTGTAGATGATTTTTTAACGAGCCTGAGTCGATTCTTTTGCACACAGTTAAATGGTTTCGGGTATTTTTGACACAGTTCAATTTACAATTTGTTTTAACACAGTTAAATGATTTCACGTATCCCTATGTAACACTAACGATTTTATTTAAAAATCAGGCATATTTGTGCACACAATTAAATGGTTATACATGTATCATTTGTAAGCGAATAGTTTATTGGTAATTTATTTTCAAATGAGTTAGAACCAATTTGTTTGCACGCAAGTATTGCTTTTGTTTCTAGAGTTAAAGGGTTTCAATTATTGCGATCGAAATTAAATAATTTTATTTAATATTAATCATTTGTTTGCACACAGGGAAGTGGTTACAAGTATTGCTATTGTTTCTAGAGTGAAATGGTTTCAATTATTGCGATCGAAATTAAATAATTCTATTTAATAATAATCATTTGTTTGCACACAGTGAAGTGGTTACAAGTTTTGCTATTGTTTCTAGAGTGAAATGGTTTCAATTATTGCGATCGAAATCAAATAATTCTATTTAATATTAATCATTTGTTTGCACACAGTGAAGTGGTTACAAGTATTGCTATTTAACACTAATTATTCTAGTCAACATGATTCATTCATTTGTATGCAGTCAAATTAGTATTGCTATGTAATACCAATATATTTTTAAAAAAAGGGTAGCAGCGCTTTACGGTTTGAGAATCGAATTTTTTTTCAACGGTTTATAATTTTAAATGTCGAGAAAAAAAAGCGGGGTAGTGTTATAAGTGAATTTTGAAATCTTTTAGCATTATTTTTGCTAGAGAGAGTGATCTTTTGTAAAAACCTTGTTTTAATATCGTGTCAAAATATAATATTGAAGCCGCTTCAATTATTCTGCGTTTATCTCTGTAATTTATTTTGGAAGTCGTAAACTGTGTCGTAAGGAATTCGTTATGCTGCCCGGTTTAAAATCTTTTTTATATTCATAAATTCTTATGTTTAGATTTCAAATAGTTTTACCTTCGTATAATTTGTCACAATTCAAGCAACTGATCTTATAAACGCCTGCGTCGGATAAAGAATTTGTTTTTGGAGTTATTTTTTAAATATGTTATATTGTTTTTGTTGCGTGGTAGCAGTTTTTATGCAGAAATAATTTAACTTTTTTCAATGAAGGCGGTTGTGGGATTTAGGGGTAATATTATGTGTCTTTTTATAGGGTTAATATTTGAGCTAGGTTTGTTATTTTTATTGTATGGCGGGGGAATCTTCATTAGACAACAAAAATTACAACAATAAATTAATGGACCAACTTAATGACAAAAACACTTATATTCGAGGGAAGTGAGAATTAAAAAAATCCACCTCGTGGCGTAATCAATTTCGACCTTATTACTCTGTGTTATTTCGTTTTCAAAAGAAACATTCCTTTGCCCTGATGATGACTTTCAACTGATATGAAGATTTATCTCTTGTGATTATTTTATTTCTCACGCTTAAAATAATTTTAATAGAAAGTTTTCGTGTTAAAAAAAAAGTCAAAATGCATTGGCATAAAAATAAACAAACCATCAAAACTACACCAATATATATTTTTTGTTCGTTTCCTTTTTCTACATATGTTCAGTCTGATTCATTTCTCTCTCTCTCTCACACAATATAATTTACCAACCCTTTCCTTTCGAGCTGGATGTTACACGAGGTCAATCAGTTTTGATAAGCCTATCACATCATTGTCACCTACATATACATATAAATATATAAAAATACATATACATATAAATTGTATAATAATAATAATAATAATGATAAGTAAAGTTGGCAACCGTAGTCGATGGTGACCCGAAGGCTCCCTTTTCGATAGCTACTACACTGAGGTGTAGGGGAGGGCGATAATCCTTTCCCTGGATTGCTCCACTTTACCCTTGATCCGTACCTTATAATGCTGAGTGTTAAGTAAGGTGGCATCAAGTACCATTTTTGAGTCTTTGGTATGACTCGACCTGGGATTGAACCCAGGTCTCCCGGGCCATTAGCGAACACTCTAACCATCATGCCAATGTCCGGTACTTCTAATATATATAATATGTGTGTGAGAGAGAATTTTGTTGCACTAAAACTTCTTGTTTGTTGCAATGTCTTAATTCAAACCTGTTAAACTTCATTTAAGACAAATCATCGAAACGACATTCATACAAATTTTTCGTTCATTTCCTTTTTCTACACATACACATGTAAGAAATTGTTCAAGGTTCAACAAGAGAAAATTATATATTTTAAAAAGGAGAAAAATCCGCCAGTGATTTCAGTTTTGATATTTAGTCTTTTTCATATTCAGCGCGCGCAAGTACATGCACACACTCGTAGTACAGCATGTTTCAGACATTTCAGCCCTCTTCAAGCGATGGAATCGTTGGTCGTTTACTCCAATGGGACAACCACTGACATTTGACCTACAATCAGCCAGAAAAATCCCGTCATAAAATTATTTAATACACTACAAACAATTAGATCGCCAGAAAATAATTGTTTGGTTTGGTTTCTTTGTTTAATGGCATATCAACCTTTGTAGGTTATTTAATGCCAAATCCATTCTCCTAGAAGAACAGTAGTGGTACTATTTAACCCAAAGCTGGGAGGATAAGGGGGTTCATACCTTTCCCAAGGGTATTTACCCGAAAGTGAACGTAATAGCGCGACTGGAGTACGAACTCGTTTACTACGATTCCGCAGTCCATTGCTTTAACCATTACACCACGAGGACTCCCCGCCCCAGAAAATAATGGAATGTCTGAAACGTGTCCCACAAATATATAAGTAAGTAAAGTTGGCAACCATAGTTGAGGGTGACTCGAAGGCTCCCTTTTCAATAGCTACTTCACCGAGGTGTAGAGAAGGGCGCTACTCCATTCCCTTATAATGCTGAGTGTTAAGCAAAGAGGCATCAAGTACCATTTTTCTGAGTCTTTGGTATAACTGGACCTGGGATTGAATTCCGGTCTCCCGGGCATTGGCAAACACTCTACCAATTATATAATAAAAAAGTACCAAACTTGAAATCACTTGCACACTTCTTTCTTTATATATATATATATATATATATATATATATATATATATATATATATATGCGCGTGCGAGTGTGTGTGTGTTTAATATATCATCCAGAGAATAGACGAAATTCTTCAGATGAAACTTTATTAATTAGAAATATCTTGATAAAATGAATGACAAAAAATGCATTAAAAGAAATTATATACAAAGCAAAAATTATTTTTGGTCGAATAGAAGAAGAGGAAAGAAAATGTATATGTTGATATAATTTCAATTCTATTTAAATACTTCCGTTGACAGAGGTTGAATCCAAGATTGACTTAAGGGATGTTAGATCAACAAGGAAATTATATTTCCTCCAAAATATTATTGGAGGAAATCTTCTTGCCAATAACGTAAATATCTCCTTTTGAAAAAAAAAAAAAGCTCCGACAGGTTTCCGATTAACTAAACACGTAAGTCAATTAACAGATTCGCCATT
Source organism: Sepioteuthis lessoniana (assembly GCA_963585895.1). NCBI lineage: Eukaryota > Metazoa > Mollusca > Cephalopoda > Myopsida > Loliginidae > Sepioteuthis > Sepioteuthis lessoniana. Next base: position 50,724,809 of record OY757941.1, on the reverse strand, counting down.
TTAAAACCCTCCTAATTTTTCTCATAATCCAATCGTTGGAGATGCAACATTTTTTTTTATTGAACGTTTGTTTTTGGTTGAGAAATTTCTATAAGTTGCTTTTTGAGATACCAGCTAAAGAGCTCATTTTGATATGAGTTGCAATTCTCGAAGAGCTGACCGATTTCGTGGCAATAAATGACGCTCAAAATTATCTTTGGATTTTGCCATGAGTTTATACAGAAGATGACAAAATCTTACATCGTGCTGAAATATAGAATTTCATCGATGTTGGAAGAGACAAGGTACGATAATCTACAAGGTTCCAATTTATATGCAACGATCACAGATATATCAATTTAAAGTAATATCGAGATAAAGCAGGAAAAAGAATGAGTTTCGTAGAAAATTATCATTGAAATAAGTTCAACTTTTCATAGAAGTTCATGCTCTTCCGCACATATGTTTGGTATATATATATATATATATATATATATATATATATATATATATATTCCCCCCCCCAGCTATGTATGTAAGAGACCATAGTGTGTATCATTTTGGTTAGACCACACGGTCTAGTTCAAGATATATGCAGGCATACGTGCCCGGACCTAGATTTAGGTCCGTGATACGGCTTGACTCATTAGATCCACATTGCACTTAGTGGGTCAATGACTAGCAGGGTTCGAGTATCGGCTCGTTCCCGACCTCCCCCCCCCTTTATCCCCACTTTAATCGGCCTTCGGGCTTTTGACCCTGTGTCAAGTCCTGTCTGGTGGGTGGCAGTGACAAATATTATCGACCATTATCGGTCATTTAGTGCCAAATCCTTTTTATACATATATTAAATATATAATTTCTGAATACATTTTGAAGATAGCATTTTTAAACAAGCCCGAGCTCATTTTTTTTGCGCACAGTTAAATGGTTTCACTTAATTTCAAACAATTCAGTTTAGCATAAGTACAGTCTTTTGTTTACACACTGTAAGTTATTGGTTTAAATACAGTTTGTGTTCTCACACAGTTAAATGTAAAAACAGTTCTATTTTAAACAATTCAATTTAGCTTTAGTACAGATTTTTGTTTACACGCACTTAGAAGTAAAAAAAACAAAAAAAAACAATTAATTTCAAACAATTCACAAGTACACAGTTTAGTTCTATTTGATCCATTGACAATCAGGTGTTACCCCTACGGGATAGAGAACGTTGGAGCAGTTGCAATGAAGGGATCCTTCACATTCTCAAAAGTTCCAGCATTATTGAAGTCTCATCATCAGATTGTTTGGTGTCATATCGAGGACACTTGTTGGGAGAGTCTTACCCCTCTGCAGAAATGCAGTTGGTGTATTCTTCAACCCTAGAGCCGACTGGGCCATTGATGTCATATCGAGGACACTTGTTGGGAGAGTCTTACCCCTCTGCCGAAATACAGTCGGTGTATTCTTCAACCATAGCTGACTGGGCCATTGATGGTATATCGTGGACACTTATTGGGAGAGTCTTACCCCTCCGCAGAAATGCAGTCGGTGTATTTTTCAACTCTAGCAGACTGGGCCACATATTAGGTTGTGTCAAATAATTACCATCTTATGAAAGCAGGTTGTAACCATAAATTTCAAACTTCGAATGTTTTAAACGCAACAAAAAATTATCGGATTAAAGAATGACATTATCAGTTATTCTTATTTCAGTAGTGAAAGAGTTCGCATCGTAATTTAATCCATAATCTCTCACAACTTAAAATGCATAATCAACTTAGGATATTGTGGGGGTTTAAGAATAACAAAAAAGCCACAGAAACATCGAAGAAAATTTCCAGTGCTTACCGCCAAGGTGTCAAGAGTGATCACCCAGTCTGAAACGGTTTTTCAAAGTTTCTGTCAATACATCATTAAAAGTCAAACCCAGACTAGGACGCAATCAGATCTTTATCAAAATGCTTTAAGAGAATTGGTGGAATGTCTTCATCGTGTCCCTACATTAGCACGGATATCCCTGACCCTTTCTCGCCACCCTTCTATCGTTCATTGCTTCTGGCAGGTCTTCAATGCAACATCCCGTATAGGCACAGAGCTGCTGTACGTAGGTTCAAACTAGTTGTCCTGCCTTTGTTCGTCCATGTGAAGGGGTGCATAGGAGTACATCACTAATGAGTTCGTCATTACTTCTCCTGCAGCATCCCGCATGTCTAATGTAATCCAGGTGAAAATACTCAATTAGCACATCCCAATCCACAATATGTTGCCACTTAGGAAAAATGATCATAAAAATCTAAACCAACCCGTATAGGAGAAACGTTGTACTTCTCTATGATAACGCTGTTCTACCTCATCAACCATATTTTGCACCTAGGGGTTTCCATACCTTTTGTTCTTAAAAAGAATGCTGTGAATAGCAAATTTTGATTGGTTGGGTTTTATGGCATATCAACCTTTGTAGGTTATTTAACGCCAAATCAATTTTTATGTAAATAATCAGTTCTATTACAAACAATTCAGTTTAGCATGAGTACACAGTTTGTCGAAAACATTTCTATTTCAAGCTATTCAGTTTAATTAAACAGTTCTAGTTTAGTATAAGTGCATATTTTGTTTACACAGTTAAATGTCACAACAGTTCTATGTATAACAATTCAGTTTAGTGTAAGTAGAGTTTCAATGTCAAAAACAGTTCCATTTCAAACAATTCAGTTTAGCATAAGCACACAGTTTAAATGTAAGTACAGTTTATTTGTCAAACACATTTGTATTCTAAGCTATTCAGTTTACTCAAACAGTTCTAATTCAAACAATTCAGTTTAGCATAAGTATGCAGTTTGTTCTATTTAACCCATAGATAGGTCCCTATCAGGTGCTACCATTCCAGCCAGAGTGGACCTGGGAGCAATAGCAATGAAGGGGTGCTTCGCATTCCCCAAAGCTCCAGCATCACTTAAACCTCAACATCAGATTGTTTAGTGTCATATCCAGGACACGCGTTGTGGGGGGGGATCTTATCCCTCTACAGAGAAGCAGTCGGTGTATTCTACAGCCCCAGCCGACTAGGCAATGTGAATGATAAAAGTTTTCCCAATAATACAAGGCCACATTTAGCAAGAATTTCACGAGAAAAAATATTGGATTTAGACAAGTCTGTTCAACTCCATCCAATATATTCAGCAGACCAAGTAATTTGTCTTTTAGCTTTCAACAAAATAATCTATATGAAAAAAGTTTTCTTAAGACGATCAGGTGAAAATGTTTGTGGAAAACTTCTTGAGTGGGGAAACCAGCTGAATTTTACTTGAGAGAAATCAACAAGCTACTTGATAAATAGCAAAAGGTGATTCAAAATAATGGTGAATGTAGTTCTATTGATTGAAATTAAATCATTGTTCAATTGTCCCATTTTTGCAATTATTTTTATCATACAGACTATCGATTATATAGAAATCAGACCTAACCGATAAAATGAAACGCAGTTTCTTCCAGGCAGCGGTCGTATCGATACTGCTATATGGATGCACTATTTGGACGCTAACAAAACGGCTGGAGAAGAAGATGGACGACAATATATTGAACAAGTCCTGGCGGCAACACCCCACATAGCACCAACTATACGGCCACCTGCCTCCCATCACGAAAACTATCCAAATTAGACGAACCAGACATGCTGGAGAAGCAGGGACGAGCTCATAAGTGATGTACTCCTATGGACTCCCACATATGGCCGGGCAAAAGCAGGACGACCAGCTCGAACATACATTCAGCAGCTATGTGAGGATCCGGGATGTAGCCCTGAAGACCAGCCAGAGGCGATGAACGATAGGGAGAAGTGACGAGAGAGGGTCAGGGATATCCATGCTAGCGGCACGACATGATGATGATAATAAAAACAATTGGAAAAATGGATAAATCAGACTATTCACGAAAATCCACTCTTTCATTATATATATATATATATATATATATATATATATATATATATATATATGGTATAAAAATGTAAACAAACGGACGCTGCTGTTGCTACATAAATACCTTTGCCAACGTGGTACTCTTGTTGGCCGAGCGGTCTGAGACTTAGTCTAACGTAAAATTGGGTGGGGTTCGATCCCAGCTTCGAGCGTCCTGCGTGTCTAGCCACACTGAAGAGTTCTGATAGAACGAAACAGTCTGTCTGTGGATGACTATATATATATATATATATATCTCAAATATTTGTGGAGATAAGCGTATAATATATCTCTTAGAACAAGAAATCCTTCATGAATCATCCACCTTTTGCTGCGTAAGTGAGAATGAATGTATGGTGCGGGGGCGAGCGGTAAATATAAACTTCTGATATCCGTGTTTATAATTCAAAATCCAATCGTTTTTAAACGCGAGTATCCGTCAAGAGGTGCAAGACACATGTCAGTTCGAAATTAAAAACAAACACTGATTACAAGAAAATTGCCCGTCAAAACTGACAAGGGCAAAATAAGTTTGCTATCTAGAACATGTGTAATAAGTGTTATGATGTCAAAATTAATAATCTTTCATGTAAAATTGTATTATTAAAGTGTCCGAATTCTTGTTCTTTAACTTGCAAGTTATTCACACTAGCCCTAACTGTTGGTTTTCTATGAGGTCAGAGTGGCAGCAAGTCTCTCCTGATCTTCAGGACTTTCCTGGGTATTCTCCCTAATACTATCTGTGCTGTCATCTCCATAGTCTCGATTATCCCTCTCATCTCTTTTCCAGATTTTTTTATCATGATTAATTTATGCATTCTGAGTTTTTCGCCCCAACTCCAATTGATTGTCGATTTTAGTGATGGTTTACTTTGCAGATTATTTGCCAAATCATGTTTCTACATATGTATTAAATATATGATTTGTAAACACATTTCGTCGATACATACAATTAAATGATCAAACAGTTCTACTTCTGACTATTAAATTTAGTTAAACAAAGTTAATCGTTCTAAGTATTGCTATAGCACTTATAATTCTATTCAATTTTAATCATTTGTGTGCACATACTCAAGTGGTTACAAGTATTGCTATTTAACACTAATTATTCTATTCCACATTATCCATTCGTTTGCACACAGTTAAATAGTTCCAAGTATCACAAACAATTCAATTAAATATCAATCATTTGTTTACACACAGTTACATGATCAAACAGTTCTATTTCAAACAATTCAGTTTAGCAGCCAACAAGTTAAATGGTTCCATGTATTGCTATGTATTCCTAATAATTCAATTTCAACATGTCATTTGTTTGCACACAATTTAAATGTCAAGCAGTTCTATTTGACCAGTAGGTAATACCATATCAAGTGCTACCACTCCGGGTTAGGACCTGGGAGCAATGAAAGGGTTCTCCGCATTTCCCCAATGCTCCAGCATTACTGGAGCCTCACCATCAGATTGTTTAATGTCATATGCAGGACACTTGTTGGGTGGAGACTTACCCCTCTGCAGAGATGCAGTCGGTGTATTCTACTGCCCCAGCTGACTGGACTCATTTTTGTGATACTGTGGTCGAGACGGTTTCGATTCTTCCTATTATCTCCATTTCTTTTCCATGTTCTTCAGGCACTCTCTACGACTGGGGCCACTACAACCTTCATATTCCACATTTTTTAAACTCTTTGCCAAGATCCAAGTATTTGTCTATATTTTTGTTTCTTCTATTTTAACTCTTTGATCTTCTGAAACGGCAAAAATCTATAATTTTTTTGTTAATTAATACTTAGTTTGGTCTGTCGGATGGGATTCGGTAATTCGTTTCTATCTCAAAAGCCCGGAGAATTTATTCATCTCGTTCACTAAGGTAGATTGTGGTTCGTGCATATACTGTTTGTCGGCATAGTCAAATTTAAATCTCTTGCACAATTTCCAGTAGATCACCTTTCCCACCCAGTCATGCCTACTTTGTGGTTTCAGCTATCACCACATAATCAACACTTTTTATTCTGCTTATCATCAAATTTTCCTTAACTATTCCCATTAGTAAATATCGATAGCTCTTATGATCCAAGTGACAGCCAGTCTATTTAATAAATTAGTGTCCTTGATAGTATTTGAAATTTTGTTTTCGGATTTCCAATCCTTCAAAGACTTTTAAAAACTTCCATTGGGCCAGTACCAAAGTCTCCGACCGGCACAACTATCATATTCTACAATTCTTTGGAAGGCTGTATTTCTGTATAAAATCAAGGGGTCGTATCTGTATCTGTGGAAATCCGACAGTTATTAAATATTTTATATATATATATATATATATATATATATATATATATATATATATATAAGTATATACATACTTACATACATATATGCATATATTTAGGTGCCCGTGGTGTAATGGTTATCGCCGTAGGAAATGGACACGGCGACACGAGTTCAAATCCTTGATGAGACTGATTGCATTTCACATTGCACTAATACCCTTGGGAAAGGTATGAATCCAATTATTCTCCCTCCAGCTATGGGTAAATAGTAGGACAGACTAGGTTCTTCAGCCTTGATAAGGCAACTAGTCTAGGAGAAGGAAAAATCCGCTTAAAAATTGACCTTGTGTCATATCCTGCCCGAGCGGAGGGGTTGGTAAATATATATATATATATATATATATATATATATATATATATATGTAGACATATAGTGAGGGTTATTTCATCTGAGGATTGTCTTTTTAAAAATCGTATAAAAATATTTTTTTTCTATCAAGAAAACTATTTTAAAACAATTCGTTTGTTTGATAGGTTTTTATGGCATATCAACCTTTGTAGGTTATTTAATGCCAAATCGATTTTTACACAAATAAACAGTTCTAATTCAAACAATTCAGTTTAGCATAAGTAGGCATTTTGGTTCTATTTGATCCATAGATAGGACCCTACCAAGTGTTAACACTCAGGGTCAGAATGGACTTGGGATTGATGGCAATGAAGGGGTACTTCGCATTCCCCAAAGCTTCAGCATTACTGGAACCTCACCATCAGATTGTTTAATGTCATATCCAGGATACTCTTGGGGGGGGGGTCTTACCACTGCCGAGATGCTGTCGGTGTATTCTACAGTCCCAGCCGACTGGGCATCAAATGATTTGTGTGTGTGAGTATATAATTAGTTTTTTTTTTAGTTGGCGACCGAAATCGAGGGGAACCCGAAGGCTCCCTTTTCGATAGCTACTACACCGAAGTGTAGGAGAGGGCGCGACTCCTTTCCCTGGATTGCTCCACCTTACCCTTGATACTACCTTATAATGCTGAGTGTTAAGCAAGATAGCATCAAGTATCATTTTTTGAGTCTTTGGTATGACTCGACCTGGGATTGAACCCAGATCTCCCGGGCCATTGGCGAACACTCTAACCATTATGCCAATGTCCGGTATGATATATATTTTACACATGCAATATATATATATATATATATATATATATATATATATATATATATATATATATATATAATATATATATATATATATATATATATATATATATATATATATATATATATATATATTACATAACACATGCAAATGGTTTGAAAATATTTTTCTGCAATCAAGTGCACAAAAACTGTAGAGCAGAACTACTTAAAGTTTCACGCATTAAAAATACAATCCTCGGATGAAATACCCACTTTCTCTTTCATATATAGAAGTGCATCATATATTTTTAAAAGTGTAATTATTTTTAACATACTATGTACTACTTCTATGGAAGATTATTGGATCAGCGACAATCATTGGTTTTATCTGTTCGAACGATCTCCCATTAGAATTTGTTCTGTTGTTTTTTAATCTTCCCCAAAACAAATATATTTTCCATTCCAACAGGTTGGAGTCCGAGATGTTGCAGTTAACGTACTGGACAGCGACTTTGTGGCATGTTTTTACGTTCACTTTCGAACCAACATTCTTGGGAAAGGTATGAAACCCTTTACCCACCAGCAATGGGTTAAGTTGTATCACAGCTGCTATTCTCCAATGATGGCTTTGGCATTGAATAACCCATGAAGGTTGATATGCCATTAAACAAAGAAACTGAAACCAAACTCATCATTCCTATTAACAAATGATTCAATTATTTTCCCTCCAGCTATTGGTAAACAGTGGGGCAGACTGAATTCTTTAGCCTTGATTAGGCAACCAGAAAAGGAAAAGTCTGAATTCAAACCTGTTAAACTCGGCTTAAAAATGAGCTTGTGTCACATCCTGTCCGTACACAGGGGTTGGTATATATATATATATCTATTGTAAACGAATGAGCCAGAGCTCATTTGTTTGCACATAGTTAAATAGTTTCAAGTAAGTAAGTAAAGTTGGCGACTGTAGTCGAGGGCGATCTGAATGATCCCTTTTTAATAGCTTATACACTGAGAAGTAGGGTAAGGCGCTACTCCTTTCCCTGGATTGCTCCACTTTACCCTCGATACGTACCTTTATACTGCTGAGTGTTAAGCAAGGAGGTATCAAGTACCATTTTTAAAATCTTTGGTATGACGCAACCTGGGATTGAACCCAGGTCTACCGGACCATTGGCGAACACCCTACCCACTAGGCCAATGAATTATTCCTATCTAATAATTCAATTTAATAATAATCATTTGGTTGCACACATTTAAATCGTTTCCTGTATTGTAAATGATTAAACAGTTCTATTTGACCAACAGAGGGAACCCTAACAGGTATTACCACTTCGATAAAGAGTGGATCTGGGAATTATGGGAATGAAGGGTCCTCCATATTCAAAGCTCCTGGACTGTAGCCTCATCATTAAATTGTTTACTGTCATATCAATGGAGAGGAGAATTTACCTCCTTGCAGAGACGCAGTCGTTGTTTTATACAGTCTCAACAGATTGGGCAACTGATTCTTTTCTCATGTAGAAAGTAAGTAAAGTTGTCTCCCTTTTGTCGATGGCTACCCGAAAGCTCCCTTTTCAATAGCTACTACATCGAGGTGTAGGAGAGGGCGCTACTTCTTTCCCGGGATTGCGCCACTTTACCTTTGATACGTCCCTTATATTGCTGGAGGTATCAAGTACCATTTTAAAAGTCTTTGGTATGACGCGACCAGGGATTGAACCCAGGTTTCCCGGACCCTCATGTAAAGTGTATTTAAGACTGACAAATTAGTTATGCTTTCTAATTTGTTTGTTTGGGGTGAATGGGAATTATATTTGATTACAAGGGTACATTGAGTAAAAGGTTTGAGAAACCTTTGTTTAGGATGAGTCACAGGTACCATTACACAAAAATATACCATTACACAAAAAAGTCAAAGGTACCATTACACAAAAAAATCCATTCTAACAACGTCTTTTCTAGAAAATCTCCACTTTGGATCCAATTGCCCAATTAATATTTCTCTCTCAGTAAAAATCTTGGGTTTAAAAGATTAATAAGTTGTCTTATCCTGGGTGCCCTGGGCGGTAGAATGGTTAGCAAGCTAGACTAGCAAACCTTAATGAATGAGTTCTTGTTTCACTGGGTGCTCCATTCATACGGCCTTGTGCTATATCTAAGCAACAAGCTTAGTAAATTACTAAATATCTTATCCTGTTTTTTTTGTCACACCAACCAAGCCGAAACACCACTGCTTAGTTTGGAACGAGCCGCCGCAGGCATTGGCCTCTATGTCAATGCACACAAAACAGAATATATGTGTTTTAACCAAACAGGTGACATTTCCACACTAGACGGAACCTCTCTGAAACTAGTAGACAAATTCACCTACCAAGGAAGCAGCGTCTCATCAACCGAAAAAGACATCGACACACGACTAACAAAAGCATGGGCAGCTATCGATAGGCTCTCGATCATATGGAAGTCAGACCTGACCGATAAAATGAAACGCAGTTTCTTCCAAGCAGTGGTCGTATCGATACTGCTATATGGATGCACTACTTGGACGCTAACTAAACGGCTGAAGAAGAAGCTAGATGGCAATTACACAAGAATGTTGAGAGCAATATTGAACAAGTCCTGGCAGCAACACCCCACAAGGCACCAACTATACAGCCACCTGCCTCCCATCACGAAAACTCTACAAGTTAGACGAACCAGACACGCAGGACACTGCTGGAGAAGCAAGGACGAACTCATCAGTGATGTACTCCTATGGACCCCCGCATATGGCCAAGCAAAAGCAGGACGACCAGCACGAACATACATACAGCAGCTCTGTGAGGATACGGGACGTAGCCCTGAAGACCTGCCAGAAGTAATGAATGATAGGGAGAAGTGGTGAGGGAGGGTCAGGGATATCCTTGCTAGCGGCACGACGATGATTATCCTGTTTTAGTCTGTTTTCTGCTTTATTGATACTTTGTAATATTCTTGCACCCCAATCCTTCATTCGTCATTTTTTAACCCTATACCGGCAGTGGGCCAACTAACCTTGATTAGAAGGACTTAAAAAAGTATTTTTAAAAAATCAGCCCTGGCCTGAAATTGGTATGTATCCAGCTTCCCGCTATTCAGAATACAGCACAAGACCGTTTTATAGACAGTTCCAATTAAAACAATTCACTTTAATATAAGTATAGATTTTGTTTGTACACTGTTAAATGTCAAAACAATTCTATTTCCAAAAATTCAGTTTAACGTAAGTACAGTTTCAATGTTAAAAACAGTTCCATTTCATCCAATTCAGTTTAGTATAAGTACGCAGTTTAGTTCTATTTAACCCATAGATAGGACCCTATCAGGTGCTTCCACTCCGGGACAGAGTGGACCTGGGAGCGATGGCAATGAAGGGGTGTTCCACATTCCCCAAAGCTCCAGAATTACTGGAACCTCACCATCAGATTGTTTAATATCATATCCAGGATACGATAGGAAGTAAGTGGTCGTACAGCTGCTGTTTTATGGAGTGCTGCTTCGAGGAATATTTCAAAACAGCACGCAGCATTCTTGCGTAGTTCCCATCTAGTTTTCCTTCGAGTCCTGATACAGGTACGGCTTGGAAGAAATCCAGTAACTCGGTTATATAAGGCGATTATTTTTATTTTTTGCTCTTTTGTAAAGTTTGGACGATGATAAGCAGAAAGTACTGATAAAAACAGCGTCTTCTAATGTGAGGGAAATGGGTCACAATTGGTTAGCGTAGCGAAAATGGCGAACGGCAGTGGGATATGAGGGCAGAAAAACTAAAATTGACCATGTGACCGACATATGTGATACTGATTGGTTGGCCGATTTTTCAGTGATGTCAGCAAGTTGGTCGCTTATTATCAATAGAGTTTTGTGTGTGCGTGTGTGTCGGTGGGGTTTGATAATCTTGGTAATCGCGTGGGTGTCAGGATGAGAGACACATTTTTTGCCACGAAGGTAGACTGACGAACGGGTACAGAGAGAAAAACTAATAAAACATTATGGATTTAAGGCAGATGACATATTTTGCCCATGGATGTTTCGGAGGGAGAGAGAGAGGGAGAGAGAAAATAAAAGGGTTGAAATAAATAGTAGATTAGAGAAAGAGAGAGGAATGAAATGATAGGGAGATAGTGAGACAGAGGAAGCGAGATGAAGAGAGAGATGGGGGCTAGATGATGCGACAGAGAGAGAGAGAGAGAGAGTGAGGGAATGGGGAAAAGTGAGAAAATGTTGGTGTGAGAGAAAGACATAGGAAGAAATGAATGAGAGAGAGAGAGAGAGAGAGAGAGAGAGAGAGAGAAGCATTATTCAATAAAAGATAGGTAATTTGCGAGCGTGTAGTTAAACGTAGAGATGACGACACCAAAGGCTTGCGAGTTATGAACGAGATATGGTCAGAAAAATTGATATGATTGGATGAATCGAATCGGACATTAAATTTACTAATATTACAAGATAGATAATAGACACGAAAGCCTTAAGATAAATAATTGAGTGGGATATATATATATATATTTATTACATTACACATACACACACGGAGAATGCGAGAGAGAGATAAATAAACAGCGAGAAATAGATGTGAATAAAGTATTAATGATATATGTATATACACCAACCCATCTGCAATGTCAATTTTCAAGCGGAGTTAAAATTGGTTTTCAATTCAAATTTTTCTTTCTCCTAAATTGGTTGCCATACCAAGGTCAAAGAGCCCAGTCAGCCCTTCTGTTTGCCCATACCTGAATAGTTGGAAACCTACTTTTCCCAAATGAGCTACCGATTTGTGAAATGCAAAACAAACTTGGCCAGGATTTGAACTCGTATCGTCGAATCCATTTTCTATCACTATGACCATAGTGCCACCTGATATATATATATATATATATATATATATATATATATATATATATATACACACACTTTTTCGATATATTGACTTTTCTGTCACCATTTTAAATTTTCTGAAGAGACGTGACCGAAACGAAGGGTCCCCCCACTTTTTCTAGAATTTTAAAATATTGTAATTGATTTTAAAATATCTTATAGATTCTAAAAAAATGCATACACTTTTCAAAGTCACGTTTAAATTCTATACAGCACCACAGCTATGGGTAAATAGTAGGACAGACTAGGTTCTTCAGCCTTGGTTAGGCAACTAGTCTAGGAGAAGGAAAACTCTGAATTCAAACCTGTTAAACTCCGCTTAAAAATTGACCTTGTGTCATATCCTGCCCGAGCGGAGGGGTTGGTAAATAGTACCACAATGTGTGTGTGTGTGTTTATGTGTATACGCAGGTGCTTGCGTGATTTTCTATGATTATTTTGGCACCGTTAAATGATATAATATAATATCATCATCATATCGCGCTGGTAGCACCGATATCCCTGACCCTCTCTCGCCACTCCTCCCTATCGTTCATCGCCCTAGGTAGGTCTTCAGGACAACATCCCGTTCAGCAGCTATGTAATAATATAATATAATTAATTATATATAATTAATATAATATAATATAATATAATATCCATTGGGTCTGAAGAAGTCCTGTATTAATTTTTTCTTGATGTTTTTGGTTCACACCAGAAACTGAAAATACGGGATGGAGATAAATTTATAATCCTTAATTAACCGGTCTTTGGTTTTTTTCTTAAAGATATATATATATATATATATATATATATATATATATATATATATATATATATATATATATATATATTATATATATTTCACGGTCTGCTATCTATGTCATTCTCGTCATATCTAACTTAGATTAATCGATTTATCATCTTTTGCCAAAATAGCATTTGTGAATAGATTGTATCAGAGAGAGAGAGAGAGAGAGAGAATAAAAATAAAGGGATTAAACAACGAAAGAAAAGAAAAAGATTAGAATATTAAATATAATGCCATACACTCAAAGGATGACAGAGGATGAAGAGGACTAGTTAGCTTTGAAGATTGCGTAGGGATTCAATTGCCCAGTCAGCTGGGGCTGTGGAATACACCGACTGCACCTCTGTAGAGGGGTAAGACCCCCCCCAATGAGTGTCCTAGATATGACACTAAACAATCTGATGGTGAGGTTCCAGTAATGCTGGAGCTTTGGGGAATGCAGAGCACTCCTTCATTGCCATCGCTCCCAGGTCCACTCTGGCCCGGACTAGTAGCACTTGATAGGGCCCTATCTATGGGTTAAATAGAACTAAACAGTTCACTTGTGCAAAACTAAATTGAATTAGAACTGTTTGACTAAACTGAATAACTTGAAATATAAATGCTTTTAACAAACTGTGTACTTATATCTAAACTGCATACTTATGCCAAACTGAATTGTTTGAAATGGAACCGTTTCTGATATTGAAACTGTACTTACGCTGAAGTGAATTTTTGGAATAAAATTGTTTCGACATTTAACTGTGTTTAAACAAAATTTATACTTATACTACACGGAATTGTTTGAATTAGAACTGTTTGACTAAACTGAATAGCTTGAATTAGAAATGTTTTTAGACAATTGAACTGTGTATTTATGCTAAACTGAATTATTTGAAATAGAACTGACTATTTGCATAAAAAAAGGATTTGGCGTTAAATAACCTGCAAATGTTGATATGCCATAAAACCCAAACAACCAATCAGGGATTCAAAATTTAAAAAAATAAAAGTACCAATTCCAGCTGTCAGTAACAGCAAATTCAACAGAAATAATTCAATGAAATATGCAGCATGATATGTATATATATTTATGATTTGTAAGTGAATAATTCGTAGGTAACATTTTTAAACGAGCCCGAACTCATTTGTTTGCACAAAGTTAAATAGTTTCAAGTATTCCTATCAAACACTAATAATTCTATTTGATATTAATCATTGTTTGCACACAGTTAAATGGTTGTAAGTCTTCCTATCTAACACTAATAATTCTATTTAATATTAATCATTTGTTTGCACAAAGTTAAATGGTTTCAAGTATTCCTACCTAACACTAATAATTCTATTTAATATTAATCATTTGTTTGCACACAGTTAAATGATTTCGAGTATAGTAAATAAGAGAATAGGTCTATTGACCCAGAGATAGGACCCTAACATATTAACACTCCGAATAAGAGAGAACGTGGGAGTAATGGTAATGAAGGGGTACTCTACATGACCCTATATCTCAAAGACGTGAGTTTCACCATCATATCATCTCCAGAACACTCGTTAGGGAAAGTGGGCTTACCTCACTGTATAAATAAAATGATCGATTTCCGTTTCTTTGTTTAATGGCATATTAACCTTTGTAGGTTATTCAATGCCAAAGGCATCCTTGTAGAAAAACAGAAGTGGTACTATTTATCTCCTAGTTGGGAGGATACGAGGCTCATAACTTTCCAAGATTAGTTTTTTTTGTATAGCAACCTTTGGGGGTTATTTAATGCCAAAGATAAAAAAATAGTAAAAAGTAAAAGGTAGAGACCAAAAGGCTCCCTTTTTAAGAGTTACTGCACCGAGGAGAGAGTGCTACTCCTTTCCCTGGATTGCTCGACTTTACTCTTGATCCATACCTTATAATGCTGAGTGTTAAGCAAAGACATATCAAGTATCATTTTTTGAATCTTTGGTATGACTCGACCTGGGGCCATTAGTGAACACTCTACTCACTAAGAATAGTAGTAGTACTATTTAACCTATTGTTTGAGGGGGGTAAGGGAGTTCATACCTTTCCCAAGGGTATAATACAGAAAGTGAACGTAATCGCACGACTGGAGTTCGAACCCAATAACTACGAAGTTGCTGTCTGGCACGTTAGCAACTATGTCACGGGTACTACATTAATAAAATGGTCGACAAAAAAATCGCTTGGTAATCAGTATGCAACAGGCATTGCTGTAAAGTTCAGTTATGGCTGACACAAGGCTACCAGAGATGGGTTTCAAATAAGAATTGAACCCACTTCACTTAGAAATGGTCTAAGAGCTTTCATTTCACTCTTCAACGGGTTGCTTTTTATCAAGACTAATTTTTCCTCTTGGCGCTGGGACTCAAATCTTGGATAATATGAATAAAATGTAAATTAGATGCTTAGTGACCAATAAGAAGACGACAAATAAAAAAGAATGAAGACAGAAAGAAAATTCTTACACATGAGAGGACGAAGAAAAAACAAAGAAAAATAAAAGCGAAGACAAGGAAATGAAAGAAAAGGAAGAAAGAGGACGAACACAAACGAAGAAAGAAAAAAAATGATAACGTGAAAACAAAGAAAGGGAAAGAAAGAAAGAGGAGCGAAACGAACGAAGAAAAAAAAAAGAAAAAAATGATAAAGTGAAAACAAAGAAAGGGGAGAGAAAGAAAGAAAAAAAGAGGAGCGAAACAAACGAAGAAAAAAAAAGAAAAAAAGAATGATAAAGAGAAAACAAAGAAAGGGGAGAGAAAGAAAGAAAGAATAATAAAGAGAAGACGAAAAAGAAGAGAAAAGAAAGCATAAAGAAAAAAATAGCAAATAAAGGAAGCAAAGAAGATAAAAAGGTGGAAAACGAAGTGAAAGAGAGATAAGAAAGGAAGAAAAGAAAATAAAGCAACGAGGAAAATAAAAGAAAAATGCAAGACGGAGGACAAAAAAGAAGAAAGAATAAGAGAAGAGAAGAGAGTAAAGAAGAGAAAAAGGAAGCAAAAAATAGAGAGAAAGAGATAGTAACAGATGACAGAAATTGAAAGAAAGAAACTAGGAAAATCAACGAATAAAAGAAAAAATAAGACAAAAAAAAAAAAAAAGAAAAAAGAATAAGAAAGGATAAAAAGAAAGAAAAACTGTAGAAAACAGAAGAAAAGAAAAATAAAATAAAAAGAAATGAATGAAAGAAATGAAGGAGAAAAAGAAAGAGAAAATAGTAAATGAATAAATAACAAAATGAAAGCAAAAAATAAAATAAAATAACGCATGACGGAGAAAAAAAGAAAAAGAGATCGATTTAGGAAATAATAATGACGGGAAAAATTTTAAAAAGAAAGAGAATCGGGAAAAGAAAAGAGAGCCAGAAATAAGAGTTGAGTGATGAAAGAATAAGAAATGACGAAAGAAAAAAAAAGATGACAAGAAAGAAAAAAAAAAGATTATCGAATGAGAAGCAAGACAGGAAGTATCCAAATAGGCATGCGCAATGGCTGGAGAGACATTATCGCTATCCGCCTTGTTAATAAACTCCGGTTTCAAATCTGCACTTTTTCCTTTGTCGTTTGTAGTCATCTGTTAAAACTTTTCTCTCTCATCCGGAACTAAATGGTAACGAGACGACGACGACGACCTCAATTCACGAGGAAAGAAATAATGGCATATTCATCTCATTTCAAACGTCTGAGAATGAAGCTGACAGCAGATCAAGAGGCTAGCCAACTCTCAAAAGATATTGATTATTTTCATGGGGCCAATAACTGTTGCCAAACAACAGCAATGAAATTTACCAGCGTATGACACACAACCATTCGATGAGATTGGTAACAAGTCGATTTTTGTTGACGAAATGGAAGAAAATGGCGCCTTCCTAAAAGCTATGCATAGTAGGCTTGTGTTGTGTTGAGTGCTGAAAAGTTCGCGACGAAACCAAGACCTTTTTTCTTTATTTTCGTCTTGTCGGTGAAGCTTAGAATACGCTGACTGTATCCCCCTGTAGAGGGTGTAAGATCCCCACCAAAGTGGGGGTTCTTAATATGACACTAAACCGCCTCTGATGGTGAAGATAGAGTTCTGGAGATATGGGGAATGTGGTAATTTACTAAGCTTTTTGCTTAGATGTGGCACAAGGCCATATGAAAGGGGCACCCAATGAGACTAGAGATATGGGGAATGTGGAGTACCTGCTTCTACTCCCAAACTCAATCCGTGGTGAAAAGGTTATCGTCGTAGGAAATGGACACAGCGATACGAGTTCAAATCCTGGACGAGGTTGATTGCATTTCACATTGCGCTAATATCCTTGGCAAAGGTATGAATTCAATTATTCTCCCGCTAGCTTTGGGTGAATAGTAGGGCAGACTGTGTTCTTTAGCTTTTGTAAGGTAACCAGTCTAGGAGAAGGAAATCTGAATTCGAACCCGTTAAACTCCGCTTAAAATTGACCTAAAGTCACTTCCTGCCAATGTAGAGGGGTTGGTTAAATACGTACCCCCTAATTGAGTGACCCAGAATGTTTGGGTCCCATGTATCGGTCAAATAGTTCTGTTTAAAATTTATTCATATTTGATGAGACCGTTTGAAAAAAAAAACTTAAGAAAAAAAAAAAATGGAAATATGAACGTTGAATGAATGCGATTCCCTAACCTGTTGGTATAAAATAACCCAAGCCGAGATGTCATACCGTTAAAACAACTTGAGAAATGACATACAAAGCGTGCTCAACTTCGAGATGTCGAACAAATTGTACTTTTCATGTTTCAAGTTCATGTTATACTATAAGCTCTTCTATCCATAAGGTCACATATTTAGGTGCAATGATTGATTGATTTTTTACGGCATGTCAACCCATCAGAGATAATTTTATGCTAATAAGTTAGGGAATTGTGTATATCATATGTTTATATGTACATTTTTGCGTGTATTTCTACTCATGGTTATGTGATATCAACTATTCCTATCTAATACGAATAATTTTTACTCAGATCTTATTAACCAATAGATGGGACCATTAGATTAGATTAGATTAGAGTGGACCTTGGAGTAATGGTAACAAAAGGGTTACTATACTCCCTAAAGCTTCAAAACTGCATGCAGTTTAGTGTTATGGCCAGGGCAAGACGTGAGACTACAGCTTTATGCTCCACAAAGAGTCTATAGGTTATTGATTGATTTTAACAGCATGTCAACCAATCTTGGGTTATTTTATGCCTAAAGGTTAGGGAATGGCATTCAGTGTATTCATATTTACATTTTTTATGCAGTTGATACTTAAAAGTTTAGGGGTTTTTTTGCCCATGATCCTGTTGAATAGAAAGTTTTTTTAAACAGATTTATTTGACCCAGAAATGGGTCCAAAACAGGTACTACTGCTTCAGATCAGGTTTGGTTGGGTTTTATGGCATATCAACCATTGTTGGTTATTTAATGCCAAATTCTCTTTATATACATATATTAAATATATATGATTTGGTTTGGTTGGGTTTTATGGCATATCAACCATTTTTGGTTATTTAATGCCAAATTCTGTTTTTACACATATATGACATATATATGATTTGTTGACACATTTTTAGATATATACAGTTAAATGATCAAACTGTTCTATTTTAAACAATTTAATTTAGCATAAGTCATTTGTTTGCACTCAGTTTTCATGCTAAATAGTTTTATTTGACTCAAGTGCTACCACTCTTGGGCAGAATGGACCTGGGAGTGACAGCAATGGACGGGGACTCCACATTCTTCAAAGCTCCAGCGTTATTGGAGCCTCACCATCAGATCGTTTAGTATCATATCCAGGACATTCATTGGGGGGCGTCTTACCCATCTGCAGAGAAGCAGTTGATGTATTCTGCAGCCCCATTCAACTGGGCCATGTTCCAGATCAGAGTGGACCAGGAAATAAAGGTTATGAATACGTATGCTGTTAGTTCTATTTAACCCATAGATAGGGCCCTATCAGGTGCTACCACTCCGGGCCAGAGTGGACCTGGGAGCAATGGCAATGAAGGGGTACTTCACATTCCCCAAAGCTCCAGCACTGCTGGAACCTCACCATCAGATTGTTTCGTGTCATATCTAGGACACTCGTTGGGGGGTGTCTTACCCCTCTGCATAGGGGCAGTCAGTGTATTCTACAGCCCCAGCTGACTGGGCAAGTACACAGTTTAGTTCTATTTGACCCATAAATAGGACCCTATCAGGTGCTACCACTCCTCACCATCAAATTGTTTAATGTCATATCCAGAACACTCGTTGGGGGAGTCTTACTCCCCTGCAGAGATGTAGTCGGTGTATTCTAGCAAGATTGATAGGTCGGCAGATTTTAATAGATGATAAAATGGAAAGAGAAGGATTTCTTGATAGGGATAAAAGGGTTAGTTTTTGTTTGTTTGTTTAATTTATTGCAATAGAGGGAAATCTTCGATGCTAATACGGTCAGAGGTCAGTAGACAATGATATTTTTTTTAAAAACAGTACTTTAATTCTGAGAGGTCCGAGCTAGGGAGCGATTTTTTTTTCCGGAAGTCGAGGTCCAATATATTAAAGGGATTGATTAGGAATTAATCATAATAGAAGAATGTGAGCAGTGGGTTGCCAGAGATGAAAAAGTTAGCAGTCGGTTGTTTAGACTGAGTAGAATAGTCAATAGCACGGCGCCCAAATCCAAATTGAAAGATTCACCCCCCCCTACTTCCCGACACGGATAAAACAGAAGATAAATTATCATCATTAAAGGTGGACATACGTGGGTATGCAAGAATTAGTTTTGCTTCTTTTTGGTTTTGAGTAGCTGATCCAAGGATTATACAAATTTAAGCAAAACTTTCGACCAACTCATCTTTTCTTAAAAATACAGACCCCCCCACCTTGGTTGAATCGTTCAACAGACGAAACTAGACAGGTCACGACAACTGCCACAGTCATGCTTGGTTTACCCAAGGACTTTTTGGCACTGTTCTCGCAAACCAATTCGATCCTCCCCAATTACTTTACCCTAGCCTTGTGCCAACCTAAACTACGGTCAATAAATATCTGGGCATCTTATCCAAGTTAGCAACTTCATCTAAAAGATTAGTTCGTTAGTACAGTGAATTTGATCCTCACTGGTCGCTCCTTTCTGTTGTCCCTGTGCCAGACAAATATTCATCAAGCCATTTCATTAAGTTTTCTCAAGAAGTAGTCGTTTATTAAGACCGGAAGGATGGGGCACTAAGTGAGAATCAAACTCACAAACTTGCTGGTTACGGCTTGTAAATAAAACAAAGACGCTTGTTTTAATACAAAGAGTTGTGAGTACTCTTTCATAATGGCCTTATATCAAGCTAAGTTTTGTTAAGTGATTATTTATTTAGCTTACCATGATTGTAACACAGGACCAAAAGTATGGAACAGCCAGTGAGAATCGAACTCACTAGTAATAGTCTGGTAGCCAAACTCCATAACCATTGCTCCACCCAACCCACCTTCCAAGAAAATGACTAGTTTATGTTTGAGGGCCGATCTCATAAATATGGGTCGCCAAGTGAGGATCGAACTCACTACGCAGTAGTAATTGATCTAAACGACTAGCTTGTTAACCATTACTCCACAATGAGGTGTCTGCTTTTGTAAAGGATTATGAAATGACCTTGTGTGAAAGCTTTTCAAATTTAAACAGCGTTCTGGCGTTTCCCGCCATTTCGGAAGTTTTTTTAATATACATCGATTTGTCATGATTCTAGAAATCCAAAATGTAGGATTCAAATTAATTAAATAAAATGAGCTAATTGAAAAAAAAAAAAAAATTGATTTTATTAATTAGAAATGAGAAAAAACAAAATGAAAGGTAAAATGTCAGAGAGAAAGAGACGAGTGAGAGAGAGATGAAATTGGGAAAGGCAAGAGAGAGAGAGAGATGAAATTAGGAAAGGCAAGAGAGAGAGAGAGAGAGAGAGAGATGAAATTAGGAAAGGCAAGAGAGAGAGAGAGAGATGAAATTGGGGAAGGCAAGAGAGAGAGAGAGAGATGAAATTGGGGAGGCAAGACAGAGAGAGAGAGATGAAATTAGGAAAGGCAATAGAGAGAGAGATGAAATTGGGGAAGGCAATAGAGAGAGAGAGAGAGAGAGATGAAATTAGGAAAGCCGAGAGAGAGAGAGAGATAGAGATGAAATTAGGAAAGACAAGAGAGAGAGAGAGAGATGAAATTGGGGAAGGCAAGAGAGAGAGAGATGAAATTGGGGAAGGCAAGAGAGAGAGAGATGAAATTGGGGAAGGCAAGAGAGAGAGATGAAATTGGGGAAGGCAAGAGAGAGAGAGAGAGAGATGAAATTAGGAAAGGCAAGAGAGAGAGAGATGAAATTGGGGAAGGCCAGATAGAGAGATGAAATTAGGAAAGGAGAGAGAGAGAGAGATGAAATTAGGAAAGGCGAGAGAGAGAGAGAGAGATGAAATTAGGAGAGAGAGAGAGAGAGAGAGATGAAATTAGGAGAGAGAGAGAGAGAGAGAGAGAGAGAGAGAGAGATGAAATTAGGAGAGAGAGAGAGAGAGAGAGAGAGAGAGATGAAATTAGGAGAGAGAGAGAGAGAGAGAGAGAGAGAGAGATGAAATTAGGAAAGGCGAGAGAGAGAGAGAGATGAAATTAGGAAAGGCGAGAGAGATAGAGATGAAATTAGGAAAGGAGAGAGAGAGAGAGAGATGAAATTAGGAGAGAGAGAGAGAGAGAGAGAGATGAAATTAGGAAAGGCGAGAGAGAGAGAGAGATGAAATAAGGAAAGGTGAGAGAGAGAGAGAGATGAAATTAGGAAAGGCGAGAGAGAGAGAGAGATGAAATTAGGAAAGGCGAGAGAGAGAGAGATGAAATTAGAAAAGGCAAGAGAGAGGGAGAGAGAGAGAGAGAGATGAAATTAGAAAAGGCAAGAGAGAGAGAGAGAGAGAGAGAGATGAAATAAGGAAAGGCAAGAGAGAAGGAGAGAGAGAGATGAAATAAGGAAAGGCAAGAGAGAGAGAGAGAGATGAAATTAGGAAAGGCAAGAGAGAAGGAGAGAGAGAGATGAAATTAGGAAAGGCAAGAGAGAAGGAGAGAGAGAGATGAAATTAGGAAAGGCAAGAGAGAAGGAGAGAGAGAGATGAAATTAGGAAAGGCAAGAGAGAGAGAGATGAAATTGGGGAAGGCAATAGAGAGAGAGAGAGAGAGAGAGATGAAATTAGGAAAGCCGAGAGAGAGAGAGATAGAGATGAAATTAGGAAAGACAAGAGAGAGAGAGATGAAATTGGGGAAGGCAAGAGAGAGAGAGATGAAATTGGGGAAGGCAAGAGAGAGAGAGATGAAATTGGGGAAGGCAAGAGAGAGAGAGATGAAATTGGGGAAGGCAAGAGAGAGAGAGATGAAATTGGGGAAGGCAAGAGAGAGAGATGAAATTGGGGAAGGCAAGAGAGAGAGAGAGAGAGAGAGATGAAATTAGGAAAGGCAAGAGAGAGAGAGATGAAATTGGGGAAGGCCAGATAGAGAGATGAAATTAGGAAAGGAGAGAGAGAGAGAGAGAGAGAGAGAGATGAAATTAGGAAAGGCGAGAGAGAGAGAGAGAGATGAAATTAGGAAAAGCGAGAGAGAGAGAGAGAGATGAAATTAGGAAAGGCGAGAGAGAGAGAGAGATGAAATTAGGAAAGGCGAGAGAGAGAGAGATGAAATTAGAAAAGGCAAGAGAGAGATGAAATTAGAAAAGGCAAGAGAGAGAGAGAGAGAGAGAGAGAGAGAGATGAAATAAGGAAAGGCAAGAGAGAAGGAGAGAGAGAGATGAAATAAGGAAAGGCAAGAGAGAGAGAGAGAGAGATGAAATTAGGAAAGGCAAGAGAGAAGGAGAGAGAGAGATGAAATTAGGAAAGGCAAGAGAGAAGGAGAGAGAGAGAGATGAAATTAGGAAAGGCAAGAGAGAGAGAGAGAGATGAAATTAGGAAAGGCAAGAGAGTGAAAATCAGAGGGAAAGAGAGTGAAAATAAGATAGAAAGAGAGTGTGTTAAAAAGAGAGAAAGTAAAAGGAAAAACTAAAGGGACAGTTAAAAATGTAAACAGAAAGCAAAAAAGTAAAAAGAAATAAATATATTTTTTTTCCTTTTGAATTGGCAGTAGTCCGAATACCAAGAAATAGGAATGTGTTCATTGGATTTGCTCAAACCCTGCGCCAATTTATGTGACACAAGGTCTATTTTTAAGGAGACAAAAGCTGGTTTGAATATAGTGTTTTCCTTTTCCTAAACTGGTTGCCGAACCAAGGTTAAAAAACTCAGCATGCCTTACTACAGTGTAACCCGGATATTAGACAGTTGTCGGGACTGGAGAATAAGTCTCTTATATCCGGTTTTGGTCTATTTTGTTTAGGGAGAGAGAGAGATGAAATTAGGAAAGGCAATTTGTTACCTGAGAAAAATATCTCTTATATCCGGAGTTTTTCTTATATTTGGGTCTCTTATATCCGGGTTACACTGTATTAACCGATAGTTTGGCAAAGGACAAATGGATTCATGCCTTTCTTATTGGAAAGTAATACAAAGTAAAACGCAAACAGCCGCGTCCAGGATTTGAACCCGGGTCATCGATTCCATTTCATATGGCGATAACCGTTATACTAAATGTGTGTGTTTGTTTTGCACGTATGGAGGAGCGGTAGACCAACAATATTTAGGAACGACTAGTTTGGGGGATTAAAAGTGGCAACTATGAAAATGATCTTGGTTGTTACGTCAATCCTTGTTTGCTTATTACTAAAGCCAATTATATACAACACAAAAACGTATCTTCACAATCATTTCAAACAGGTCAACCCTTCATATCTAGTTGCAATATAAATGTTTTAAGAGGCAATGTATTAAAAAGGTTGACAATCATTTTAAACAGGTAAACGCTTCATTGCAATATAAATGTTTTAAGAGCCAATTAATAAAGACCAGTCAATCTAACGGGTAAACACCTCATAATTAATTGCAATATCAATTTTTAAAGAGAAAATTGAGTTCGAAAATCATTTTAAGCATTCTTTCATAGATCTATTTAACCCATAGATGGAACCTTAATCGGTACAACCATCCTGGGTCAGAATGGAGCTGGGGGTCATGACAACGAAGAAGTAACTCCATTTTTCGCAAAATTCTTCTCTGGATGGAGTTTAGATGAGGACACTAGACTAAGTGCATCAGTGTATAACAACGATTATAAGTGTCTTGCACAAATGGCATATCAACCATTACAGATTATTTAATGCCAAACCCATTTTTATACATATAAAAAGTTCTATTTCAAACAATTCAGTTTAGCGTAAGTACAGTTTTTTTTGTTTGCGCTCAGTTAAATGTAAAAGCAGTTCTCTTTCAAACAATTTAGTTTAGCATAAGTACAGTTTAGTTCTATTTGACCCATGAATAGGACCCTATCAGGTGCTACTACTTCGGACCAGAGTGGACCTGGGAGTGATGGCAATAAAGGGGTACTCTGCATTCACCAACACTACAGCATTACTGAAGCCTCATACCATCAGATTGTTTGGTATGATATCCAGGACACTCGTTGGGGTGGGGCAAGTCTTACCCCTCAGAAGAGAAGCCGTCGGTGTATTCTGCCGCCCCAGCCGATAAATGTTTGGGTATAAAGTAAACACTTTACCCTTTTTCTCAAATAAAAAAAAGATTGAAAGACTTACCGACGGTTGTGACTTGCTCCGACAATATGAACTTCCATATGTACATGATTTTCTCAGCAGTAAATGAAGCCTAAAAAAACAAAAAACAAAAAAAAAAAAACTTTTAGGTTTAGATAAAACAAAAATATATCAAGGTTTGGTTCAGTTTGTTGGGTTTTATGGCATATCAACCTTTGTAGGTTATTTAACGCCAAATCCATTTTTATGTAAATAATCAGTTATATTTCAAACAATTCAGTTGAGCATAAGTACGCAGTTTAATTGTCAAAAACATTTCCATTTCAAACTATTCAAGCAGTTATATGTAACAATTCAGTTAAGTGTAAAGACAGTTTTAATGTCGAAAAGCAGTTCTATTTCAAATAATTCAGTTAAGCATAAGCTCACAGTTTAAATGTAAGTACGGTTTAATGGTCAAAAACATTTCTATTTCAAGCAATTCAGTTTACTCAAACAATTCAGTTTAGCATAAGTATGCTGTTAGTTCTATTTAACCCATAGATAGGGCCCTATCAGGTGCTACCACTCCGGGCCAGAGTGGACATGGGAGCGATGGCAATGAAGGGTTACTCCGCATTCCCCAAAGCTCCAGCATTGCTGGAACCTCACCATCTGATTGTTTAGTGTCATATCCAGGACACTCATTGGTTTTTTTTTACCCCTCTGCAGAGAAGCAGTCGGTGTAATCTACTGCCCCGGCCGACTGGGCAAAAAAACAAAAATATATCAAATTAATTTCTCAAAATGGCAAGAAAAGTAATAAAGGAACAAGGTATCCCATCGCCTTTAGTAACAACAAAAAAAGTTTCTTCCGTCGGGTCCCACTTTAACAACTATCCATAATGACTGATGTTAATACTTAAGACGGAGTCTAATATTCTAATCAGTATTTCATAGTTACCGCTGTTATATTGAAGCTTTGGATAATGTAAAAAGGAAAAAAAATCATGTTCAGCGTGGATGCAGACCCCACAAGATTATTTTTCGGTGGCAAATGGCCTAATTCTTTACATTTGAGTATTTTAAGTGCATTGCCCTTGTTTAAATTCCGCTATCATGTGCTGTTTTCTGTTGCGTTACGGTTACGTACATGCATTTTTTGAAGAGTTTGTTGAAAGAAATAATGTCTTTGTTGATTGTAATTAAATTAAATATCTCATAGGTGTTTATGTTTTCTGGAAGTGAAATGATTTTGTCAACGTGACTGTGCATAATTATAACGCTTCCGCTTTTGTCAGCGTTAGGAGATGTTGATGTTCGGATTTTGGGTTTGGTCGAATAGTGCCTGCATAATCGATTGGTTGAGAGACAACGTCGAGAATGATTCCTTGGATGATACCCTTGGAAAAGATTCTGTTGTTGCTTACTATGGTATTTGTGGTGATGTTAAGGTACGTATCAAGGGTAAAGTGGAGCAATTCGGGGAAAGGAGTAGCGCCTTACCCTACACCTCGGTGTTGTAGTTATTGAAAAGGGAGCTTTCGGGTCACCCTCGACTACAGTCGCCAACTTTACTTTTATTCACCGGACATTGGCATAATGGTTAGAGTGTTCGCCAATAGCTCAGGAGACCTGGGTTCAATCTCAAATTAAGTCATACCAAAGCCTAAAAAAATGGTACTTGATACCTTCTTGTTTAACACTCAGCATTATAAAGGTACAGATCAAGGGTAAAGTGGAGAACTTAGGGAAAGGGGTAGCGCCCTCTGCTGCACCTTGGTGTAGAAGCTATCGAAAAAGGAGACTTGGGGTCACCCTCGACTACAGTCGCCAACCACTTTCTCGTGTGCATCCGTCGCAAATTTAAGTCCTTGACTGAGGGCTTCCATTTTAGTGGTGGAAAACTGAAAATCAGTCAAGTTTGGGACCATTTCCAGGCGTCCGATGAGTTTCCACTTCCTTTCATCCAGAAGGCGAGAAAGTTTGTTTGATAGTTTTGGGGAGTGGGTGAACTTTTTTTTTTATCACCCAGCGGATGTTTTGGGGAGATCCTGTTCGTGAAGTTATGATGTTTGTATAATTCGAGGAATAGTTGGCTGGCTTCGTGAAATAGTGCTGTGGGTTTGTGGTGTAGAAGGGTTTTGGACGCTTCTAGGTATTCTTGTACATGGTGTAAAAAAACGTGGTGAAAGAGTTTTTTGGATTTTAATGTGCATTTGGGTTTTACCTTCTCTGCGCATTTCATCAGGAAGTGCCCGTGGTGTAATGGTTATCGTCGCAGGATATGGACACGGCGATACGAGTTCAATTCCTGGACAAGACTGATTGCATTTCACATAGCACTAATGATGCACTAATACCCCTGGGAAAGGTATGAATCCAATTATTCTCCCTCCAGCTATGGGTAAATAGTAGGGCAGACTAGGTTCTTCAGCCTTGGTGAGGCAATTAGTCTAGGAGAAGGAAAACTCTGAATTCAAACCTGCTAAACTCTGCTTTAAAAATTGACCTTGTGTCATATCCTGCCCGAGCGGAGGGGTTGGGAAAATAGGATCAGGAAAACATACCTGTTCTTATGGGAGTTGTAATATATTGTTGTTGTGGGTGTTAGTATGTTCAGTAGGCTTAAGTAGGTTTAAGAACAACATAAGGCGTGCGTGCTTTAGTTAAGGCATCTTTATTCTAAATGGGGAGTGTGTGTGTGTGTGTGTATTCCAACGCCAAGGTGTTGTAATCTTGCGCGTAGAGAAATAGTCCGTGATATTACAACAAGAGTGAGCTGCGATAATGTATATATATATATATATATATATAAATGATAGATTGTGGTAATTATAACAAGATGATAAAATAAGTGGAAACATGGATGAATCAAACACTTACAAAAGGTTTAGTAGTAGTGATATTTCATTCTTTTATTTCAAAAAAACTTCTTCTGACTAAACATTTTAAAAAATTTTCTACATTTAAGCAACTGAGGAAAATAGATAAAATAAAGAAGAAAATAAAGGTATAAAAGGGTGTGTGTGTCTAAAGATAAGAATCAAGTAAGGGGAGAAATAAAGTGGGAGGTAGATGTGTGTTTAAGTGATGGTGGTAGGGTTTTTTTGGTTTTCACTGTGACTGTGTATATAGTGATGGAGTCAAATGTATCAAGTTTCATAAGAGATTTTTGATCCTATGGAAGTGGAATTAATTTAAGTGAGCTAAAAGAAAAAGAAATAGGGAAAAGAAAATGGAAGGTGGTGGAGGCGGAGTGGTTTAAGCATATCCCGTTTCATCAAAGACATTGACTATAATTGAGTGTCTAAGCGGAAAGGAACAAAAGCAAAGAAAAAGGGAAAAAGAAAATGAAAAAAAATCCTCAATGGTATGGTAGTATAGTAATTCACTAAGCGTTTTGCTCATATGTAGCACAAGACCGTATGAATGGGGCACTCAAGGAGACTAACTCATTCGTGGAGGTTTGCTAGTCTAGCTTGCTAACCTAAACACCACCCGAGGTGCCCGTGGTATGATAGTATAGAGTGAAAAAAGTCTTAGTTTTCTAAAGAATTTTGACGAACATTTTGATAGATTTTTTTTATCCGTTCTCTATTTTGATATTGTTTTCGTAGAGTATAATGTTCGCAAAGTAGAGTGAAATCCGAGAGGAACCTGGACGTTGTTTTTTGTGGTTTGTTTTGGAAATGTCTTTAGATTCTAATAATCAGCGGAATTTTTTGCAATTTATGGGTTTGATTAGCGTGGGTTAGGAAAAATTAAATATGTGTTTGAGATCTTCCCCAAAAGATATATACAGGCATTATCCAACCTTACCCAAACATCATGGTCTCCCCCCGCCGACAAAAACGGAGGCATTGTAATCATGCACAGAGTTACGTTGACAAAAATCAATTCACTTCTAGAAGACACAAACACTTTTGAGATATCTAATAAACTACCACCAACAAATACATTATTTCTTTCAACAAACTCGTCAAAAACTCGTAAAGAACAACCCCCCACCAAAAAAAAACAAACTTTGAAATCCCTCATTGAAAACTATATATATATATATATATATATATATATCAAAAAACAGAAGCTGTATCGCTACCTTCTTTCCATCTCTGAAACCATTTAAATAATATGGCCAAGACATGCAGGGCACTGCTGGAGAAGTCGCTTCCCTTATAAGATATCAACTCATTTTCAAAATTATTTGGAAAACTTTCTTTTAAAAACATTTTGTGTGTGTGGGGGGGAGTCACAAAAGCCGTTTTCAGCAAAGACAAAACCATAAGTGACATTCTCCTATGGACCCCCTTCACATGGACATGTAAGTGTTGGACGACCAACTACAGGGTGGAATGATAAAATTGTCGCCCTAGAAAAGACATGATTCCATTTCCGTTTAATGAAAACCGGTTTTCTTTTTTTGTTGCAGACCATCTACTAGTTGTGGCCAGTTGTGTACAAATCCCAAGAGCGATAGGAGCCTTTTATCATGTCTGAAAGTGACGCAATGTTCAACAAGCGAGATCGGAGATACGCCGCTGTACAACCATGCTCTCTACCGATCCAACCATTTCCAGCACCCTCAAAATGCAAAGCCGGACGGTTCAGCGCTTGAGGGCACAGTTCAACGCAACGGACGACCCTTTGGAGGAGTTGTAGCGGAAGGACACTGCCAGGAAGACCCGGATCAAGGAGTTCATCGAAAAGGTCCAGGCAATCATTGATGAAACTCCCCAGTGGCCTATTCGGCAGATTGCCTGAGATTTAGGCGTCTGACACTCAACTGTGAATGCATGTGTGAAGGAGGACTTGAAGTGTAGGTCCTACAGGCGCCAGACAAGCCAGATCTTGACTGAGAAGACAAAGAACCTTAGGCTAATCAAGTCCGTCAGGCCTCCTTCCTCCCCCGACCTGAACCCGCTGGACAACTTCGTTTGGTCATACGTCGAGAACATCACCAACATGACCTCCCACAACACCAAAGTAAGCCTGATCGCCGCCATCCGCCGAGTATTGGCCGAGCTCCCGCCAGCGCTTGTGGAAAAGGCATGCTCCCAGTTCCGGATCCGTATCGAGGCGGTGATTGAGGTTGAAGGCGGCTACATTGAATAGATGTCAGCTCTACTACATAATTAAGTTACCTGAATTGATTTTTTCAATAAAAGTTTTGAAATAAAGCTGTAGTGTTGTTTTCTTTAGGACGACAATTTTATCGTTTCACCCTGTAGAACTTATCAACAACAGCTCTATACAGACACAGGACGTAGTTTAGAGGACCTACCGGAAGCGATGGATGATTGAGACGAATGGTGAGAGAGAGTCAGGGAAATCTGCGCCAGCAGTTCGACATGATGATGACATATGAAAAGTAAGTCCCACGGTTGTAGAGGTTAACGTGGTTGACTGTGACATTGCAGTAAGCAAGTTCGAACTCCAGTCGGATTATTACCCTTAAACGTAGGAACTTACTTGTCTCCTCCCCCAGCTTTGGATTAAATAGTATTACTTCTGGTCTTCTACAAGGATAACTTTGACATTAGATAACCCACGAAAGTTGATAGGCCATTAAACACCCCACCACACACAATGAACAGAAATGATAAATCAGAATATAATCCTTTGTATCATTGATTTCTCTCAACTAGTTTCGATCTTAAGGAGAATAGTTTTTGTGACCCCACCACACACACACAAAAAATTTTTTTTTTACAGAAAATTTTGAAAATGAGTCGATATCTTATAAGGGAAGCGACAAAAATTGAATAGGTAACATAGCACATCCGTTCGTTGAATAGTAATTATTTTTTTAAATTGAACTCATTTAAAAATTATTGCTTTTGACGGTGTCATGCCAGCGAGCCATTTTTTTAAATTGTAAAGACTCGCGTTTTTTTCCCCCTTATTCGAGGATAGGGGTGTTGAAAAAGTCTCAATCAAACCAAGAAACGAATAACTTTTTTTTTAAATCTAAAAGCAACAACAACAAAAACCAAAAGAAGCTTGAACAACAATGTAACAGTTGCGTTGAACTGCGAAGCGAGTGTAAGGGATAAGCAGGGTACCACGCACAATGTAATGGTTAACAAGCCAGTTTAACTGACAGTGATTTCATTTCTCACTAGGTGCCCCACAAAAGCTAAGTTTAGTAAATAAACATATAGAAGAAGTCAGTGGTTGGAGATTATATATTTACTCACCCCCATCATGAACAAAATGTGACACAAGGTCAATTTTTTTAAAGAGGTGAAAAGTTGGTTTGAATTCAGAGTTCTTCTCCTAGATAGGTTGCCAAGCCGAGGCTAATGTGGTTAGAGAGTAGGAGTCAATTACCTCGGGTTTTTTTCAATTATTTAATTCATTTTCTTTAATTTCGTATTCATCTATTTGATTTTTTTTTAAAGTTCCTAAATTTTATTTCCCGAGCAAAATTCTTTCCTTATCTCTTCGGTAATGGCATCCCTTTAGAGAGTTGGATTGAAGGATTCCCCGGCCGCTATCTTTATAGTTATTTCCACAACGTTTCGGTCGATATGTCCCCCAGCCTTCTTCAGGTGTTTTTGTAATTTTTTTTATCATTAAGGGTTTTCGGACTATTGTCTTCATCTTTATTGCTATTTCCACAACGTTTCGGTCGATATGTCCCCCAGCCTTCCTCAGGTGTTTGTCGAACTCGGGAACCTTCACAGAACTTCAAACTATGTCCTTTATTGAATCCACGGGGGACGCCTGTTCTAATTCCGTTAGCCATAACCAGGTACAAGTGTTAAGTATACCTGTATTGTTACTTAGGATTGAACCAGCAACCTCCAGGTGATTGTCTCCTTAGAAGCTTAGGGAAGCAACGCCTATAACCGTATGTGTCCTGCTGGACAGTTCAGAGGGAATTTTGGGGACTTATGAACTTAATGTTCTTACTTGACGAGGATTACTACTATTATATATGATTTTTTTACCTTTGTTCATATTCAGATTTTTTTTTTAATTACACGTGTTGTTTTGAGTAAATCCTCGAAGCAGTACCTTACAAAACAGCGGTTGTACGGCCACTTACCCTCCATCTCACAAACTACCTAAGTAAGTCGATGAAGAAGACATGCTGGGCATTGCCGGTGAAGTAAGGACGAACTCACAAGCGATGTTCTATGGACTCCTACACATGGACACATCAGCGTCGGCCGACCAGCAAAAAAGTTAAACCCATCAGCTCTGTGCGAGCTCTGGATGCTGTGTCAACAACTTATCAAGAGAGATTCATGATAGGGACAGATTATTCTACGCACCGTCGATAGGACGCTAAAATATTCGGTGAACTATGTCAAAAAAATATGCAAGCATTCAAAAATGTCTTTCTGTAAAATGATGGTTATCGAATATCGATAGTCTACCATATTCTGGTTATGATACAACGTTACACTGAATGTTCTCCCAAAAGAACAACACTATTAATCGCAAAAATTAATGTTAAAATAATAATTATCTTACAATTAATTTGAGCGAGATGTTCTTAATTAGATTTCTGTTCAAGTCAAATTCAGAATGAAAGAATTTAATTAACTAATTAAAATTCTTAAAAAAATATTTCGTCCTTGTAAATGTGCCATTTGCGTGTTGACATCATTTCGGGTTTTCTTTTATTGTTTTGTTGAATCTAAATGACTTGAAATTCACGTATCTTACAATTACAAAGCTAACGCTCGGGTCAGGCTTTGTAAGTAAGCAGAGTATTCATCACCACTAGTAATAGTAAGTAATACCTCGGTAGCAATATCTCATCTACTGAAAGCGATGTCAACATACATAAAGAAGAGGCATGGAATGCTAACGACCCCATGAAAATCTGTTAAGATTTAACGGGTATTCTTCAAAGTTGCAGCCGTTCCAGCACTACTATATGGCTGCACCAGATGAGCTCCGCAGAGGCACTTGGACATCATAGGTGAGAAGTACATAGACAATTCTGCGTGCTGTTTTGAGCAAATATTTGAAGCAGCATGTTACGGCAGCTGTATGGCCACTTACCTCTCATCTCAAAAACCATTTAAGAAAGACAACCAGGGCACTGCTGGTGAAGTAAAGATAACTAATAAGCGACGTTATCTTACGGACTACTACACATAGACACAATAGTTCTAGCCGATCGGCAAAAACTTACATTCATTCCCTCTGTTAGGACATGGGATCTATCAAGATGACTTACGAAGTACAATAGCCGATAAGGACGGATTGTTTCTGTGTGTTAGAGAGATAGGGAATCCGTACTTTGTTTCTTCTTTGTTTAATGGCATATAAACCCCGGGTTATTTAATGCCAAATCCATCCCTGTAGAAGAACAGTCGTGGTACTATTTAACCCATAGGTGGGGGGATAAGAGAGTTCATGCCTTTTTCAAGGGTGTTTGTCCGAAAGTGAATCAAATTGTATGACTGGAGTTCTCTCACTTTGATGTCACAGTCCGGCACGTTAGCTACAATACCTCGGGAACTCACTCACGAAAACATGCTTTACCGACACCCTTACTGGACATGTACAACAGATTGGTTGACGTACAATTTCTGTGTGTATTAATAAGATAGACTGCGTTCCAAATTCTTCAAAATTTCTTTTGGGTCCCCCTCTATCGCCGTGAGGATCACTCTTGAGAAATTGAGACCTCCCCCACCGCCTCACATCAACAGCGCCTCATATAATTTGATTTGTTTGCGAATAGTAAGATATATTTTATTTTAACACACAGATGAGTGGTTTCAAGTATTGTTATCTAACACTTATAATTTTATTTAATATTAATAATTTGTTTGCTCACGGTTTAAAAAAAAAAAAAAAAAAAATCAAGTATTGTTTACACTAATAATTTTTAACGGTTTCAAGTATTTCTATCTAACGTTAATAGTTCTATTTGCACACAGTTTAAATGATTTTAGGTATTGCTATTTATTTTTTGCACACACAACTAGTTTCAAGTATTTCTATTCAATACTAATAATGGAGTTTTGCATTAATGTAAAAGACTGAACTGTCACCATCGCTAATGGTCGCCCCAAACCCCATGATGTGGACTTGGTGTTTGGTTTGGTTTGGTTTGTTTGGTTTTATGGCATATCAACCTTTGTAGGTTATTTAACGCCAAATCCATTTTTATGTAAATAAACTGTTCTATTGAAAACAGTTCAGTTTAGTATAAGTGCGCAGTTTAATTGTCAAAAACATTTCCATTTCAAACTATTCAAGCAGTTATATGTAATAATTCAGTTAAGTGTAAATATAGTTTTAATGTCGAAAAACAGTTCTATTTGAAATAATTCAGTTAAGCATAAGCACGCAGTTTAAGTGTAAGTACGGTTTAATTGTCAAAAACATTTCTATTTCAAGCAATTCAGTTTACTTATTTCATTTTAGCATAAGTATGCTGTTAGTTCTATTTAACCCATAGATAGGGCTCTATCAGGTGCTACCACTCCGGGCCAGAGTGGACCTGGGAGCGATGGCAATGAAGAGGTACTCCGCATTCCTCAAAGCTCCAGTATTGCTGGAACCTCACCATCAGATTGTTTCGTGTCATATCCAGGACACTCGTTGGGGGGGGGGTCTTACTCCTCTGCAGAGGTGCAGTCAGTGTATTCTACAGCCCCAGCTGACTGGGCAATACACAGATTTAAATGTCAGACAGTTTTATTTCAGATAATTCAGTTCAGCATAAGTACACAGTTTAGACGTCAAAAACAGTTCTATTTCGAGCAATTCAGTTCAGCACAAGTACGGAGTTCCAATGTCAAAACAGTTCTATTTTAAACAAGTCAGTTTAGCATAAATACGCAGTTTAAATGCAAAAATCAGTATAGTGAAAGAAGCACGGTTTTGTTCTATTTATCCCATAGATAGGACCCTTATCAGGTGCTACCACTCCGGGGCCAGAGTGGACCTGGGAGCGATGGCAATGAAGGGGTACTCTGCATTCCCCAAAGCTCTAGCACTGCTGGAACCTCAGCATCAGATTGTTTAGTGTCATATCCAGCACACTCGTTAGGGGGGGGGGCTTACCCCTCTGCAGAGAAGCAGTCGGTGTATTCTACAGCCCCAGCCGACTGGGCAAGGACTTGATGTTTGGTTTTTATTACTATCAGTACATCGTGTGAGGACATTAGCAAGCCAATTGTTGTTCTGTGAGTTCACCATCAGATACTAGCAGAAATTTTTCTCATCAGAGAAAAAGCAAAGTTGGAGGGGATTGTTGAATTTGTTCAAAAGTTTTGCAATGGAGTCTTTCCTCATGTCCTTCATGACCTCTGATAAAAAATTGGCTCTTTCTCATCTAGTATGATAAATAGCGAATGTCTTCATGCACCACTTGCCTGATAAGAAATTCAGACACTCCCATGTCCCTGGCTACGGACCTGATTGAAATGCTGGGATCATCATCAATCATGGTTTGGATTTCATTAAGAAATTTGGAAGTTCTTCTCTGATGAAAACAATCAGAGTGAAGCATCCAAGCTGCCATAATTCCGTAATCACGATAGGATTCATCCAACACTTTTTGAATTCTCTGAACTGTCTTCGAATCGATACCCAAATGCTCCTTATTCTTTGTATTTGCGAATTGACCGTGAATGACAAGCAGTACAGCATACCATGAGTGAATTGCATCATAGAGTCTCATCTGTGAAGAAAGTAGCACCAATAGGTAATATCACAAGAGTGGACCAGGGAGTAATGGAAATGAAGAGTGACTACTCATTCCCCAAAGCTCCAGGACTGGAGCCTCACCGTTATATGCAGTTTAGTGTCATAGAACATTTGTTTGGTGGGAGAAGGTCACAATCCTTTGCCTAGGTGCAGTCAGTGTGTTTACAGTCGATTGGGTTGTTGTGGGTTAGTGTTTTATGACATACCAACCCTTGTAGGTTATTTCATGCATATATAATTTGGAAGAGAATATGTTCTAAGTAAATTTATATTTAAACCTGTTAGAACAGATTTGTTTGCACACATTTGAATGGTTTTAAGAGTTCCTATCTAACACTAATAATTTTATTTAATATTAATCATTTGTTTGCATACAGTTAAATATTTTCGATTAATTCTGTTCATCAAGTTTTACTGTGTAATACAAATAATCTGCTTTATGGTTTCAAATAATTAATTATAATCATTAGTAAATGATAAAACAATTCTATTTAATCCATTGATAGGACTCTAAATGTTCTTACTAATCCGGGTCACAGTGAACCTGGAAGTAATGGTAATAGGAAGGGTACTGCACATTTCCCCAAAGCTCCAGGACATACGCCTCCCATCTGATGTAGTTTAATGTCATACCAAGGATATTTGTTAAGTTGCTTACTCTTAAGAAAAGAGAGAAAGAAAGAGAAAGAGAGAGAGAGAGAGAAAGAGAGAGAGAGAGAAAGAGAAAGAAAGAGAGAGAGAAAGAAAGAGAGAGAGAGAAAGAAAGAAAGAGAGAGAGAAAAAGAAAGAGAGAGAGAGAGAGAGAGAAAGAAAGAAAAGAAAATAGTAAGAAAATAAAAGAGAAAAAGAGAAGAAAGAAAAGAAAAAGAGAAAGAAAAGAAAAAGAGAAAGAAAAGAGAAAGAGAAAGAGAAGGAAGTAAAGAAAAAGAGAAGGAAGTAAAGAAAAAGAGAAGGAAGAAAAGAAAAAGAGAAGGAAGAAAAGAAAAAGAGAAAGAAAAGAGAAAGAGAAAGAAAAGAAAAAAGAAAGAAAAGAAAAAAGAAAGAAAAGAAAAAAGAAAGAAAAGAAAAAAGAAAAAGAGAAGGAAGAAAAGAAAAAGAGAAGGAAGAAAAGAAACAGAGAAGGAAGAAAAGAAAAAGAAAAAGAAAAGAAAAAAGGACCCCTCCATGACATCGTGGCTTAAGTATTGAACTACAGCTTCAAAGTAAGCGAGTTCGGGTTTCAGTCATGCCATTACGCTCACTTTTGAACTAATGCCCAGAGAAAAGGGTAGAACTCCCTTATCCCTCCCCAGCTATGGGGTTAAACAGCATCAGATACAGTGCATTGTTATTCCTAGAATTATCGGCGCAGTTTCGAGTACTTCTCAATGGATGTCATGTCAGCATTATTGGATTGGTTTTATATAGGTGTATATGGCAGTAGCGATAAGTCCCCCAGGTTTCCGCCCCCCCATACAAGGAGAGTTGATAGGACCCCTTATGTAGATATTCTCAAAGGCGCTCTTCCTGATATTGTTTCATTTCTAGACACGCAACTTATACTGTCTTTGCATATGCACACTAGTCTAGACACACTTAACTTTGCAATACTCAACCTCTGACACCCATTTCAATGGAAAGAACGAGTTATGCGATACGAAAAGAGAAGGGGGTGTCCTCGTGGTGTAATGGTTAAAGCGATGGACTGCGGAATCGTAGTACGCGAGTTCGTACTCCAGTCGCGCTATTACATTCACTTTCGGGCAAATACCCTTGGGAAAGGTATGAACCCCCTTATCCTCCCAGCTATGGGTAAAATAGTACCACTATTGTTCTTCTTGGAGAATGGCTTTGGCATTAAATAACCTAAAAAGAGTTGATATGCCATTAAACAAAGAAACCGAAACCGAAAAGAGAACAACCTTGAAATTATAATTTGAATTCTTACAAAACAGCAGCCATGTAAACACAATACACTTTGACCTTTAAACTTGTTAGGAGAGATCTGGAAAGTCATTTATTTATTTAGTGTCTGTTTATTTAACCCACTGCAATACGGATAGGATTTACCTAATGTCAAAACTTGCATTTACAGTAATACAGAAAATACTTAAATAAAAAAAAAAACACGTGTGGCATCTGATAGTATTACAAAATCTACGCTTGATTGATTTTAACGGCATGTCAACCAGTCTAGGGTTATTTTAATCTTAGCAGTTGGAAATCTCGTTCGTATTTACATTTTCTTGTGTAGTTTCTTCGTATTTCCCCCGACAAACACACATACACGGTCCTATCGAATATAAATATTTTTAGCCGATCTATTTTTACATAAACGGGACACTAATAGGTAGAAGCACTTCGAACAAGAGTGGACCTGGGAGTAATGGCAATGAAAGAGTACTCCACTTTTCAGATTTGGAGCGTCACCATCGCACACGGTTTAGTGTCACCCAGGATAGCTCTTATTTTTTTAGGAAATACATTCAGAATATTCTTAGTCTAAACGACGGGGTGGTTTCTCTCTCTCTCTCTCTCTATATATATATATATATCTATAACACACACACACAATTTTTTTGGTCCAAAGAGAGAAAAAAAAAGAAATATTTTAAAATGAATAGGTTCACAAAGAGATTTAAATTCTTTCAAAAATTTAGTTCTTACACGTGTTTCCAGTTTCTGGCTTTCTTCAGAGAACTTTTAATAATTTATCCGATGTGATTCTTATATAGTGGTCACTATTTTGATAGGGTCCTCCTCTTTCCAGGATTGTTTTGTGTTCTCCCTTGTGGGTGCATCTTTTCTTCCCCCAATTTGTCTTTGATATGCTATAAAGCTGGTTTGTTGTTTTATTCAGGGTTGTTGTCTATGTGTGTGTATGTATGTTTGCATGTATAGAAGATCTACCCACAAGGGAGGACACAAGACATACACTTGGACAGAGAAAAGAACAGAGAGAACCAACATCTACAAGGAATCTATCACGGAACTAAAAAACAAAAAAACAAAACAAAAAAAAAAACAAGAAAGAAAAACAAAAAACATCCCCCAGCAAAACAGCGACCATTATATAAACCAAGAACCACACCAAATAAATCATTAAAAGTTCTCTGAAAAAAGACAGAAACTGGAAACGTATAAGAATTAAAATAATTCTTAAAAGAATATAAATCTCTGTGGACTTATTCATTCTAAAATTCAGAATATATATCATCATTATCATCATGTCGTGCCGCTAGCACGGATATCCCTGACCCTCTCTCGCCACTTCTCCCTATCGTTCATTGCCTCTGGTAGGTCTTCAGGGCTACATCCCGTATCCTCACATAGCTGCTGAATGTATGTTCGAGCTGGTCGTCCTGCTTTTGCCCGGCCATATATGGGGGTCCATAGGAGTACATCACTTATGAGCTCGTCCCTGCTTCTCCAGCAGTGTCCTGCATGCGTGGTTCGTCTAACTTGGATAGTTTTCGTGATGGGAGGTAGGTGGCTGTATAGTTGGTGCTTTGTGGGGTGTTGCTGCCAGGACTTGTTCAATATTGCTCGCAACATTCTTGTGTAATTGCCGTCTAGTTTCTTCTCCAGCCATGATACGTACAAAACTTATAAACGGCTTTAAAAAGTATATGCATTTTAAAATCTTAAAAAAGTTGGGGTTTTTTTCTTTTTTAAATTACATACTTTTTAAAGCCGTTTTATATCTCAGTAATAACCAGTCGGCGCCCGAAGACAATGGGTATGGATTATTCTCGTATAGAATATAAGAGGAATTTCATACAAATTCATAGGAGTGCTTGATGTATGGCTATTGTTAAATATTCCCTATCCAGGTTTATATAATAAAACTCAATACAGAGTGAGGTCAATGCAATTTGAAGAAAACACAAACCCGGTTAAATTATCATTGATATGACAATTTAACCAGATATAAGAGAGAGAGAGAGAGAGAGAGAGAGAATCTAGACCAAAATAATACTGATAAACATTTCCTCCTTAGGTTAGGTTTGGTTGGGTTTTATGGCATATTAACCATTATAGGTTATTTAATGCCAAATATACACATATTAATATATTTGTATATGATTTGGTTTGGTGGCATATCAACTTTAATGAGTTATTCAATGCCAAATCCTCTTTATAAATATTTATTAAATATTTATGATTTCTGATTTCAATGACCGATTCAGTATTCTGAGTCGGTCACATTCGCCTTTTCATCTCAAAGTGTTTGAGACTCTTTACGCCTGCTCCCTTCAACCTTCCCTCTGTAAGCAGAAGGATTGTCTGTTGGGATTGAATGTAATTAGTCTCTAGCCATCTGCTCTTTGCTAATATCACCCCCTCATAGTGTGTTTTTTGCTCCCCTTTTCACCATTCCTTTACTTTTTTCCATTTATACTCCCCCTTTTAAATATTTTTCTAGCGTTAAGATCTTGACAAGAGCCAGACGAACCCGTCGTTCAAATATATACATTTTTAATAATAAACATGCCCACACCTTCCCTAGGCCTATATATTTTCCTTGCAATCAATAAGTTTTTGACCATTGACAATTTATTTGAATTTATGATTTAGTTTGGTTGGGTTTTATGGCATATCAACCCTTGTTGGCTATTTAATGCCAAATCCTGTATATATATATATATATATATATATATATATATACATGACTTGTAAACCCAAAGTTAGTAGATAGCATTTTTAAGCGAGGCAGAGCTCATTTATTTTTCCATACCGACACTTAAAAAAATTTTAATCTAAGACTAATAATTCTATTTAATATTAATCACAGTTAAATGGTTTCAAGTATTGCTATGCAACACTAACAATCTAACATCAGTCATTTGTTTACGCAGAGTTAAATGCTCACACAGTTCTGTTTGACCCATAGATAGGATCTTAACAGATACTACCACTCGGGGTTAGAGTGGACCTGGAAGTAATGGTAATAAATGGATACTCTAGATTCCCAAAACCTCTAAGACTGGAGCGTTACCATCAGATGCAATTTTGTCACATACCCAGGACACACACATTGGAGAGGAGTCTTATTCTTCTGTAAAGTTGCTGTTGGCGTATTGTACGGCCACAGTCAAATGAACTGTATTTCATTTTTAGTTGCATTTTCAGAGTTTTAATTGCAAATGTTGATCAAAATAATTTTGAACATTATCTATTATTTCCCCCAATTAGATCCAAATCAGGACCACCCCTCCGAATCACACTAGGAAATAATTGCAATAAAGCAGTAGGGGGAAGTATCTTATGCAATATATATGTATGTAAGCCGAAGTTTATCTATATGACTATGTATGAGTATTGGTTTGGCATATATGTTAGTATATGCATGTAAGTCCAAACATATCTGTATGAGTGTGTATATTAACCACTTCGCACAAGCTGGACGCGACACAAAATCAATTTTTATGCAGATTTTAACTGGTTTGAATTCAGAGTTTTCCTTCTCCTAGAATAGTAGCCATAACAAAGTTAAAAAGCAGTGTCTGCCCTACTATTAACCCATAGCTGGAGAGAGAACAATTTGATTCATACCTTTCCCAACAGTATTAGTGCAATGTGAAATGCAAATCATCGCGTCCAGTGTTAAATATTGACATGAAAATCCCTTTGACATCTTACGTAAATTGCGTGGGTGGCATAACAAGAAATGCACCAGTTGCCTTAGTAAACAGGACCCAGGTTGACCTCCAGCGGAAGTGCAGCATAAATAAACTAGAAGGAGGCGTTTCTATTTGCAACGACTTGGTGGCAGACTGGAAGTATGACCACAATAGTTTGCGCTGGTGTCCTGAATATTATATAACGAGCAAGGACCAGAGAGACCGGAAGGCAAATACGAGACGTCACGTCTCTCTTGGAAACTATAATTTGATGCCCTGAGGTAGCCCTGTACCAGTCTCGCAAAAGTAAAGATCAAATAAGAAAAGGCAGAAGAAGTTTCACAGCAGATTCGTACCTCAGCCCCTGTGGCACACACGTTTTCTCGTGGCGTGACTTTCCAGTTGTTGGGTCATACTTCGGCCGGCTGTGTTGCGTGCCGCACAGTTCTGGTCGGGTGTGTCTCGTCACTGAACATACCTCTGGCCCCAGGGGGCGTCTCTGCAGGTTTTAACTTTTTTCGGAACGTTAGATCCTGAGGGTTAAAGCCTAAGGCGCCCCTCTTTAGGGGCATGCCGGGCGCGTGTGGGCTACGGCCCAGCTCCCAGGCCCACCTTAAAAAGGCCTTGTGCCATACTCATCCGGTTGGTGGGACGGAGGACAAATACAGTACCTCAGCCCCTGTGTGTGTGTGTGAAAGCTCAGCCATCTTCGATCCTCCCTCACTCTACACATACGTACATTTCTAATTATAGAAAAAGAAAAGGAAATTTTATTTTCATACATCAACGTTGTTATCTTTGACTGCTATACAACACCAGTACTCGAACCCGGGTCGCCGTGTCCGTTACCTACGGCAGTAACCGTTAAACCACGACACTCATAACCTTGGGAAACGTATGATTCTAATCCAATAGAGTAACCTTGGTTGGGCAACCAGTCTAGGAGAAGGAAAACTTAAACTCCGCTCAAAAATTGACCTTGTGCAACATCCTGCTCGTGCGGAGGGGTTGGGTAATGTCAGTGTAAATTATCAGTATTAGATAGGAATACATAAACCGTACAACTGTGAGCAAATTATTTGTTTTTGAGAGGTAAGACTCCCCCACCAAAAACAGGGAGGTCTCCTTCTGATTCTAAACTGCATCTGATTGTGAGGAACCAGTTGTGGAGCTCTGGGGGAGAATGGAGTATCCCTTCATTGCCATTACTCCCAGGTTCACTTTAACCAGGAGTGGTAGTATCTGTTAGGGTTCTATGTATGGGTCAAATAAGTAAATTGGTCAACCATAGTCGAGAGCGACTTGAAGGCTTCCTTTTCAATAGCTACTACAAGATGTAGGGGGGACGTTACTCCTTTCCCTGAAATGCTCCACTTACCCTTGATCCTTTGGTATGACTTGATCTAGTATTAAG
The DNA here is from genome assembly GCA_963585895.1 of Sepioteuthis lessoniana. NCBI lineage: Eukaryota > Metazoa > Mollusca > Cephalopoda > Myopsida > Loliginidae > Sepioteuthis > Sepioteuthis lessoniana. Next base: position 50,682,483 of record OY757941.1, on the reverse strand, counting down.
CCCTGGTCTCTTGGACCCCTGGTGAACAATGATGATTATACCAATGAGCCGGTAAAGGATCAAATAGAAATGTTTAAAAATTATTCGTGTAAGGAATATTACTTTACAAACAAATAATCAGAGACAAATATAAGAGCAATTTAAAAAATACAAGAGGACGTTAAAAATAATTGTTATAATTATATTTAAACATTTTACATGAATTGAATTTTGGCATTAAATAACCCATAACGAGTTGATATGCCAGTAAACAAATAAACCAAACCAAGTCGTAAGAGTCTAATTCTAAGCATATGAATGAAATCTTTGAAATATTTCACTGATCGATCAGTTTAAACATTTGGATTTCATACTGGGCCATTGGCCTAATGAGTATAGTGTTCGTCAATGGTCCGGGAGACCTGGGTTTAATCCCATGTCGAGTCATACGATGCCGCCTTGCTTAACTCTCAGCATTATAAGGTACGGATCAAGAGTAAATTGGAGCAATCCAGGGTAAAGAATAGCACCCTCCCCTACACCTCGGTGCTGTAGCTATTGAAAAGGGAGCCTTCGGGTTACCCTCGACCAAGGACAACAACTTTACTTATTACTCAGATCACCTTTAGAGACACCCGATTGTTCGTGGGGGCACTCATTAGCTTGGCGTTTGTTTAAATACGATACAGCACCACGTTCTCATCTTCGCAATTACTACCAACACCCAAGCCCTTAGGCGATACCGGGACAAGTTAGATAAGTAAATAAATAAGTCGATATTATAACTGCTGCTAATTGTGATAATAATAATAGTTATCTGCAATACGTTAAGAGAGGATGGCGGGGAAAGGCTGAAAGAATAGGAAGTCAGACGTAATAAAAAAAGATAGTAATTGATATGAGAAGGTCTAAACATCAAAAGAGAGAAGGTTTGGTTGGTTTGGTTTTATGGCATATCAAACTTCGTAGGTTATTTAACGCCAAATCCATTTTTATGTAAATAATCTGTTCCATTGAAAACAGTTCAGTTTAGCATAAGTACACAGTTTAATTGCCAAAAACATTTCCATTTCAAACTATTCAAGTAGTTATATGTAATAATTCAGTTAAGTGTAAATACAGTTTTAATGTCGAAAAACAGTTCTATTTGAAATAATTCAGTTAAGCATAAGCACGCAGTTTAAGTGTATGTATGGTTTAATTGTCAAAAACATTTCTATTTCAAGCAATTCAGTTTACTCAATTCATTTTAGCATAAGTATGCTGTTAGTTCTATTAAACCCATAGATAGGGCCTTATCAGGTGCTACCACTCCGGGCCAGAGTGGACCTGGGAGCGATGGCAATGAAGAGGTACTCCGTATTCCCCAAAGCTCCAGCACTGTTGGAACCTCACCATCAGATTGTTTAGTGTCATATCCAGGACACTCGTTGGAGGGGGGGGGGGCTTGCCCCTCTGCAGAGGTGCAGTCGGTGTATTCCACAGCCCCAGCCGACTGGGCAATTAAAAGAGAGAAGGAAGGAAAAAAGGGGAAAAGAATCTCTGAGCATTAAAATAGGGGAAAAGATGAAGAAAAAGAAGAGGGGATATAAATATCAAGAGAGAGAGAGAGAGAGAGAGAGAGAGAGAGAGAGAGAGATTTCATTTACTAAGCTTTGCTTAAATCATAAAAACACCCAATTTTTAAGAAACTCCAAGTCAAGCTTTACTCCACGCAAAGCGTCCCAAACTAAATATAGGTAAGTCTTGGTACAAGGGCAGAAGTATAAAGTACTTAAGGAGATACCTTGAAAGCTAACCATTATACCTTGACTAGGCGTCAAAGACAACAACAAAGAGACAAAAAGTTTGAAAACAAAGATTGGACGAGAACAAGGAGCGGTTAGATAAGAAAAACTGTAAAAGACGAACAAAAAAAGTAAACGGAGAGAAAAAACAGAAAATTGAAAAAAATCCCTGAAAACAGAAAACTGAAAGAGAGAATTTAGAGGAAAAAAAACAACACACACACCAGAAAACAGAGAGAGAAAGAAAGAAAACAGAAAGCTGAGAGAGAGAGAGAGAGAGAGAGAGAGAGAACAAAGCTGAGAAAGACAGAGAAAACAGAAGACAGAGTGAGAGAGAGAGAGACAGAAAAAACAAAACTGAGAAAGACAGAAAAAATAAACCAGAGAGAGAGAGAAACCAGAAAACTGTGAGAGAGAAGAAAAAGAAAACTGAAAAAAACCCCCCACCAAAAAACGAGAAAACAAAACAAAAAAAAAAAAAAACGAGGAAAAAAAACCTCAAAAGTGAAAAACAAAAAACAAGACCCCCCCCCAGAACAACGAAAAAAAAAAAAAAAGATTGAGTTGCCAAGAAACTAACATAAAAAAAATAGAGAAGAGTAACAGAAAGAAGGAATGGAGGATTAAAAATAGAAAGAAAAACTGACAGAAAAGAAAAAAAGAACATATATGGATAAAAAGTAGGGCAGACTGGGTTCTTTAACCTCGGTACGGCAACCAATCCAAAAAATAAATAAACAAAAATAAAAAGAAAATTCTAAATTCAAAACCACTAAAGAAAGAAAAGAGGGGGAAAAAGAATGAAAATAAAAAGGGGGGGGAGCGAAGGAAAAAGAGAAACAATAAGAAAAATAACTTTATGGCAATGCCTTTTGGAAAAGCATAAATCCATTGAGTCTCACCACATAAATAATTGGGCAGACAGGGTTGGTATGGCATCCAGTCCCAGAAAAGGAAAATTCTAAATTCTAACCATTAAAAGTTTCCCTTGTGTCACATTTTGCTTAAAAAGGTATACAACTCAGTTTAGCTTGACACAAGGACAAGACATTTGAGCACCCAATGAGAATCGAACATAGAATAATTGATTTGCATTGTATAAAAAAAGGTGGAATTACAGGTGCGAAAAAAATCACATTGTTTTTTGTTTTTTTTAAATTCCAAAATCAAAAGAAAAGAAGCAGAGAAAGAAAAAAGAAGAAAAGAAAGAGAAAGAAAAGAGAAGAGAGAGAAAGAAAAGAGAAAGAAAGAGAAGAGAAAGAATAAAGAAAGAGAAGAGAAAGAAAAGAGAAGAGAAAGAAAAGAGAAGAGAAAGAAAAGAGAAGAGAAAGAAAAGAGAAGAGAAAGAAAAGAGAAGAGAAAGAAAAGAGAAGAGAAAGAAAAGAGAAGAGAAAGAAAAGAGAAGAGAAAGAAAAGAGAAAGAAACAGAAAAGAGAAAGAAACAGAAAAGAGAAAGAAACAGAAAAGAGAAAGAAACAGAAAAGAGAAAGAAAGAAACAGAAAAGAGAAAGAAAGAAACAGAAAAGAGAAAGAAAGAAACAGAAAAGAGAAAGAAAGAAACAGAAAAGAGAAAGAAAGAAACAGAAAAGAGAAAGAAAGAAAGAGAAAAAGAAAGAAAGAAAGAGAAAAAGAAAGAAAGAAAGAGAAAAAGAAAGAAAGAGAAAGAAAGAGAAAAAGAAAGAAAGAGAAGAGAAAAAGAAAGAAAAGAGAAAGAAAGAAAAGAGAAAGAAAGAGAAAAAGAAAGAAAGAGAAAAAGAAAGAAAGAAAAAAGAAAGAAAGAAAGAAAAAGAAAGAAAGAAAGAAAAAAGAAAGAAAGAGAAAAAGAAAGAAAGAAAAAAGAAAGAAAGAAAGAGAAAAAGAAAGAAAGAAAAAAGAAAGAAAGAGAAGAGAAAGAAAGAGAAAAAGAAAGAAAAGAGAAAGAAAGAAAAGAGAAAGAAAGAAAAGAGAAAGAAAGAAAAGAGAAAGAAAGAGAAAAAGAAAGAAAGAAAGAAAGAGAAAAAGAAAGAAAGAAAGAGAAAAAGAAAGAAAGAAAGAGAAAAAGAAAGAAAGAAAGAGAAAAAGAAAGAAAGAGAAAGAGAAGAGAAAGAAAGAGAAAAAGAAAGAAAAGAGAAAGAAAGAAAAGAGAAAGAAAGAGAAAAAGAAAGAAAGAAAGAGAAAAAGAAAGAAAGAAAAAAGAAAGAAAAGAGAAAGAAAGAAAAAAGAAAGAAAAGAGAAAGAAAGAAAAGAGAAAGAAAGAGAAAAAGAAAGAAAGAAAGAGAAAAAGAAAGAAAGAAAAAAGAAAGAAAAGAGAGAGGGAGAAAGAACATGGATGTTGCAAAGTAGAAGAAAAGCTTTAAATAAGAGCGACATGAACGAAATTGAATACAAGTAAAAAATTTCAAAGAAAATGTTATTAAAACAGAAAAACTATCCCTGACATTTTGGGCAATCAACTTAAAAGAATTTTAAAAGACCTAATAGCGTCCTTGGAATTCGTGTGGGGTGGGAATGAATCTGGAAAACCTTGAGGTGCTCGTGAACATATGTTGATAGAATCATGAATAGGCCAATCAATTGTTATCAATTTTATTTCCTTTTCAAATATCTTGTTTTTGTTTTTTTTACCGCATCTAAAAATATCCAAACCACAGCACAGGTAAAAATCACTTAGAATACATGGAAGAGTCATGAAAAAATTAAGGAGACTTGCTATCATTCAGACAATGAAATTCTTAGCATAAAAATCTCACAAAGCTCGGGAAATAACCTGAACATCGCTAAGAAGTAGACAACTGAAGAGAGAAACTGAATCTCTATTAATAACAGCACAAAATTATGACAAAGATTAATTATATCAAAGCAAAAATTGATTATATGTAACAGTATTTCAAGTAATGGTTATTTGCTGAGAAATACTATAGCAGTTGTGACTGGGTGGGAAAGGTGATCTATTCGGAATTGTGCAAAATATTAAAATTTTACCATGCTGAAAAATGCTATATATACAAACCAGAAAACTAGACGTATAAAATTCTCTGTGTCTTTGAGATACCATTAGATCACTTATTTCCGAGCTGAAGGCCGGGACTGACAAGAAAAAAAAGTTATCACTCGGTAGATTTTGCTATTCTAACAGACAAGAGGGGGAAAAAATAAAAGAAAACGAAGAAAAGATTGATAAATACTTGAACCTTGCTGGAGAGCTGAAAACATTGTAGAACATAAAGGTGACACCAAATAGTAATTGGAGATCTGGGAACAAAAATTATCGGAATTGAAAATCTGAATAAGAATCGACATAATATAGACCACAGCAGTGTTAAGATTGGCTCGAATACTGAAAGGAGTCCGAGAGACCTGCTGTCACTCAGACTCCAGTAGAAAGAAAAAAGAAAGAGAAAGAAAAAAAGAAAGAGAAAGAAAAAAGAAAAGAAAGAAAGAAAGAAGAAAAATTCATTAAATTGTTGACGAGTTCATATTCCATTTTATTCTGTTCGTTTTCATTGCAACTTTCGTTATTAGAAGAGAGTTTCCGTAGCATAGTGGTTAATGTACCGGACTGTGACATTGTAGTGAGTTCGAGCTCAACTGGCGCAATTACATTCACTTTCGGAATAATACCCTTGGGAAAAGCATAACCCCTCCCCATGGTATGGCTTAAATAGCATTCTCTTTCTACAAGAAGAGCTTTGGCACGAATGCTGATACGTTAGTCCACAAAGGAACCAAATCAGTTCATTATTCCATCACACACGACATCAGGATAAATACCCTCACCCACACACCAAAAACCTTCGATGAGATTTACACTTGCGACCCTTATCCTCAAGAGATGAGGATTCAGATCAGATCGAAAGCTATATTTACGATCCATCCAACCTTCACGGAATAAATTACCTCATTAAAAAAAAAATGATTAAATAAAAACTGCCCCCCACCAATAATAATCTTAGAATTTCATTGATGAAGTATTGCTAACAACTGAAAATTATTACAAGCCATCCTTGTAGAAGAGGTGTTATTTAAACTATAGCTGAGAGAGGGAGGCCCATACTTTTTCTGAGGGTGTTTGTAAAAAATTAGCCACTACGCCAAGGAGACTCTCTCGTTGTACTTCATTGGTGGATGGGGTGATTACGGTCTCTTCTGCGGAAAAAGAGACGACCAACAATTGAATGGTAGAGTTGGCCAAAAACACTTGTCAAAACAGGAAATACTGGATTGCAATATCCCATTAACCGAAAAAAAAAAAAAAAAAAAAAAAAAAAAAAAAATAAAAAAAAAAAAAAAAAAATAAAAAAAAAAAAAAAAAAAATATATATATATATATATATATATATATATATATATATATATATATTAGTTGGGGTTTCTTAAAAGAAGAAAACAAAACTACTGCTCTTACGACAAGATCAAGAAAAGGAAGAGATGATCAGGTTTATTTGTAAAAATAAATCTTGCTTTTAGTTTCTTTGTTTAATGACATATCAACCTTTGTAGCTTATTTAATGCCGAAGCCATCCTTCGAGAAGAACAGTGGTGGTACTATTTGACCCATAGTTAGGAGGAGAAGGGGGTTCATACCTTTCCCAAGGGTATTTGCGCGAAAGTGAACGTAATAGCGCGACTGGAGTTCGAACTCGCTTACTTTGATTCTGCGCTCCATCGCTTTAACCATTACACCACGAGGACACTCCCCGCCAACAAAAAACAAAACAAAAAAAAACAAACTCTTGGTTGAAAAAGAAAAAAAATAAAGAGCCGGCATTAAATGACCCCTTGTGGTTGATATGCCGTAAAACAAAACAAAAAACAAAAAATAAAGAGGGAATGAAAAAAAAAATAATAATAAGATTTTGATAGCGAAGGAAGAGAAGAAGAAAAAAAGAATGAAGAATAAGTAGAAGAAATAAGAAAGAAAAAACAAGGAGTATTTAGTTTGGTTTTATGGCATATCAACCATTGTTAGTTATTTAATGCCAAATCCTCTTTATATATATATATATATATATCAAATACATATGATTTGGTTTGGTTGGGTTTTATGGCATATCAACCATTGAAGGTTATTTAATGCCAAATCCTCTTTATACATATATGTTAAATATATATGATTTGGTTTGGTTTGGTTTTATGGCATATCAACCATTTTAGGTTATTTAATGCCAAATCCTCTTTATATATATATATATATATATTAAATATATATGGTTTGGTTTGGATGGATTTTATGGCATATCATCCATTGTAGGTTATTTAATGCCAAATCCTTTTTATACATATATGATTTATAAATATATAGTTTGTAGAAACATTTTTAAACGAGTTCATTTGTTTACATACAAATCATATGGATAACCATTTAACTGTAAGTCAATAGTTTGTCAGTAATCTTATTTTTAAATGAGTTGGAGCTATTTTGTTTGTCTACATGTATTACGATTGTTTGCTCACAGTTGAATGGTTTCAAATATTGTTATCTTACATAAATAGTTTTATTTGTACTAGCATCGCTATGTAACACTAACAATTTAATTTAGGCACACAGTTAAAGAGTTTCAAGTACTGCTATCTAACACTAATAATTCTATTCAACATAACCCATTCGCTGGCACACAGTTAAAGAGTTTCAAGTACTGCTATCTAACACTAATAATTCTATTCAACATAACCCATTCGCTGGCACACAGTTAAAGAGTTTCAAGTACTGTTATCTAACATAAATAATTCTATTCAACATAACCCATTCGCTGGCACACAGTTAAAGAGTTTCAAGTACTGCTATCTAACACTAATAATTCTATTCAACATAACCCATTCGCTGGCACACAGTTAAAGAGTTTCAAATACTGCTATCTAACACTAATAATTCTATTCAACATAACCCATTCGCTGGCACACAGTTAAAGAGTTTCAAGTACTGCTATCTAACACTAATAATTCTATTCAACATAACCCATTCGCTGGCACACAGTTAAAGAGTTTCAAGTACTGCTATCTAACACTAATAATTCTATTCAACATAACCCATTCGCTGGCACACAGTTAAATAGTTTCAAGTATTGCTATGTATCGCTAACAATTCAATTAAATATTAATTATATAATCAAACAGTTCTATTTGTAACAATTCGATTTAACATAAGTCATTCGTTGGCACAGAGTTTAAATGTCTAATAGTTCTATTTGACCCATAGAAAGGACCTTATCAGGTGCTATCATTCTGGGTTAGAGTGGAACTGAGAGTAATGGCAATGAAGGGGTAATCCACGTTCCCCAGAGCTCCAAGACTAAAGCCTCACTATCAGATGGTCAAGTGTCGTTGGATGTGAATGTGTTTGTTGGGGGGGGGTCTTACCATTCTGCAGAGATGCAGTCGGTGTCTTCTACAGTCACAGACATCAGTACTCAAAGAGTACTTGAAGACGAACATGAGGAGATAGTGAGGAAAAAAAGGAAGAATTTGTGGCAAGAAATGGGGAGCCAGACGGTTTTATAAGAAAAAGAAAAAAAAAGTCAATTTTTTGCAGATGCCATCATTACCACTACTGCCAATAATATTGATTCATCTTTTAGAGAGAGAGAGAGAGAGAGAGAGAGAGAGAGAGAGAGAGAGAGAGAGAGAGAGAGAGAGAGAGAGGGGGATTTAAGCTGAAACCAGTACAGGAAATCCTCACCGCAGGTTTGACTGGGGCTTCACTAAATTAGGTTAAAAGAGTCTCATCACCCTGTCAGTTGGCGCCATTTTTTCCTTTCATTTCTTTTCAATCTATTCTCAGATTTGATTTTTACACGAATTTTCAATATATTTCTTGGCTACGTTTAATGCATCAAAAGGCCAAATAAAGAGAAGATATTGTTACGCCGATTTTTAATACAAACAGCTAAGTTTTTTTTTTCCGATAATCTTATGTCTCGATTCCCAGCACATAGCCTCGCCTGGTTAGTTGGTTGGCATATAAACCCTTGTAGGTTATTTAACAGCCTCGCCTGTTAGGGAAACTTGGAGAATATGATGACTATATCCTCTGCAGAGAGGTAAGACCCCCAACAAAACAGTTTCAAGGTCCTAACTATTCCTATCTAATACCAATAATTATAACTAATTATTTTAAACTATTTATAGCTATTTGTTAGCGCGCAGTTATATGGTTTGGTTTCTTTGTTTTTATGGCATATCAACTCTTTTTAGGTTATTTAATGCCAAAGCCATTCTCCTAGAAGAACAGTAGTGGTACTATTTAACCCATAGCTGGGAGGATAAGGGGGTTCATACCTTTCCCAAGGGTATTTGCCCGAAAGTGAACTTAATAGCGCGACTGGAGTACGAACTCGCATACTACGATTCCGCAGTCCATCGCTTTAACCATTACACCACGAGGACACCACCCCACAGTTATATGGTTTCAAGTAAATAATAAAAATCTTTAGTAAACAATTAGAGCTTCAAGTAACTATTCTTCATACAAATAATTTACAGTTATATGGTTTCAAGTATTTCGATGTAAAACTAATATACACAATCATTTGTTTGCACATAGTTGTAAGGTTTCAAGTAATCAGTAATAATAATAATAATCCTTAGTGAACAATTTGAGCTTCCTGTAACTATTCTTAATATAACATAAATAATTTACGGTCGTATATAATGTATCTAACACAAATAATTTGCTCACTGTGGTATGGTTTCAAGTATTTCTATCTAATAATTATATAGTTTAAACAAATTATTTCTATTATAGTTATGTGTTTGCGCGGTATAACTTTGCAAATAACTATAATTAAAATAATGATAATAATAATCCTTTGTAAACAATTAGAGCTTCAAGGTATTATTTTTGATACAGATAATTTACACAGTTATATGGTTTCAATTGAAGAAGAAGAAGAAGAAGAATCATCATCATCATCATCATCATCATCAAACAATCATAGCTTCAAGGGGGTATTCTGAATACAAATAATTTACTAGTGGGTCTCCTTTGTATTGTGGCAAAGCGAGTTCGAACACCAGTTGTGCCATTCCGTTCAATTTCGGACAAATAATCATCATCACCATCATGTCGTGCCGCCAGCACGGATATCCCTGACCCTCTCTTACCACTTCTCCCTATCGTTCATCGCCTCCGGCAGGTCTACAGGGCTACATCCCGTATCCTCACATAGCTGCTGTATGTATGTTCGTTCAAGCTGGTCATCCTGCTTTTGCTCGGCCATATGTGGTGGTGGTGGTGGGGGGTCCATAGGAGTACATCACTTATGAGCTCGTCACTGCATCTCCAGCAGTGTCCTGCATGTGTGGTTCGTCTAACTTGGATGGTTTTCGTGATGGGAGGTAGGTGGCCGTATAGTTGGTGCTTTGTGGGGTGTTGCCTCCAGGACTTGTTCAATATTGCTCGCAGCATTCTTATATAATTGTCGTCTAGCTTCTTCTCCAGCCGTTTTGTTAGCGTCCGAGTAGTGCATCCATATAGTAGTATCGACACGACCGCAGCTTGGAAGAAAGTGCGTTTCATTTTAACGGTCAGGTTTGACTTCCATACGCTTGGGAAAAGTACTCCCTTATCCCTAACCCCAGATATGAACTTAATAGGACCACTACAGTTCGACAAAGAACGATGTCTTTAAATAACCGACAAAGGTTGATATGCCATTAAACAAAGAAACCAAATCATTTACTTTTAGGATTCGTATTAGTTTTATGGCACATCAAACACTGTAGGTTATTTAATGCCAAATCCATTTTTATACAAAACAGTTCTATTTCATACAATTCAGTTAAGTATAAGTATAGATTTGCTTCCACACAGTTTGAATGTCAAAACTGTTCTGTTTCAAGCAATTCAGTTTAGCATAAGTAGAGAGTTTAGTTCTATTTGATCTGTATATACGACCATATGAAGTGCCACCACTTCGGAAACAGAGTGGACCTGGGAGTGATGGCAATGAAGGGGTACCCTGCATTTCCTTAAACTCCGGCGTTACTGGAATCTCATCATCAGATTGCTTAGTTTCATATCCAGGACACTCATTGGAAGGGGTCTTACTCCTCTGCAGTGATGCAGTCAGTCCATTCTACAGCACCAACCAACTGGGCTACGGTAGTTATGGTGCAATGGTTATCGTCGTAGGAAATGGACACGGCGACACGAGTTCAAATCCTGGACGAGGCTGATTGCATTTCACATAGCACTAATAGCCTTGGGAAAGGTATGAATCCAATCATTCTCCCTCCAGCTATGGGTAAATAGTAGGGCAGACTAGGTTCTTCAGCCTTGGTGAGGCAACTAGTCTAGGAGAAGGAAAACAGACTTCAAACCTGTTAAACTCCGCTTAAAATTGACCTTGTGCCATATCCTGCCAGAGAAGAGGGGTTGGGTAGTTATGAATAATTTTAACAATTCAACTCAGAACAAGCAAATCAGATTTAACAACTCTTTAAAATAGAGTGATCCAAAAACAATTCACTTTCAAATCGTATAACTACCCCTGCTATACGAGCAAGATGTGACACAATGTCATTTTGTAAGCGAAGTTTAACAGGTTTCAATTTAGAGTTTCCTTCTCCTAGGCCAGTGTGCCCTACTATTTATCCATAGCTGCAGGGAGAATTGTTAGATTCATACCTTTCTCGAGAGTATTAGTTTTATATGAAATACAGTCTCGTCCAGGATTTGAACTCGTATCGCCGTGTCTATTTCCTACGATGACACCGATTACACCACCTCCATCACACACACACACACACACACACACACACAGAATTTGACATTAAATAACCCATAAGTGTTGATATACCGTAAAACACCAGCCAGTATATCTATCAGTTCACGTTTGCTAATATTTGGCATTGACTATTTTCGAGTGAATATTTTTCAAAATCTCAGTTAACAGTGAGAGCGTCTTATACGAATTCAAATAATGTATGCACACGTGCAGATGGCCACATATGATTGCGTTCATGTTTGCGACTGGTTTGGTTGGGTTGGGTTGGTTTTTATGGCACATCAACCATTGTAGGTTATTCAATGCCAAATCCTCTTCATATATATATATATATATATATATATATATATATTGAATATATAGGATTTGGTTTGGTTGGGTTTCATGACAACAATCCCTGTAGGTTATTTAAAACCAAATCCTCTTTACAAATCATATATTTAATATATATGTATAAACAAATTTTGTAAATACTTCTAAACGAGCCCGTTTTTTGTACCCCCCCTCCACAGTTAAATGGTTCTAATTATTGCTATGTTGTCCAGTAAAAGCCAAAGGGGAGTATTCCGTAGCTCCAGCCGATAGGGTATATATATATCTGCAACATTTTCATGACTGTACATTTATTAATTGATTTAATTTTTTTGTGTTTGTTGGGGGGGACAAGTTATCTTAAACGTAATCTTTAAAAAAAAAAAATAGTGTAGCTTTTCAAAGGTCGAAAAAAGTTGACAAAAATTTTAAATTAAGTAATTACAAAGAAAGCATATATAATAAGAAAAGTAGAAAAAATTCGAATTTGATGAATTTATTATGAAAGTCAACGTTGAATGTTTCGGTTGTAATAACCTTCAGGACTTTAAATTCATGAAAGGTGTTGCTAAAGTATCGATAGATATTTGATGAAATTGGAGAAAAAGTGTATTAAACGAAAGATTCATTACACTTTTCAAGAATTTAAAGTCCTGAAGGTTGACTTTCATAAATTCATCAAAATTTGGGATGCTTTTTTCTACTTTTCTTCATACTGTCGAATCTAATTATATATATATATATATATATATATATATATATATATATATATATATATATATATATATATCCCGTAAATGATATACTCAAAGTAATTCCTTATAAAAAAATCTCCGAAATCATGACTACAAAGAGTTTATTATTTCTAGTAAAACATTATCCTGTTAAAACGGATATTATTAGGCATTATTAAATCGACAGCACTAAAACTGTAACCAAAAATGAAATATGTCAGTTAGGATAGCGGAGACAGAGTCAACGGCTTTTGATAACAGTCAGTTTCTAGCCTAAGTGATCATCGGACCAAGTGGTAATATACTGTTGGGTAGGGCATGATAGGAAGGGTGATCTAGTTTGTTGGGAATTCTTGGAAGAGCACTCTGGTTTATACTCTGTAGTTATTCATGATGCTATATTGTATTAGTTTTGTGTCTATGCTATACTAAATTAAATATAAAAAAAAGCTCTTACCAATATCGGTAAGAGTGCTAATATATCTAAAACGCGTGAGTGCCGAGAAAATAAAACCTTAAAATACCACACTGAAAATCATTTGCAAACCTATATAATCTTTTTTTGAAGATTGTGCAATGCAAATGTCTATATATTGTGTATTTATTTATGGACTGCTATATATTCATATTTTGGGTTGCCGTATTACTTCATTCAATACAAAATGACTTCTCAACAGCTATAGTTTTTAGCACCCTGACTGACAAAACATCTGGTGTTGTTGAAAGCTTCCATAATAAATTTCTTGTTTTTGACTATGAAACAGTATTATGAATGTGAATATCTTCAATATTTTTTGAAAATAAATTTAACCTCGGTGTTCTCAAAAGGAACTTTTTTAATGTTTATACATCGATTGAGTTATATTTATTTTTTGATCTAATGAGACATTGCAACAACATACAGTCAATCGGAGATTACCAGTGAAGCATATTATTCGTTACGCAAGAGTTGGCGTTCCAGTTCGTCGTTTGAAGTGAACACTGAAATCGATCGGTTGGATGGGAGTCATCAAGGGTAATGCTAAAAAGTTCTCGAATCGTCGGACACGCTTGAGTAAACAAGATCCAAGCGACACGCGAAATTGTTGGAAACTAGCAGAGAAACTGCGTAAGATGTGCAAGGAGCAACGAGTCGTGCACTGCTGATAACAAAAGTTAAAAATTAAATTTGGAAAGAAGTAGATAAAATAAAGAGGCATTTGTTATAAGCACGCGTCTAACCTCGATTCATCTAGCTGCATGAGCTGAATTTATAGAGAACTGTGAATAGTCAGGTCTAACTATATAGATCACACGCAACATATATGGTTTGATTTGGTTTTTATGGCATATCAACCACTGTAGGTTATTTAACGTCAAATCCTTAATATATATATATATATATATATATATATATATATATATATATATATATAGTTTGAGAGTGTTGGTCGTCAGTAGATCACTACGTGGTTATTTGTCGAACCAAGAGCAATATAATATGGAGAGTGCTCAATATCTATGATAAAGCTATAATAATAATGATATATATAATTCATGGAAAATATTTTTCTGCAACCTAAGGTTTCTTGAAGTTTATAACAACATTCGTCAGGCAGTTAAAAAGATGGAATGAAATTGAACTGCCTGACGAATGTTGTTATCAACTTCAAGAAACCTTAGGTTGAAGAAAAATATTTTCCATGAATTTTATATATATATATATATATATATATATATATATATATATATAAAGAGTAAATAAAGGATTGTAATCCGACAATATGTAGAAAAACTGATAACAACGATCCAAGTGGAAGGAATGATTTATTAACGTGTCAACACTATAGCGTTTCGGTTCTACTGAACCATCATCAGGACCATGAGGGGTGATATTAATAATTTCAAGTTAACGATGGATGATTAGAAATGTGAAATACAAAAACCTACGGGAAAATATGTATAGTAAGAAAAAGTTAGCCGTTTAACTGGCAAATCAGCGTTTGATGTTTAAATTACGTCATTTGACTTATTAGGAATATTGCATAGAATTATGTACGTTGTTTGACGAGAAAGATTACGAGACAGAAGGAAGAAAAGAAAGAAAGAAAGAAAGAACAAAAGAAGAATAAAAAGCATGGAAATTATGAGATATACGGAAAATATTAACTTAGGATGGAATATATTGTAGCTGTTTAAAATGTGTTTGCTTAAGTAAGGAGAAATATTATAAAAGCCAGGACGAGTATTTAGGGAACTGAGGAATGAGATAGCTGCGGCTTGAAATTCGTCTAAGATTTTTATTATGGATGTAAGTAAGCATCTTAGCAGAGTTGAAGTCAATGTTATGATTATGTTGAGAAGTGTTTAGGAGTAATGCGTTGTTTGAGTTGATTTGCTGATTTGCCAGTTAAACGGCTAACTATACATATTTTGTATTTCACATTTCTAATCATCCATCGTTAACTTAAAATTATTAATATCACCCCTAATGGTCCTGATGATGGTTCAGTAGAACCGAAACGCTATAGTGTTGACCCGTTAATAAATCATTCCTTCCACTTGGATCGTTGTTATCAGTTTCTCTCTCTCTCTATATATATATATATAAATAGAATTTCTAAACATATATATATATATAAAATAGAACTTCTAAACATTTCTAAACAAGCCTGAACCAATTTTTTTTTTTTATACAGTTAAATGGTTTCACTTATTTCAATCGATTACGAATAATTCTATTTACTATTGATATGGAAGTCAGACCTGACCGATAAAATGAAACGCAGTTTATTCCAAGCTGAGGTTGTATCGATACTGCTATATGGAAGCACTACTTGGACGCTAACAAAACTGTTGGAGAAAATGCTAGACGGCAATTACACAAGAATGCTGCGAGCAATATTGAACAAGTCCTGGAGACAACACCCCACAAAGCACCAACTATACGGCCATCTACCTCCCATCACGAAAACTATCCAAGTTAGACGAACGAGACACGCAGGACACTGCTGGAGAAGCAGGGACGAGCTCATAAGTGATGTACTCCTATGGACCCCCACATATGGCCGTTCAAAAGCAGTACGACTAGCACGAACATACGTACAGTAGCTCTGTGAGGATACAGGTTGTAGCCCTGAAGACCTGCCAGAGGCGATGAATGATAGGGAGGAGTGACGAGAGAGGGTCAGGGATATCCGTGTTGGCGGCACGACATGATGATGATGACGACTATTGATCATTGGTTTTCACGCTGTTTAATGTTTCAACCGGACATTGGCATCATGGTTAGCCCGGGAGACCTGGGTTCAATCCCAGGTCGAGTCATACCAAAGACTAAAAAAAAAAAAAAAAAAAAAAAAGGTACTTGATGCTACCTTGCTTAACACTCAGCATTATAAGGTAAGGATCAAGGGTAAAGTGGAGCAATCCAGGGAAAGGAGTAGCGTCCTCTTCTACACCTTGGTGTAGTAGCTATCGAAAAGGGAGCCTTCGGGTCACCCTCGACTATGGTCGCCAACTTTTTGCTTTTAATGTTTTCAAATATCGCTATGTATAACTAACAATTCAATTAAACATCAGTCATTTGTTTACACACAGTTAAATGTAAAAACAGTTCTATTTCTAACGATTCAGTTTAGCATGTCAACAAAGTTACATAGCAGTACTTGGAACTATTTTTCACGAACAATTCAAATCAAACATCAGTCATTTATTTAATGATCAGAACGTTATTTTTCAAACGATTTAGTTTAGCATTAGTACATAGTTTAAATGTCAAACAGTTCAATTTGATCCATGAATAGGACCCTATCTGGTGGTTACCACTCCGGGGCCAGAGTGGACCTGGGAGCGATGGCAATGAGGAATAGTCTGCATCTCCCAAAGCTCCAGCATTACTGAAACCTCACCATCAGATTGTTTAGTGTCATATACGGGACACTCATTGGTGGTGCGTTTTACCCCTCTGCAGATATACAGTCGGTGTATTCTTCAGCTAACTGGACTAATATATATATATATATATATATATATATATATATATATATATATATATATATATATATATATATATATATATATATATATATATATTACACACTCTATACATCTTTCATATGAGAGGGGAATTTATTGTAGAAAAGACATTTACAAGTAGTAAGAGGAAGAATTGACAGGAAAAATGTTAAGATATTTCAGAACGTGTCAACAATAAAAAATTCTTTTTGTTCTCAGAAGTTTTGTCAATTTTTATATCAAGAGCTTCTGGAATATTGAGTTTCCTTCCTAGTTTTTCTTCCTCCTACTCTTTAAATAAACGCATACGATTCGATATTTGTCATTTCACTGTTCGTAACCCCGAAGATGGCTTCCGCTGGGGCTGATAATACTTGAGGTATTAAACGACTGATACGAAGACTTGAACGGATCAGCTATAAAATAGGCAGAAGTGACGTGTCTGTCCAATTTAATCTAACATGTTTAAAGAGAAAATGCTACACTCTTTCCTTCTATACAAAACAAAGGAACTGAGTAGGCCCTACCATCAACCCATAGCTAAGAGAGAACAGATGGATTCATACCTTTCTCAATGGATATGAGCATAAATAGGTTTGTCCATGTTTTGAACACTGGTTTCCGATTTTATTTCCTACGACTATAACCGTTGTGCTAATTGCGCCTTACACACCAACATATTCTTTATACACACACATACACGCACGCATCTATGTGTATAGATATAAGGAGAACTAGAAATTAACGTCTGTATTTAGCAATAAATTTTAGGCACATTTGTTAAACATTTTTTTCGTTATATTTTTCCCTTCCTTTCGTTTTTTGATAACTTTCCCACCAAATACAAAGCAGAAGAAAAAGTTCTTAGCTGCTATCTTGGATACTCTTCACTACCCGAAATTGATTTGAAGTTTTTTTTTTTTTTGTCTTTTTTGTTTTGTTTTTTTTCTCCAAAGCTATGCACCCACTACAATCAAGCCCACCCACCATACCGTTGTTTGGACATTAGTCATCTTGAAGTGACTGATGTCCAAACATTTAAAATCAAATCATCAACCGAAAGAAAAAAAATCTAAAAACAACGAAAATCCTATAAAAATAAGTCTATTCTATTACAAATTCTATTTCGCTCTTTTGAAGAGCCCACGAAACGGTTGAAATAAAATTATAATGAAATATACTTATTGATTTTCTTGCTTTTCAATGATTATATATATAATAACAGTGTTGGTTGTCACTAATTTACTTTGTTTAAGTTTTTATGGCATATCAACCTTTGCTGGTTATTTAACGCTAAATCCATTTTTATGTAAATAATCAGTTCGATTTCAACCAATTCAGTTTAGCATGAGTACACAGTTTAATTGTCAAAAACATTTCTATTTCAAGCTATTTAGTTTATTCAAACAGATCTAATTCAGTTAAGCGTAAATACAGATTTTGTTTACTCTCAGTTAAATATCAAAACAGTTCTATATTAAACAAATCAGTTTAGTGTAAGTACAGTTTCAATGTAAAAAAAAAAACAGTTCCATTTCAAATAATTCAGTTTCGCATAAGCACTCAGTTTAAATGCAAGTACAGTTTAATTGTCAAAAACATTTCTATTTCAAGCTATTCAGTTTAGTCACACAATTCAGTTTAGCATAAGTATGCCGTTAGTTCTTTTAAAAACATATAGATAGGGCCCTATCAGGTACTACCACACCGGGCTAGAGTGGACCTGGGAGCGATGGCAATAAAGGGGTACTCCGCATTTCTCAAAGCTCCAGCATTACTGGAACCTCACCATCAGATTGTTTAGTGTCATATCTAGGACACTCATTGGGGGCGGGGTCTTACCCTCTGCAGAGGTGCAGTCAATATATTCTACAGCCCCAGACGACTGGGCAATAATTCACTTTGTAGTGAAGCAAGTGCGATATGACATTAAATATATAAACCTAATATATATACCTCCCTCCCGTACACCTCGATGTAGTAGCTATTGAAAAGAGAGCCTTCGTGTCTATCTCAACTACGGCCGGCCAATTTATTTATAGATAAGTTGTGTTTGGGCAAAGGCGGCTATAAATTGGACAATTCATTTTCTTTCGTAATCTTTGCCGAAAGAAGTGAACCTTGCAAAACAGGAATGGTACTATTTACCCAACCCCTCTGCTCGGGCAGGATATGACACAAGGTCAATTTTTAAGCGGAGTTTAACAGGTTTGAATTCAGAGTTTTCCTTCTCCTAGACTAGTTGCCTAACCAAGGCTGAAGAACCTAGTCTGTCCTACTATTTACCCATAGCTGGAGGGACAATAATTGGATTCATACCTTTCCCAAGGGTATTAGTGCAATGTGAAATGCAATCGGTCTCGTCCAGGATTTGAACTCGTATCGCCGCGTTCATTTCCTACGGCGATAACGACTACACCACGGGCACCTCAAAACGGGCAAAACAGGAATGGTAGCAGTGAACAATAAAAATTGTCTGAAAGTTGGGACAAAATGATAGGTCTTCCTCCAAACAATACATCGATATTAAACAAAGCCATGCGAGATATATTGGTTTTGATGTAGGCTACACACAACAGCGGATGGTGGCTTACCTTCGAGAGACGGACGAGATCAGAGATCATCGCGTGTACATCGTAGATTAAGAAGAACAAGGGGAAAAGATTGTTTGAAGTCTCAACATTGGAACTGCTCAAAGGAACATATTGTGGCAATTTACTTGGCATCGATTTGTCTGGTACAAGACCACTTACGAAGAGCACCGCTTAGACCGAAACCATGACCTTCATTTTTAACCCAGTTCGTATATGCTGAGCAGGTATCACTTGCCAGTCATATATAAGTATAAAAGTATTCCACCAAATATTGAAAGAATTATTTGTTACATGGCTCTACTTGAAATCAATTAATTGTATGCAAACAAATTAGCTTTGGTTTGTTTAAAAATGTTATCTACAAACTGTTCGCAAATGATATATCTATAAACAGTATTGGGCATTAAATAACCTTGGAGGGTTGATATGCCATAAAACCCAAGGAACCATTCGGCCATCGACAAGATGCGACTCAAGGTCAATTAAAATGACTTAAACTTGTTTGAAATCAGTTTTCTTTCTTCTGAATTGGAAATATTTCTTTATCATTTATTTTTGTGACAATTCGCAATTATTTTCGACTTTAGGTATCACTCGGAGAACATTTTTTATGTGTGTGTAAATATATATATATATATATATATATATATATATACACACACACACTTCCTGATGATCCGATCAGGTGAAACTTTAGTAGATTTCTGACTCGCGATTTATGTTAATTTTATAATTGGCTCCACTTGAGATTGTAGCATTGCAGGATTCGCGGAAGGTTTTAGTTTTCTTTTGACCAACTGACTGCGTATCCCTTGATTTTTTTTCAAGGGGCCGGACGAGGTTGGCCTTTTCTTTCTTTTTGACCTATAATTTTTTCTTTTTCCCCCGGGCGGTGATTCGAGATACTTTTATCTCTTGTTCCTGGCGGGTTTTTTTTTCGTTTTTTTTCAGGTACCGTGAATGCTGGTAGATATTAGATTAGTATAAATAAATATATATATATATATATATATATATATATATATATATATATATATATACTTTCTTTAAGAAAAACAACGAAACCGGTCACATAGGATTATAAATTTATTTCAATCCTGCTACGCATTTTTGAAATTTCCAAAAACACGAAAAAAATAACAGGACTTCTTCAGATCTTTTGGATAAAAAAACTAGAATAGACACATGGTAGTGGGAGGGGATAGTGGGAGGGGGTCGAAGAGGGGTGAAGAGTTACCTCTTCACTCCCAACTCCGGTTTAACTGGACCAAAAATACTATATATATATCTTCCTACCACCTTTTTCTCTTTCCTCTTACTTCTGCCTCCTCCTTTTTTCTTTCCCATGTCTGATTGCTTTGGCAAAAGTTCATGTTACCCTATATAAAATGATAAAATTGTCTTTTGTTTCTCAGTTTTCATTCTTGTCTGATGATTGTGCATTTCGCATCATCAAATATTTGTCAATAATTGTTTTTAGTTTTAAGTCGTGCTGACTATTTTGACTATTCATCCCTCCTGGTCAGTTCTCTAGACAGTACCTTGTGTCCACTCAAAGCCGATGTACATGAATCTTTGCTGGTTGGTCAGCACAAGTGTGCCCATGTGTAGGAGTCCATTGGAGAACGTCCATTGTGGGTTCGTTCTTACTTCACTAGCAGTGCCTAGCATGTCTTGTTCGTCTTACTAGAATAGTCTGAGATGGGAGGTAGGTGGCCGTACAACTATATTTTTGCCAATGCTCCTTCCAGAATTTTTTAAAAAGCAACACATGACATTTTTGTGTGATCTCCATAGCGACATAGAGAAGAAATGGATTGCGATTTACAAGTTGTCGATCATATTGAAATCTTATCTCTCTTATAAACTGGATTTCTTCCAAGCTGTGACCGTGTTAGAATAATTTTATGGTTGCACCACTCAGACTCTAACGAGAAAAAAAGATATACTTGTATCTAATTCATCCAACTCCTCTACATTTTTAAGAGTTCAGCTGGTTTGAATTTGTTCTCCTTGATTAGCCCGGTAATGAGTAGAAGGTTCGCCAATAATTCAGGAGACCGGGGTTCAATCCCAAGTCAAATTGTACCAAAGACTCAAAAGATGGTACTTGATGCCGCCTTGCTTAACTCAACATTATAAGGTAAGGATCAAGGGTAAAGTGAACTAATCCAGAGAATAGGGTAGTACTCTTCCCTACACCTCGATGTAGTAGCTGTTGAAAAGGGAGCCCTCGAGTCCCCTTAGACTACGGTCACCAACTTTGCTTCCTTTCATTGCTTCCGGCGAGAAAAGAAATGTAAAGCTGCCTAAATTATATTCCAACACATAACGGTATTTTTTCTCCTTCTGAAGGTCATTTTATAAACATGAAATAAATTCATAATGAAACTCGAAAATTAAATTGTTTTCTTTCAATTTTATAAAAAATGCTTTCGCTCTGCACATGAGTTTCGATGGATTTTTAATCTGAAATTAATTATACAGTCGATAGTCATTGTCGTTGAGTACTCAACTGGATATTCCTACTCCTTGGATTATTGCTTAAGAGTCTAATCCTTAGACTATTTTTCACAGATTATCTATATATGTGTATGTAAAATCTCGAGCGCCTTGACTAAGATATAAACGTCGAATGAGATATGAATAATGAACCGTTCTATTTGGCCCATAAATAGGACCCTATCTGGTGCTACCACTCCAAGTCAGAGCAGGCCAAGGAGCAATGGCAATGAAGAGGTACTGCTTATTCACCAAAGCTCCAGGACTGGAGCCTCACCATCAGATTGTTTAGTGTCATATCCAGGATACAGAGGGGTTAGGTGGATGCACACCGATGGATGCAGTTTATTGTCATACCAAAGACAAACTAATCCAAAGTTTGTTAGTCTCACTAAATCGCTGGCCTTGTACCCAACTTTGTAAACATCAATCATATTTTTATTTTTTAAGTAGAGAAATTAATATTGTGAATTGAATTACCATGACCATAAAACTCTACAACTGAGCCACCAGTTCATATCGTCTCATTGGGTGCCCCTTTCATATGGCCTTGTGCCACATCTAAGCAAAAAGCTTAGTAAATTTCCACCAGTTCATATCGCACACAAGTGACGCAAAATCAACTAGTATTTGGTGTCACAGTTTCGGCACTGCAATCTATGGTCGCTGGTTCGATCTCCAGTGGTGGAGATTACGGTATACACTGCTGATGAGACCTAATAAGGTCGAAACAGCTGTCCAGTGTTTCTGTATGTCGCGCGCAAGTGTTTGCCGGATTTTATGGTCGTGGTAATTCAGTTCACAATATCATTCAATCAGTGTACTTGTTTTAGAGCAATTTCAAATTTAATTTGGGCAGGACCAAAAACTTTGTGTTGAAGTGGAAGCTTCCAATGGAAGATTCACGAGTTTGGTAGTTGCGTGAAGGTTTTGTGGTGTTTTAAGCCGGAGTTGGTTGATTTGGTTTTATGGCATATCAACCTTTGTAGGTTATTTAATGCCAAATCCATTTTTATACAAATAATCAGTTCTGTTTAAAATAGTTTAATTATCAAAAACATTTCTATTTCAAGCTATTCAGTTTAGTCAAACAGTTCTAATTCAAACAATTCAGTTTAGTATAAGTATAGATTTTAAATTTTTTTTTTTACACACAGTTATATATGAAAACTGTTTTGTTTTAAACAACTCAGTTTAGCCTAACTATAGTTCCAATGTCAAAAACAGTTTTAAAACAGTTTTATTTCAAATAATTCAGGTTAGCATCAGTATACAGTTTTGATGTCAAAACAGTTCTATTTCGAGTAGTTCAGTTTAGCATAAATACGCAGTTTGAATGCATAAAACAGTAAACTTTCGAAACCATAGTTCTTTTCTCTTTGACCTATGAATAGGACCCTTATAAGGTGCCACCATTCCGTGTCAGAGTGGACCTGGGAGCGATGGCAATGAAGTGGTACTCCACATTTTCTAAAGCTCCAGCATTACTGGAACCTCACCATCAGATTGTTTAGTGTCATATCCAGGACACTCGTTAGGGGGTGGGTCTTACCCTTCTGCAGAGGTGCAGTCAGTGTATTCTACAACCCCAGCCGATTGGGTAATTTAAGCCGGAGATATGATTTAAGCCGGAGATGACAGAAGAACTGGCCGGGGAGTGCTGGTGGCAAAAATAATAAAACGCCAGAAATATAAATGAATCGTACCAGATAATACCAAGCACGGTTTCTGTAGTGTTTGTAGACGACGAACACAAAGTCAGACGGCGTGAGTGAAACGTAATTAAAAAAGAACGAAAAAGATGTCTTCGTTATAATATTTGTTTAACTATTTATAACACTCTCCATATATGGCTATTTAAAAAACCTAGTCTGGCACAAGGCCATATAATTACAATATTAACTGAAGGTTGAAGTTTGGTTTCTTAATTTAGTGGTATGTCAACCCCCAGGGGTTATTTAATGCCATACTTGTATTATTTAACAATGAATGCGATTCCGTAAACTTTCAGGATAAAATAATCCTTGTCTATTTGATATGCCATTAAAATGAATCACTCAATATAAAGGACAACAGACACCAGTCATATGAGTAACATCATCATCTGGAAAAAATAGTGGGGGGCAACAAACACAGATAAGGGAAATTGTCTACAAAATGAAAAAAATAGAAATAACAAAACGCATTTTACAAAATCAAAGATTTGGTATCTTTGTTTAATGGCATATCAAGCTTTGTGGGTAATTTAATATCGAAGACATATTTGTAGAACAGAAAGAGTACTACGTGGTGCATTCAATAGGTTTCCAGAGTTTTTGTACAGGTATTTAAAATTGCCGTAGACTCTTGAAAATTCACTATGTTATTGCTATACATCTTATGAGATTACTGACCAATTTTTATGATTTCAGGTTCAAATGAACAGCTATTGCAGGAATTGGAATACACCCTACTAAAGCCTGATTGTCACAGCTGGTGAACTTCAAAAATGCAATCTAGACATGACGACACTTTAGAAGAACGATATGTAATAAAATTCTGTTTTAAACTTGGAAAAATGCCACTGAAACGTATGGAATGCTTCAGACTGCTTTTCGACCATCTTGCATGAATCGAGCATCAGTTTTTGAGTGGCATAAGAGATTCAAGGAAGTCAGGGAGTCTGTGAGGGATGATGAGAGGTGGGGGAAGGAGGAAGGAAGTCAATACACCAGAGTGGATAGGCCAAAGGCTTAGGGTTAGAGTTAATATGTTGAGGTTTTAAGGGAGTTCATCAAGAGATTCTGTCGAAAGAGGCCAGTACTCTTCAAATCGGGTCAGTGGCATTTCCACCTGAACAATGCACCAGTCCACATCTCCATCCTTGTCACAAACTATTTGAATAAGATGGGCATCAAGACAGTTCCTCAGCCTCCCTATAGTCCTAACCTTGCTCCTTGTGACTTTTGGTTATTCCCTAAGCTCAGAGGCTGTCGTTATGAGACAATTGAGGAGGTGAAAGAGGCAGTGACGAAGGCTATTGACACACTCACACAAGAGGACTTCCATGGGGCGTTCCAGAAGTTGTTAGAACGGTACAAGTGCATTGCAGCCGGAGAAGATTACTTCGAAGGGGACTAGAGTTTCATGTGTATACTATCAATAAAAGTGCCCATACGAAAAAAGTCTGGAAACTTATTGTGTGCTCATGTATATATGCACACAGACACTGAAGACGACGATAAAGTCGGAAACACGAGTAGAGTATAGTAATATGAAATAAAACCTTAAATAAGACATTCAAAATCATTTGCTGACCTATTCGTTTCGATTTTTTCTCTCGATGGACCAACAAAAAGAAAAATTTATATATCTAGTTCAATACCATGGTAAAAAGAGTTATAAAATGGAGAATATTGTTTTTATAATGGTTAAAACAATAAAAATTAAGCGACCGACACTTCGTCGAAAGTCAATCGTCGGTATCCTTTTATTTGTAATTACAAACGATTGACTTTTGAAGAAACATCGAAAGGCGCTCAAGTTTTTGATTGATTTTAATCGTTATTAAAAACCAGGTTTCCCATTGTACAGTTTTTTTTTCATATACAACTCAATTGAATTTCAAGAATCATTGATATAAACACTATTTCTATGGACAAGTAAAACTTATTTAACGAATAATCCCATGTATCGCCTCTCTTTAGTAAACTTAGTCTAGACAGGATTCCACCAATTTGAACGTTTCCTGGTTATTTCATAAGAAATAGACTTGACATAGCAACCTTACTTTATAGAAAAATTCGGCGAAAGAGTACCTTTTAAAGCAATATCATGCTCGTCTTAAAGTGACGAATTTTCGTATTCATTTTAGTAAGAAAAAAGGGTGCGTTTTTCCTCCAGTTAACAATACAATTATAATCTACTTAGGTACACACGTTTTATACCCGGCTGACTGGGACTGTATCTAGCGGCATCTCTGCGTGTCCTGGATATGACATTAAATATGTGATGGTAAGGTTCTAATTCTTGAGCTTTGAGGGGAATGTGGAATACTCCTTCGTTGCCATCACTCCCAGATCCACTCTGGCTCGGAATGGTAGTACCTGTTATGGTGCAATCTATCGATCAAATAGCTCTGTTTAATCATTTAATTGTGCGCAAAAATTTAATTATTGATATCACATAAAAATACTTGGAACCATTCAACTTCGTGCAATTGAAGGAATAATTTTGAGTAGAATTATTAATATAAAATTGAAATCCTCGAAACAATTTAACTGTGTGCAAACAAATCAGCTCACATTTGAAAATGATATTATCAACAAACTATTCTCTCACAAATCATATCTATAACCATTTACTAGTGCAAACAAACAACTGATGATAAATCAAATTGTTAGGTGTTATTTAGCAATACTTGAAACCATTTAATAGTGTGTAAAAAATTAACTAATAATGAGCGATGGCTCGTATAAAAATAATGTTACCGACAAACTATTAGTCTTCAAGTCATATTTGTTTTACATATATACAAGAGTTTATATACCATTAAAACCCAAAGAACCAACCAAATTCAGTCCAAACCCAGTTAACTAGTACAGAAGAATACACTGATTGCTTCTCCGCAGAAAGGTTGGACCCCCCCCCAATGAGTGTCTTGTATATGACACTAAACAATCTGATGCTGAGGCTCCAGTAATGCTGAAGCTTTGGGAAATATGGAGTACCCCTTCATTGCCATCGCTCCCAGGTCCACTCTGACCCGAAGTGGTAGCACCTGATAGGGTCCTATCTATGGGTCAAATAGAACTTCTTGACATTTAAACTGAGTGCAAACAAATGACTAATGTTAAACTGAATTGTTAGAAATAGAACTGTTGGTTCATTTAACAGTATACAAACAAATAACTGATCTTTAATTGAATTGTTAGTGATACATACCAATACTTGGACAAATCATATATATATCTAACATATACGTATAAACTAGATTTGGCATTAAATAACCTACAAGGGTTGATATGACATAAAACCAAACCAAATTCACTCACGACACGTTTTTTTAACGTGAGAAAAAAAAAATAGACGCTTGATTGTAAATTTAATATATGGAATCCAAAACTAAATGATGCCACTATAAAAACTTACGTCAATAGTGACAGGAAAAAGTTAATTCGCTCGACATAATACAACAAATGACTCTATATCTACAGTAAAATAAAACCAACCAAGTCGGCCGGAGCTTTAGAATACACCGACTGCATCTCTGCGAAAGGGTAAACCCCCACCATCGCCTCAAGTTTCCTGGATAAGACACTAAGCTATTTGATACAGAGACGACAATTCTGGAACTTTGGGGAATATGCAGTACCTTTTCATTTCCATTACTCCCAGGTTCACTCTGACCCTGAGTGGTAGTACCGGTCAGAGGCTGGTAGAACTTTTACTAGGGGTTATTATTAATATTAGTGTTAAATAATAATACTTGAAACCATTTAACTTTATGCAAACAAATGATTAATATTGAATGGAACAGTTTGTGTTGGATAGCAATATCTAAAATCATTTAAATGTGTGCAAACAAATGAGCTCTGGCTTGCATAAAAAAACGTTATCTACAAACCTATTCGCTTACAAATCATATAAATAGAATCTGAAATTAAATAACCCATAATGGTTGATAAGCCATAAAAGACAACAAACCCTAAAATAACACATTGACTGACCTGTCCTTCCATTAACGGGAGAGAAAAGAAATACTTATTTTTAAGTAGAGTAAAACTTTACCTCTTTTGTTCAACGGTCATCAAGAAAAGAACCAAATAACATATACTCACTTTAAAAAAACAAACCCAAGGGCAGATAACTTTTACCACTTCCAGTGGCAAGAGCAAGCAACTCAAATATATTACCAGAAGCTCTCCATGGTGCAGTGGTTTACATGCTGGTCTGCTACAATATAGAAAACGAGTTCGAACTTCATTTGCGCCATTATGTCCACTTTTGAATTAATACCATATTTACCCAACCCCTCCGCTCGGGCAGGATATGACACAAGGTCAATTTTTAAGCGGAGTTTAACAGGTTTGAATTCAGAGTTTTCCTTCTCCTAAACTAGTTGCCTCACCAAGGCTGAAGAACCTAGTCTGTCCTACTATTTACCCATAGCCGGAGGGAGAATAATTGGATTCATACCTTTCCCAAGGGTATTAGTGCTATGTGAAATGCAATCAGTCTCGTCCAGGATTTGAACTCGTGTCGCCGTGTCCATTTCCTACGACGCTAACCATTACATCACGGGCACCATCCTTTCGAATTAATACTCTCTGGCATTCGTGTCGGATGGGGTATCGATCAATGGCAGATACGAGGCCGAAAGGCCCTCAACTTCGGTTGGGCCACCCTCGGGTGGGCGAGCTGCTTTTTTTTACTCCTATGCACTCCTTGTATAGCACTAGACCTTATGGTCTAGTTCAAGCTATATTCTGGCATACGTGCCCGGATTTAGATTTTGGTCCGTGATACTGCTTGACTCATGAGGTCCACATTGCATTTAGTGGGTCAATGACTAGCAGGGTTCGAGTCTCGGCTCGTTCCCGACCCCCCTCCCCCTGTATCCCCACTTTAATTGACCTTCGGGATTTTGATCTTGTGTCAAGTCCTGTCTGGTTGGTGGCAGTGACAAATATCATACTCTTAGGAAAGATATGAACCTTCTTATCCCTCCAGCTATGGGTTAGATAGTATTGCTACTGCTTTTCTGCTGCTTTGGCATTAAATAACTCACGAAGGTTAAAATACAATTAAACAAAGAAACCAAACCAAATATATTACCCTATGTTTTTACATAGGGTAATATAACACTATCCTACAAAAAATTGATGAATAAAAATCTTAAAATATTCTAAAAAAAAAAAATAAATGAATGTCTTATCCTCTGAGACTTTTACTTTTTCTTAACATTTCAACACAACTTATGGTCCAGTCATGCTGATAGTACCAGTTTTCGCTAGATTATCGACGTTAAGCAGTGATGACCTTGTCAATATTTAGACGGGTGACCACTGAAGCAACAGCAAGCACTGTAAGCAAGCTGAGGCCTGTGTACTATAACTAAACAAAGCTTAGTAAATAATAACCTAAGCAACGATGAGTCTGCTCAGAAGTTGGATGGGTGACCACGGAAACAACAGCAGGAACAGTTAGCAACCAATGTGCTATACTCTGAAAAACTCAAATTCATTGCATCATTTAAAATATCATTAAACCACTCAAAAATATTCGTGCCCAGTTGGCTGGGGCCGTAGAATACACCAATTGCACCTCTGCAGCGATGTAAGACCCCCCTTCCAATGAGTGTCCTTTATGTGTCACTAAACAATCTGATGGTGAGGTTCCAGTGATCCTGGGGCTTTGGGGAATGCGGAGTACCCCTTTATTGCCATTGCTCCCAGGTTCACTCTGGCCCGGAGTGGTAGCACCTGGTAGGACCCTACCAATGGGTTAAATAGAACTAAACGGCAAACTTATGCTAAACTGAATTGGAACTTTTTGACTAAACTGCATTCACGTGGAGGTCAGTGCCTCCTGCTGCCTGTTCCAGGTTATGTAGCAAGAATTCGTTTTGGGTAGGTGTATTTGCAAGAAGCGCCATGTTATCTGCATAGTCTGCGTACTTTTTGTAGGAAATCGTCTGCTTCTTGCCTTTTTTTTTAGCGTAAAAACATTTTCTTTTATTAGATCTATCGACGTTTCAAGTACGTAGTCCAGGTAGATACTAAACAGATATGGTGCTGATGTATCCCTTTGTAGAACTCCAGCAACAACGAGGAAAAAGTCTGTGTCTCCATTGGCATTTGATTCCATACGCAGAGGGAAGATGGAGCAAACACATCGAGCTAATGGTCTCCCGAAAGAAACTATAACGGACATAAAGATGCTCCATAGTAAGACGAAAGTCAAGGTTCGCTCCCCGGATAAAGACATGAAATAAATAAAAAATAAAAAGATAAAAAGGAAAAGGTAAAGGATGAAGAGTAAAATGTACCAGATACCTGGTAAAGGGTACCAGATACCGGATAAAATGTACCAGATACCAGATACTAGATAAAAGGTCACCAGATACCAGAAAAAAGCTACCAGATATCTGGTAAAATGTACCAGACACCAGCTAAAACGTACCAGATACAAGCTAAAATGTACCAGATACCTGGTCAAGGGCCACCAGATACCAGGTTAAATGTGCCAGATACCTTGTAAAAGGTACCAGATACCAACTAAAATATACCAGATACCAGGTAAAAAGGTCACCATATACCAGAAAAAAAGTTACCAGATATCTGGTGAAAGGTACCAGATACCAGCAAAATGTACCAGATAACTGGTAAAGGGTCACTAGATACCAGGTAAAATCTACCAAATACCTAGTAAAAGGTACCAGATATCAGGTAAAAGGTACTAGATATCAGGTAAAGGGTACCAGATACCAGGTAAAGGGTACCAGATACTAGCTAAAATATACCAGAAACCAGGTAAAAGGTACCAGGTACAAGCTAAAATGTACCATATACCTAGTAAAGAGTCACCAGATACCATGTAAAATCTGCCAAGTACCTGGGAAAATGTACCAGATATCATGTAAAAGGTACTAGATACCAGCTAAAATCTACCAGATATTCGATAAAAGTTCACCAGATACCGGATAAAATGTAAGTAAGTAAAGTTAGCGACCATAGTCGAGGGTGACCCGAAGGCTCCCTTTTCGATAGCTACTACACCAAGGTGTAGGGGAGGGCGCTACTCCATTCCCTGGATTGCTCCACTTTACCCTTGAACCGTACCTTATAATGCTGAGTGTTAAGCAAGGTGGTATCAAGTTCCATTTTTAAAGTCTTTGGTATGACTCGACCTGGGATTGAACCCAGGTCTCCCGGGCCATTGGCGAACACTCTAGACACCGGTTACCAGTTAAAAGGTACCAGATATCAGGTAAAAGGTACCAGATACTAGGCAAAAGGTACCAGATATCAGGTTAAAGGTACCAGATACTCTAAGGTAAAAGATGAATAATGGGTTACCAGTAATCTCTGGCTGACCCGAACCAAACGAACAAACCAGTCCATTCTAAAATAGCAACACTTAAAAGTTTTGATAAATCATAATATAACTTGGATGCGTCACAATTTTTGAGCACAAAACTTTTAAAAAATGAGTTAGGGAAACTATGAAAAACAGCCCATTTAAGGAAATTGGCCAAAATAGGAAAGGCGTCTCACCGGAACCAAGCCTTGCTCACACGCTCTTCTGGGCCTCCGCCCGGCATTCGTACCAGACAGTTGTGTGCTTGTTACGACTCATTGACCTCAGAGAGCCGTCCCCTCAGGTCACTTCGGTGGGACTGAGTTTATTGCTTGGTGTCTGAGGTGCCCCATCTGGAGGATGCCGATGGAGTCAATAACTTTTTACTTGCTGCGCATGAGTCTTGATTCGTTCGAGGCTCCCACCATAAAACGGTCAGATGTCAGACAAATCCCGTCTCACCGGAACCCAAATTCGAACATTTTTAATTTGGATATTTTTCAGATAGGCAGGAGGATAAAAAATACCCCCCAACCACCAATTTCCTTAATTTCACAAATCATGGCAAATTTACTCAAATATTAATTAACTCTATCAGCATAACGATCTTGTAAAACCACCAAGTCTCCGACAGGACTAACTGCAAATGCGCGCTTTGCACCGTGAATTCGCTTGTATTAAGAAGCAAAACCAATGAAGATCTCAACATACGATATGGGTACTCTGAAAAACGCATCCTCTAGTCTAGTAATCTAACTTTGAAGTGAATAATTCTATAGTGCCAAACTGCCCGGATGAAGTCGACCGGTGCATTCGAGCCATTTCAGAAGAGAAAGGTTGAATGAACAAGTTGATGTATTCGATGTCGGTCGGAAGTAAACTGATGTCTGTTCTCCAGCCAAGAAGAGGAGGTCAATATTGGTTGGACAATGACCAAGGCTTGATGAGGTCAGTGGCTGGTCAACTACTGGTCAGTGTCGATACAACTGAAAAATGCTGCTGCATGTATACAGTAACAATAGATGATTGAACAAATCGGGTCCTGTCGCAAGATTTGATTATATGTTTGCGTTGGAAAAATCGAGGTTTCTTGCACCCCTCCTCTCTCTCTCTCTCGCTTTTTTTTTGTTCTGCCACAAGAGAAAATAAGAATAGAACCAGATTTTATACAACAATGGGTTATGTCTTATTTAGAAATTGATTTCAGTTAGGAGTAGCGATGTGGTGGAATAGTTACTAGCTGGTCAAAACGGATTCAACGGACAGGGTTCGAACACTGGTTGCGTATAATTTAAGATTATTTGAACGAGAACCGGTCAAATTATTGAATTAAGAAATCATATTAATTTTTGTTAAGCATCCAGTACATCGTAAATGATATCAAATTCATGGACCCCCCCACTCTCACTCTCTCTCTTTCTTTCTCTCTCTCTCTCTCTCTCTCTCTCTCTTATATATATATATATATATATGAATTTAGAAATAAATGATAAATATATATAACCGGCCCATTGGACTAGTGGGTAGAATGTTCGTCAGTGGCCCGTAGTTCAATCTCAGGTCGACTCATACCAAAGACTCAAAAATTGTACTTGATGCCGCCTTGCTTAACACTTAGTATCATAAGTTACAGATCAAGGGTAAAGTGAGGCAATCTGGGAAAAAAGTAGCGCTCTCCTCTACACCTCAGTGTAATAGCTAATGAAAAGGGAGCCTTCGGGTGGCCCTCGAATACGGTTGCCACCTTTACTTAAATATATATGTATACATATATATCAATATCACTTTTAATAAGAAGAACTAAAAATCTAAAATATCGTGCCAAATTCATATCCTCCTCGGAAACAATCTTTAATGCTGTTGTGACTTTGAAGGGCCAGAAATGAATAACACAAAGAGATGTAAGGTTTACAGCAGTATATATTTACGGAGATACAGACGGTAACGGTTACCGGTAACTGACTAGACTTGTTTATCGATTTTGTGACTATTCATAGTGTCGGAGAGGGTCCATGCAGTGATGTCATTGGGTATAACACCATAACAAATGCCGAACTTAAAAACAAAAACAAAAAAAAAAACTCTCATTCACAATGTTTTCCCAAACGACACTGTTAACAAACAAATAAAACGCGCCATCAAACATATCAACTCTAATTACAATGGAAATAATACTATATCAAACTTTCCTAAACACACTGTAAAGTACACTGCCTCTCTACAGAGGGGTTAGACCCCACCCTAAAGAGTGTCCTAGATATGACACGAAACAATCTGATGGTAAGGTTCCAGTGATGCTGGAATTTTGGGGAATGTGGAGCACCCCTTCATTGCCATCGCTCCCAGCCCCAATCTGGTCCGGAGTGGTAGCATTTCATACGTTCCTATCTATGGGTCAAATAGAACAAAACAGTGTACTTATACTAAACTGAATTGTTTGAAATAGAACTGATTATTCATATAAAAATTGATTTGGCATTAAATAACCTACAAAGGCTGATATGCCATAAAACCCACACAGCCAACCAACCAACCTAAACACATTAAACTATTTTTCGTAACCAGGTGCACAAACACTATAAACTCGATTAAATAGCACTAAAAATCTAACACACAATAATGTCTCCCTGACCGACACTTACAAAAAAAATAAAACTAATTATATATTATCCCAAATTCCAAACAGTTGACGTAATCTCTTATAAATTCTCTCTGTTGAATAATCATTTCAGTTGTATACAAATTTAAATATCTTCTTGAAAAATGCTTCTCCAATGAAATAATTACCAAGATTGGCTTGACTTCAACGACTGTCGAGACGCTTAACACTCCACCTATCCGACGCTAATTTAATCTTTCAACATCATAAAATACATTCGTGCTCCTCCACCAAATACCGAAAAATTCTCACTGAAATTACAGCTATAAAAACATCCAAAAGAAAAAAACAAAAAAAAAAAAAAAAAACTTCAAATTCTTGAAGCTTTTTCAATAAGGATAAAAAAAAAAAACAAGATAAATTTGAATGTAGCAGCTTCGTTCTGAAATACCTTTAACATTTTTTCCCATCAATTCTTCTTTTCATCTCCGATAAAGTTATCATCTTTTGTAAATCCCCCCCCACACTTGTTCTTTCGCCTACTCTTTAAATAAATCCCTCTCACCCATCATTATATTTGTCATCTTAATGTCCGTTAATTAAAATTTTAAATTCAAAATTTAAATTTAAAATTCAAAATTTATATTCGTGCCAATTAATTCGGTTACCCTTCTATTGAAAAGTATGTACACATCACATGGTATCTTCCCATTTTTAAAATTTTATTCATTTCACCTCAAATCTCAAATTAATCCTATGTTTTGGTTAATTAAACATTATCTATGATAATTTATCTATAGTTTAAATTTATTCCTATGTCTACATCTAGCGATTAATTCACATTTGCGTTAATAATTTTTCAGTGTCTGGGTATATCATTATTTGTATTTTTTCTTCAAGGCATAGATTACATCTACTATCAAAGTATCAATATATATATATATATATATATATATATATATATATATATATAAGAAATGGAATAAGAAAAATGAAATATTTGAAAATCTCTAATAAAGTTTCAAAATAAGACCTCTTCATCCCACCCAATTCTTTATTGATTAAGAATAAGATAATCATAAAAACGTATATTGGAAATGTGGTCGCGATTGATTCTGAATATCTCGGACTTAAGTTGTTCACCAACATGCCTTGTTTTCGAAGAAGCTCGAGTCAGATAAGTCAAACCATTTTAAAGGTGTCTACCTCGGAACATTTAGGCTTTAAATGGAAGTTTCAAGGTGGTAAGATATCCACGATCAATCACAACTATATTTCCAAGCTAAAATCAAAATTTGTATAATAAAAACGATTATTATAACATGCGATTTATTTTTAAGAATTAAA
Source organism: Sepioteuthis lessoniana (assembly GCA_963585895.1). Lineage (NCBI taxonomy): Eukaryota > Metazoa > Mollusca > Cephalopoda > Myopsida > Loliginidae > Sepioteuthis > Sepioteuthis lessoniana. Next base: position 50,647,869 of record OY757941.1, on the reverse strand, counting down.
ATACAAACCCGAATACCAAAAGACACAAAATAGAATTAAACGATTTGTTTTTAAGAATTAAAATACAAACCCGAATACCAAAAGACACAAAATAGAATTAAAAATGCTAAACCTGAAAACAATACTTCAGGCGAATCCAGATTTGATTATTTTAACGTTCCAAAATACAAAACGTTTTGATTTGATACAATCGCTTGCTATTTAATCTGATTATTGACTATATACAAATTGTGGCTAAAGTGCAGGATTTTACATCGCAGTAAACGAGTTCGAACTCCAGTCGAACTAGTACTATCGAATAGAACTAAGTCTAACACCTATTATGAATTCGAAAATAATAAAAAGATCCTCCTCAACAAAAAGTTTACATGGTAAGTGTAATTTATACTTAGAAGAGAAAATATGTATATTAAGGTATTTAGATAAAAATTTGCTTAATTCTAGAAAAGAAATGATTTCGGCATGTAGACAGAGAACAAAATTTTTTGTATGATTTAACTTGATATACTATTATTAAAATAAAATATTTAACGACCTTTAATTATGTGATTTATATATCTTTAATTCAATATATTCATATATTGATCCATATTTTTTTTTACAAAATAGACAAATTAATTAATCAATTAAATATTTTTCTAATATAGAATACAATCAAATTTAGTTGATGAGACATAAACATATAATTTCATAATAAAATAAAATAAGAAATAAAAAATGATAATAAATAAAAAATAATACTAATCGACTTATAACGAGTAGGAATTATACCAATACTACACCGGTTTTTTATTACACCGTTTTTGTTTTTTGCTATAGATAAACACAAGGTTAAGAATCGAATATTAAATCTTTATATTATATATATTATGAAATATTAGTTATATTTATAAAATATCTTTTACTGATTAATTCTTTACTTATTATAATTATTTAACGTTCGATATGGGAATTACTTATCAATTCTTTGTTTATTACGATTGATTTAACATTTGATATACTAAATTATTCTTAAATTTTCATCATACAACGTGGGAAAGCACGTGCAATACCCTGTCCTCATCAGCCGCCAACCAGGGGTGATAACACAGTTTCGGTAGTTCAAGGCGGTACTGCCACTTCTGGCGCTACCAAGCAGCTTTTGCCACCGGACAGGGTATTTTCAGTTATATAAATAACATGAATTTTTATGATAATTTGAATAACTAAAATTAGTTTTAGTAAATTAAGATAGAATTATTGTAATATATTTTAATATTGATAGATAATAATAGTCTCATTAAAAGTAGAATATAAATTTGATAATTGTCTTAAATTGGAATCATTTTGAGATGAGGCTGCTTAATCTGTGAATTAATTTTTATTTATTGCGGACTTTTTGTCCTCATCTTGGTAGTTTTTGTGTTGTTTCTTCTTTCACTATGTTTTGGCCAAATTTCCCCTCTGGCCTTCTTCAGGTGATTTACCGAGACCTCGGATAGGAATTCTGAGTCTTGTAAACGTATCCCCAGTAATTACTGCCTTCCATAGTTGTTGTCTATCGCACCACGTTTTTGACCAAGTAAACTTCTGGCCGGCTTGGGTAGGATTTGATCTTCTGACAATGCTCACCTGGAACTGTAGAGACTCACGCCTCTATCCACTGCGATAGACAACAACTATGGAAGGCATTAATTACTAGAGATACGGTTACAAGACTCAGCATTCCTATCCGAGGTCGCGGTAAAACACCTGAAGAAGGCCAGAGGTGAAATTTGGCCGAAACGTAGAGAAAGAAGAAACAACACAAAAACTACCAAGATGAGGACAAAAATTCCGCAATAAATAAAAATTAATTCTCAGACTATAAATTTAATCTATAGATTTAAAAGGTTGCGTACCACAATTTACTTTTTCTGGGATTAGGTCTTTTAATTTTCGGTTTTATGAAAATTAAGAGTAACAGTGTTTTCTTAATAAGATTATGCAAATATCATATAAATGGAAAATAATATGTAATAGATATTCAATATATTCAACTTTTATTAATTTCTTGACTAAAGAATATGATAAAATATCTTAATTAAGAATTATTTTAATTTAGAATAATAAAAATGAGGAATTTTTTTCAAATCCCATTTTCGCCGGAAGCAATATAAAAATATCTAAAGAAAAATTCTAAATTATTCATGCAAGGAAGGTTTTTAAAAAATTATAATAACCTGAAATAAATTTTATAATGATACCAAGGAAGGGTTAGGTTAGGTTAGGATTAGGGTTAGGGTTAGGGTTGGGGTTGGGGGTTAGGTTAGGATTAGGGTTAGGGTTGGGGTTGGATTAGGGTTAGGGTTAGGGTTGGGGTTAGGGTTAGGGTTGGAGTTAGGGTTAGGGTTGGGGTTAGGGTTAGGGTTAGGTTAGGGTTAGGGTTAGGTTAGGGTTAGGTTAGGGTTGGGGTAAGGGTTAGGGTTGGGGTTAGGGTTAGGGTTAGGTTAGGATTAAGGTTAGGGTTAGGTTAGGGTTGGGGTTAGGGTTAGGGTTGGTGTTAGGGTTAGGGTTAGGTTAGTATTAGGGTTAGGGTTAGGGTTGGGGTTAGGGTTGGGTTAGGGTTAGGGTCCAAGCTAAAGTTTTTTCTTTTTGCCTTTATATAAAAGGATATATATATATATATATATATATATATATATATATATATATATATATATATATATATATATATATATGGCTGACAATGCTTGATCTACTCGTGGAAATAAAACAATTGAAATAAAGATGAAAGAAATCCGAGTGAAAAATGAATGATGGGAGACAATGTTTGATGTAATGAAAATTCCAGATAATATTACTACTAGTGGAAATAAAACAATTGAAATGAAGATGAAAGAAATCCTTCTGAAAAATGAATAATGGTTGACAATGTTTGATCTAATGAAAATTCCAGATAATATTACTACTAGCGGAAATAAAACAATTTAAATAAAGATGAAAGAAATCCTAGAAAAAATGAATAATGGTTAACAATGCTTGATCTAATGAAAATTCCAGATAATATTACAACTAGTGGAAATAAAACAATTGAATTAAAGATGAAAGAAATCCTAGAAAAAATGAATAATGGTTGACAATGCTTGATCTAATGAAAATTCCAGATAATATTACTACTAGTGGAAATAAAACAATTGAAATGAAGATGAAAGAAATCCTAGTGAAAAATGAATAATGGTTGACAATGCTTGATCTAATGAAAATTCCAGATATTATTACTACTAGTGGAAATAAAACAATTGAAATAAAGATGAAAGAAATCTTAGAAAAAATGAATGATGGTTGACAATGCTTGATCTAATGAAAATTCCAGATATTATTACTACTAGTGGAAATAAAACAATTTAAATAACGATGAAAGAAATCCTAGTGAAAAATGAATACTAGTCAAAACTGTTAATTATGAGGACTGACAAAGCAAGTAGAATTAGAAAGATGAAGGATAAAATCAAAGACATTAGTGGGCTTTCTATCGTTGCATCAATTCGCTTTTGAAACCCAAGTTGAGAACAAGTGATAACCTCTAACTACGCAACATTACCTTCAAGGAACGAAGATAAGGGGTTGGATGTTTGGATGAGTATGGACGAGTTTGAGCGAATGTGAATGCTCAATTTACAACGCATGCGTAATGTAGGTCTTACCAGTTAAATGAGGCGAATGTCGTTGTGTTCGTCTACAATCAAAATCAAAAAAGTCTGTAAAGACGGATTGGTATCAGTCATATTTATCGCGCGTCTTCGTGTCATATCTGCGGTTGCATGAAGGTATTTACTAATTCCTAGCATTGCAAACTGAGGAAGTACATTTTCAACAGAGCAGCCATATTGTTTATTTTCCTATCCACGCAAAAAAATTAAGGATCGTGGAATAATGATCCGGGAATTACGACAAAAAGCAACAGAAATTAAGATGAAAGAAACTAGTAATCTCTCTCTCTCTCTCTCTCTCTCTCTCTCTCTCTCTCTCTCTCTCTCTGTATGTGTTTCCACAAATAACTTTTTCTTCTGATGATGTCCAGAGATCAAAACTGGCTGAGAACTGTCAAAAATATAGATGATATTCCTATATGTCTGGTTTGGTTTCTTTGTTTATTGACGTATCAAACTTCGCGGATTATTTAATGCCAAAGACATCTTAGAAGAAGAAAAGCAGTGATACTATTTAACCTATAGCTGACGGGATAAGGGAGTTCATGCCTTTCCTTAGAGTATTACTCTGAAAGTGAACGTAATAGAACTCGTTTACTTCGAGGCCGCAGTCCAGCTCTTTAACCATAACCCCAATGTGGACTCCTTATTCGTATTAAACAGGAATATATCTGAAACTGTTGACTAAAAACTCTTAAAACTCAACAAGACAAAAAATGTAAATATAAATGTACGGTTAATTGGATTTCTTGACCTCTAGGTCAAGGCTCGACAACTTTTTGGAGTGAGGTGGGGGGGGGGGCAAACAGCTATGTCTTTTTATGGCGGGGGACAGTGTTAAAAAATATGTAAGTAAATTTTCTGGAGTTTTAAAGCAAAACTAGGAATTTTATATAATTTAATTTTAACAAGTCCCGTCATTTTACTGCAGGAATAAAAAAAAAAAAAAAAAAAAAAGGAAATTCCTTACAACAAACGAAATACAATCAGAAATGGTAAATAAATTTGATGAGACACTTATTTCTGTTTATTGCGCGATAACTTCTCCACTTTAGATGAAATATTTGTCAATGTCAGAAGCAAAACATCATCCAAGTGGTCGTCACACAACTTTATTCTTAAATGACTTTTAGTATATTTAATTTTGGTTTTGTTTTGTTTTATGGCATATCAACCAGTGTAGGTTATTTAATGCCAAATCCATTTTATACATATAAACAGTTCTAAATAATTTAGTTTAGCATAAGTTCACAGTTTAAATGTCAAAACAGTTTTATTTTAAATGATTCAGTATTTCATTTTGAAAAAAAGTTGTTCACAACCATATGAACTTCCAAATAATGATATAATCAGTTTCGCATTTGTCAAGATGATTTTCCGCTTAGCAATTTATATATTTTTTGTCGAAGTCAGTTATGGATTCGAACTGAAATTTTGATTTTAAAGATTCGTCGCACTGTAAGTCAATTGTAATGTAATGTAATGTCAACCCAATGTAAGACGGCGGGCCGGACGAAAATCACTCGAATAGTCGGATATGGCCGGCGGGCCGGGGGTTGCCGACCCCTGCTCTCGGCATAAAATAGACTTAGGCAAGTCGACATGCCGTTAAAACCAATCCTCTTGCCAACGGATCTGGGTAGGTTTGCCGAATTCAATTGATCCAACGTGCTCATTCAATGCGTTCGATTCTCACTGATTGCTGTTACAAACTTTTTCTTGTGTTGAGACCAAAGTTTAATGAATGACAACTGGTATAAATAAATTTCTACATTTTCTTTTTTTAAGTAGAGGAATGATATTGTGAATTGAATTACCAAGACCAGAACGTCCGGCGAACACTGGACAGCTATTTCGACCTTATTAGGTCTCATTAGCAGTGTATACCGCGATCTCTACCACAGGAAATGGAAGACCACAGATTTGGCGTCATTTGTGTGCAATATGAACTGTGGCTCAGTTGTAGAGTTTCGGCACTGCAATCCGTGGTCACTGGTTCGATCTCCAGTGGTGGAGATCACTGTATACACTCCTGATGAGACCTAATAATGTCGAAACTGCTGTCCAGTGTTTTCGTGTGTTAGTGTTCGCCAGATTTTCTAGTCAGTAATTCAAATTACAAAATAAATTTGTCTTTCGGAGGTGGAGTGAGTGTCCGTGGTGTAGTTGCTACTGTGCTGAACTGTGACATCCTAGTAAGCAAGTTCGAACTCTAGTCGTGCGTGCTATTTGGGAAATGTATGAATGCCCTTATTCCTTCCCCTCCAAGGCTACGGGTTTTAGAACCACAACTGCTCTTCGACAAGGATGGTTTTGGCATTAAATAACCTACGAAGTTTGATATACCATTAAAACAAAGACCCACCCCCTCCAAAAAAAAAAAAACCCAATATTTTTTCCTGCCTTTTTTGGTTTAGATTAATTGGTGTCGCTTATCAAGCATTTTTTCGACACTGCTACTTTTGTTTATTCTTTTGTTATCATAATAATTATTTGTGAGTGTGGTGACGGCGATGGAGGTGATGGGATCGGTTAGGGTCATGGGGTTAAGTAGAATAGCACATTTCTCTTCCGGTTTGATGTTCCCGCTATTTTGTCGATCCATTCCCAAGTTGATTTTGCGTTCAGGCTTTTGTTTTCTGAATTAGTGATACGACAGAAATGTCAGGAATTGGCGCGCTTTCAAAGCCAAATTCCCATCAACTATGGGAGAGCCTCAAGATATATTCAATCGGCAAGGTTTTCATTCATTCATGACTCGTCACAATCCCTTTTTTCTTGATTTTTCTTTCCTTTTTATTGCGAAGATTAAATCTATAAAATAGGGGGTTAAAACACGAATATTGTAACCGCCGTAGATGATTACCTCCACCCAATGACATTAAACTGCATCTGATAGTGAGGTTCCTCTTCTGGAGCTCTGGGTAGTGTGGAGTACCTTTTTATTGTCATTACTCCTAGCTCTACTCCAACCCAGAATATTAGTGCCAGTTAGGGCCCTATCTATGAGTCAAGTAAATCCGTTTAAAAATTATTAGTATTAGATAAGAGTACTTGAAACCATATAACTATGTGCAAACAAATGCTTAAGAAATAGAAATAATTACTTGCAACCATATTATTACTTGTATTAGATAAGAATACTTGAAACCCTATAACTGTGTGCAAACAAATGCTTAAGAAATAGAAATAATTACTTGCAACCATATTATTACTTGTATTAGATGAGAATACTTGAAACCCTATAACTGTGTGCAAACAAATGCTTAAGAAATAGAAATAATTACTTGCAACCATATTATTACTTGTATTAGATAAGAATACTTGAAACCCTATAACTGTGTGCAAACAAATGCTTAAGAAATAGAAATAATTACTTGCAACCATATTATTACTTGTATTAGATAAGAATACTTGAAACCCTATAACTGTGTGCAAACAAATGCTTAAGAAATAGAAATATATACTTGCAACCATATTATTACTTGTATTAGATGAGAATACTTGAAATTCTATAACTGTGTGCAAACAAATGAGTATAAATGAATAGAAATAGTTACTTGAACTCATATAATTATTTGCATTATATAGGAATACTTGAAACCATGTAACTGTGTGAAAACAAGTGATTATTATTAAATAGAAATAATTACTTGAAACCATATTTTTATAAGCATCAAATAGGAATACTTAAAACCATATAACTGTGTGTAAACAAATGTTCTTTAGGAAAGGTACCCCGCAAAAACAATTACCGACGCCGACTATGCCGATGACACAGCGATTCTGGAAAATGCACCCGCCCAAGCCGAAACCCGAAGCAAGGAAGTGATATTCTCCCTATGGACCCCTGCACATGGCCGAGCTAAAGCAGGGCGACCAGCTCGAACCAACATATAGCAGCTCTGTAAAGATACGGGATGTAGCCCTGAGGACCTGCCAGAAGCGATGAATGATAGGGAGGAGTGGCGAGAGAGAGAGAGTCAGCGATATCTGTGTTGGTGGCACGACATGATGATGATGATGATGATGATGATGATGATATAATTATTTGTATTAGATAGGAATGCTTGAAACTGTATAACTGTAAATGATTCCTTTAGGTATGAATAATTGAAATCGTATAATTGGGCGGAAAAAAAACTATTAAGAATCAACGATACAAATTCTAATATTAACGTACAAAGTATGCAATTCCCTAACTGCTTGGCATAAAATAACTCTTGAAGAGTTGTCATGCCGTTAACATAAGTCTATCTATCTATCTATCTATCTATCTATTACAAACTGTTCATATCTATCTATCTATCTATCTATCTATCTATCAAATAGCTCTCTTCTATCGCCATGTTGTGGGTATTTCTGCTCAGGGGTCTGGCAATAAACTGCATCTTCACCTCTATTTTGGAGGAATGATTTTCTGAGACTGGACATGAGGAAATTTGCGCCTCCGAGTCAAGCGAAAATTCCCTGGAAATTAAATAGTGAGAACGAACCGTATCTATTGCTGACTTTGTGAGTAGTTCTTTTACTGAGATCGTCGAATATAGGCAAAAGAAGACCACTTCAAAGGATTTAGTGGAAACTAAGAGTTGGATTAGTTTATTTTCATGCTTATATTTTCTGAAGCGGTGGATGAATTCGAACTTCACATGCTGCCCTCATCCCTAAATGCTCATTGTTTCCGTAGAGATTCCTCTCTCAAGGAGATCCTCAAGCTTTTTATTTTTAATGAGACAAGTTAAGCCCAAAAATGGTTTTATTTATCATACTAAATACAAGTCTTTCTAAGACACATTAGAGGGTGCCCTCATGGTGTAATGGTTAAAGCAATGGACTGCAGAATCATAGTAAGCGAGTTCGAACTCAAGTCACCCTATTACGTTCACTTTTGGACAAATACCCTTGGGAAAGGTATGAACCCCCTTATCCTCCCAGCTATGGGTTAAATAGTACCACTACTGTTCTTCTAGGAGAATGGCAACCTACAAGGTTGATATGCCATTAAACAAAGAAACCAAACCTAGGACACATTAAATACAAATTAAGAAAAAACAAACACACGCAAGCCCCCCCCCCCACAAAACCTTTTACTTTTCATTCATCAAAATGACCCCCACTGGCCGCTATAACTGCTTTACAAATTCGTAGCATTCTTTCTATAAAACACTAGGTAGACTGAAGATAGTTCTGCCCAGCTTTCCTGCAAGAGTTGCCAGAGATTAACTGAACTTGGTTGTTTTGCTCTGACTTATCTGTCCAGTTCATCCCACACCAGTTCAATGGGATTTAAGTCTGCAGATTGCACCGGCCAATACATCAGTTGAAGGACTTACTGTTCCTCCTAGCTTTTAACGTACCTCTGGTAGAATTTACTAGTATGCTTTGGGTCACTATCTTGCATGAGTACAAATCCTTGACTCACAAGCCGAACGGATTCAATTTGTCTTCATCTGGTACAAATCCCCGACTTTGCAATTGGCAAAAGCCCTCCACACCTTAACAGAACCTCCTCCATACTTTACAGTTGGTGTGATACAAAGGATTGCAGCTCTTTCACCAACTCTTTGATACACATAGACCCTCTTATTTGAGCCAAAGATTTCGAACTTTGATTCGTCAGTCCAAAGGACTTTATTCCACTGCTCAATTGTTCAGTCTTTGTTCACCTTGGCCCACTGGAGGCTTTTGCCATTGTTTTGCTTCTTCAGCAATAGTTTCTTGCCAGAAATTCTGCCATATAGGCCAGCTTCACATCGTCTTCTACTTACAGTGGATGTTGACACATTTTTTTTCACAACATTGGTTCAATTGTGAAGTGATGACTCTGATGAAATTGTCCTCTGCATAGGTAAAACAGGTCGTATCTAGCAAGCAGTAAATCAACAGAATATAGTCTAATGTGAGTTCCAGTGAAGATATATTGTAACTTTCGGAAAACGTTTTATTTATGCTTAGTACTAAAAAAGAAAAACGCCTTCAAATCGATTTTTCAAAAGATATCGGGTTGGCCTAGCGGTTAGAGTGTTCGCCAATCGCCCGGGAGACCTGGGTTCAATCCCAGGTCGAGTCATACCAAAGACTCAAAAAACGGTACTTGATGCCTCCTTGCTTAACACCCAGCATTATAAGGTACGGATCAAGGGTAAAGTGGAGCAATCCAGGGAAAGGAGTAGCGCCCTCCCCTACACCTTGGTGTAGTAAGCTATCGAAAAGGGAGCCTTCGGGTCACCCTCGACTATGGTCGCCTACTTTACTTTACTTTACTAAGGTCAAAGTTACTGAGGAAGACTTTATTTAATATTTAGTACATCACTTATGAGCTTGTCCTTGCTTCTCCAGCAGTGTCCTGCATGTCTGGTTCGTTTAATTTGGATAGTTTTCGTGATGGAAGGTAGGTGGCCGTATAGTTGGTGCTTTGTGGGGTGTTGCCTCCAGGACTTGTTCAATATTGCTCGCAACATTCTTGTGTAATTGCCGTCTAGCTTTTCCTCCAGCCGTTTTGTTAGCGTCCAAGTCGTGCATCTATATAGCAGTATCGATACGACCGCTGCTTGGAAGAAACTGCGTTTCATTTTATCGGTCAGGTGTGACTTCCATATGATCTATAGCTTATCGATAGCTGTCCATGCCTTTGTTAGCCGCGTGTCGATGTTTTTTCGGTTGATGAGACACTGCTTCCTAGGTAGGTGAACTTGTCTACCAGTTTCAGAGAGCTTCCGTCTAGTGTGGAAATGTCGCCTGTCAAGCAATAATATAGTTTAAAGTATTCTTATCTAATACTAATAATTCAAGCAGTATTATAGTTTCAAGTATTCTTATCTAATACTGATAATTCAAGCAGTAATATAGTTTTAAGTATCCCGATCCAATTATTCTAACAATTAAGTCGTTTTAAGTAACTATTGTTTTGGTTTAATTTCGTTTATCAGTTAAAAAAGAAAAAAAAAAAGAAATTTAAAAAAAATAGAAAAGAAATCTAGTTTTGTATATGGCGGACCCTATCGTGAGAAAAACGAAAACGAGTCTCGTTTGGACAAAATCAAAATCATAGACGTGGCAAAATGGCGACAAAATAAAAAAAAATGAAGCAATCAGTTCATTTACAGTCAACAAAGAAATATATGAAATCAATCAACACAGAATAATTCACTTGATTGTGGCTTCCAATTCTCAACAGAAACAAAAACTGCGAAAGAAATTTCCATAAAGAAATATATGAAAGAAATTTCATGTAAATATTTTGTTTTGATTTACGCTTTGGTGGAAACCAAATGAAAAGTCTTTAACTTGACAGAAATGCATATTATACGGGAGGAAGGTTTTAAAAAAAAGGTGTTAAATAACATACATGCGCGCATGCGCGTGCATAGAAAGGAAGAAATTGCGGGAGGAATTTAGAAAGAAAGAAAGAAAGAAAGAAAGAAAGAATCCTAATGTGAGAAAAAAAGAATACACAGTACAACTGAAAGTGCAAAAGAAAGAAAGAAAGAAAGAAAGAATCCTAAGGTGAGAAAGAAAGAATACATAGTACAACTGAAAGTGCGAAAGAAAGAAAGAAAGAAAGAAAGAATCCAAAGGTGAGAAAGAAAGAATACACAGTACAACTGAAAGTGCGAAAGAAAGAAAGAAAGAAAGAAAGAAAGAAAGAAAGAAAGAATCCTAAGGTGAGAAAGAAAGAATACATAGTACAACTGCAAGTGCAAAAGAAAGAAAGAAAGAAAGAATCCTAAGGTGAGAAAGAAAGAATACATAGTACAACTGAAAGTGCAAAAGAAAGAAAGAAAGAAAGAAAGAAAGAATCCTAAGGTGAGAAAGAAAGAATACACAGTACAACTGAAAGTGCAAAAGAAAGAAAGAAAGAAAGAAAGAATCTTAAGGTGAGAAAGAAAGAATACATAGTACAACTGAAAGTGCGAAAGAAAGAAAGAAAGAAAGAAAGATATTACACCCGAAGATTTCGTTCAGTTTTGTTTGGTGGCAAAAGTTCTGAAAAATATCTCGGCAATTGCAAAGCAATTTATTTAAACGTCACAAAACAATTAAAGATGATGGGAGGGAGTAAAGTGAAATTGTCGTTGGGCGATTTTAGGGACTCGATGATCTTTGTGGGTTTGGGAGTCTGCTCAATTCCAAAGGCTTAAGTCGGTGTTAAAACACACACACACACAAGCACAAAATAAAAATGAAAACTTTGTAATCCCACAGAACCTAAACATGAGACTCTTAGAAATAAGACGATTAGGATTTCAGGTTTTAGAAGAAGCAGGTGGTGTTTGCTACAAAAGCCGATTACTGGTGCTGAAAGTCAAAGATCTATCTCAGCCAGTATCTATCTATCTATCTATCGACAGACAAAATAAGACTGGGATAGATAGATAGATAGATAGATAGATATAAAAAGGCTTAATATAACATTCTCTCTCTCTCTCTCTCTCTCTCTCTAGATAGATAGATAGATAGATCATATTCATGAGTATTTGTACAAATAGCCCATTCTCTATCTATCTATCTATCTATCTATCTATTCTACCCTGTTCATTATTAATATAACCATCTTGTCGCTGTTAGCTTTATTTTTGAGACCAAATCAATCAACCATGAGAAAAATATATCCAGCCAATGTTTAAGAATAAGACGCAGATTATTCTGTAGAAATCCTTTCTGCTCTCTTGATGAAACAATATGCCACATTTTTATTGACTTTACTTGTTACACACACACACACACACACACACATACATATATATATATATATATATATATATATATATATATATATATATATATATATATAAACGAGGGTCGTTAAGAAAGGAGAGCATAGCTGAACAAATAATATATATATATATAAGTAAAAAAAGATTGTTGAATCTAAGATTACTCCTAATTACAATACTATTAAACAAAGAAACAGTTTTTGAAACTTATATATAGATATATATATATATATAATGCTATATTTAGATAATAAAGAGTGCCCTCTCAGTGATAGATGATCTATATCTAATTTGAAATACCGTTGACTGTGTCAACGGTGTTTGGTGTCTCGCCTATGAGATCATTAAATCAGGTGATGGACTTTGTCTCATAATCCCATAGACGAAAAACTGACAATCTTCCAGTGCTGTTGTCTCAACAGCTGTTGAGTCAACGGTATCCCAAAATTAATATATATATATATATATATATATATATATATATATATATATATGTGTGTGTGTGTGTGTGTGTGTGTGTGTGTGTGTGTGTGATTTTGATGTAGGGGTTAAATATCTTTTGGGAGGTCGGAGATTTTATACATAAGGTAAAGAAACAGTGGTGCCACCAACGAAGTCTTCAGCGGATGATCAATCTGAGATCCTGTATTAGTTTGGTTCGGTTTGATTTGGTTTTATGGCATATCAACCATTGTTGGTTATTTGATGCCAAATCCTGTTTATATATATCTATATCTATATATAGAATATATGATTTGTAAACCCATTTTGTAAATATACACGAATAATGATCCAAAGAAATGATCTAACAATTCAAATTAGCATAAGTCATTTGTTTGTAAAGTTTAGATGTTAGAACAGATCTATTTGACCCATAGATAGGACTTTATCTTGTGGACCTCGGAGCGATGGAAATGAAGGAGAACTCCACATTCCCCAAAGTTCCTGCATTACAGGAGCCTCACCATCAGATTGTTTAATTTTATATCCAGGACACTTGTTGGGGAGGTCTTACCCCTTTGTGGAGATACAGTCGATGAATTCTTGAACCCCAGCCGACTAAGCTAAGTCAGGGGTCCGGGTTGAAGCACAATTCCCACTAAGCCAAAGAGCCCATTCAATAACTTGACTTTGGCAATTGTCGCTCAGATTGTTGGAATGCCAGTTGAAGATGATACGTCATCAGGGAATTATTTGTATTCAGAACATTCCATTTAGTGTACATGAGCTCATAAAATAAAGCATTAATTTGATTATGCAAAATTTTAGATTGTAACGAGATGACAACATCAAGACGACAAAATGTATATATATATATATATATAGAGAGAGAGAGAGAGAGAGGGAGGGAGAGGGAGAGAAAGACAAATTTTTGCTTGGTAAGACCAACAAACAATCTCTTTAAAAAAAAAAGTAACCACTGCTCCAAAAACGAAACAAATGCGGAATAGGAATGAAAAAAGTTGATTCAAAAACTTGGTAAATACAATGAAATGTAGTTTCACGAGAAGAATTTTTAAAATTTATATATATCTAAAAATGCCGAATATATATATATATATATATATATATATATATTGGATGAAAAGGCGTATTATGCCGTTTCATCAACAATGAAAGGCTCAATATGGATCAATACTTTTGTAGGGTTTTATGGAATATCAAGCCTTGTTTAATGCCAAATCTTGTTTTGAGTACATCAAATTGCACTATATGTATATATATATATATATATATATAAAGTAAAGTGGGCGAACTTAGTCGAAGGTGACTCGAAGGCTCATTTTTTAATAGCTACTACACCGAAGGGTAGGGTAGGGAGCTAGTCCATTCCCTGGATTGCTCCACTTTACCCTTGATACGTACCTTATAATGCTGAGTATGTAAGGTGGCATCAAGTACAATTTTTGAGTCTTTGGTATGACTCGACTTTGATTGAACCCCGGTCTCCGAAGCTCCTGGCGAACATTCTAACAAATACATATATATATATATGGAGAAATGGTAGATTTTGTTAAATCTGACAAGATAATAAAAATTAGGGGAAAATTGGATAAATCAAACACTTACAACGGGTTTAGTAGTAATATTTCGTTCTTCATTCGTTTACAAAACATTATATATATCATCATCATCATCATCATCATCATGTCGTGCTGCCAGCACGGATATCCCTGATCCTCTCTCGCCACTCCTCCCTATCGTTCATCGCCTCTGGCAGGTCTTCAGGGCTACATCCTGTATCCCCACAGAGCTGCTGTATGTAAGTTCGAGCTGGCCGTCCTGCTTTTGCTCGGCCTTATGTGGGGGTCCATTCGAGTATATCACTTATGAGCTCGTCCCTGCTTCTCCAGCAGTGTCCTGCATGTCTGGTTCGTCTAACTTGGATAGTTTTCGTGATGGGAGGTAAGTGGCCGTATAGTTGGTGCTTTGTGGGGTGTTGCCTCCAGGACTTGTTCAATATTGCTCACAGCACTTTTGTGTAATTGCCGTCTAGCTTTTTCTTCAGCCTTTTTGTTAGCGTCCAAGTAGTGCATCCATATAGAAGTATCGATACGAACACTGCTTGGAAGAAACTGCGTTTCATTTTATCGGTCAGGTGTGACTTCCATATGATCGATTGCTTATCGATAGCTGTCCATGCCTTTGTTAGCCGCGTGTCGATGTCTTTTTCGGTTGATGAGACACTGGTTCCTAGGTAGGTTATTTTATCTACTAGTTTCAATTTCCACACGAGATGGAAGCTCTCTTATATATATATATATATATATATATATATATTGATTTGAAAAAGAATAGTTTGTAGGTAACATTTTAAACAAGCCAGTGCTCATTTGTTTGCTCACAATTAAATGGTTCTAAGAATTGTTATCTAACACTTAATATTCTATTCAATATCAGCTATTTGTTTTCAAACCGTTAAACGATTAAAAAGTTCTGTTTGGCCTATAGATAGGACCCTAACAGGTACTGCTACACTGAATCAGTGGACCTGGGAGTAATGGCAATGACGGGGTACTCTACATTCCCCAACGCTCCAAGACTAGAGCCGAACCATCAGATACAGTTCTGTATAAAATCGAGGACACTAATAAGGTGGGGTCTTACTCCTTTGCAAAGATGAAGTTAGCGTATTTTATAGCCTCAGCTAACAGGGCTGTCTATATCAATAGATAGGTATGAAGTGACTAAGATAGATAGATAGATAGATAGATGTTATATAACATATGACATGGGAAAGGTATGAATCCAATTATTCTCCCTGTAGCTATGGGTAAATAGTAGGGCAGACTGGGTTCTTCAGCCTTGGTGAGGCAACTAGTATAGAAGAAGGAAAACTCTGAATTCAAACCTGTTAAACTCCGGTTAAAAAATTGACCTTGTGTCATATCCTGCCCGAGCGGAGGGGTTGGGTAAATGTATATACAACATATGACATGGATTTTCGGTTCGTTCTTAGTGACCCCGTGTGCTTTGGCAAGTTGTCACATTTTGATTAGTAAACAGGAAGATGACAGCGCGTCAGGGCACTCAGGTCGTGTAACCGGAAGAAGGCCACGTGATGAGAACCACGTGGTCAGATTTAGACAGAGTGCAGAGAATCGCAGTCAAGCCAGGGACACGCAGCCGAACAGAGGCGTCTCGGCTTGCAAGGGGGTGCAAGCGTTGGCACCCTTTGGCTCCCAGAAAAAGGTATGGGACAAAAAGTCCCCTATCTGAGTATATGTCTCTCCCTCTATTTCTCAACTAATGACAAAGTATGGACCTCTTTTCGAAAATAAAATGAGAGTTTTATATTTATAAAGAAGTATGTTTCGTTCACTGCCAGGACTTGTTCAGGATTGCACGCAGCATTCTTGTGTAAAACAAGTCCTGGCAGCAACACCCCACAAGACACCAACTGTACGGCCACCTGCCCCCTATCACGAAAACTATTCAAGTAAGGCGAACCAGACATGCAGGACACTGCTGGAGAAGCAGAGATGAACTCATAAGAGATGTACTCTTATGGATCCCCACACATGGCCGCGCAAAAGCAGGACGACCAGCACGAACGTACATTCAGCAGCTATGTGAGGATACAGGTTGTTGTCCTGAAGACCTGCCTAGGGCGATGAACGATAGGGAGGAGTGGCGAGAGAGGGTCAGGGATATCCGTGCTGCCAGCACGATGATGATGATGATGATGATGTTTCGTTCATTCATTGAAGTTGTAAATGATCTTTGATTATGTTTCCGCTTGTATTTGTATTATGGCTATACATTGATAGTTAGATAGATGAACAGCCAACTTTTTTCTTGTTATACAAATTTTCCCTAAGTTTAAAATATAAAGATTTTACGCTTTTTACACATCCATCGTTGATTTAACATCACTAATATCATCCCTCATAGCCCTGATGATGGTTCATTAGAACCGAAACGCTATAGTGTCAACTTTTCTTCTCAATAAATCTCTCCTTCTACTTGGATTTCGACCGGCTCATTGCTCTAGTGGGTAGAGTGTTCGCCAATGGTCCGGGAGACCTGGGTTCAATCCCAGGTCGGGTCATACCAAAGACTTTAAAAACGGTACTTGATACCTCCTTGCTTAACACTCAGTAGTATAAGGTACGTATCAAGGGTAAAGTGGAGCAATCCAAGGAAAGGAGTAGAGCCCTTCCCTACACCTTGGTGTAGTAGCTATGGAAAAGGGAGCTTTCGGGTCGCCCTCGACTAAGGGAGACAACTTTACTTACTTTACTTACTCTACTTGGATTACCTTGTTATCAATTTTTCTTTACAAATTGTCGGATCACAATCCATTATTTACTTCGATAGATAGATAGATACTGTATAAATGCCTTATGCTGCGTGTTGTTTCGCCAGCTATACTTGTCATTTTTAGAGTTGAGAATTCTTTATTCATAGGTTACTCGACCAAAGTAGCTTTGTACCTTACTGAGACTTGGTAATTATTAATAGACGGAAAGGTATAACAATAATATGATAGTCTCTCGGAAGTATTTTCGAACTTGCTATCTTTTCTCATGAAGACGTGTTCAGAAGGAACAAAATTCGACACACAATACCAAATTGTTGTTGTGTGAAACCAGATAAGTATATTTGTCGCTGCCTCCAACGAGACAGGACTTGACATAAGGTCAAAAGCCCGAAGGCCGATTAAAGTGGGGATAAAGGGGAGGGGAAGGTCGGGAACGAGCCGAGATTCGAACCCTGCCAGTCATTGACCCACTAAGTGCAATGTAGGTCTAATGAGTCAAGCAGTATCACGGACCTAAATCTAGATCCGAGCACGTATGCTAGAATATAGCTTGAACTAGACCGTGAGGTCTAGTGCTATGCAAGGGGTGCATAGGGGACAAAAAAGCAGCTCGCCCACCCGGGGATGGCCCAACCGAAGTTGGGGGCCTTACGACTTCGAATCTGCCATTGGTTTCGATACCCCATCCAACACGAATGCCAGACGGCCCAGCAAAAGCCAGGTAAGTATATGTGTGAAACCAGATAAGACTCAAATTCTAGGCTCTTCAATTAATCATTAATATAATGTGGGATGATATTATTCAATGATTCAAGGGACGCAGGTCAAACTACTCGTGAAAATTATATGGTTAGAGCCATTATATATATAAATATATGTGTGTGCGCGCGCGCGTGCGTGCGAGCGTGTACGCGCGGGTTCGTGAGTGTAAAATTTCAATCAATTTTCCCAACAGAATGTGCTGGAGATGTTTTCATGATAATGTCACAATTGCCCAGAAGATAATGATACGATAATAAATTTAAAACAAGACTCCGGCCAGGTTAATTGGTTAAGTGGGTTTTATGGCATATCAACCCTTGTAGGTTATTTGATACCAAATCCGATTTACACACACACACACACACACGCACACTTACATATATATATATATATGTGTGTGTGTGTGTGTGTGTGTATGATTTTGGTAAAATTATTTTTAAACGAGCAAGAGCTCATTTCTTTGTACAGTTAAATGGTTTCAAATATTGCTATGTATTGTTTGCACACAGTTAAATGCTTGCAAGTATTCCCATTTAACACTAATAATTCTATGCAGTATTCTTTATTTGTTTGCAATTGAATAGTTTCAAATATGATAAATGCTTAAATCGTTCTATTTGCCCCGTACATTGGACTGTAACAAGTACTACCACTCCAGATCAGAGTGAATTTGGGAGTAATGGCAATTAAGGGGTACTCTATATTCCCCAAAGCTCCAGGATTACAGCCTCACTATCAGATACAGGTTAGTGTTATATCCAGGACATTCGTTGACAGGGGGATCTTATTCCCCTGTAGAGATACAGTCGGCGTATTCTGCAACCCCAACCGACAGTGCGTTCCAATATATATATATATATATATATATATATATATATATATATAGAGAGAGAGAGAGAGAGAGAGAGAGAGGAGGGGCAAGCACGTGGGGTATCGTTTATGGTCGCAGAGAATGGTCACAGTGACCCGGGTTCAAATCTTGGACGAAGCTGTCTGCATTTCACATGGTGCTAATACCCTTGGGAAACGTATGAATACAACTATTCTTCCTATAACTATGGTAAATAGTAGGATAGACTTGGTTTTTAACCCTGGTATTACAACTCAATCTGTAAAACTCAGCTTGAAAAATGACCTTGTGTTATATCCTGTTCGTGGCGTAATTGTTGGTATATATATATATATATATATATATATATATATGTGTGTGTGTGTGTGTGTGTGTGTGTGTGTGTGTGTGTATTTAGGCAGCATTTCTTCGTTAATGCAAATTTCATTAAACATAATAGACATTTTATGTCTACATATTTTCTTCTGGATCCGTTCGAATTCCCGTATTACTTTTATCGTATTCAGGGGGAATTGATTTAGGTATTGTCCATAGTTGTATGTATCCCTAGTACTTTCTGCCCGACTTTGGGCCATCATCAGGGGAGGATCTATTACAAAAGTGATGTAACTTTCAACGGCAAAGACGCCCTTACACAGTAGTAATATGCTAAAAAGTTATATATGCTAACAAAAGTAATAGGCTAAAACAAAAGTTGCATATATATATATATATATATATATATATATATATGACTGAATGTTAACAAATGAACAAGATCTTTAAATTTTGAACCTTATTTATTCAAATTATTTTGTCTCCTTTTTAGGTTACTTATATATTTTAGTATTCCGTATTCTTTGATTGTTAATTTGATAAGGACGAGGGATGCGTTGTACAAATCTAACCATTAACTCATTCTTATAGTTTTAGGGATTAGGGCACTTTCTATACATCTTCTTCATGACAAACCGTGTTTGTCTTTTCTTTTCTTTTTTTATCGGGTGTGCATTACTTAAGCCAAAGTTGTGGTCATAAATGTTCCTGTGGTGTACAATGACATTAAACGTATTGTCACAATTTCTAATCCGATTCATACCCATCAAATATTTCTTCGACGTATTTTTTTCGGCTATCGTCACAAGTTATTTCGTAAAGTCAGATATGGAAACCGTTTTTCGTTTGCTGTTGATTGTATTTTTGATCGTTCTGGAAACAATCAATTATATAATAAGCGAATGCAGTAAATTAGCGCAAAAAGAGTATAAAGCTAGATACGACTTGGTGGGGAGGGTGATCCACCGGGAACTGTGCAAGAAATTTAAATTCGACCAAGCGAACAAATGGTATATGCACAACCCAGAATCAGTCCTGGGAAATGAGACACACAAGCTTCTCTGGGATTTCGAGATGTAAGTGGATCACCTAATTTCGGCCAGACGACCAGACCTCGGGATAGTCAACAAAAAAGACAACCCGACGAATAGTGGACTTTGCCATTCTGGCTGATCACAAGATAAAACTGAAAGAAAGTGAAAAGAGAGATAAGTAGCTAAACATTGCGAGAGAACTGAAAAAAAACTATGTAACATGAAAGTGACGGTGATACCAATTGTAATTGGTGCACTCGGTACGATCACCAAAATTTTGGTACAGGGACTGGAGGACTTGGAAATAAGAGGACGAGTAGAGACCACCCAATCTACAGCATTATTAAGGTCGACCAGAATTCTGACAAAAGTCCAAGATACTTGAGGAGATTTGCGGTCACTCAAACTTCAATGAGAAACCATCAGCTAATGCTAGCGTGAAAAACTCTCAAAAGAGTAAAATAATAATAATAATAATAATAATAATAATAATAATAATCAAAGGCTTAGAAAGGGGACTGGAAGAGTTGGAAATCGGATGATGAGTGGAGACCATCCTGACTACAGCATTGTTAAGATCGGCCAGAATACTGAGAAGAGTCCTAGAAACCCTAGGAGACTTGCTGTCGCTCAGATTCCAGTAGAAGACAATCAATTAACGTTAGTGTGAAAAACTGCAATAACAACAACAATAATGATAATAATCTAAAGTGCTATTAATAACATCTTTTGCATAATTGTTGGGAAATCTTCGAAATGTCATAGTCATTTGTTCAGAACGCTGGAAAAGTATTATACCTAACCAAGGCTAAAGAACCCAATCTGCCTTACAATTTTATTATCGTTGTTGGTAGGAGAAATGAATGCATCCCTTTGCAAGATCCTTAACGTAAAATGAAATGTACTGCTTTCTCCAGGATTTGAACTCAGTTCATCGTTTCTCTTTCTCATAGCGGTAAACATTACGTCATTTAAAAATTGTGTCATAAAACAGAACATCAATAGAGGCGCTCATGGTGTTATGCTTACTGCCGGAGAAACTGGACACGGTAAGTCGAGTTCAAATTCTGGACTCGGCTGTTTGCATTTCACATAGCGTTAATAACCTTAAGAAAGGTATGCAACTATTCTCCCTCCAGCTATGGGTAAATAGTAAGGCAGACTGGACTCTTTCATCTCGGTATGGTAACCGGTCTTGGAAAAGGAAAACAGTGAATTCAAACTTGTATAAACTCCGCATAAAAATTGACCTTGTGTCACATCCTGTTTGTTTTGGTTAGGTTTTATGGCTATCAACCATTGTAGGTCATTTAATGCCAAATCCTTTTTATACATATATATCAAATATATGATATCTAAAAATATTTTGGGGTGTTCTCGTGGTGTAATGGTTAAAGCGATGGACTACGGAATCGTAGTACGCGAGTTCGTACTCTAGTCGCGCTATTACATTCACTTTCGGACAAATACCCTTGGGAAAGGTATGAACCCCCTCATCCTCCCAGCAATGGGTTAAATAGTACCACTACTGTTCTTCTAGGAGAATGGCTTTGGCATTAAATAACCTAAAAAGAGTTGATATGCCATTAAACAAAGAAACCAACTAAAAATATTCTTATAACATTTTTAAATGAGCCTGAGCTCATTTTTTCACATATTTAAATGATTTCACTGATTTCTATCTAATTCAAATAAATCTATTTGCTGTGAGTTGTTTCCACACAGTTTAATATTTTTGAAAAATTGCTATATATCACTAATAATTTAATCAAACAACAGTCATATGTTTACACACAGTTGAATGTAAAAACAGTTCTATTTCAAACAATTCAGTTTAGCATAAATACACAGTTTAGTTCTATTTGACCCATAGATAGGACCCTATCAGGTGTTACTACCTCGGATCATTGTGGACCTGGGAGCGATGGTAATGAACAGGGACTCCGCATTCCCCAAAGCTCCAGTATTACTGAATTGTTTAATGTCATATTCAAGACACTCATTTGGGGAGGTCTTACCCCTCTGCAGAAATGCAGTCGGTGTATTTTGCCGTCCCAGCCGACTGGGCCACAGGACACTCGTTGGGGGGAGGTCTTACCCCTCAGTAGAGATGCAGTCGGTGTATTCTGCTCCCCTTCCAGCCGATTGGGTCACACATCCTACGCGTGCAGAAGCGGGGGGGTGTAGGTAAATACATGTATGAGAGAATGTCTACTTAATTCCATTTTGATTGAATGAAATCATGGATTGCCTTGAATTCAACGCTCGATATTCTATCACCTGATTCAACAGCACAATAATTTAGCAGAGTCACAGATGACTGCTATGTCAACGATGGCTAATTTTTGGATTGAGAAAAAGGAACACCGAAACACAACTCGCCTTAAGCGTCCAGTGCTATACAAGGGTTACAAAGGCCTCAATGTTGCAGCTCGCCCACCCGAAGGTGGGCCAGCCTAAACTGGAGGCCATAGGGCCTTAAATCTGCCTCTGTTGGACAGTGTCCATTAGCATCCAAGCCAACAGAAAATTAATGCCGTCGGCCTCGGAAGCAGGAGAAAATGGATAACGGGTACAACGTCTTAGTTCTTCTAGGAACAGGAGTACCATTTGCTCACAATGTTACAATAACTAGATTCGTAGTAATAAAACATAAGAATATAATCATAGACGTCAGCAGGTTTCGCGCCCAAAATATACAGTCTTTGATTTCCCTGACGGATAAAAAAAAAAGGTTCAGTTTAGCATTACACTTTTGATGTGTATCGAATCCCTTGTTAAAATCCCTAAAAATTTTGTAATTCCCCCATCCAATTATTTTAAATACCTTTACGGACACTGGGTGTCGTCTAGAGGACTTACCAGGACGATAGGAACAAATGGCGAGAGTCAAAGTGATATGTGGTGTCGGCACGCCATGATGATGATGATAGAATTTTGTGGCTATAAATCGAGTTGTTAATTTTTCGAATAATAACCAAAAGTCCATTTGCTGAATTACGAAGGGTGCTAAAAGTTCTCGGCCCGACCAAAAGCTATGAAGCGTTCCTACTTTTCTATACATTTATTCGGTAGTGCAGCAATACAATTGGCAAATAGTTTTTAAAGTCTCTTTAACGTTTTATAAATTTCAATAAACTAAAAAGAAAAGATATTTTCCGACTTGGTTTGTCCGAGGACTTTCCAACCACCCTATCATAGTAAAATTTTATTTATTTACATATAAAAACAATTTCTACTATTGAAAACTTGAATATACAGGGTGATAAAAAATGTTACAAACCTTATGGAGGTACCTTTATGATATAATTTCAAATAATCTCCACATGTTCACCGTCTCTGTCAATACATTCTTGGAAACTCCCACAGATGATTAAAAAATGTTAATATTACTATGGGAGTTTTAGTTGTCTAAATTTCTGAGACGAAGCTTGATGATTTTTATCATTAAGGGTTTTCGAACTATTGTCTTCATCGTTATTGTTATTTCCACAACGTTTCGGCCGATATGTCCACCGGCCTTCTTCAGGTGTTTGTCGAACTCGGGAACCTTCACGGAACTTCGAACTACGTCCTTTATTGAATCCACAGGGGTCGCCTGTTCTGATTCCGTTAGCCATAACCGGGTACAAGTGTTAAGTATTCCTGTATTGCCACTCGCCTGCAGTTAGGATTGAACCTGCAACCTTCAGATGATTGTCTCCTTAGAAGCTTACGGAACCAACGCCTATAACCGTTACGCTATGTGTTCCCGAGTTCGACAAAGACCTGAAGAAGGCCGGAGGACATATCGGCTGAAACGTTGTGGAAATAACAATAAAGATGAAGACAATTGTCCGAAAACCCTTAACGATAAAAAATACCATGGGAGTATCTTTATTAGAAAAGCAGAACTGATATTACGGAGACACCTAGGGGAAGATTCCAATAATGCCTTGACAGAGAGGATGAACAGGTAGAAACTTTAAAATCATAAAAGTCTCTTTTTTTTTAAACACCCTGTATATTATAACAATGAGATCAAAACCAGGTGAATAAGTAGAGACTTTAAAATCACAATATAACAAAGGAACTCCCATTAAATATTAACATTCGTTTTTTAACACTTTGTAGTTGAAGAGTTTCTAATAATCCAATGGCGATAGACGTTTTCAGAGAGACAGTTATTTCCGCATTGAAATTGGGACAGTTAAATATCGCTAAATTGTTCAGACATAGTCAAGTAAACTAAGACATGGACACCAGACAGACACATACCTGTGGTTAGAAAGAAATGGACGCGCATTAATCATGATTTCAGGTGATTCCCAACCCCAGATTCAGGAGTGTTCCGGGCTATTTCGGTATATTCCGGCTTTCGTGGGTTATTTCGGTATATTCCGGTGAACTCCGGGTTATTTCGGTGTATTCCGGTGAACTCCGGGTTAATTCGGTAAGTTCCGCTGTACACCTTGTTAATCCGCAGTATTCACTGTAAATCCCAAAGCTCTCCCCAGTAAAAACCGGATGAACATTATTGAAACAGGCAGAAAACATCAGACTTACCTACAAGAGAAAGAAAAAAACATGACAATGTTTTTAAAGAATTCAAATAGACATTTGTCGTTCATTATTCGAAATATTTTCTTGTGTGACTTGAAGCTATAGAGAAAGTGAGAGTGAGACAAAGAAAGAAAGAAAGAAAGAAAGAAAGAAAGAAAGAAAGATATTAAAAATGAATAAAATGAAATTGTATACCAAGTGCCCCGTTGGAGAAGCAAGGTAGAACTCAGGAGAGACATTCTTCTATGGACACTTACACATGGATGCACCAGTGTTGGATGACCAGCAAGATCTT
Organism: Sepioteuthis lessoniana; assembly: GCA_963585895.1. Taxonomy (NCBI): domain Eukaryota; kingdom Metazoa; phylum Mollusca; class Cephalopoda; order Myopsida; family Loliginidae; genus Sepioteuthis; species Sepioteuthis lessoniana. The sequence continues at coordinate 50,622,915 of OY757941.1, read as the reverse complement.
ATCAACATCTACTCTGAGCGGACACAAGATGTCATTAGGAAGACCTTCCGGGAGCGATGGATGATAGGGACGGATGGAGAAAGAGAGAAAGAGAGAGAAATAGAGTCTGGAAAATCCGTGCCAGCTGCACGGCTTGATAGTGATGGCGAGTAACCGACACACACACACACACACACAGATTGATAGTTATAGGTTTGGATAACGTAGATACAGAGTCAATTTTTGTATATGGCGGACCTTATCTGGAGATAAACGAAAACGAGTCTCGTTTGGACAAAATCAAAATCATAGACGTGGCAAAATGGCGGCAAAATAAAAAAAATGAAGCAATCAGTTCATTTACAGTCAACAAAGAAATATATGAAATCAATCAACACAGAATAATTCATTTGATTGTGGCTTCCAATTCTCAACAGAAACAAAAACTGCGAAAGAAATTTCCATAAAGAAATATATGAAAGAAATTTCATGTAAATATTTTGTTTTGATTTACGCTTTGGTGGAAACCAAATGAAAAGTCTTTAACTTGACAGAAATGCATATTATACGGGAGGAAGGTTTTTAAAAAAAGGTGTTAAATAACACACATGCGCGCATGCGCGTGCAAAGAAAAAAAGAAAGAATCCTAATGCGAGAAAGAAAGAAAGAAAGAATACAAAGTACAGCTGAAAGAAAGAAAGAAAGAAAGAAAGAAAGAAAGAAAGAATACAAAGTACAGCTAAAAGAAAGAAAGAAAGAAAGAATACAAAGTACAACTGAAAGAAAGAAAGAAAGAAAGAAAGAAATAAAGAAATAAAGAATAATTCGAAAGAAAAAATTAGAAAGAAAGAAAGAAAGAAAGAAAAATTAGAAAGAAAGAAAGAAAGAAAGAATACAAAGTACAGCTGAAAGAAAGAAAGAAATAAAGAAATAAAGAATAATTCGAAAGAAAAAATTAGAAAGAAAGAAAGAAAGAAAGAAAGAAAGAAGAATTAGAAAGAAAGAAAGAAAGAAAGAAAGAAAGAAAGAATACAAAGTACAGCTAAAAGAAAGAAAGACTAACGATGGTATGTTTTTTGTTTCTGGTAATTCTGTTGTGGGCTTATATTCAATTACCGACAAAGGATTTTATTTTTTATTTCTTTTTTCTTTTTTTAATATCTACCCCCCCCCCATACACACCCCCACAGCAAAAAAAGAAAAAGAAAAAAAATTCTAATTGACCAATGAAATATGAAAATAAACTAAGTGTTCGAACTGTATGACTTTTCACCCCCATTCTACAAAGAGAGAAATTAATGTTTGGGATAATGACTCCATATGAACATTCAACTGATTCAATTATCTTGTGCTCACGGCGACATTCATTATTTTCAACTCCCACAAACTTCACTGGTTATTTGAACATCTTCATTGTTTTAAAACAAATTTAATTATATTAATTCTTATTATACAAGTGCATCACGTGTAAATTTTCTAACAAATTCATTGGCCAGAAAAAATGTTATAATTTTACAATTATCACTTAATCCTGTTTTTAAAATCGGAATAAAGCCATAATCAGATCTCTTCCTGCCACCCCCAAAAAACACACAAAAAAAACAAACTTTCAATAAATAAAATAGCATTCAGCAAGGATCAGGTGTACAAGATGTATTTAATAATTCAAAAAAATTCTTTAGACAACTTTAAATAGTATACACCTTAAGCCTTCATGAGTGAGTTCGAGTCTCACTGAGTGCCCCATTCATACGGCCTTGTGTCACATCAAAGCAAAAAGCTTTGTAAATTACGAATTCAAATCCCAATTGGGCGCCTCAGGTAATGTAAAGTAGTAAAGTTGTCTCCCTTTAATCGAGGGCGACCAGGAGGCTCCCTTTTCAAAAGCTACTACACCGAGGTGTAGGGGAGGGCGCTACTCCTTTCCCTGGATTGCTCCACTTTACCCTTGATACGTACCTTATATTGCTGAGTGTTAAGCAAGGAGGTATCAAGTACCATTTTTAAAGTCTTTGGTATAACGCGACCTGGGATTGAACCATTGGCGAACAAACTAGTCTAGCAAAACTTTACGAGTGAGCTTGGGTCTCACTGGGTGTCCCATTCATACAACCTTGTGCCACATCTAAGCAAAAAGCTTAGTAAATCACTAAATTGTATAAACCTTGGGCGCCACGGGTGATTTAGTGGTTAGCCAAGACTCGCAAACCTTCACTATTGAATTCGAGTCTCATTGAGTGCCCCATTCAAATGGCCTTGTGCCATATATAAGCAAAATGTTCCGTAAATTACTAAGAAGTATATACCGGATCTGACCTTCACTGAATCGTTATATACCGGTTTCAACATTTCCTACATCAGGGACACGTGGCCAAAAACAACGTAACAAAACCCTATAGAAAAACATCCAATCAGCATCTGCTTACATTCTTGACCGAAAGTATCTCAGATATAGAAAAATAAAAGTTTTATTAAAAATAAGTTTCACTAAATTTTAAAGAAAAATAAAATCTTCGTAAGACTTTTGAATGCATTCACTCAACCCCTCCTCCCCGAGCTGGATGCGACACCAGATCGATTTTTAAGCGGAATTTTACAGGTTTGAATTTAAAGATTTCCTACTCCTAGACTGGTTGCCATACCAAGGTTAAAGAGCCTAGTCTGCCCTACTATTTACTAATAGCAGCTGGGAGAATAATTGGATGCATACGTTTCCCGGGGGTAATAGTAGTAATTTACCAAGCTTTTTTGCTTAGATGTGCGCAAGGGTATATTAATGGGGCACCCAATGAGACTCGAACTCACTAGTGAAGGTTTGGTATTCAAGCTTGCCAACCATTATACCACCCGAGGTGCCCTTTAAATAAGGGAGAAACTAAATAACACTTGGTTATAAAAATTTATTCTTGGAGTAAAAGCTTCTATGGTGTGAGAAGCCATATTGACCCATTACTTATTCTTCTCTTGACCATACCACGCTGTGTTATCTTCAATGCCCTACTTAGCATTTCTTTTGCTTCTCGACCGGGATTGGGGTGCACAACCAGACGCTCGCTCTTCCATGACAGCAAGCTGAGACTGTCTCAAGACTCCCACTGGCTGACTCTCACGCGGGCATCTGCATATATCCTTTCATTAACGCCCACCATTTCCGTACAACCACGTGACTGCTTCCGCTTATTTACACAGGTGCACCCTGTTCAGATAAATCTCTGATTGACAGCTCGGCCAAGGGTCAACATGCAACATTTTCCCAGGGGTAATAGTACAATTGTGAAATGGAAAAAGCCAGGATTTGAACTCCAGTCGCAAGGTCCATTTCTAACGACCGTTACCGTTACGCCGCGAGCAACTTTTGAAAAGGAGTAAGAATTGTGAAAGCGCTCGGGAAAATCAATAAACAAATATATATATATATATATATATATATATATATATTTTATTTTTTAATTTTTTTATAATATCCAGTCAGCGTTCAAAGACAGTGTGTGTGGATTATTCTTTTATAGAATATATGAGGAATATCATATAAATCTATGTGAGTGCTCTATGTATGGCTATTGTTAATCCCTTATTTCTTCGCAGGGATATAACAAAATTCACATTCAGAGCGTATATAGTGTAATCGGATGGAGGCTCAAACTTGGTTAAGTCGTCATAATAAATTTATTTCGGCGGAGAATATTACTATACTCTCAGTTTCGTCCGAGAAAAGCATATAAAAAATCATCTGACGAGACGGAGAGTATAGTAATATTCTAACCTGAAATAGATGTTTAATGACGACTTAACCAAGTTTGAGTTTTCATCAGATTACACTGTATTGGCCCAGCGGTTAGAGTGTTCGCCAATGGCCCGGGAGACCTGGGTTCAATCCCAGGTCGAGTCATACCAAAGACTTTAAAAATGGAACTTGATACCACCTTGCTTAGCACTCAGCATTATAAGGTACGGTTCAAGAGTAAAGTGGAGCAATCCTGGGAATGGAGTAGCGCCCTCCCCTACACCTTGGTGTAGTAGCTATCGAAAAGAGAGCCTTCGGGTCACCCTCGACTATGGTCGCTAACTTTACTTACACTGTATATACATATATATATATATATATATATATATATATATAGAGAGAGAGAGAGAGAGAGAAAGAATTATGATTAAAATTTATCATTAAAGCGTTTGAAATCACTAAACTTTTGTGATCCGTGCAGAAAAGTGCAGAGAAATATGTCAATTATAAAACAAAATAAAATAGGATAAAAACTCATGTGGTCGATCCTCAGGTGAGCCTCTATCGACATGTAACTCAACGGAATTCAGACGTGTGTATATTAGCTCACCTGTGGATCGACCATGTGAAACTCAGGGTCTGTAGAAGGTCAGACTGGATCTCTAGCCTGGTACGGTCAAATGATTGGAGAGAAGGTAATCTCTAAATTCAGACTCCACTTAAAAAATTGCCTTATACAACGTCCTGTCCATGGCATTATGTTGCTTAAAAATATGCACATATATTTTGCGTATATGCAATGGTTAACTAACCAAGCAAAGAGACCATTCTTAGTGTTTTCCATTCTCATTTAGTGCCTCATACTCGAAATAGTGAATTGTGATACACACACACACACACACACACACACATATATATATATATATATATATATATATATATATATATATATATATAATGTGCTGGTAGTGTAGCATATTCATTGGCTGAATGAAAAATATTTTCCTATTAAAGTGTCTTTGATACATGTAAATCTATTTCTCTGTGATGTGGACACCTGGCTAATGTGTTTTCATTAGATTTTGTGGAAGTACGTTTCAAATTAGCCCTGACTTGACCGTCTTGTTTGTTTGTTTGTTTGTTTGTTTGTCTGGATTGGAGGGGTGTAATATAATGGCCGAGGGATTTCGTTTTATATATTTTGCCTTTGGGTTTAGTTAGGCCGAGAACCTTTCGGCTTAGCACATGGGTTAGTTAGGTGCAATCTTGAGCACAGGTGTTGACGCACGTGCAGGGAGGATGTGTCGTTCACAGATGTCAAAATGAAAATCCCAGATAGAAAGGTTGACCAGTGGATGTGAATGACGTCACGCACCGGAAGCGCACGTGGAGGATTTTGAAAAAGTCAGTTGAGTTGGGTTCCTGGCTCGGAAGAAGAAGGTTGACTTTCGCTTGCTCGCCGAAGCCAGGCCAGTGGCCTTGTGGCTGGTGCCACACGTGTTGGGGGGGGGGTGAGATGGAAAAGCCAGAATAGAAAGAATGTGTTTCTCTCTCTCCTTATGTCGAAGAACCTTTAAACTCAAAGGTAATAAAAAGTTTCGTACCTGAACTAAGAAGTCGTGAGTGTTTTTCGTGTTTCAGGATTCCTATGTTCTATGTATATATGTTATGAACATTCTATGTACGTTTTACATATCCGTATCATGGGTCTGGTACAGGGTGACGAGTTTTATTCTAAGGTTGGGTAGTATAGTTAAGATTCATGGAAGGGGGCTTCGAAATTAAAAGGGACATATTGTCTAGTTTATTTAAGAAATATTCTCATTTGTTTTATCACTATTGTTCATCTTTGTATATATATATATATATATATGAGTAAGATATGATGTTTAATCAGACATATTTTGCAAAGAGAAGAAAACGGAAAGAAAAATACATATAAATCGATAAATTTATTAGTGAATATTAGTTTAAGTCAACCGACGCGTTTCGACAGGATTATTTAGGATATGAAATTACGAAAATTTCAGGTAGAAAGTATTTTAGGTCATCTTCAGGGTGGGAATTTTTTTAAAAATTCATAATTCTCCCCTCCCTGAATCTTAACTACACTACTCAACCTTGAAATAAAACTCGACAGCCCCACAGCTCAGATGAACAAACAAACAAGACGGTCAAGTCAAGACTAATTTGAAACGTACTTCCTCAAAATCTAATGAAAACACATTAGCCAAGTGCCGGCATCAATAACGTTCTTCTATGGACCCCTACACATGGACCTGCCAGTGTTGGTCGATCAGCGGTGTGCGAACACTATGTAGTTTGGAGGCCATGCCGAGAGTGATGGATAATAGGGACAGGTGGAGAGACAGTGTCAGGGAAATCCGTGCTGTTAGCGCGACTTGATGATGATCATAATATATATTGTAAAAAGACATGCTAGGTATTGCTGGTGAAATAAGGATGAACTTCATCATCATCATCATCATCATCATGTCGCGCTGGTAGCATGGATATCCCTGACCCTCTCTCACCACTCCTCCCTATCGTTCATCGCCCTAGGCAGGTCCTCAGGACAACATCCCGTATCCTCACACAGCTGCTGAATGTATGTTCGTGTTGGTCGTCCTGCTTTTGCACGGCCATGTGTGGGGGTCCATAAGAGTACATCTCTTATGAGTTCGTCCCTGCTTCTCCAGCAGTGTCCTGCATGTCTGGTTCGTCTAACTTGAATAGTTTTCGTGATAGGAGGCAGGTGAGCGTACAGTTGGTGTCTTGTGGGGTGTTGTCGCCAGGACTTGTTCAAGATTGCACGCTGCATTCTTGTGTAATTGCCGTCTAGCTTCTTCTCCAGCCGTTTTGTTAGCGTCCATGTAGTGCACCCGTATAGCAGTATCGATGTGACCGCTGCCTGGAAGAAACTGCGTTTCATTTTATCGGTTAGGTCTGATTTCCATATAATCGATAGCCTATTGATAGCTGTCCATGCCTTCGTTAACCTCGTGTCGATGTCCTTTTCGGTTGATTCGACGCTGCTTCCTAGGTAAGTGAATTTGTCTACTAGTTTAAGAGGAGTTCCGTCTAGAGTGGAGATGTCCCCGTTTGATTATAGCACATATATTCCATTTTCTGTGCATTAAGCGACTTTCGTCAGATGGACTCCTACACATATAAGTAACAATAGCCATGCATCGAGCACTCCCATAGATTTATGTGAAATACCTCGAATATTTTATTCACGAATAATCCATACCCATTGTCTTCGGACGCCGACTGGATATATATATATATATATATAAGTAAGTAAAGCTGGCAGCCATAGTCGAGGGTGATCCGAAGGCTCCCTTTTCGATAGCTACTACACCAAGGTGTAGGGGAGGGCGCTACTTCTTTCCCTGGATTGCTCCACTTTACCCTTGATGCACACCTTATAATGCTGAGTGTTAAGCAAGGAGGCATCAAGTACCATTTTTTGAGTTTTTGGTGTGATTCGACCTAGGATTGAACCCAGGTCTCCCGGGACATTGGCGAACACTCTAACCGCTAGGCCAATGTCCGGTATCGAACCTATATTATATATATATAATAGACTCCCCAGGTGTGCTGCCATAAGTATCTAAACGTGTGCAAGGTATTTCGGTAACAAGAAAAAAATTTAAACGTAGGCTGAAAACGTTAAAGATAAGGAATAATGAAAATCAAATTCGTTCATAGTCGCATATCGAGAGAAACAGGTTTGTCAGAGGCGTTGCCTCTACTCCCCGCCGCCTTTAAACGGGAGGAATTAAAACTGGGAAATAATAATAAAACGATCAAGTGATTAGAAGATTAGCATTATCCTCAATTTATATTTTTCGTTAAATCTCGATAAATATTCAGAAGAACGACGAATGTTAGTTGTCTAAATTTCTGAGACACATGGCGTAACGGTTATAGGCGTTGGTTCCCAAAGCTTCATAAGGAAACAATCATCTGGAGGTTGCAGGTTCAATCCTGACTGCAGGTGAGTAACAATACAGAAATACTTAACACTGGTACCCGGTTATATCTAACAGAATCAGAACAGGCGACCCCCGTGGATTCAATAAAGGACGTAGTTCGAAGTTCCGTGAAGGTTCCCGAGTTCGACAAACACCTGAAGATGGCCGAAGGACATATCGGCCGAAACGTTGTGGAAATAACAATAAAGATGAAGACAATTATCCGAAAACCCTTAATGATAAAAAACGACAAATGTCTTTAAAATTTCGACAAATAAATGCGAAACGAGTGAAAATAGTTGAGTAAAAGTTGTTTCGTTTTAATTCTTCGTTTTAATTGGGAGAGTTGAAATTAAAGCCAGGTTAAGTAAAAATATTTTTGTAGGGAACGAAAAAGCTAAATAATTTAATAAATCATGGTAGAGTGTTAAGATCAGGAATTAGCAGGTTAAACATACAAAGGGTTAAAGTTGGAAATGAATAAAATGGTAGACATAAAGAACATACCAGAATAGGCATCTGTGAGTTTGTTATCAAACGAAAAGGAAGCAAACGTAAATTTCTTTATATAGGTAAGGGTAGGGGAATGACCTCTGCTCATTGACTAGAGCTGGCGATAAAACGTTTGAGAATTTGCCATTCGGGTGCAGGCAAAGAAAAATACGTTGCACAAAGCTATCAAGGAGGCGGCCAGGGAATTCCGGACCCAAGTCGGGGTTGCTATCGGAGTAGTATGATGTGCAACAACCCGAAATTAGCAATGAAGACAGAACATCACTGAAGATCATCCTTGAGTCATCTGGAAATGTATTCTTTATATATATATATATATATATTAGACTCCCCAGTTGATCTTGAACTGTTGAACTATCAAATCAATTGATTTGTTTATCATGGTGAAGGTTTGTGTACAACTAGTCACACTTCTTGGATAAGCTAATGACAAGAGAATAGTGTATCAATATGCCACAGATGCTTCTGAACGAAACACCTCAGATTTTGAATCGCAAATTTGGGCGCGAAATTGGATATCTTGC
>OY757941.1:50546695-50609195 GCA_963585895.1 Sepioteuthis lessoniana | reverse complement strand
AGAGAGAGAGGGAGAGAGAGAGAGAGGTTGGGGGAACCAGGAAAACTACTATCAGCACGACAGGATGATATATATATATATATACTTAAATGATCCGAGGAGGAAATCCATAGGGTAGGAATACCCAATTTGAGTGCTCACTGTCAACGGCTATTGATGCATAATTAATTTGGGATAAAGAATACATCAACACTCAACGTGCAGAGCTAAAAATATTTTATATAAAAACAAAAAGAAAAAAAAAATCACTTCCTTGGTCTTATAAATTTATTTCAGGTAAAAACCTTCATCAGATGTTTAATCAACATCTTTTTTTATTTAGCTTTCGGCAAGAGTGGGATTTGAAAAAAAATCCTTATTTTTATTTTTTAAATTTGGAATAATTTTTCAATCAAAATAATTTTTTTTATATATTTTATCATATTTTTAAATCAAAAAACATTTTTTAGCGTTGAAGATATTATTATTATTATCATTATTACTATCATTATTATTATTATTATTCATTTATACAATGTTTATACAACTCTAGAAAAAAACAAACGTTTACCCAAATTTAAATACTACAGAAATTAAAAAAAAAAATAATGTCGCAAAAAGTAAATTGTGGTACGCGAATTATTCAAATCTATAGATAAAACTTGCATTCTACTTTCATTGAGACTATTATGTTTTATAAATATCAAATAATATAATTCGTGTTATCAGGAAATAATAATGAAAATAAAACGAAATTTTGATTATACATCTGATATAGGTTTTTACCTGAAATAAATTTATAATGAGACAAAGGAAGTGATTTTTTTCTTTTTGTTGTCGCATCAACCGAAAAGGACATCGACACAAGTTTAACAAAGGCATGGACAGCTATCAATAGGCTATCGATTATATGGAAATCAGACCTAACCGATAAAATGAAACGCAGCTTCCTCCAGGCAGCGGTCGTATCGATACTGCTATATGGATGCACTACATGGACTCTAACAAAACGGCTGGAGAAGAAGCTAGACGGCAATTACACAAGAATGTTGCAAGCAATCTTGAATAAGTCCTGGCGGAAACACCCCACAAGACACCAACTGTACGGCCACCTGCCTCCTATCACGAAAACTATTCAAGTTAGACGAACCAGACATGCAGGACACTGCTGGAGAAGCAGGGACGAACTCATAAGTGATGTACTCTTATGGACCCCCACACATGGCTGTGAAAAAGCAGGACAACCAGTACAACATACATTCAGCAACTATGTGAGGATACGGGATGTTGTCCAGAAGACCTGCCAGAGGCGATGAACGATAGGGAAAAGTGGCGAGAGAGGGTCAGGGATATCCGTGTTACCAGCGCGATGATGATGATGAAGTTCATCCTTATTTCACCAGCAATACCCAGCATGTCTTTTTACAATATATATTATGAAATAAAATTCATTCTAAAAACTTAACGTATTTCCTCAAAAAATTCATATCTATCTATCTATCTATCTATCTATCTATCTTATGGTTCATATCTAATGATTTCAAACATTACATAATACATCTGTCCGTCTCTATCAATATCAGTCTACTTCTTTCTGTCTCTCTCAGTTTGATCCGATAAATATATATATATATATACATATATATATATATACATATATATATATATACATATATATATATATATATATATACATATACATATATATATATATATATATATATATACATATACATATATATATATATACATATATATATATATATACATATACATATATATATATATATATACATATACATATATATATATATATACATATATATATATATATACATATATATATATATATATACATATATATATATATATATATACATATATATATATATATATATACATATATATATATACATATATATATATATATACATATATACATATATATATATATATATACATCTATACAAATATATATATATACATATATATACAGATATACATATATATATATATATATATACATATATATATATACATATATATATATATACATATATATATATATATATATATGTATATATATATATATGTATATATATATATATATATATATCATTTGTCTACCGGACATTGGCCTAGGGGTTAGAGTGTTCGCCAATGGCCCGAGAGACCTGGGTTCAATCCCAGGTCGAGTCATACCAAAGACTCAAAAAATGGTACTTGATGCTTCCTTGCTTGGCACTCAGCATTATAAGTTACGGATCAAGGGTAAAGTAGAGCAATCCAGGAAAGGAGTAGCGCCCTCCCCTACACATTGGTGTAGTAGCTATCGAAAAGGGAGCCTTCGGGTTACCCTCGACTATGGTCGCCAACTTTACTTACTTATATATCATTATGTATATATTTATATATGTATATAGACCCACACACACACACACACACATATATATACGCACATAAATGTACATACATATACACAGATTTATACATACACACATACCAAGCAGCGGTTGTGTTGATTCTACTATACGGATGCACCACTTGGACACTGACTAAGTGTATAGAGAAAAAAGCTTGACAGGTATTACACAAGAATGCTCTGAGTTATATTAAATAAATCTTGGAAGCAAAATCCCTCAAAACACCAGCTGTACTGCCACCTACCTCCCATCGTTAAAGCGATGAACTGCGGAATCGTAATCTATTACGTTCACTTTCGGGCAAATACCTTTGGGAAAGGTATGAACCCCCTTATTCTCCCTCCAGCTATGGGTAAATAGTAGGACGGACTAGGTTCTTCAGCCTTGGTGAGGCAACTAGTCTAGGAGAAGGAAAACTCTGAATTCAAACCTGTTAAACTCCGCTTAAAAATTGACCTTGTGTCATATCCTGCCCGAGCGGAGGGGTTGGTAAATAGTACCTTCCATCTTTAAAACCAACCAAATAAGACGGACAATACATGCAGGACTGCTGGAGAAGTAAGAACGAACTTATAAGAGACTTCCTCTTATCGATCCCCCACACAGACTTATATACGACCCACAAGAACCAATCTACAACATTGTGAAATGCTGCAGCAGAGCATGATCCCCTCCCTCGAGAAACTGGGTAGCAGGGCAGTATTCCAGCATGACAATGACCCCAAACACACCTCCAAGACAACCATTGCTTTACTGAAGAGTCTGAGGGTAAAGGTGATGGACTGGCCAAGCATGTCTCCTGACTTGAACCCAATAGAACATCTTTAGGGGATCCTCAAGCGGAAAGTGGAGGTGTGCAAAGTCTCAAATATCTGCCAGCTCCGCGACGTCGTTATGGAGGAATGGAAGAGCATTCCAGTGACTACCTGTGAAACTCTGGTTAAACTCCATGTCCAAGGAGAGTGGTGTGTACTCACTCTTGTGATATACTGTATATATATATATATATATATATATATATATATATGTACTCGGTATGAAGGCGCCTCTGGTGTAATGGTTATCGTCGAAGGAAATAGATACAGCGACACGAGTTCAAATCCTGGACGAGATTGATTTCATTTCATTTAGCACTAATACCCTTGGGAAAGGCATGAATCCAATTGTTCTCCATCAGTTATGGGTAAATAGGTGGGTCGATATACACGCGGTATATACCTCCTTATTCTCCCAGTTATATGCTAGATAGTATCACTATTGTTCTACAAGGGTGGCTTTGACATTAAATAACCCACGATGGTTGATATGCCAGTAAGCAAAAGAAATCAAATCAAACATATATACATACGCACGCACTTATAAATATATATATATATATATATATATATATATATATATATATACTTTCTCTCTCTCTCGCTCCCATACACGTATATACATACATTCACGCACACACACATATATATACACAATCACACATACACACACACACATATATATATACATATATATACGCGCGCATATATATATATATATATATATATACACACACAATTACACACACATGTATACATACATACACATATGTTGATATGCACACAATTACACATACACACAGACATATATATACATACACAAACACACATACATATATACCCACAATCACACACACATATATATATTCACAATCACACACACATATATATACATACACACACATACATACATATATATATATATATATACACACAATCACACACACACATGTATATATACATATACACACATATATATTTTTAAATCATATACCCACACTCTCACATACATATATATAGATACACACATATACATATATATATATATATATATATATATATATATGTACACACAATCACACACACGTATATATATATATATATATATACACTCACAATCACACCCACATGTATACATACACACACACACACATATATATACACACACACAATCACCCGCACATGTATACATACATACATACACATCACACACATATATATATATATATATATATATATATACATATATACACATACATATATACATATATATACAAAATGAAACTATTCTCATGCTAGTAGCCATGTTGTGCAAAGGTGGTTTCAAGGGAAGAAGTTTTTAGCCTGATTCATTGTCAAAGTTTTTTGAAAGTGATGATTTATCTAATTATTTGTGTATAAGACACCCATTTTTTTTTTTTTTTTTTTAGATTTTCAGCCCAAAAATTAGGTGTGCGTATTATACACAAGAATTCTATATTGGGCTGAGTCAATAATAAACCTCGAGTTGTTATAAATAAAGTGTAGACTGCGGCCACGAAGTGTGTGAATTCGAATTCCTGTTGCACTATTACTTTCACTTTCGGATTAATACCCTTAAGAAAGGCATGAACTTGCTTATCCTCATATAATGCAAAGCTCTTCAAACGAATTGCGCACTCTGGTATCCGGCAAGGTATAAAATGTAAACAAACGAACGCTGCTACTTAATACCTCATAATTCCCTAGCTGACGTGGTACGCTTGTTGGCCGAGCAGTCTGATACTAAGTCTAACGTAAAGTTGGGAGGGTTTCGATCCCAGCTTCTAGCGTCCAACGTGTCTAGCCACACTGAAGAGTTGTGATACAACGAAAGAGTCTGTCTGTGGATGACAATATATATATATATATATATATATGTGTGTGTGTGTGTATGTGTGTGTGTATATATAGTATGTACCCCTTTATCCCCCAGCTGTAGGTTAAATGGTACTATTACTGCTCTTTTACAAAGATGGTTTTGGCATTAAATAATACATGAAGTTTGGTATGCCATTACGAACCAGATAAAAAGTTGAACATATGTTAAATTCAGATTAAATTTACCTGCAACAAATTCTAATTAGTCAGTGCGTATTATACACGTAAAATATTTCACCAGAATTCCGTAGTCCAAAGTGTGAGGTGCGTGTTATACATAAGTGGGTTTTATACACAAATAATTACTGCTCTTATCTATTATATTCAATATCTATATTGATTGGTGAGGTGCCCGTGGTGTAATGGTTATCATCATAGGAATTGGACACGGCGACACGAGTTCAAATCCTGGACGAGACTGATTGCATTTCACATAGCACTAATACCCTTGGGAAAGGTATGAATCCAATTATTCTCCCTCCAGCTATGGGTAAATAGTAGGGGAGACTGGTTCTTCAGCCTTGGTGAAGCAACTAGTCTAGGAGAAGGAAAACTCTGAATTCAAACCTGTTAAAATCTGCTTAAAAATTGACCTTGTGTCATATCCTGCCCGAGCGGAGGGGTTGGGTAAATATTTATATTTATTGGTGAGAAAAAATAAGTGGAAAAAAAGATTAACCGAATCACTGACAACGGATTCAAAAATGATATTTCGTCTTTATTTCAAAAAGACTTCATTATTTGGTATAAAGTATTCTAATATTTAAAAAAAAAAAAACCCGAAGAAGTAGCCCGAGGAGGCTTTTGTTTATTTCCTTCGACGATAACCATTACACCAGAGGCGCCTTCATACCGTATATATATATATATATATATATATAAAACATTTTGCTTAGAATAATCACAGCAATGATTTTTTTTTGGGGGGGGGATGTGTAAATAAGCAGGATATAAAAAAAAATCTAAAATTTACGCTGAAATTCCATGGAGAAGGTGCCATTATGAAATACTAGGGTAAGTATTTTGGTAGCATGAGGTACAATTTTACCAAAGTCATGAAGGCGGCAAACCATACCGGATGATGCTGAGGGTCGCCTGAGTGCTACTCACCGAATTTACCTCCGTGGCTTGTAAAGCATCCGCGGTTTTAGGCCTACCTGATTTTGCTTGATTGTCGAGGTCCTTGCAACCCAAGCGAAATTTCTTGAACTGTAATATGATCGACTGCGCCTTCACCTTTCGCAAAACAAATGTCTTTTTATTGCTTCAACAACATTAGGGCGCAATTCGAACTCGCAAAGCATAGGCTCTTGAATTGGACTACGTTGCGCGTAGCAATGTGTATCGTGTCAGCGCACCAACTACCACGATACTATCAGCCGCAGCTTGCACTGCTTCGATCAATATAGTAAGTAAATTTGGTGACCGTAGTCGAGGGTGACCCGAAGGCTCCCTTTTCGATAGCTACTACACCAAGGTGTAGGGGAGGGCGCTACTTCTTTCCCTGGATTGCTACACTTTACCCTTGATCCGTATCTTATAATGCTGAGTGTTAAGCAAGAAGGCATCAAGTACCATTTTTTTTTGAGTCTTTGGTAAGACTCGACCTTGGATTGAACCCTGGTCTCCCGGACCATTGGCGAACACTCTAACCATAATGCCATAAACTAGTACCAATAAAAAAAAAACTTTGATAAATTTTAATTCAATATTATTATTAATTCAAAGCATTATCCGAAAAGAGAAATTCGTGAATTTGGTTCAAGTTGTCGAAGGAGTTAGTATTTCGTACTTTTTCAAAGCTAGTAAACTTGTAATATAATTGCGATGAGATTTCGTTTTGTATATCTTGTCTTTCGGTTTAGTTAGGATGAGAACCTTTCGGCTCAGTGCATGGGTTAGTCAGGTGCAAACATGAGTGCAGGTGTTCACACGCGCGCGGGGAGTATGTGTCATTCAGAGATGTCAAAATAAAAATCCCAGATAGGTTTTGGGACCAGGGGATGTGAATGACGTCATGCCCGGAAGCGCTGAGGATTTGGGGGATTTGAAAAAAAAGTGAGTTGAGTTCCTGCCTCCGAACGAGAGAGTCGAGATTCAGAGCTGGGCGAGGCCAGACGACTTTATGCGCTACGGGCGCCGCGCGTTGGTTGGGTTGAGAGCGCATGGGTTAGTTAGGTGCACACATTAACGCAGGTGTTTACGCGCGTGCGGAGGGGATGTGTCATTCAGAGATGTCAAAATAAAAATCCGAGAAAGTAATTGAGACCAGGGGATGTGAGTGATGTCATGCACCGGAAGCGTGGGCTGAGGATTTTGGGGATTTGAGAAAAGCAGTTAGTTGAGATTCAGACCTGTTTGTGCGCTACGGGCGCCTTGTATTGGTTGGGTTGAGAGCAGACGATGTAAAAGCAGTCAGCATAGAAAGATTCTCTCTCTCTCTCTCTCTCTCCTCATGTCGAAGAACCTTTAAACTCAAAAAGGTGAATAAAAGTTTCGTACCTGAACCAATTTCGTGTTTTCGGATTCCTATATATGTTTATGAACATTTTATGAACATTATGTCTATTTCACATATCCGTATCATGGGTATGTTACAAACTATCCGAATATTTCCCGTAAGTAAGTAAAGTTAGCGACCATAGTCGAGGGTGACCCGAAGGCTCCCTTTTCGATAGCTACTACACCAAGGTGTAGGGGAGGGCGCTACTCCATTCCCTGGATTGCTTCTTTACCCTTGAACCGTACCTTATAATGCTGAGTGTTAAGCAAGGTGGTATCAAGTTCAATTTTTAAAGTCTTTGGTATGACTCGACCTGGGATTGAACCCAGGTCTCCCGGGCCATTGGCGAACACTCTAACCGCTGGGCCAATGCTTAAAGAAAGTGAGATATCGGGCAAAGAAGGTAAGAAATCAGATGTATTTTCGGTCCAGCTATTTTCTCTTTTTTTTCATTTTTATGAATGTATAAAGTGATTCTTGCCTTTCAAGACGTAACATACACTAACAATAGGTACAAGCGTATCAATATATATATATATATATATATATATATATATAGGAATGCATTAAAGCATCAAACGGCTCAAGCAGTAAATGTCTCGTTTTTGAAGTGGCAAATGAATCACTTGCTTTATAGATAAAATATTTGAATACTACTATAAAGGATAGTCTATTAATATAGTCCGTTATCACCCAAAATAAACACCCAAATTGATCTCTCTCTCTCTCTCTCTATATATATATATATATATATATATAAGCGTATCAGCAGTGGTACTGTTTAGCTCATTGGCTCAGTGGGTAGAGTGTTCGCCAATGGTCCGGGAGACCTGGGTTCAATCCCAGGTCGCATCATACAAAGACTTTAAAAATGGTACTCGATACTTCCTTGCTTAACACTGAGCAATATAAGGTACGTATAAAGGGTAAAGTAGAGCAATCCAGGGAAAGGAGTAGCGTCCTCCCCTACACCTCGGTGTAATAGCTTTTGAAAAGGGAGCCTTTGGGTCACCCTCGACTATGGTCGCCAACTTATATATATATATATATATATATATATATATATATATATACACTAAAAACAATTGATTTTATTTGAGGTGTACTGGGTGTTTCAGAAAAATCGATATTATTTCGTAATTTGATTATTTGACCAATTCTCGTTCAAATAATCTCAAATTTAAACACCAAGCGTAGAAACAACTGAAATTCTCTGTTTAATGTTTAAACATTTTTTCTTTTCTCATAAATTGCATTTCTCTACCTGAAAAGAAAGCTCAAACTCAAAATGTTGTGTTGTTTCTAAATGTGCAGTTAAAATCATTTGAACAAGAATTGGTCAAGTTATGAGATTACGAAATTGTTCATTTCAAATATCAAATTTGTTGCATCTTACCACCTTTCTCGCATATCATAAATGAAATATATATTACCACTATGTTAAAGCGATAGTAAGTGATTTACTCTAAAAAAAACTTTGCTTCAACTAATATCCTGACTTTGAACCTGATATCCTAAGCCTAGTGAATGTTCTTTCTTTGTTTTTAACGGCATATCCAACCTCGTTGGTCGTTCAATGCCGAAACCATCCTTATAGAATAACAGCTGTGGTACTATTTAACCAATTGCTGGGGGGGGGGATAAGAGGGTTCATGCCTTTCCCAAGAGTGACATATATCGCACCCATTATTGTTATAATGAAGAGACGTGCTTAGCGTCAACTGTAATGGTAAGAAATGAAGTCGACGGCTTGGTCGAAGTTGTTTTCGTTTCCATCCAGGCTAATTCTCTTTGTAAAGGCATGAATCCATTTATTCTCCCCAACAGCTATGGTGAAATAGTGAGTTCTTTAGTTTTGGTTAGGCAACCAGTCTAGGAGAAGAAAATCTCTGAATTCAAACCAGCTTTACTTTGCTTAGAAATTGACCTCGTGTCACATCCTGTTCATGGCGGGAGCGTTAGGTAAGCACATAATATAGGAAGTTTCCTCTTCACCGGATACAGCATGCCCATCGCCTTGAGCCAGACTAAACTAACTGAACAAATATTCTATATATCAGCTTATGAACTACTCTATTCCAACACACTCCCCAGTGCATACCTATTGCCCTTGCCCCTAGAGGCATACTCACTCTGTCGTTGATCCCTTTCCATCGCTTTAAAGAGGGAATGTGTTTCAGTTTTGGGAAGTGATACGCCTGCACACTTTACCAAACACAGATGCCTGTTCCATTTATCCGGCTTCATGTTTCCGGTACAACATCCGACGCACCAAATACCAAATCGATAGAAAATCAATAGAAAATCGTGCGCTGCAATGACCCTGATCAATATTTCCTCCGCGCTGTTCCTCCATTTTCCCGCGAACTTACATCCTTGCCAATATGGCGGCCATACATTTACTGTCTAGGGACAGTGCCCGCCCAAAATGATAATGGCGCAAATGATGGTTCAACACAAGACTACTTCCTTTCTTTATTCCAGCCAATCCTCTCTATTTTTTCTTTCTCTCTTTCCTCCCCTCCTCTCTCTCTCTCTCTCTATATATATATATATAGGTAAGTTTTATAATAAAATACGAGCATATAAGAAATGGAGACAATACGGAAAGTTAGATTGACATTTAGTTACCTTGGTTTCTTCACTTAATGGCATATCAACATTAGTGGTTTATTTAATGCCTAAGCCATACTTGTAGAAGAATAGTAGTGGTACTATTTAAGGTTTCTTTGCTTAATGGCATATCAACCTTCGTGGATTATTTAATGACAAAGCGATTCTTGTAGAAGAACTGTAGTGGTGTTATTTAAGGTTTCTTTGCTTAATGGTATATTACCTTTCGCGGGTTATTTAATGCCAAAGCCATCATTGCATAAGAACAGTAGTGATACTATTTAACTCACACCTGGGGAGATAAGGCGGTTCACACCTTTTCCAAAAGTGGAAAATAAAAGGGAACTAAATTATCTAATTGGTATTGTTTGTGATATTTTCAGGAAATCATAACATCTAATGAAATAATATTGTTAATGTAAAAGTTGTGTATCAGTGAAGTTATGGATCATATGTACATAAGGTAATTTTCCTTATTTAGAAATGAATAATTCTCAGTATCGCTAACAGAGCATATATCTAATTTCGGACCAGAATAAGTGCTTGATCTGAAGATCGCATATGCGTGAAACTGATAGTTCCTAAGCGCTGCTGAATCTATGCCCACACTATCTTAACTATATATATATATATATATAACTTTACATATTATATATATATATATATAACTTTGTATATATATATATATATATAGTAACTATTCTGTACAAGCGGAATGCAACACAAAGTCAGTTTTTAAGTGGTGTTAAACGGTTTCGAATTCAACAGTTTACCTCCTCCTAGACCGGTAGCTGTACCATGGTCAAATTGCCCCTTATCTGACTTACTATTTACCCAAAGCTGGTGTGAGATATAGTTGGATTCATATCTTTAACATGGGTATTAGTCTGGTGTAAAATACAAACAGACTCGTTCAGGATTTGAACTCGGGTCGTCCTGTCCTTTTCGCCGGTAGTAATAATTGCACCCCTATCACTTCCAATATATGAGTGTGTATGTGTGTGCGTGTGTTGAAATGATAGATTGTGGTGAGTTTGACAATATAATAGAAATATGTGAAAAGTTAGATAAATCAAACACTTAAAACCGATTTTGAGGCGTGATATTTCGTTCTTTTATTTCATTAAGAACTTTCCCAAACTGGACCATTTTCTGAGTTTTTCAATTTATTAGCAAACGAGGAACATGATAAGATGACGGAGAGGATAAAGGTGACTCTAAACCCCTTTCACCTTTATCCTCTCCATCATCTTATCAGGTTCTTCATTTACTTATAAATAGAAAAACTCAGAAAACGGTTTGCGTTCTTAATGAAATGAAAGAACGAAATATCGCGCCTCTAAATCGATTTTATGTGTTTGATTTATCCAACTTTCTACATATTTCTATTATATCTATATTGTTATACTGGCTCATTGCTCTAATGAGTAGAGTGTTTACCAATGGTCTGGGAGACTTGGGTTCAATCCCAGGTCGCGTCATACCAAAAACTTTTAAAATGGTACTTGATACCTCCTTGCTTAACACTCAGCGATATAAGGTACGTATTAAGGATAAAGTGGAGCAATCCAGGGAAAGGAGTAGTGCCTTCCCTTTCATCTCAGTGTAGTAACTATTGAAAAGGGACCCTTCTGGTCACCCTCAACTACAGTCGCCAACAATTTATATATAGTCATTTCGTTGTAAGGGTAGTAAAGTCAGGGTTGAAGCAGATCAAAGCAAATACAACCCTGGGAATATGAGCAAGAACTATTTAAAATCGTTTAGTCTTGAGAAAATTAAAGCAGATATTCAGGAAGCGATATTTTTATTTTCCCACATTTTTGTTAAATAACGAAATCCTGAGTTGGTACGTTGCGTAACTTTTAGCGCCGTTGAAATGGACATGACGACCCAGGTTCAAATGCTGGACGAAGCCATCTGCTTGTTACTTTCACCCAAATGATCTTAAGAAAGGCACTGATCCATCTCTTCTCTCCGATGCTATGGGTAAAATTGTTAAGCAGACTGGGCGCTTTAGCCTTGCTAGAGGAACCAGTCTAGGAGAAGGGAAACTATAATTTCAAAAGCAGGGGTGAGCGGGGCTCTAATCTCAGTCTGTTCCGCTTAGCATTTGTTATTACCAGACAGCTTAAGGCTAGAAGTAGAAGCCACCCAGTGTGTATCGAATTCATTAACAATGGTCTGCTAACCAAAACTCTTTATTCGTTTCACCTGTCGAGACGCCCACTTTAAAACCTAAGGGTAGCTTAGATTTGGCAGATTGCAACAAGTAAAGGTCACACAGTTAAAATCTTATTCACTGCTCAATAAACCTAGTCAATATAATTTTCGGTATTTGTAATTTTGGTCATTCACTTGGAATCACGAGACATATCTTTAACGAATAATATATTATTACTGCATATACGTTATTATAATTGTTGTGGCCCCGGAAAGGGTCACTAATGAAAACGCAAACACGGATATTAGATAACTGATTATATTACACAAGAAAGATAGAGTTACATAGAAAAGGTAAGAAGTCTCGTACGGTTCGGATAACACCGATATTGATCTGCGGTATTTGTTGCTCGCTCCACCTAACGGGCAAGTGTGGCACAAGGCCTTTTTTTAGGTGGGTCCGGGCGCAGGGCCGTAGCCCACACGCGCCCGGCATTTCCCCAAAATACCTACGGCCCCGTCGGCATTCCTCTTATTAGTGGCGCCTCAGGCGCCGGGCGATGAACCCAACCCCCCCGAGGGGGGTAAAAGCCTGGGGGAACGTCCCCTGTAGCCGAAGGAAATCTCCAGGTACCGAGACACACTCGGCCAGATCCGTGCCACAGATACCTGGCAACTGGAGAGGTGCAGACTGATAGTGATCTGCAGTATTTGATGACCGCCCCACCCAACGGGCAAATGGGGCACAAGGCCTTTTTTATGGTTGGTCCGAGCGCAGGGCCGTAGCCTACACGCACCCGGCATTTCCAAAAATGCCTACGGCCCCGTCGGCATTCCCCTTATTAGGGGAACCTCAGGCGCCGGGCGATGAAGCCCCCTTCGGGGGGTAAAAGCCTGGGGGAAGGCCCCCTGAGGCCGAAGGACATCTCCAGGTACCGAGACACACTCGGCCAGATCCGTGCTGCAGATAACACGGCCGGCCGAAGTGCTACCCGGCACTTGGAGAAGTGCAGAACGATAGTGATCTGCCTCTCTGGCAGCGAAATCTCTCAGTACTAATTACGGTGAAAAGAGTCCATTATGGTGAGATGGGTAAGGCTCCCACAACAATAATGAAAGCTGATGGTTGGTTAGCTGGTTGGTTGGTTTTTGCCAAATTGGTCTCTTTCTTTGTTTAATGGTATATCAACCTTCATGGGTTATTTAATCCCAAAGCTATCCTTGAAGAAGAAAAATAGTGATGCTATTTAACCCATAGTTCGAACTCGTTAACTACGATGTCACAGTCCAATACGTTTGCAACTATGTCGCGAACATTTCTCTTGGTTTGTGCCGAAGTCAGTCTATTCTTTTTACAAGCAATTATATGGTTTCAAGTAACTAATGATTAAAATCCTTTGTAAACAATTATAGCTTCAAGTAACTCATCTGACCATAAAAAAAATTGTGCTAGTTGTAAATAGATATTATGATTTAATTCTAATCATTTGTTTGCAGGCAATCATAGATTTTCAAGTATTTCTATATAACAACAACCACAACAGCAGCAACAACAATAATAATAATATTAATAATGATAATAATTTGCCTACAGCTATACGGTTTCAAATATTCCAATGCAATACTTATTATGTGCTCGCAATCATATGGTTTTAAGTATACCTTAATAATAATAATAATAACTTAGGAAATGCACTGACGGATACTAACTAAATCGCAAGAAAAAATCAGTCACCAAATGTATATAGACGACATCAAAATGCTTGCCAAAACTGTAAAAGAATTGGAAAACCTAACATTGTGAGAAGATACAGTGAGGACAAAGGGATGGAATTTGACATAGAAAAAGGCTCCATGCTAATAATGAAAACCGAAAAGAGACAAATAATGGAAAGAATAGAACTGCCAAATCAGGAAAGAATCAGAATGCTAGGATAAAGGGAAACTTACAAGTATTTGGGAATATTGGAAGTAGACACCATCAAACAAGTGGAGATGAAAGAAAAAAATAGAGTACTTCAGATGAACGAGAAAACTGCTCAAAACAAAGTTCTGCAACAGGAATTTCATTAAGGAGATAAACACTTGGGCTGTCCCCTCGTAAGATATTCTGAGATCAAGAACAGGAGTCTCACTATCCTGGATACATGATGATAAGCACTATGTCCTTTAAAAAAGTAAAGAAAATAAAATCGGAATTTGATGATTACCACATCATCAATAATTGATGAGGGATATATCCAATAGATATTACGTGATAAAAAAAAGTTCTGTTTTTTTGATGATTCGATTTTATCACACAGATAACTGTCCGCCTTTTTACCCACTCAATGGACACTTTACCGACCCGAATGTTTACAAAGAAAATAAAAATGACTACTGAATATTTCATGAAGTTTAACGTCCATCTGTGAGGAAGAATAAAAACAAAATGGAGGCAAAAAATGTCCAATTACTTGAACTCCTAATGGGAGTGGTCAATCGATCGAATTCTTAAAAGCGATTATCAAGTGAGTAAATTCTCACCGACGGGGAAATTGGAATCGGAATATCAGAACAAAAAAAAAAGAGAACGGAGAGAATATTCTTTTGTTCTGCTAAACATTTCTTATTTTGATCTTTCATTTTGGGAGCAAAATCTAATCCTCTATATTGGCAACCATAGTTGAGGGCGACCAGAAGGCTCCCTTTTCAATAGCTACTACACCGAGGTGTAGGCGAGGGCGCTACTCCTTTCCCTGGATTGCTCCACTTTACCCTTGATATGTACCTTATATTGCTGAGTGTTAAGCATGGAGGTATCAAGTACCAGTTTTTAAAGTCTTTGGTATGACGCGACCTGTGATTGAACCCAGGTCTCCTGAACCATTTGCAAATACTTTACCCACTAGGCCAATGAGCCGGTTATGATCCTCTATATACATAGCATTATTAGTTATCAAATTTTTCTGTTGTTCTCTTTGACTCAATCTATCCTATTTGTGCATTGGTTACTCTTTTGATCTCAGACCAGACTTGCTCAGTCGGCTGGGGCTGTAAAATACACCGACTGCATCTCTGCATAGGGGTTAGACTCTCCCAACGAGTGTCCTGGATAGGCCACTAAACAATCCGCTGGTGGAGCTCCTGAAATGCTGAAGCTTTGGGGAATACAGAGAAAACCTTCATTGCCATTGCTCCCAGTTCCACTCTGGCTCAGACTGGTAGCATCTGATAGGGTCCTATCTATGGGCCAAACAGGGCTGCTTGACATTTAAATAGTGTGCAAACAAATAACTTATGCTAAATTGAATTGTTTGAAATAGAACTGTTTGATCATTTAACTGTGAGTATATTTAACTTTGTGTAAATATCACTGTCTCTAATTGAATTTTTAGTTATACAGAGCAATACTTGGAATCATTCAACTTTTGACTTATGCTAAATCGAATTGTTAGAAAAAGAACTGTTTGATCATTTAACTCTTATTAGACGACGATTTTTATAGAGGAACTTTTTGAAAATCTCGATATTATCTATATTTCATCCTTCTTGAGAGAAATAGATACAACCAAACGGGCAACATCACCACACTAGACAGAGCCTCTCTGAAACTAGTAGACAAATTCACCTACCTAGGAAGCAGCGTCTCATCAACCGAAAAAGACATCGACACGCGACTAACGAAAGCATGGACAGCCATCGATAGGCTCTCGATCATATGGAAATCAGACCTGACCGATAAAATGAAATGCAGTTTCTTCCAGGCAGCGGCCGTATCGATACTGCTATATGGATGCACTACTTGGACGCTAACTAAACGGCTGAAGAAGAAGCTAGATGGCAATTACACAAAAATGATGCGACCAATATTGAACAAGTCCTGGCGGCAACACCCCACAAGGCACCAACTATACGGCCACCTGCCTCCCATCACGAAAACTATACAAGTTAGACGAACCAGACACGCAGGACACTGCTGGAGATGCAAGGACGAACTCATTAGTGATTTACTCCTATGGACCCCCGCATATGGCCAAGCAAAAGCAGGACGACCAGCTCGAACATACATACAGCAGCTATGTGAGGATACGATGTAGCCCTGAAGTCCAACCGAAGGCGATGAACGATAGGGAGAAGTGGTAAGAGAGGGTCAGGGATATCCGTGCTAGCGGCACGACATGATGATGAGGATGAATTATAAACGTAAACATGATCTGTAGCCTGCAAAGTAATTATTTAAAAATAAATATTAACGTTGAATGAATGCGATTATCTAACCTCTAGGCATTAAATAAGCCCAGATGGGTTGCAATGCCATTAAAAATCAATCAATCGCTGCCTTTCAACTCAATAGTGTGCTACATAAAAAAAAAAAAAACGATTCTGGTTTGTTGGTTGGGCTTATGGCATATCAACCCTTGTAGGTTATTCAATGCCACACCTTTTTCATGCATATATATATATATATATATATATATATATATATATATATATATATATATATATATATTCTCCCCTACCCCCGTAGGGTTGAGTTCTCTAAGCGAATGAAGTAATCGTGTTACCATTAGCGTTTGTTGCAAGGCTCTTCATATATATGAATTGAGCTCTCGGTAGCCGTTAAGCGGAGGTATGTAAACAATAGTAATTGTGATTCATAACCGTTTAAAATTTACTTCGTCGCTACTGTTTCCTCGTGGCTGAGGGGTTGAGGCTTGGATTGGCGTTTGAGTCAACCGGGTTTCGATCCCCCTCTACGGGAAACTAGTATGTCTAGCCACACTGATGAGTTCTGATAAAACGAAACAGATCTGTCTGTGGATGACTTTATATATATGATTTGTAAACGAATAGTTTGTAGGTCACATTTTTAAACGAACCAGAGCTCATTTGTTGGCACACAGTTATATGGTTTAAAGTGTTGCTATTTATTATTTGTACACAGTTAAATACTTTCATATATTTCAATCCAACAATAATAGTTTTACTTGCACACAGTTAAATGGTTTAAAGTATCACTATTTAACTAACAATTTTAGTCAACGTTATTCATTTGTTTGCACATAGTTAAATGGTTCCAAGTATAAACTAATAATTCAATTTAACATCAGTTGTTTGTTTGCATGCAATTGAATGGTTTCAAGTATAGAAAATAATTAAATATTTCTATTTGACCCCCTAGATGGGACCCTAACCGGTACTATCACTTAAGGTCAGAGTGGACCTGGAAGTAATGGTAATAAAGGAGTTCTCAACATTCCCTAAAGCTCTAGGATTGGAGTCTCATCATCAGATATAGTTTAGTGTTATATCGAGGACATTTTTGTCGATGTGCCGTCGATGTATTATTCTACGACCCCAACCAAAAAGGCTGAATTATTCCGGTTCCATTCCATGGGTTTTTTGAAGTTCTTTGTTTACCTTAAACTTTTTGGAACCATTAATTTGGCATAGAGACATAGAGACAGGTGCCCGTGGTGTAATAGTTATCATCGTAGGAAATGGACACGGCGACACGAGTTCAAATCCTGGACGAGACTGATAGCATTTCACATAGCACAAATACCCTCGGGAAAGGTATGAATCCAATTATTCTCCCTCCAACTATGGGTAAATAGTAGGGCAGACTAGGTTCTTCAGCCTTGTTGAGGCAACTAGTCTAGGAGAACGAAAACTCTGAATTCAAACCTGTTAAACTCCGCTTAAAAATTGACCTTGTGTCATATCTGGCCCGAGAGGAGGGGTTGAGTAAATATGATAGAGACATAATCTAAAATTAACAGATTTGCAGAAATGTTATATAATTAAGGAATGATTTTTTTATATTAATCATTCTTTGTTAATCATATTTTATCATTTAGTTTGGTAAGACTTTGAACCACTCGAGTCTCTTGGTCCAGGTGCATAGTCATTGGGTACAGTCTTACGCTCGCGTGGAAAGGATATGACAATCACCATTTGTTGTAATAAATACCCAGACAGGAAATGAGCCTGGAGTGTGGATGACGTCATGCCCAGAAGAGATGGTCCTGAGAATTTGAGGATTTTGAAAATACGTCCGTTGAGTTTTCTACCGTTGAGGCGTGCGGTTGAGTTTTTCTGATCTCGACCGGCAGAGAGGAATCGAGATCTTAAACATCACAAGATGCGCCGCGCGTTGGGGTGGGGTTAGCATAGTATGGTTAGCATAGGCTTTCAAGAATTGTATCTCACTCCACGTGTCGCCATGGACCGAGCCAGAAATTAATAAACCCGTTCGTATCTAAAACAAAAGAGTCCGCCTGTATTGTATATGGCTATACAGTAGAAAGAACACATTTCAGTTCCATGATTGTTAGCTGTGTCGCATTGGTAACATTAAGATTGATGCATTGTATCATCTGTTGGATAACTGATATCGTTTCAGATTTTCAGGTTATACGAAGCCTTCTTTGTTGGTGATTTCAAAATACCTTCTTTTAAAAGCTTACTGAACCATTTCAAACATATTCTAGTTCATATAGTGTTACTATGAGCCTCAGTAAATGCTGCGTCGTTTATACCAGATTGATAAAATAAATCGAATACTCATTTTATCTACCTATCTATATCTGTTTATATCTGTTTATCTGAGTAGGTTCATATCTATCTATCTATCTGTCAGTCTGTTCATATCTATCTATCTATCTATCTATCTATCTATAACTTAGCATATCCATTCTGTTAATCTTAGTATGTTCATATCTATCTATCTATCTATCTATCTATTTGTCAGTCTGTTCATATCTATCTATCTATCTATCTATCTATATTTCAGTCTATTCATATCTATCTATCTATCTATCTGTTTGTCAGTCTGTTCATATCTAGCTTGCTAGCTATCTGTATGTCAATCTATTCATATCTATCTATCTATCTATCTGTCTGTCTGTTTGTCAGTCTGTTCATATCTATCTATCTATCTATTTGTCAGTTTGTTCATATCTATCTATCTATCTATCTATCTTAATGTTTTTGCTTACATCTATCTATCTATCTATCTATCTATCAGTTTGTCAGTCTGTTCATATCTATCTATCTATCTATCTATCTATCTATCTATCTATCTATCTCAATCTTTTCATATCTTTCTGTCTTATCTTACTCCGCACATATGTATCTATATGTCTATCTTTCTTTCAGTTTGTTTATTTATTCGTATCTCTCTCTCTCTCTCTATATATATATATATATATATAACGTAGCATATCCATTGATTAAATGAAAATCATTTATTGGTAAATAGTATATTTGGGCACAGCTTGAAAGCTCAAGTCTACAAGTAGCCCAAGTCACCTCGGAGCCAAAGTCTCATTTTTCGAATTGGACCTTAAATGAAACAATAATTTATAGCAAAACGTTTTGGTATTCTGGCCTTGAGTCAAAACTCAGTAAATGTTGCCAGTTCTCGTTTTGGAAATATAATCTGTTAGATGCGTTCGTAACGATACCTTGTAGCACTGAAGACAAACACCCCAATAAATGTCTCTTCCAATAAACTTTGGTGATTACAGCGTGAAGTTTTTCTTGGACGTAACCCCATTTTGTTTAAGTTTGTTAGCGAGACTTTGAAAGATCTTCGTTTTCTATTTGGAGGAGGGAAAAGCTACAACAATGAGATCAAAGATCCTCGCACACGCACGCTCATATATCTTATATTAAGTTAGTTAAACCACAGAAGAGACTCGAACAAGAAAATTGTAAAGCTAATAATATTGAATCTAAGTTCTCGTCACAGTTCTTTTATCTCTTAAAACATTTTGTCCTTTGTTACCAAATTTAAGACTCAATAGATAGACAGACAGATAAACATAGATGAATTGATTTGTATGAATAGACTGAGATTGGTTTTGTTCAGTATCTTTGTTTAATGTTATATCATCCTCGGTTGATAGTTAATGCCAAAGCCATAATTTTAGAAGAAGAGTGGGAGAATAATGGGATTCCTATACCTCTCAAGTTTTTTAATCCGAAAGTGAACGCTATAGCGTGCCTGGAGTTCGAACTCACTCACTATGACGTAACAAGCCAGCAGGTTTGCCTTTATGCCACGAGGACTCCCTGAGATAGATAGATAAATAGATAGATAGTGTTGAGTTCTGGTCATTGAACGCTTAAAATATTAAATAAAGGACAAACCACGATATGAGAGGAAATAGAGATATATTCTCAGGAAAAGGTATATACAATAGAGAGACTATTAGTAGACAAGAACATAGGATTAGTGAACGCTTGTAATATTTAATAAAGGACAAACTACGATATGAGAGGAAATAGAGATATATTCTCAGGAAAAAGTATATACAATAGAGAGACTATTAGTAGACAAGAACATAGGATTAGTGAACGCTTGTAATATTTAATAAAGGACAAACTACGATATGAGAGGAAATAGAGATATATTCTCAGGAAAAAGTATATACAATAGAGAGACTATTAGTAGACAAGAACATAGGATTAGTGAACGATTGTAATATTAAATAAAGGACAAACCACGATATGAGAGGATATAGAGATATATTCTCAGGAAAAAGTATATACAATAGAGAGACTATTAGTAGACAAGAACATAGGATTAGTGAATACAGAATAAAGATATAGTCCAACGATAGTATTGGCTTCCGTTATTACGGTAGCAAGTAAGGTGATCTAGTGCGATTTCCAGTCTCCAACGCTCTAATACTATTCCTATAAGAAGCTGCTCTTTACCTTATAGTCTGCCCTGTTATTAGTAGCTACTGCTATATATGGCAGATGTACTAGTTCATTGTGTGGAAAAAGGTGGGTCATACCCAACAGATAGATAGATAGATAGATAGATAGATAAATAGATTAAGAACGTCAATAACTCTTTTTGCCCAGGAGTTGAAACCCCAATTAGTTCTACCTTGATTTTTAATAATCATTTCATTCAGGTCTGGAGAGTACAAAGTACCCCTTTACTGCCGTTACTCCCATGTGTACTCTGACCCGGAGTAGTAGTATCTGCTAGGGACTTATGTTATTGATTATAGATAAGAATACTTTATACCATCTCACTGTTGTGGGCCAGCAAATTATTATTATTATTATTTACTTCTTTAGAGTTTTTCACATCAGTGTTAGCTGATGGTTTTTCACTGGGGTTTGGGTGACAGCAAATCTCCTCAAGTCCTCCAGGACTCATCTCAGGATTCTGGCCGTTCTCAGCAATGCTGACATTTGAATAGTCTATACCCGTCCGCCAACTTCCGAGTCTTCCAGGCCTTTTAATAATCCTATAGTTATTGTGCCAAAAGCACCAATCACAATTGATACAATCGTCACTTTCATGTTCCACAGCTTTTTCAATTCTCTAGCAAGGTCGAGGTACTTATCCTTATTATTATTATTATTTACTCATTAGAGTTTTTCACATCAGCGTTAGCTGATGGTTTTTCACTGGAGTCTGAGTGACAGCAAGTCTCCTCAAGTCTCCAGGACTCTTCTCAGTATTCCGGCCGTTCTCAATAAAGTAGTAGTTTGGATGGTCTCTACTCGTCCGGCAACTTCCAAGTCCTCCAGTTCCTTTAGTAATCCTTTAGTTACTGTTCCAAACGCACCAATTACAATTGGTATAATTGTCATCTGCATGTTCCATAGTTTTTTCAATTCCCTAGCAAGGTTGTGGTACTTATCCTTCTTTTCACATTCTTTTAGTTTTATTTATTATTATTATTATTATTATTATTATTATTATTATTATTATTATTATTATTAAATACAGTAACTTGAAAACATAGCTGTGTATAAATTATTAGTATTAAGAACAATTACTTGAAGCTACATTTATTTACAAATGACTATTATCATAATTTATTGGAGGTGCCCGTGGTGTAATTGTTATCGTCGTAGGAAATGGACACGGCGACCCGAGTTCAAATCCTGGACGAGACTGATTGCATTTCACATAGCACTAATACCTTTGGGAAAGGTATGAATCCAATTATTCTCCCTCCAGCTACGGGTAAATAGTAGGATAGACTAGGTTCTTCAGCCTTAGTTAGGCAACTAGTCTAGGAGAAGGAAAACTCTGAATTCAAACTTGTTAAACTCCGCTTAAAAATTGACCTTGTGTCATATCCTGCCCGAGCGGCGGAGTTGGTAAATAGGATTATCATAATTTATTTGAAACAAAAGGGGATTGACTTTGGCATTAACTAACCCAAGAAAAGTTGATAGGTAGTAAAATCCACAACGCCTTCGGCAATTCCCCTGTCAGACATTCGATTTGATATCACTCACTGTATTTGCCAATGAAACCACATAACAGTTAATTGGCCTTCTTTTTATCTGATTTTCATCTCGGCAAATTTTGTTCCGGTATACGTATTCGTTATGAGAAATGCATTCTATGTACTATGCATTGTAGCGAACGGGGTATCTTTCAACAACATTTCTATATTAAACAGAGTTAGAGATATAGTCGCCGCTAACAGTTGTCCTAATACATCATCACCACCATCATCATCATCATGTCGTGCTGGTAGCACGGATACGACAATAAAATAAATATTTACGAAAGCAGAAAAGAACGTAAAATAGAATAATACAAATTATTAGGCTTTTGACAGACATGCAAAACAACAAATTAAACATAAAAAAAGGACAAACAACAATGTAAGAATTTGTAGGTCTATATACATATATGAGTTTTTATATGAAACAAGGGACTATGAATGGTACATTTACATTGAAATATTTTACGGACAGAGATAAATGGTTTTCTTTTTGGTCTCTTCTTGTAAGAAATTTTATATTTTTAAAAGTATTTTAAAACGTTCGCGTATTGTAAATATTGTTACTCATAAAGTCCTGTAGTGGGTTAATAATCTTGGGATTTATATTTTAATCGTTCAAGGTTATTTTTCGGCAAAGATCCTTCGTTCTTTGTTTTATAGTTCCTTCCCAAATTTACTTGCCCGGAGTCCTGAGTTCAATTAAATTTTCTTTTTAGGAAAGGGGAATATCTAAGCTAGAAACAGGAAGTGACAAGGGGTCATAAATCAATTCTTTTCCAGACAATTTGTCTTGCACAAAGGGTGTTCTTTGGACTTACTGGTTCTAATTTTGTTACATTTACAATCATATTTTTAATGCTGTTAAAAATTATCGGTTTTTTTTTTAGACAAGTGAAAGTAAGTATCTTCGTTCAAACTTTGACCGATAAAATGAAACGCAGTTTCTTCCAAGCAGCGGTCGTCTCGATACTGCTATATGGATGCACTACTTGGATGTTAATTAAACGGATGGAGAAAAAGCAACTACACAAGAATGCTGCGAGCAATTTTGAACAAGTCCTGGAGGCAACATCCCACAAAGCACCAACTGTACGGCCACCTACCTCGCACCACGAAAACTATCCAAGTTAGAGGAAACAGACATGCAGGACACTGCTGGAGAAGCAGGGACGAGCTCATAAGTGATGTACTCCTATGGACCCCCTCATATGACCGAGCAAAAGCAGGGCGACCAGCTCGAACCTACATACAGCAGCTCTGTGAGGATACGGGATGTAGCCCTGAGTACTTACCAGAAGCGATGAACGATTGGGAGGAGTGGCGAGAGAGGGTCAGGGATATCCGTGCTGGCGGCATGACATGATGATGACTATTATTATTATTCAATATATATCTATATTTATTTTTTTAAAAGTTTTGAATTTGGGGTCCCATAGCATAAGTCTTTTAAAAAAAATTTTTTACTTATTAAATGTTATTGTTATTCGAGCTATCAGCTGTATACTTTTAATGTTATCCTTTATCAAACTATCTTTTTTGCCCACGTTGACGACGATTCCTGAAACCTGCGCAGTAAGAGAAGAAATAAGGGTCAATAAGCCTGCAAATTGTGAAATTAATACAAAAGTACTACCTACCCGACCGACAAAACTTATTATCACCATCCCTAAATGTCACCAATTCAAAATGGCTTTGCTTCTTTGCTTCGGCTAATTTACCCTTGCAGGCTCATTCCAGATGATAAACATTCTTCAATATTTACAACCGTAAAACTTCCTTCATCTACACATTTCTCTTTAGATCTGAATTGGCATTTCCTGGATTTAATAGGTAACTATAATATTTCTTGAACCCTATTATGAAAATGTTGTCTGCAAACTTTATTATTCTTTAGAATAAATTGAAATTTTCACGTATTTGTTTAATAGATCCGACGGGTAAATTATAAATTTCGTTATAGAAATAAATTATTCAAATAAGCGAAAATGTTGGCTTTAATCAAAAGGGTATCAATTTGACTATTTTTGCACTACGCAACTACAACAACACTTTTGAATACACACACACACACACACACACACACACACACACACACACAGATAGATAGATATCAATACATTCACATACACACACACACACACACAAACACACATAGATAGATAGATAGATAGATTCACATACATACACACACAAACCCACACAAAAAGATAGATAGATAGATATTGACAGATTGATACACACACGCACACACATAGATAGATAGATATCAATACATTCACATACACACACACACACACACAGATAGATAGATATCAATACATTCACATACAGACATACAAAAACACACACAGATAGATAGATAGATAGATAGATTCACATACATACACACACATACACACACAAAAAGATAGATAGATAGATATTGACAGATTGATACACACACGCACACACATAATAGATAGATAGATAGATAGATATCAATACATTCACATACACACACACACATACACAAACACATAGATAGATAGATAGATAGATAGATAGATAGATAGATTCACATACATACACACACAAACCCACACAAAAAGATAGATAGATAGATAGATAGATAGATATTGACAGATTGATACACACACGCACACACATAGATCGATAGATAGATGCAGACTGCGATTGGCATAGACAGGAAGTGGGGTACGTCTATAAGAAATGAAAGTACAACAGTACCTTAAAATCTCTTTCGTGAAATAAATATTTGCCCACAAAATCAGCCTAAGCCAACAGGAATTCTCCGCGGAGGAATGCACAGCAAAGATGAAAAGGAAATACATCGAAAGTGTGGGTTGTTGTTGTTGTTGTTGTTGTTTTTTGTCTTTTGTATTTTTCCAAACAAGCACTAAACTTGTACCCAATAGTCAAAAGAGTCAATTATCGTTCACATCCCGACCGCTTATCAAAACGACAAAGTACTTTTCGTGCCTACCCACATAATCACTCTCCCTCATTACAAAGATACCAACAAAATAAGCTGACTCCAATTTTTTATTTACAAAATTTGCTGGGTTTTTCTTTTCTTTTCTTTTCTTTTTTTATATCTACTGATGTCAATTCATACGGAAATACTAAAGCGGATGTGACGTGGAACACCGGAAGCCGCTTGTATATATCACGAATGGACAAACGTTCCACCATTATTGAAATCTAAAGAAATGCGGCTTAAGATATTATTCATTAGTTTTACGATTATCGTATATTCAATGACGTTAGATTAGTCAGGTACAAGGTCACAGTAGTGGGAATGCCGGTAAGTATCAAAATCTTTAACTTTAGAATTAGTCAACACACACACACACACACACGCACATTTACATAGTTGAGAAACTGAGAGTCACCAAGCGCCGCTGACTTTGTGCCTACATTATATATATATATATATATATATATTTCAATCATACATCCTAGATGCATCAAGGAGGTCTTCAGTGATGCAACAGTCTTTATTGCCGATTTCGGGTTATATATATATATATATATTTCAATCATACATTCTAGATGCATCAAGGAGGTCTTCAGTGATGCAACTGTCTTTATTGCCGATTTCGGGTTATATATATATATAAGTAAGTAAAGTTGGCGACCATAGTCGAGGGTAATCCCGAAGGCTCCCTTTTCGATAGCTACTACACCAAGGTGTAGGGGAGGGCGCTACTCCTTTCCTGGATTGCTCCACTTTACCCTTGATCCGTAATGCTGAGTGTTAAGCAAGGAGGCATCAAGTACCATTTTTTGAGTCTTTGGTATGACTCGACCTGGGATTGAACCCAGGTCTCCCGGGCCATTGGCGAACACTCTAACCGCTAGGCCTTCTAGATGCATCAAGGAGGTCTTCAGTGATGCAACTGTCTTTATTGCCGATTTCGGGTTATTTTTGCATCATATCATCGGCTCCGACAGAAACCCCGTAGGTAGAGTGTTCGCCGATTGTCCAGGAGACCGGGGTTCAATCCCAGGTCGAGTCATACCAAAGACTTTAAAAAATGGTACTTGATACCTCCTTGCTTAACACTCAGCATTATAAAGTACATATCAAGGGTGAAGAGGCGCAATCCAGGAAAAGGAGTTGCACCTTCCCCTCCCCTCGGTGTTGTAGCTATTGAAAAGGGAGTCTTCGGGTGGCCCTCGACTAAGGTCGCCAACTTTACTTACTTATATATATATATATATAAATATATATATGTGTTTTTGGAAATTTCAAAAATGTGTAACAGGATTGAAATAAATTTATAATCCTATGTGACCGGTTTCGTTGTTTTTTCTTAAAGTATATATATATATATATATATATATATATATATATATATATTTAGAAAATCGATATCATTTCGTAATCTAACAACTTGACTAATTCTCTGTGTTAAACGTTTTATGATCCTTTTTTACTTTCCAAGTAGAGAATGCCATTCACTGTAGAAAAAAAAAAGTATTTAAATATTAAACAGAATTTTCAATTATTTTCCACACACGCTGTTCAAATTTGAGATAATTTAGATGAAAATTAGTCAAGTTATTGAATTACGAAAAGATACCCATTTTTCAGAAACACTGAGTATCACAAATGATATCGAATTTTCAGAACAACCAATATCTTAATAAAATTTACATAGAAAAGTACACGATAATTTTGTCCGAGTAATGGTCTTTGAAAAGAGATCATAATATTTATAAATATAGAAATTTGAAGATAAATGAGGGAAACATTTTTAAGGCCAAAACCTTTTTCATTTTCAATTTTAACGAATTCTTACACATCTACAAGAAATTTTAAATATGAAGTTGATATTTATTCTAAATTTTAACAATTAATCATATACTCAGGTATATCAATAAATCTGAAGACTATTGATGAAAATAATCATTTATTTTACACAAGAAATATATATATATATATATATATATATATATATATATATATATATATATATATATCATAAGAGTGTTAGGTGTCACTAAATCACTTTGCGGGTATGTGTCGAACCAAGTGCAATATAATATGGAGAGTATTCAATATCTAGGATAGAGCTATTATATAATAATAATAATAATAATAATAATAATAATAATAATAATAATAATAATAATAAATATATTATATATATATATATATATATAATTCATGGAATATAGACTGCGACCCTGGGTTTCATGGAGGTTGTTTTGCAAAAAACTCCATGAAACCCAGCGTCACAGTCTATATTCTATGAATTAAATATATATATATATATATATATATATATATATATATATATATATATATATATATAACTGTTTCAAAATAATTGATGTCATTTCGAGATTATATAAAATGATATGAAATTATCTGAACACCCTGAATATATATGTGTGTATGTGTGTGAGTGTATGTGTTTCCTTGTGTGTGTGTGTGTGTGTGTGTGTGTGTGTGCTTGTATGAGTGTGTTTGTGTGTGTCTGTTTGAGTGTGTATGTGTGTGTGTGTGTGTGTGTGTGTGTGTGTGTGTGTGTGTGTGTGTTAGTATGTGCTTATGTGTATGTTTGCGTGTGTGTCCATGCGTGTGTGTATTGGTGTTTGCACGTGTATGTCTCTGTATTTGCGTGTGTGTGTCCGTGTGTGCGTGTGTGTGTGTGTGTGTGTGTGTGTGTGTGTGTGACTGTGTCTCTGTGTGTCTGTGCCTTTGTGCATGTGTGTGTATGTGTGACTGTGTCTGTGTTTGCGTGGGAGTATATGTGTGCATGTGTATGCTCACGTCTGTATGTATGTGCGCGTGTGTATTATCTCATATCTGCGTCAGCTTCGTACTTTTAGATAATCATATTCCCCAAAACACAAAAATTAAGTAATGGCGGGTGAAACTTATATTAAATATCTACAACTATAATCGTACACAGAAATTGTTTTTAAATTAAAGAGAAAAAATCTCATTACGCTTATGTCTAAGCCTCGTTCTGAATCTCTAATATGGCGTAGACAAGAGGCCGAGTTTTTTCTTTTTTCTTTTTTTTTTTGCAGCGAGGGGTTTGTCTTTTTTTCTGGAGTTTCACTTATAGAGAGACAAAAGTGTTAGTATTGTATTTTGTTTCATCCCGCCAAGTCTGCTAGTAAGAATGACCTAGTTTTATCTTTTAAATTTCCCCTCTTCTTTTTTTCCCGTCAAAAAATCTGGATCACTTACGGACATTAAAAATGGCTCTTTCAGTTGTAAAGCGGGCAATTATGTGAGGCCAATGTCAAGACTAGACCCATTACAGCATAGCGACCGGATGAAGACGATAGACTAATTCATTGTTCATTCTCTCTTTCTCTCTTTTATTATCTCTCTCCATCCCCCTCTCCTTCTCTCCTTCTCTCTCTCTCTCTCTCTCTCTCTCTCTCTCTGCAGCACGCTCACACAAACACATACACACAATGTATCAAAAATCATCTATATGACTCTATCTCTCTCTCTCTGTCTCTCTGTGTCTCTGTCTCTGTCTCTGTCTCTCTCGCTCGCTCTGTCAATGTATTCATCAATTTATCTGTTGCAAACACACACACACACACACACACACACACACACACACACACACACACACATGAATGTATTAAAATCATCAATTTGACTCTCTATCTCTCTCTCTCTCTATATATATATATATATATATATATATATATAATGTAGTTGCCAATATTTATAAAGATTGCTCAATATCGATGATAGAGCATTTGTTGATAGTTCAAATATCGTAGACACAGAGTCAATGGCGCTTGGTGACTGTCAGTTTCTCGCTTATGCGAGCATAAGACCAATATATATATATATATATATATATATATATATATATATATATATATATATATATAAAGAGTGACCTGGAAATAGAAAGAAAGAAAGAAAGAAAGAAAGAAAGAAAATGCTGTGTGAATAGTGTAAATATTTATAAGGAGTGAGAGGGAACAAATGAATAAGCAAATAGCTTGCGAGCCAAATAGAAAGATAGATATGAACAAATAGAGATAGATAGATAGATCCTATTTACCAACCCCTCCGCTCGGGCAGGATATGACACAAGGTCAATTTTTAAGCGGAGTTTGACAGGTTTGAATTCAGAGTTTTCCTTCTCCTAGACTAGTTGCCTCACCAAGGCTGAAGAACCTAGTCTGTCCTACTATTTACCCATAGCTGGAGGGAGAATAAATGGATTCATACCTTTCCCAAGGGTATTAGTGCTATGTGAAATGCAATCAGTCTCGTCCAGGATTTGAACTCGAGTCACCGTGTCCAATTCCTACGACGATAACCATTACACCACGGGCGATAGATAGATAGATAGATTCTCGTAGAAAAGAGTCATGTTTTGCAAGTCTTTCAACAAATCTTACCATGGAGCCAGCCGTCAAATCAATTCATTAATTTGGGTGAAAGTTCGACGACACTTGTATGGAAGTCACTGGTTCGGATTGTCAACAACAGAGGGCGTTACTTTCGTTCGTTTGACAGCTTCCAATGGAAGTATGTCACTAGCTTGATTAATTAGATGTACGAAGCGCTTTGTAAAACGTGTTTTTTGTTTTTTGATCAATTTTTATTTTTTGGGAAGGGGGGTTCTTTTTTGTTCTTTTATATTAATAAAAAATATTCTATTCTGAAACCGTTCGTCGATTATTTTATCTCTGTTCATTAATTAACATATCACGTAGCTGAACTCAAGTCTGGCACAAGGCTAAACGAAAAAAGAGTAAATTGGGAAATGAAAAAGCTAGTTTGTGCCAACCAAGTGAGGAGGGCCTGCATTCCTTGAATTTCGGTATTCAGAATCCTGACTTTTACTCCCTGTGCATCGATGGTAAATAGGCAGTTACTTCATTGTCCAGGATATAACTGGAAACTGAATCTGGAAGGAATTCTCGATGTGCAGTGGTTAATGTGCTGGCCTGTGACATCATTGTGAGAGTTCGATTTCCAGTCGCACTATTGCGTTTGTTTGTTTGTTTGTTTGTTTGTTTGGTTGGTTGGTTGGTTGGTTTCTTTGTTTAATCGTTTAGTGTCATATCCAGGTCACTCGTCGGGGAGTCTTTCCCCTCTGCAAAGATGTAGTCGGAGGTATTCTACAACCCCGACCGACAAGGCCATGAGCTCAGATAAGAGTGGAGTAGCTCTTCATTGGTATTACACCCGGTTCCCCTCTGACCTGGAGTGGATCGTACCTGTTAGGGTCCCATCTATGCGTTGTCTAAATCACTTTGAAGACTATTTATGTATACCGTCGTGGGCAAAATAAATCATCTTGGGGAGTAACT
This sequence comes from Sepioteuthis lessoniana, assembly GCA_963585895.1. NCBI lineage: Eukaryota > Metazoa > Mollusca > Cephalopoda > Myopsida > Loliginidae > Sepioteuthis > Sepioteuthis lessoniana. The sequence goes on along the minus strand of OY757941.1, from coordinate 50,578,228 downwards.
ACGTAAATGCCATGAGCTCCGTCGGCATTCCCCTTAAAAGGGGCGTCTCAGGTGCCAGTCTATAAATCTAGCCCCTTCCGGTGAGGGTTAGAACCTGAGGCTCGAAGAGAGCCGGTCTTAGCACGCGTGACATGAATACCGGTTTCTCGGTATCCTTGACCGGCGCGAACAAGACAACCCGACCAAGCCACACGAACCGATCCGTGCAGCGAGAAATACAACTGACGTCTGACTCAAAGGGTCCCTCAAGCCAGAGCAAGGCTGATGAAGATTGTGTTGTATCATTTCATTCTGAGGGGAGCATATCTTCTCTATAAGGGGGTCCCCGTTAGCGTAACGGCTAACGTGCTGAACTGAGACATCGTAGTTGGCAAGCTTGAACACAACTCGTACTATAACAGTCACTTATGGACTAATAATACTCTTACGAAAGGCATGAACACCTTTATTTCTCCAAATATGGTTTAAATGGTACCTATACTGTTCTTCTTCAAGAATGGCTTCAGCATTAAACTATCCATCAAAGTTGATATGCCATTAAACAAAGAAACCACAGTAATATCTTGTCTATCTTCGAAATCAACATTCTGATTCCTGTTTTGTACATGAGCTATACTTGTTTAGTGTAACGATTGTTGTTTAGTGTAACGATTGTCGTCGTTGGAAATGGAACAAATCACCCGAAATAAACCCTCGACAAGGCTGTTCGTGTTTAACTTTCGCATCCCTAGAAAAGACATCAATCCCTCTATCCTCTCACCCACAAATTATGAGTAAATAGTAGGGCAGACTAAGTTCAGTAACTAGTCTAAAAGTAAAACTATGAATTCAAAACTTGGTAAACTTCGCTTAAAAATTGACCTTGTGTCACATTCTGCCCGTGCGGAGGGTTTGGTAAATACATACTTGAGCAAAATGCAGCCAGCTCAACGAAGTTAAGAAGTGATGAGCCAGCTCAGTTCTGATATGGGTGACCGATCAGTGACAGCTGATACAGACAGTAATGTGAAGTTTTAGTTTGGTTTGATGGCATATCAACCATTGTAGGTTATTTAATGCTAAATCCTCTTTATACATATATATTAAATATATATGATTTGGTTTGGTTGGGTTTGATGGCATATCAATCATTGTAGGTTATTTTATGCCAAATCCTCTTTATACATACATATCAAATATATAGTATTTGGTTTGGTTTGGTTTCATGGTATATCAACCATTCTAGGTTATTTAATGCCAAATCCTCTTTATATATAAAATACTAAATATATATGATTTTTAAACAAATTTTGTTGGTAACATTTTAAAACGAGCCTAAGCTTTTGCCCACTGTAAAACGGTTCTCAAGTATTGCATCACCAACAATTCAATTAAACATTATTCATTTGTTTTCACACAGTTAAATGATCAAACAGTTCTATTTCTAACAATTTAGTTTGGCAATACTCTTTTGTTTGCACTCAATTTTAATGTCAGACAGTTCTATTTGACCCATACATAGGGCTTTATCAAGTGCTACCACTCCGAGCCTGTGTAGAGCTGAGAGCAATGGCACTGAAGGGGTACTCCACGTTCCCCCAAACTCCAACATAACTGGAGTTGTTACCCCTCTGCAGAGAACCAGTCGGTGTATTCTACAGACCCAGCCGACTGGGCCACAAGACACTTGTTGGTGGGGGGTATTACTCCACTGCAGAGATACAGTCGGTGTAACCTGAGGTACGGTTGTTTGGTTTAATGGCATATCAACCTTCGTAGGTTATTTAATGCCAGAAGAACAGTAGTGGTACTATTTAACCCATAGCTGGGAGGATAAGGGGGTTCATACCGAAAGTGAACGTAATAGCGTGACTGGAGTACGAACTCGCGTACTACGATTTCGCAGTCCATCGCTTTAACCATTACACCACGAGGACTAAACAAAACTTCGTAAATATCAACTATTACAAGAAATTTTTATCATTAAGGGTTTTCGGACTATTGTCTTCATCTTTATTGTTATTTTCACATCGTTTGTCGAACTCTGGAACCTTCACGGAACTTCGAACTACGTCCTTTATTGAACCCACGGGGGTCGCCTGTTCTGATTCTGTTAGCCATAACCGGGTACAAGTGTTAAGTATTCCTGTAATGTTACTCGCCTGTTGTGAGGATTGAACCGGCAACCTCCTGATGATTAGGGAACCAATGCCTATAACCGTTACGGACCATTCAGAGTGAATTTTTGGAACTTATAAACTTAATGTTCTTACTTGACTAGAATTACTACTATTATGTATGATTTTTTTACCTGTGCTCATATTCAGATTTTTTTATTCTTTTATTTTTTTTTATTACAAAAAAGTAAAGCAACGATAAACCTGATCAGTAATGAGATAGTTTATGGCAATATGAGGGATTCCCTGGAGCTAAAAACGTATGAAAAGAATACTTTTTTTAAAAGACAGGAAAATGTAATTTTCTATAAAAATAACAGAATACAGTTTTTTTTACTTTATGAGTACGGATAAAAAATTTTAAAAGGTCAATGTAAAACTTGAACTCTGAACACCTGCAATTTGTCAAAACAATCAGAATAAGCAGCCAGCAAGAATTTTTTGGGGGGTGGGGAAGTGTTAACTCATAACATCCCGAATTAGCTTTTGTTCACATGTTAAAATTCAAAGAGATTGATCAGATCTTTCAGGATTTTTTTTATCATTGGTTAATATGAAAAGGGATAATCCCCTCTAAAAGTGTGGGCTAGGACCCTTAATTATCCAAGCTCCTATATTGTGGCATGATTGGATGACCAATTAAAATCTGATTCGTGAAAGGGATACACGTCTCACAGACCTTGATCAAAACTTTTGATTGTCTGACCTTCTTCAGGTGATTTACCGCGACCTCGGATAGGAATGCTGAGTCTTGTAACTGTATCCCCAGTAATTACTGCCTTCCATAGTTGTTGTCTATCGCACCACTCTTTTGACCAAGTAAACCTCTGGCCGGCTTGGGTAGGAATTGAAATCGCTATCTTCTGACAATGCTCACCTGGAACCGTAGAGACTCAACGCCTCTATCCGCTGCGCCACGGGCCCCGAAGGCCAGAAGTGAAATTTGGCCGAGACGTAGTGAAAGAAGAAACAACACAAAAACTACCAAGATGAGGACAAAAAGTCCGCAATAAATAAAAATTAATTCTCAGATTAAGAAGCCTCATCTCAAAATGATTCCAATTAAAAGACAAATCCTAAAGTAGTTGAAAATACCAATGATCTATAATTAGTTAATCGGATATGTTTGTTCCTAATAATTCCCTATAAAAATACCTCTTGAAGGTTCCAAAGGGGAAGAAAATTCGGAAACTATACAGAAGATACAAGAATAAGAAGTCTCTCCAAGCCCTAAACCCTCTCAGCACTCTTTAAAAATTACCTGACTGACTGATTTGCATCAGAAGACAGCACCTGCCAAATTTTATTTGTCGCTGCCTCCCACCAGACAGGACTTGACACAAAGTCAAAAGCCCGAAGGCCATTTAGTGTTTCGGGAAATGGTTAATTTCTCTAACACTTTAAATTATTTGGCAACACTAATCAATAACGAAACTTCTTTTAAACAACACAACAAAGAAAGGCTTATCATAGTAGCAGGCGTAAAGAAGTGAGAATGAGAAAGTATCCCTTTTGTGTCGCTGGTCAGTATGTTGGTCCTTGGTTTGTAGGAAGCGTGTGTCAAGCTAGCAGCAGCGTGTTCTTCAGCGATGGGTTCCAAGTGGAATCAGTAGCAGTGATGTGAGAGAGATCTTTTTGTGCTGCTGACTCATGGCTCTCTGACCGTCGACACACAAAAAGAAGGGACTAGAAAAAATAGTTCTTGAGAGGAAGAAGGAATTAATGCGCTCTGCCAGTTGATTGGTCAGTGAGTGACCGACTCTCTTGGCAGGGGCATTGATTCGCGAAAGGAAATAGATCTGTGGCTGCTACAGCCAAATTTCTCAACTTCTCTTTCAACGAAAAAAAAGAAAGAAAAAGCGGTACAATTTCGTTACATGTATTATGTATATTTGTTGAGTATCACCCACCTTTCTCCACACAATGAACTAGTACATCTCCCATATATAGCAGTAGCTATTGATACCAGGGCAGACTAGGTGAAGAGCAGGTTCTTATAGGAATAGTATTAGAACGTTGAAGACTGGAGATCGCAGTAGATCACCTTACTTGCTACCGTAATAACGGAAGCCAATACTATCGCTAGATAATATCTTTATTATGTATTCACTAATCCTATGTTCTTGTCTACTAATAATCTCTCTATTGTACATACCTTTTCCTGAGAATATATCTCAATTTCCTCTCATATCGTGGTTTGTCATTTATTTAATATTACAAGCGTTCACTAACCAGAACGCAACAGATATTTAAACGGTGTGCATACAAATGACTTGGGTTAAATCGAACTGTTAGAAATAGAACTTTTAGACTATTTAACTGTGTGCAAACAAATGACAGATGTTTAATTGAATTGTTAGCAATAGATACCAATACTTGGAACAATTTAAATATGTGCTAAGAAATGGGTAATGTTTGATAGAAATATTAGTGTTGATTAGCAATACTTGAAACTCTTTAACCGTGAACCTAAATTGAATTGTTAGTGTTGCATAGCGATGCTAGAAACAATTCAACAGTGTGCAAATAAAATCATTTAAGTTAGATAACAATATCTGAAACCATTTAAGTAAGTTCAAACAAGTTATTTATACTAAATAGAAGAGTTCATGTTGGAATATTTAGAATCAGTTAACTGTGTTCAAACAATAGTAATACTTGTGTGTAAACAAATTAACTCTGACTAATTTAACAATATGATTACCTACAAACACGTAACTTATAAATTATATGTATCACCATTTCACTTTATGGCATATCAAATATTGTTGGTTATTTAATGCCAAATCCTCTTTATACATATGTATTAAATATATGAGATTTGGTTGGGTTGGGTTTTATGTCATATCAACCCTTGTAGGTTATTTAATGCCAAATCCTCTTCATACATATATATTAGATATATAGGATTTGGTTTGGTTGGCTTTTATGGCATATCAAACATTGTAGGTTATTTAATGCCAAATCCTTTTTGTACATATATATTAAATATATTTGATTTGTTTTGCTTGGCTTTTATGGCATATCAAACATTGTTGGTTATTTAATGCCAAATCCTCTTTATGAATATATATTGAATATATGAGATTTGGTTTAGTAAGGTTTAATGGTATTTCAATCATTGTAGGTTATTTAAAGCTAAATCTTCTTTAACATATATATTAAATATATATGATTTGGTTTGGTTGGATTTTATGGCATATCGACCATTGTAGGTTATTTGATACCAAAACATTTTTATACATATATATTAAATATATCATTTCTAAACACATTTTGTTGATAACATTTTGAAACGAGCCTGAGCTCATTTTTTTCACACAGTTAAAATGTTTCAATCTAATTTCTATCTAATATGAATTATTCTATTTACTATTAATCATTTGTTTACACACAGTCAAATGGTTTCAAGTATTGCTATGTATCACTAACAATTCAATCAAACACCAGTCATTTGTTTACACACAGTTAAATGATCAAACAATTCAGTTTAGCATGTCAGCAAAGTTAAATGGCTCAAAGTATTGTTATGTATCACTAACAATTCAATCAAACATCAGTCATTCGTTTTCACATTGCTAAATGATCAAAGAGTTCTATTTCTAACAATTCAATTGACCCATAGATAGGACCCTATCAGGAGCTACCACTCCGGGTCAGTGTGGACCAGGGAGTGGTCGCAATGAAGGGGTACTCTGCTTTTCTCTAAAGCTCTGGCAATACTGAAGTCTCACCATCAGATTGTTTGGTGTCATATCCAGAATACTCGTTGGGAAGTCTTACTCCTTTACAGAGATGCAGTCGGTGTATTCTGCAGCCTTAGCCGACTAAGCCAACGCACTATGCTTTTACAAATCATATATGATATGTATAAAAAGGTTTTAACTTTTAAAAAAACCCAAATGGTTGATATGCCATAAAACTCAACCAAATAAATTCGTAAGAATTTTTTTTTAATGTTTAAGAAGTTCTTGATCATGATCAAATATATCAAAATTGGTTTGCAATGCTCTCTTGCCGAGTGGCCGTATTAAAGTTGCTGGAGATTAAATCAAGACCTTACTTGAGTACAATCAAAGTCATACGTTATACAAGATAATCAAAAAAGCTTTAGTCAGCATTAAATGACCTAACAAAGGTTAACATGCCGTAAAACCATAAAATTGCTTGAAAATTGTTTGTATTAGATAGGAATAATTGAAGCCATATAATTTTGTAAGTTATTTGCATTCAGACTCTTTACTTGAAGCAATAATTAAATGACCATCCTCTGAAATTAATTTGCTCAGTCAGCCGGAACTGTAGAATATACTGACTGCACCTCTACAGTGGGGTAACCCTTCCAACGAGTGTTCTAGATATGACACTAAACAATCTGATGGTGAGGTTCCAGTGATGCTGGAGCTTTGGGGAATGCAGAGCACCCCTTCATTGGCATTGCTCCCACGTCCACTCTGGCCTGGAATGGTAGCACCTGATAGGGCCCTATGTGAAGGTTGAATAAAACTGACTGAATACTTATGCTAAACTGAATTGTTTGAAATAGAACTGTTTGACTAAACTGAATATCTTGAAATAGAAATGTTTTTGACAATTAAACTGTACTTACATTTAAACAGCATGCTTATGCTAAACTGAATTGTTTGAAATGAAACTGTTTTTGACATTGAAACAGTACTTACTCTAAATTGAATTGTTTAATATAGAACTGTTTTGACATTTAACTCAGTGTAAACAAAATCTGTACTTATACTAACTGAATTAGTTGAATTAGAACTGTTTTGACAATTAAACTGTGTACTCATGCTAAACTGAATTGTTTGAAATAGAGCTATTTGCATAAAAATGGATTTGGCGTTAAATAACCAACAAAGGTTGATATGCCATAAAACCCAACCAACCAACAATCTGAAATTAGTAAACCACTTCATATATATTGAAAGCATTGTTAACACATGCATTAGTAAAGCATGGACTGCAATTGACAGGATAAAGACTATTTCGGAATCTGATCTGTCTGATAAATTAAAACGGAATGTCGCCCAAGCAGTAGCCGAGTCACTACTACTGTATAGTTGCGCCAACTGGACTCTAACGAAATGCTTGGAGAAAAAGCTAGATGGGAACTAGACAAGGATTCTATCTACTCTTTTGAACTAATCCCAAGAGCAGCACCCTACAAAGCAGCAACTACACGACTGCTTACCTCCCATCTCACAAAGTAAGACGAGCAAGACAGACTGGGCACTGCTGGAGAACGCATAAGCAATATTCTATGGACTACTACACATAGACAAACCAGTATTGGCTGATCAACAAAAACTTACATTCATCATCTTTATACTGATACTGGATGCTGTATAGACGACTAGTTGATAGTTGATAGGGACGGATGGAGAGGGAGAGAGAGAGGGGGGCGAATCTGTGTTGTCAGCAAGAAGATCAATACGCCCACAAGGTTCAACATAAGGCGAGTATCAACAGAACCGAGGCACCATATTTTCTTTGGGCATAAACAAAGACCTCTACTCTTGTACAGTGTTGCAGATGTTTCACAGGAATAAGTGTTTTTACGCCGCAAAAGAAACGAAAATGTTAATTTTTTTATTAGAATATAAACCCCTGGACAAAAATATAAGACAACCCTCAAAAATGAAAAAAAAAAGATATTGTTTACAATTTTTAGATTATGAAAATCAGATATATGAAAGATAAGGCTTAAAGACAATTGAATTTAAAATATGAAGAAATTTCAATTCGTTTTTTATATGTATATAAACATTTATGCTTAATTCTAAAATTTTGACCATTAGCAGAACTATAGAATACAAAAGGCAATTTTTTCCTTTAATTTTTTATAGATCCGCTGTTAGCTTTGATGACCTCAAAAATTCGGCTAGGCATACTATCAACTAGTTTCTGAAGTTGAATCGAAGGTATGTTTTCCCATGCGTCTAAGATTGCGTTTTTGAGTTCAGAAATTGCTGAGTACGGTCGACCTTCTTTATAAACTTTTGCAACAATCAATCCCTGCAAATTTTCTATAGGGTTGAGGTCTGGAGAGCTCGCTGGGTGGTCAAGAAGTCTTATTTTTTGTTCAAGCAAGTACTTCTTTGTTATTGATGCATTGTGAATAGCAGCATTATCTTGCCTTAAAATCCATTCTTCTCCACATAGACGACGCCCTTCTTCTGTGAGAGATAAATAATTTAGCATCTTTACATAATCTGCTGACAAATTGTAGTTTAAGTTTTCCTGAAGGGGAGAAGGCCCTCCCCAGATCATAAGAGATCTTCCCCGACTCTGCCTTGTTGAGTAATTCTCTTCTGAGAAATTTTTGTGTGCTAGTTCTTCTGAAAGTCATCTGAACCGTCTAAATTGAATTTCTTTTCCTTTTACATCACAATAGAACAGAAGATGTTGATTTTTTATTAGAATATATACTACCCCATTGCATGCATATACTGTATCTAGGGTATTCTCCTGCAGGGAGTTGCAATTTTATTTTCTGCCAGTGTCTTTATTCATACTCCTCCGACATGTAATAACATCGTACGAGAATGAGTAAAAAAGTAATGTCTTTTTCTTTAGTACAGGAATAATTACCGACACATGTATAATACATCAAAATGAAGTTGAGCCTCAGAGGATCATATCCCTACTTCTCAACATAGTCACTGTTTCTCTTAACAATGTTTCTCCTTCAAATGAGAGCATGTATTCCCGCCTCGTAAAATTCTGTTAACTGTTCTTTGAGCCACTTCATCACTGCAGTTTTTACTTCCTCGTCACTGGCATAATGTTTGCTAATTAAAACCTCTTTCATTTGGCCGATGAGATGATAGTCTCGAGGTGATAAATCTTGACAATCGATGATGTCTTCCTTTTGCATGACAATGCTCGACCACACAGAAGCATCAGGACAAGGGAGACAATTGCCTCATTGGAGTGGACAACTCTACCGCATCCTCCATACCCACCAGCTTTAGCGCCTTCAAACTATCATCTTTTCGGCGTCACGAAAAAGGCTTAAAAAGGCAAACATTTTGCCAGTGACGAGGAAGTGCAAACGGCAGTTATTAAATGGTTCAAAGAACAGTCAACAGAAGTTTACCAGGCAGGAATACATGCTCTCATTCGAAGGTGAACATTGCTATTGAGAGAAACGGTGACTATGTTCAGAAGTAGGGATGTGATCCTGAGAGGAGAACCAGCTTCATGTACGATACCTGTTCTTGTGTCGGTAATTATTCCTGTCATCATCATCATCATCAAGTCGCGCCACCAGCACGGATATCCCTGACCTTCTATTGCCACTCCTCCCTATTGTCCATTGCTTTCGGCAGGTCTTCAGGGCTACATCCCGTATCGGCACAGAGCTGCTGTATGTAGGTTCGAACTTGTCGTTCTGCCTTTGCCTGTCCATGTGAAAGGGTCTACAGGAGTATATCACTTTTGAGCTCGTCCCTATTTCTCCAGCAGTATCCTGCATGCCTGGTTCGTCTAATTTTGATAGTTTTCGTGATGGGTGGTAAGTGGCCGTACGGCTGCTGCTTTGTGGGGTGCTGCCTCCAGGGCTTGTTCAGTATTGCTCGCAAAATTCTTGTGTAGTTGCCGTCTAGCTTTTTTTCCATCCGTTTAGTTAGCGTCCATGTAGTGCATCCATATAGCAGTATCGACACGACATTGCCAGGAAGAAACGGCGTTTCATTATATCGGTCAGGTTTTTATTCACCTTCAAATCATAATAAATACAATATATGATATAATTGTGAGATAACTCAACAAGCAGAAATATTAACATGCATTAAACCAACATCTCTGCAATGAGCAAGGTTTGACACAAGGTCAGTAAAGTGGGATAGAGCTGATTTGAATTCAGAATTTTCCTTCACTTGTACTGGCTGCCTCGACATACTAGTATTTACCCATATTTAAGAGGATAATAGTTGGATTCATGCTTTTCCCAAGTGCTATGTGAAATGTAAACAGCCACATACAGGGCATAAATTCAATTCCCTATAACTGTAACTGTTGCATTAAGCACGCTTCCTTTGGGAATGTGTATGTGTGTGTATTTATATGCTCTGTTCTATTTTCTTATTTTCCTGTGTGTATATATGTACATATCTCTATACATAGTGTGTGTGTTTACATGTGTGTGTATGTGTATGTTAACATTTGTGTGTGTATGTATTTGTTAACATGTGTACATATCTGTGTATGTTTACTTGTGTGTGGGATGTATTCAAATGTAAGTGTGAGGGTATTTACATGTGTATACGTGTGTATGAGGGTATTTACATGTGTGTACATGTGTATGAGGGTATATATACATGTGCGTACGTGTGTGTGTATGTGTTTGTAAATATGTGTTTATATCTGTGTATGTTTACTTGTGTGTGGGAGGTATTGAAATGTGTGTATGAGGGTATTTACATGTGTGTATTTACAAGTACGTATGTATGTGTGTCTGTGTGTGTGTGTGTGTGTGTGTATGAATTTGTGTGTGTGAGTTTTGCCGTTTATCCATTTGACATTCAGTGCCAAACTGGGAAAATCTGTTTACAAAAATGCGCCCAACTGCAAAATTCAAATCCTAGAAAAGCAGTCACGTGTCGGGTGGAGGGTAGAGCGGAGAAGGGGGTGACTGCGATTGAACTCCGAAGGCAAAGGCCACGGGAGGTGGAGGGGTGAAAGAAGAGGAAGAGGACGGGTTGTAGCCTGAGGGTCTAGATGGCGGATGGTAGCGCTCCTAGACGCATGCGCAGCATGTTTATCTTATCTTATGGCTGAGCAACTGTATTTTCAAGCAAAGATATCTTGAAAGAAGAAAAGGAAAGAGGAAGAGAAATACGTGAAGATGAAAATAAAGGTGTTTTTTAAGAAAAAGAAAAAGAGAATTAAAAATAAGTCGAAGTAGAAAAAAAAAGTGGGAAAATAGCAATACAAGAAGAAGGAGGAGGAGGAGAAGAAGGGAAAGAGAAATAAAAAAGGGGCGAGAAGGGTAGGAGAAAAAGACTAAAAACAAATGTTTTTTTAAGAAAAAGAAAAATCAAAACAAAAACATTGTTTACCGAAAATCAGTCTGAATAAAAGCCGGGAGGCGATATTTGTTGCTCAACTGGCAAAAGCTCTCAGGCAAAATGGAGATTTGGGGTTAAGCCAAGATCAAGCATAAATACAATGATCTTCTTGGCAAAGTGGATACGTACTTCTAAAATATACAATACCCATGAATCATTTATAATTTTCATTAGCTTTTGCAAAAAAAACTAATTTGTGATTTTTGCACGAGATTTTGTTTTTGTGATTTCAAAGTTTAAAAGAAGGATATATATATATATATATATATATATATATATATATATATATAGTTGTTGTTGGCTGATTTTGCATATTTGGAAGAGTTGTGATACAACGAAACAATCTATCTGTGGATGACAATATATACTCCCCCATGGGGATTGAGCACTCTGGCGAAATAATTTTCGGCTGCCGCTCGCATAATGCAAAGCTCTTCGAACGAATTGAGCAGTCTGGTATCTGGTAAAGTATAAAATGTAAACAAACGAACGCTGCTGCTACATAATACCTTAATCATTCCCTAGCTGATGTGGTACGCTTGTTGGCCGAGCGGTCTGATACTAAGTCTAACGTAAAGTTGGGCGGGTTTCGATCCCAGCTTCAAGCGTCCTACGTGTCTACCCACTCTGAAGGGTTGTGATACAACAAAACAGTCTGTCTGTGGATGACAATATATATATATAGTTGTTGACCGACGGTTGTGCAGACGATTAGAAGGTTCCCTTTTCAATAGCTACAACGCCGAGGTGCAAGGGAGGGTGCTTTCCTTGGATTGCTCAACTTACTCTTGATCCATAACTTATAATGCTGAGTGTTAAGCAAGGCAGTATCAAGGCGGTATCAAGTACCAGTCTTTTGTATGACTCGACGTGGGATTGAACCCCAGACTCCCACGCCATTGGTGAACACTCTAATCATTATGCCAATAGGCCGGACAAAGTAATTTAGCTGACTGTACTCGAGAAATACCAGAAGGCTCCCTTTTAAATAGCTACAACACCGAGGTGTAGGGGAGGGCGCTACTCCTTTCCCTGGATTGCTCCACTTTACGCTTGATATGTATCTTATATTGCTGAGTGTTAAGCAAGGAGGTATCAAGTACCACTTTAAAAATCTTTGGTATGACGCCACTTGGGATTGAACCCAGGTCTCCCGGACTATTGGCGAACACTCTGCCCACTTGGCCATATATATATTTATATATATATATATATATATATGCATCTGCACAAAAAGTAACAGATGTCATGAAAGGCATGAATCCATCTGTCTTCCTCAAGCTATGGGTAAATGATAGGCAGACTAGTTTCTTTAGCCTTGATTTGGAAACCAATCTAGGCGAAGGAAAACTCTAAATTAAAACCAGATGTACTTCTCTCGACAAACTGATCTTGGCAGTGTGGTTGGGTAAACACACACACACACACACATAGATACACACATACATACATATACTACTAAGTAAAAGTTTGTGACCACCTTGAATTGTTTCTCTAACTTTATAATGTGGAATTTTGAAAAATAATTAACGGATGATTGTTGTATTTTGACCTTCGGCCCGAGCAAACATGCCATTACAAACTGATGCACCGGAAGGAAGTGACGCATTCCAATGGCCAGTAATCGAAAGAGATCGCGTGGGTGGATTTGGCTGATGAAATGGGACAAGGTAAAGCCCATGATACACTCATAGACTGATGCACCGGAAGAGAGTGACCTGTGAACTGAATGACAGTTATTTCCGCTGGATGACGATCAATCATGCAATTCCAAAGATCGAGTTGGCGATCGAGTGGACGTTGGACTATTATATAACTCAGTCAAGACAGAGTTCCAATTAGAGTTGGAGATGGAGATAGACGTGTGTGGTAGAGAAAGCCACGCCCGGCCTTAGGGGCCCTCGGGAACCCCGATGGAGTTTGGTGACCAGAGAAGTTGCTGATAAGATGCAGTAAGAAAGCCATCATCCAGCAGAGAGCTGGGCCGCTGGGCCTCCGGTTGAGCATCTGGAGAACGAGAAAGACACAACGCTGACGGCCATAATAGTGGGGGTCAAAATATTGCAGTTTCTGTTCGGTCTCCAGCTCCTTCTCACACGCAAACCTTGAATAACATTTTCGAACCCTTACAATAAAGTGAGAGGTACATATTTGTTAAAGAAGCCTTCGCTCGTCTTTCTTCTTCGTTGTGTTGTTATGATTATGAGTTTATAACAATAAGAAAAAGGCTAATTTTGCAAACTTGGATGAATAAATTCTTCTATCGTGTACATACAAACACTTATATAAAAATCTGTTACGGATTGACCCTTGACCGAGCCAATGGAAAAAAGCGGAAGAAGATCACGTGATCTAATCAGAAGTAAGTGGATGTTATGAAATAATATATGCAGATGCCCGCGGCAGTTGAGTCATTTGGGGACAGTGAAGGCCAGAGTGAGAGCCAGCTTGCAGTCAGTGAGAACGCCCTGCTGGAGGCTGTTGCCCTCAGCGGCCTCTGGTTGAACAAAGTGGATGTGGAAGAAGTGCTAAGTGAGTTCTTGAAGATAACACTGCGTGCTATGGTCAAGAGAAGAAGCTCAGGGTCAATATAGCAATATGTCTAGTCTGTCCCAGTCTCCACCCGTCTCAGACAATACAGAATCTTCAACTCTTTACGAAAGAATAAAAAGACGTATATATTCTTATAAAAAAAGTGTTGTCCTTCATTACTTTAACAAAAAAATGTTTCTAAAATCCTTGTAAATTTATCTGCATATACTTGGGAAGTTTTGTTATAATCTGGCACAAGGCCATTTTATGGTGAGGGCTATGTACAAATCGAGTGGTGGAGGTCCAATTCAATCTAGATTAATATGTGATTAAAATCAATTTTTCAAAAACCGTTAAAATCCCAAGAACTAAATAGATAAGAATTGCAAAAAGAGCCCAAGTGGAAATTCTTTCTTTTGAAGCGTATTCCGTCCGTCAGATTGCTAAAATATTACAGATATCAAAAAATGGGGTGTATTATTGCCTGCAGAGAGATGCAGAAACCGGTGCAAATGTTGACAGAAAAAGATCAGTGAGGCCCAAAGTAACATCAATTGTGGATGATAGACACTTGATTAGAAAGAAGAGAAGAAAAACGGCTCCCGAACTAACTGCTGGATTTAATTCTACACGTCAATATCCAATATCTGTTATGACTGTAAAAAGAAGACTTCTTTTTGTTGAGCTTAAAGGATGTGTGTCAGTAAAGAAACCTCGATTAAAAAGAAAAAAATAAGTTGAAAAGTCTATATTGGGCACAACAGCACAAGGATTGGATTTTAGAAGATTAGAAAAAATGTACTATGGGCAAATGAGTCCAGATTTGAGATTTTTGGAAGTAAACGAAAGATGTTTATAAGAAGAACTCTTTCCGAATGAATGAGTGAAAATTGCATGGGGTGAACTGTGGCGGTGGTGGTGCTGCTGTAATGGTTTGGGAATAATTTGGGGGTAAGATTGCTGGGGACTTTGTTCAAATTAAAGGTATTAAGCGAAATGAAAAGTATCAGTCAATATTGCAAAGGCATTCAATTTCTTCTGATTATTGCATTATGGGACAAAATTTTGTTTTGAAACAAGATAATGGTCCAAAACTTAAAACTGTGTACAAATGATCTAAAATCAAAGGAAATTAAGGGAGTTTTACAAATTATGATTTAACCCCCTCCCAGCCTCCAAATCTTTCATCAATTGAATTAGTCAAGGATGAAATTCATCGTAAAGTTCGAATTGAACTGGCAAAGAAGAAACAAGAGTTGTTGATACACTTACACACAGTCTTGGAATCATTTCCACCAATATTCTTTTACAAGTTACAAAAGAGATGGCAAGAATTTGTTCTACAGTAATAAATGCTTGTGATGGATTCTTGGATTAGATATTTGCTTTAATTTAGATTATAAATTTTTATATTCATTTTGATTTAGATTATGGCATAATTGCATGCAAACATAGAAAAATGAAATTTATTTTTTAAAGACACGAAACTTGATTCATTTTTTAAGTTTACAGAAAAAATATCCTCCCAAACTTTTAGTTAGCAGTGTATATATATATATATATATACACCTTCAAGAAAAACAAAATTCGGTCACATTAAGATTATAAATTTATTTCCATCCTGCAAAGAGCATTGATATGAATCAATAACTCCGAAAAAAATTTAACAGGACTTCTTCAGATCCAACATGGAGATAATGAATACAGCCAGAATGGAGGTGGTCACAAGAGGGAAGGGGAGGGAAGGAGTCTTCTCCCATTAAATATTACTTCCGGTCAACTTTCATTTCCGGTTAAGACCATAACAAAATAATGAGGAGACGTAGATTTTGATGACAATTTATTTTTGAATAGTGAGTTTAAAATGTTTTAAAATTCTTTCAGTGGAAAGCAGGTAAAACTAAAATAATTGCCGATATATATATATATATATATATATATATATATATATATATATATATCATCATGTCGTACCACCAACACGGATATCCCTCTCCCTCTCTCGCCACTTCTCCCTATCGTTCATCGCTTCTGGCTGGTCTTCAGGGCTACATCTCGTATCCTCACATAGCTGCTGTATGTATGTTCGAGCTGGTCGTCCTGCTTTTGCTTGGCCATATACGGGGGTCCATAGGAGTACATCACTGATGAGTTCGTCCTTGCTTCTCCAGCAGTGTCCTGCGTGTCTGGTTCGTCTAACTTGTAGAGTTTTCGTGATGGAAGGTAGGTGGCCGTATAGTTGGTGCCTTGTTGGGTGTTGCCGCCAGGACTTGTTCAATACTGCTCTCAACATTCTTGTGTAATTTCCGTCTAGTTTCTTCAGCCGTTTAGTTAGCGTCCAAGTAGTGCATTCATATAGTAGTATCGATATGACCGTTGCCTGGAAGAAACTACGTTTCATTATATATATATAAAATGAGACGTATATATATATATATATATATATATATAGGTGGTAGTATGTATGTATGTATGTATGTATGTATGTATGTATGTATGTATGTGCTTGTCTGTTTATATGTGTGTGAATGAGTGCGCATTTGTATCAAGGTAAATACTCAGGTGCCTAATGATGAAAATATTTTTCTATTATGTAACAAATATTTATTTATCGATATAATCTTCTTACATGTTAATGCACTTTATTCGGTGGCGAATAAGCAGAATAATATGGAACCTAAGGGATAGCTAGATATGAACAGACTGACAAACAGATAGATAGATAGATAGATAAGAATTCATTAAGATAGATAGATAGATAAGAATTCATTAAGATAGATAGATAGATAGATAGATAGATATAAACAGACTGACAAACAGATAGATAGATAGATAGATAGATATAGACTTAGATCAATAGACTATTCATATATATATATATATATATATATATTAGACAAGTTTATTAAAAGTCTACAGAACTTTCCTTTTTATGATTTTATTTCCCTCTCTCTCTCTCTCTCCCCTCTCTCTCCCCCCTCTCTCTCTCTTTAGCTTTTTTTTCTTTCTTTGTTCCAGGTTCCAGTTGATAGAGGAGTTGTCCTAAGTATTCTTCCCAAATGACTTCGATCATATCCATTGATTGTCATCGTTATTTTTTTTTTTTAGGTATTGATTGTTTTATATTAGTTTGAGTGTGAACGATTAGTGGATATCAAAAGTGCTAGGGAGCAGAACTTGGGGCAACTTCTCTATCAACTGATACAAACAGAATTTCAAGAAAGCTCGAAAAAAGACAAAGTAAGATAAACGGAGAGTTCTGCAGTCTATATATATATATATATATATATATATATAGGGTGGGGCTGGTGTATGCAGGGTGCTACCCTTATGTTCGAGTAATTTAATAGACTCATCTATACATTGGTGAAGTTACTCAGGGTCATCCGACTCTCGCTGAACATATTACAGGGTGGAACGATAAAATTGTCGTCCTAAAGAAAACAACACTACAGCTTTATTTTAAAACTTTTATTGAAAAAATCAATTCAGCTAACTTGATTATGTAGTAGAGCTGACATCTATTCAATGTAGCTGCCTTCAGCCTCAATCACCGCCTCGATACGGATCCGGAACTGGGAGCATGTCTTTTCCACAAGCGCCGGCGGGAGCTCGGTGGATGGCGGCGATTAGGCTGGCTTTCGTGTTGTGGGAGGTCATGTCGCTGATATTCTCGACGTATGACCAAACGAAGTAGTCCAGCGGGTTCAGGTTGGGGGAGGAGGGGGGCTAGTGAGAGAAGGGTACAAAGTCGTAGCACTCCTTCTGAAGCCAAGCCTGGGTCTCTTTGGACTTGTGGGCCACACCTAGGGTCTACCACCGGCCACCGGATTGCACCAGGGGATCACTACACTCTTCAGCACATCCAGGTATACTCTGGTGTTGACTTTCAAGCCGACTTCGAAGATGTGAGGTGGCATGATGTGGCCCTCACTTGAAACCACACCAAAGACCATAACCGTAGCCGGAAACTTTGTTTTCATCACCCTGGGGACGTCCTTGTTATTCGTGGCAATCCAGATTTGTATTTTGAGGGTGCTGGCAATGGTTCTGTTGTCATAACTTGGATCGGTAGAGAGCATGAGTTGTACAGCGGCGCATCTCTGATCTCGCTCGTTGAACATTGTGTCACTTTCAGACATGATAGAAGGCTCCTATCGCTCTTGGGATTTGTACACAACTGGCCAACTAGTAGATGGTCTGCAACAAAAAAAGAAAACCGGTTTTCATTTAATAGAAATAGAATCATGTCGTCTTTTTTAGGGCGACAAATTTATCGTTCTACCCTGTAGATAAAACAATAACTTGCTGCCAATACACATGTAGACATAGAGGAAAATTCATATTACCCTGACTGAGAGCCACTGAAACACCGATTCCTATTTAATTGCAAGGACATTTATTAGAAATGAGTAGCGATCAATTCATTAGTGGATATTATCATGTATGTATAAGTGACTTGTTTGAAGTAACGAGTCGAGCCTGGAATCCAGTATTTATGCCATTCCCGTCATCCCGGTGTCACTCCAAAGGTCGTGCCCTGTCAACAATCGTCCTTCCTACTCTACCATGTATTAGGAGTAAATGTAAAATACATATAGGGATAGTAATTCATTCTGCGATCGTAGATTGTTTTGAAAACCCCACCTGCTACGAGACCCTCGACAAGCGCGTAAATTAGGATGGGTTGACCTACAGAGAAGCCCCACTCCTGTTTCTTGATACTTCTAATACCTAATATTTTGACCCCCTCCGCCCCCGCCTGCGAATTAATTTCTTTTTTTAACATATGAACTGTAACTCCAAATTTGTTGTTCTGCAACTTCGAGTAAAGCATATAAAAAGTCATCTGACGAGACGGAGAGTAGATTTATATTCTCCGCCGAAATAAACTTATAATGACAACTTAACCAGGTTTGAGTTTCCATCCGATTACACTATATATATATATATATATATATATACAAATCCTCGGAGCAATAAGCATAAATTTAAAAAAAAAATAGAATAGATAAGAAAGCATTCAACACAGGTATTAATATATTAAACATATTTAATTACTAAATAAACCCCCACTCCCAACAGAAATAACCAACTATATTTTATAAGAAAACATTCCAAATAAATATAAAACCTCACAGCAAAAAACAAACAAACAAACAAACAAACACAACCCCTGAGGACGACCAGCAAAATGATCAAAAGCACTTGGGCTAGTATGGGGCACTTTCTTCACCACCGCGACCAAGACATCAGGAAAATAATAAGACTTGAACGTTTTAACTTAAAGATCTTAAAAAGAAAAGACTCTATAGTTCTCAATAGAACATGCTTATATATATATATATATATATATATATATATGTGTGTGTGTGTGTGTGTGTGTGTGTGTGTGATTACGATAGAGATCAATAAATCTGTTGCGTAATATCAAATATTTGGTGAATCATCATGTGAAAAATTTACCCCAATGGCGTGGTGGTGAAAGTGTTGGACTGTGGCCTTGAATAAGCGAGTTCGAACTCCATTCGCGCAATTGACAAATGCCCTTGAGGGAGGTATGAACCTACTTTTCCCTCCAAGCTATGGAATAAATAGTATCACTCCTGTTCTTCTACAGGGATGGTTTTGGCTGTAAATAACCCACAAAGGTTGATATGCCATTAAACCAAAAAACCGAACCGATATGATTTGTATCATTAACTGATTTAAATGCATTGACAAAGAAAATATGCTGAAAAAGACTCCCCCCTTCATTATTAAGCTGGGTTAATGAAGACTAACTTTTTCTCGTCCGTCATTATTTCTTTTCAGTGAGAGTCCGGTCGCCTGGGGCAGAAGAATACGCAAAGGGGTTAGTCCCTCCCCCACCAACGATTGTCCAGGAGATGACACTAAAACATCAGATGGTGAGTCTCCAGTCTTGGAGTCTTGGGGA
Organism: Sepioteuthis lessoniana; assembly: GCA_963585895.1. NCBI lineage: Eukaryota > Metazoa > Mollusca > Cephalopoda > Myopsida > Loliginidae > Sepioteuthis > Sepioteuthis lessoniana. The sequence goes on along the minus strand of OY757941.1, from coordinate 50,558,516 downwards.
ATGTGGGGTACCCTTTTGTTGCCATTATTCCCAGGTCCACTTTAAGTCGGAGTAGTAGTACTCGCTAGGATCCCATCTATGGGTAAAAAACTATTTAATCATCTATTGGAAACCATTTAACCTTGGCAAAAGAAAACAATTAGTGTCATTTAGCAATACTTAAAACCATTCAATTATGTGGAGATGAATAAACCCTGGCGCGTGTAACAGTTGTTAAAAACTATGACTTGTCAACGTCTCGAAGTGAGGGTTAGGCAGCATATACCCAGAACTCTTTTGTCAGGCCGATTAACATCCGGGCATTCCCAAGCAATGGACTCGGCAATTGGTGAGCATCTGCTCACTATAAATAACTGCAGAGGGATCTCCTCATGGTGTAATGGTTAAAGCGATGAACTGCGGAATCGTAGTACGTGAGTTCGTACTCCAGTCGCGCTATTACGTTCACTTTCGGCCAAATACCCTTGGGAAAGGTATGAACCCTCTTATTCTCCCTCCAGCTATGGGTAAATAGTAGGACAGACTAGGTTCTTCAGCCTTGGTAAGGCAACTAGTCTAGGAGAAGGAAAACTCTGAATTCAAACCTGTTAAACTCCGCTTAAAAAATTGACCTTGTGTCATATCCTGCCCGAGTGGAGGGGTTGGGTAAATAGTATAAATAACTGCAGAACTCGTTTTGAAGATGATTGTTTTTCTGTCCTGCAGAGGGCAAGAAATAAATCGCATCTCAAATTCCTAGATGCGATTTATATTTCTATCAATCGCCCCTCTCTGTGCAGGCAGTTAAACAGTAATACTCTTGATATATTTGGGGAACTTCTGAATACAGGGGTTACTTAATTCCCCCCCTCTATCTGGCCATTCTACTTATATATTATAGATATATGCCCCCGTTTTTATTTAAATTTTCCGGTGTCCTCAACTTGAAAAGTACCGGACGAAAAGGGTCCTTCGTTGTTTTATAGTTTTACTTAGTTCCCCGATTATAATCACCAATGGTGTCTCTATTATTGCATTATATATATATATATATATATATATATATATATATATATATATATATATATATATATAAAGAGAATTTAGCATTAAATAACCTACAAAGGTTGGTATGCCATAAAATCTAACCAAAGCCAACTCATACATATTTGATATATATGTATAAAGAGGATTTGGCTTTAAATAACCTATAACAGGTTGATATGCCATAAAACCCAACCAAATCAAATTATATATATTTAGTATATCTATATAAAGTGGATTTGGCATTAAATAACCTCCAATGGTTGATATGCCATTAACACAAACAAACCATATCATACATATCTAGTATATGTGTAGAAAGATTTCGCATTAAATAATCTACAATGGTTGATATGCCATAAAACCCAACCAAATCATATATATTTAATATATATGAATAAACAGAATTTGGCATTAAATAGCCTACAATGGTTGATATGCCACAAAACCGAAACAAACCAAATCATATATATTTAATATATATGTATGAAGAGGATTTGGCATTAAATAATCTACAATGATTGATATGCCATAAAATCTAACCAAACCGAATCATATATATTTAATATATATGTATAAAGAAGATTTGGCATTAAATAACCAAAAATGTTTGATATGCCATAAAACCCAACCAAACCAAAAGATAAATATTTAATATATTTTTATAAAGAAGATTTTGCATTAAATAACCTACAATGGTTGATATGCCATAAAACCCAACCAAACGAAATCATATATATCTAATATATATGTATAAAGAGGATTTGGCATTAAATAACCTACAATGATTGATATACAGCAAGACAGAACCAATTAACCAATCTTTTCCATGAATCATGGCCTTGCGCCAAACTTTGGCACCCTTTACCATCACCTCTACATTTAGAGTTAATGATACACCTTCAATCGCAAAATAGATTTACTTCATAACAGCTTCGTACACATTCACTCAACCATTTATTAATATTTAAAGTCTTCTTTTTTATTGAAATTTCTAATCTTCCATCAATATTCATCCCCGATTCTTTTAAACACTCCTAACACCGTTTAACACGTCCGTTCACATAACACGTATTGTTGGCACTAACAGTGAATGAAGCCTACCAGAGGAACGATGTATTCTTTTCCTTCCTCCAGATGCCGGAGAGCGACCGATTATTTTAACACGGCTTTTTACCATTGTCTTCTCTCTCTTCCCCCCCCCCTTGCAATCGCCATTTTACTACTTGACACTCACAAGCCGATCTCTCAATAAAAGCGAAATTAATTGAAGCGAGAAATGATTTTTAATTTAATTCTTTCGTTCGTGTTGGAAAGGCTTTCGATTTTTGATCGATACGATCGTGCCGAATCTTTTGAAGACGAAGAAGAGGTGAGAGAATAAACAGGGGAGCTAGGGGGAGGAGAAACAGGGTGCAAAGTAGCGAGTAGGGGAGCGTATTTGTGTGTGAGTGTGGAGGATGGGAGGGAAAAAAGTGCCAGAAGAAAGAAAGAAAGAAAGAAAGAAAGAAGAAGAAGAAGAAGAAGAAGAAGAAGAAGAAGAAGAACAACAACAACAACAACAACAACAACAACTAAACAAACAAACAAACAAACAAACTCGAAGAATGATATATTAAAAGAAACACTAGGAATAAAGAAGAGAAGAAGATAAGATACAAAGAAAGAAAGAAAGAAAGAAAGAAAGAAAGAAAGAAATTAATAAAGAAAAGTAGACGGCAAAGAAGGAAATAATTATTCTGGAATGCCGATTTTCTTGGCAGAACCCCCCCCCATTTTGAAGACTGCTGTAAAATGAGTATCGTTCTTTGATTTATACTGCATTGTCGATAGTACCAAGAATAAGCTGACTAAATCCTCTACAGAAGGTTAAGATCCCCTCTCCGAAAAAGGTATGACGCTAAATTGCATCTGATGGTGAGGCTCAAGTCCTGGAACTTTGAGGAATGTGGAATACCTCTTCATTGACATTACACCAAGGTCCACACGAACCTGCAATGGTAGTATCAATTAGGATCCCGTCTAAGCATCAAATCGATCTTTTTTATATTTACCCAACCCCTCCGCTCGGACCAGATATGACACAAGGTCAATTTTTAAGCGGAGTTTAACAGGTTTGAATTCAGAGTTTTCGTTCTCCTAGACTAGTTGCCTCCCCAAGGCTGAAGAACCCAGTCTGCCCTACTATTTACCCATAGCTGGAGAGAGAATGATTGGAATCATACCTTTCCTAAGGGTATTAGTGCTATGTGAAATGCAATCAGTCTCGTCCGGGATTTGAATTCTTGTCGCCGTGTCCATTTCCTACAGCGATAACCATTACACCACAGGCACCTCCGAAGTGTTTATCCGTTTAAAATGATGCAAGATGCATTTTTGTTCCGTATATAATTAGAAACGATGATGGTTGAACTTGTCCCGGTATATAAATTCTTTCCCAATGATTAGGAGGAAGTCTCATAGTGTAGTAGCTAACGAGCTAGACTACGACATCGTAGTGAGCGAGTTCGAACTCCAGTAACGCTACTGCGTTCCCTTTCAGACAAATACATTTGTGAAAGGTATGAATTTCATTACCCCCCACCCGCCCATCTATGGGTTAGGTTGTACCGCTACTATTCTTCTAGAAGGATGGCTTTGGAATTAAATAACCCAAGAAGGGTGATATGCCATTAAACAAAGAACCCTTAAATAGTACCACTGCTGTTCTTCTACAAGGATGGCTTTGGCATTAAATAATCCACGAAGATTGATATGCCATTAGACAAATAAACCAAACCGAATCAAATGATTTTCATCATTAGTTATTTGAAATCATATCATTGCAAAAAAGACTGACATCGGTATTAACTAACCCAACAAAGGTTGACATGCCGTAAAACCAACCCACCAACCAACCTATCTAATCTTCTTAATTTATTTGTGTGAGTGAGATACATGGCTAAAACGGAAAGTTTCAGGGTCCTGTTTTTTTTATTTTTTGAGGGGTCGATAGTCATGTGGATATTTACTTGACTTTGGTTTATGCGAGGCAAATAACTGAGGTCATTTAAGGTCACTGGGGGTCATTAGACGGCAAAATATGCCTTTTTTTTTTTGGCAAGCAGGATGAAATAGAGAATTTGATATGATGTCCGATATTTTTCCACCTCATAAATAATGTCCCAGACATGTTTTCTGTTTTTGTTTTGCATTCGTTTTTTTACACGGCCAGCTATATGTTGTTCTTTAATAAGTAACTAAGGAAAAGGGACATACAAAAATGGAAGAACAAAATTATTGTGTACAAAGGAAATGTCAGAAACTATTCAGGTTTGTTTTATCTTGTTTGGTTTGATTTTATCGCACATCAACTATTGTAGGTTATTTAATGCCAAATACATTTTTATAGAAATTGACAGTTCTATTTCTAACAATTCCGTTTAGCATAAGTACAGTTTTTTACACACAGTCAAATTTAAAAACAGTTCTATATCAAAGAATTCAGTTTAGCATTATGAAGTAAAAGTACAGTTTGCAACCATAGTTGAGGGCGACCCGAAGGCTCCTTTTTCAATAGCTACTACACCGAGGTGTAGAGGAGGGCGCTACCCCTTCTCCAGGAATGCTCCACTTTACCCTTGACAATACCTTATAATGCTGAGTGTTAAGCAAGGAGGTATCATGTATCATTTTTTAAGTCTTTGGTATGACGTGACCTGGGACTGAACCCCGGCCTCCTAAACCAATGGCGAACACTCAACCTACAAGGCCAATGAGAACACGGTTTAAAGGTCAAAGACAGTTCTATTTCAAGCAATACAGTTTAACATAAGTACACAGTTTAGTTCTATTTAACCAATTGATAGGACCCTATCAGGTGCTACCACTCTGAGCCAAAGAGGAACTGGGAGCGATAGCAATAAATGAGTACTCCGCATTCCCCAAAGCTCCCCAGCATTACTGGAGCCTCACCCCTAGATTGTTTAGTGTCATATCCAGAACGATCGTCATGGGGGAGGTCTTACTCCTCTGCAGAGATTCAGTTAGTGTATTCGGCAGCCCCAGATGACTGGGCCATGTTTTATCTGTGCCCATCATAAATATATATGTGTGCGTGTGTGTGTCGGGGGGACCCTGTATATCTGGAAAATAAAAAATATCACTAATGTCCGGTAGACATTATTGATGTTCCAAACATAAAAATACAAAAATTAAATTTGCCCGACCGAATAGGAAACACGGAAAGACGCCATGCACGGATGACGTGGCCAGAGATTTGAGGGAAAATTTAGGAAAAGAATTTTATTTTAAACTAGTGTTTATGAAAAAGAAAAGAGTGTTGTATTGCTGTTGGTCTCGACGAGATGAAGAGACGACTAGTTCATTGAAAAAGGAAAAGCCAGACACGTGATCCAAGAAAAAATACTACTCCTTAAACTGTTTAGAAAAAAAAGCAATACGAGTATACAAACAAATTAGTTCTAACTCATTTAAAAATGAAATTACCCACCAACTATTCACTTACAAATATATGTATATCCATTAAAATGTGTGGAAACAAATGACTGATGTTGAATTGTTACAATTACATAGCAATGCTTAAAACCACTTAACTGTGTGCCAAAAAATGAGCTCTGGCTCGTTTAAAAATATTATCCACAAAATGTGTTTACAAATCATATATATTTAATATATATGTATAAAGAAGATTTGATATTAAATAACCTACAATGGTTAATATGCCATAAAATCCGACTTAACCAACATATATTATATATATATATATATATATATATATATATATATATATATATATATATAAAGAGGATTTGGCAGTAAATAACCTACAATGGTTGATATGCCATAAAACCCAACAAAACCAAATCCTATATATTTAATATATATGTACAAAGAGGATTTGTCATTAAATAACCTACAATGGTTGATATGCCATAAAAGCCAACCAAACCAAATCATATATATTTAATATATATGTATAACCAGGATTTGGCATTAAATAACCTACAATGGTTGATATGCCATAAAACCCAAACAAACCAAACCAAATCTTCAGGGAATTTCGAACAAAACTCTTTTTTTTAACCCGATATGGGTAGACTGAACCTTTCTGTTGAACTTGGGTTCATTAGGAGTTGAGATGGAAGAAATAAGTCGGAAGTTTTTGACTGATTTATTTTGTTTAAATGTATGTAGGCATATCAACTGTCATGAGTTATTTAACGCCAAAGTCATCCTTGTAGAACAATAAGTAAAGTTGGCGACTTTAGTCGAGGGTGACCCGAAGGCTTCCTTTTCAATAGCTACTACACCACTGTGTAGGGGAAGGCGCAACTCCATTCCCTGGATTGCTCATCTTTACCCTTGATATTTACCTTATAATGCTGAGTGTTAAGAAAGGCGGTATCAAGTACCAATTTTTTTTTTTATCTTTGGTATGACCCAAGCAGGGATCGAAACCCAGTCTCCCGGACAATTGGTGAACACTCTACTCGTTAGGCCAATGGCCAGGTAGTGATACAATTTAACCCATAGCTGGGTGGGTGGGGTTTAACTAGGAAGATGAATTAACTGATACGAGATATTCCAAAGCATAGACAACGGAATTAAATTAATATACCCCCGTGGAAAGTTACTAAATAGGATTAAAAAAAAAAACATTAAAGAAAGATTCCCGAAGAAAACCATACAGTACAGCGGTCGAAACGTTATGAGTAGAAAAACTAAGATAAGGATAATAGTCCGAATCGTGTGAATAATGTCAATAGTAAATAATTAAGAAGTAAAGAAATATTTAAAAAAAACTTTAGAATACGGATATCATTTGATATTATTCCTGACCAAACTCTAAGGTAATGAAAATCTGTAACCAAAAATAAAATTACAACACTTTTCTAACCAAAAATAAAAAATGACAAAATATGTATTTATTTTTGTGTTATATAGTTGGTAATAGAATTTTACAACTGGAGAGTTTGGTAATAAATAATATCTAATAATGTCCATTTTGAAAGTCTAATACTCTACGAGAAGCAATAAAACCCTTCGGGAAATGCCGAACTGAACCTTTTATCAAATCTACTGTTCATGTCCATGACTTTTGATGACTCAGATCAGTTAATTCCTCGAATGTTAAAACAAAAGACACCCGAAGAAGACCAGAGAATACATCGGCCGAAAATATGGTGAATATAACCATCGAAGTGAAGGTAATTGTCTTAAATGTGTAAATATTGTAAATAATTACAACTCTTAAAAATAAAAAACAAAAAATAAAAAACAACACATATTATCAATTATTACAAAAGACACCCGAAAAAACTTGGAGCGTACGTCGGTCGAAACATTGTGAGTATAAACAACGAAGATGAGGATAATAGTCCGAATAAGGTAAACAATGTAAATAACAGCAAGTCCTTATTTTAGAAATTTAGACAAAATAAAGATCTTGATAAATATTGTCCAATCAAAGTCGCAACTACAACTTATAAATTATTTCCGGAAGTATATTTCTGTCACGTGACCCGGCAGGTTTTCTTTTTAAAAAAGTCTACCTGACTATGAACTGCGTACAAAAAATAAGTCAGCTAATTTTTTAACAATGTAAATAATTAAATAAACACTTCGCTTAACTTTTTAAAGCGGAGTACAGCTGATTTAAATTCAGGTCTACGTCTTTAAGACTGGTTGCCTTAACGAGGCTAAAGAACCTAGTCTGCCCTACTATTTACTCATAGCTGAGGCAAGAGATGGACTATTAAAGCAAAGTAAAACGCAGTCAACTTCGTCCAGTATTTGAACTCGTGTCGTCGCTTCCATTTTCTAAGACGATCAGCCATTACGTTAAGCACGCTTAACTTTTGGAGATTACCAAGACATTCGAGTCTGTGGAGCTCTCATTGTCTTATTGGACTCGTAAACTGATTTGGTAGTGGTGTATGTGTGTGGGGGGGGGAAGAACTCGTGTCTTGGGCAGAAATAGGCTTGCGGAGCCCATCCCTCTCCTTGTCTACGACTGCTTTGAATTCAGAGTTTTCCTTCTCTTACATTAGAGAGAGGGGGGACAGTATAATCTCTTTGATTCCATTCGAAAAAGAAAATATATGATGCCGATAAAGAAGTGTATGATCGACAACTGCGTGAGGTTTGGCAGTCAATAATACGAACGTATTTCACGTCTTTGACGTCAATCATAGAAGCTGACAGACGTAGAAGATTGTTATACGTTGATTAGTTGATTGCTTGGTTTTACGGCATGACAACCCTACCTGGATTATTTTATACCGAAGTCAGTTTTCTTTCCAAACTGTAGCTGTGTCACTACAACTGATGGTTGCACCATCTGGCTGTACAGATATCTTTGACGTTCTCGTCATCCATCCAAAATGGCCATCTTGATAAATTCTCTAGACAGTATCCAGTGTCCGCACAGAGCTGGTGGATATCCCTTTTTGAGGATTAACCAACACTGGCGAGTCCATGTGTAGGATTCCACTAAAGAACGTCGCTAATGAGTTCGATCTTACTTCTCAGGCAGCGCCCAGCATGTCTTTCTGGTATTACCGAGATGGTTTATGTGATGGGAGGTAAGTGGCCATACAGCTGCCGTTTTTGTGGAGAGATGCTTCCATGACTTATTCAAAACTGTACACAGTATCTTTGTGTAGTTCCTATCAAGCTTTTTCTCCGAGCGTTTCGTTAAATACCAATTAGTGCAACCCAAGAACGATACTGATATGGCTACAGCTGCGAAGAATCCTCGTTTTATTCTATCAGACTTTCATATACTCTTTAAGCAGTGAATAGCAGTCCATGATTTACCTATGCGTAAGCTGATATCACTTTCTGAAGATGAGATATTGCTACCGCAGTATAAGAACTAGTTTACTTATTTCAGTCTTGCCATTTCATGAGAGATGGCACTATCTTGATTAAAACCCATGAATTATGTTTTATCTGAGTTCGCGTGGAGATATATTAGAGTAAGTAAAAAGCAATGCCTTTTTCTTTAGTACAGGAATAATTACCGACACAGGAACATGTATAGTAGGCGACAATAGTCGAGGGTGACCCGAAGGCTCCCTTTTCGATAGCTTACTACACCAAGGTGTAGGGGAGGGCGCTACTCCTTTCCCTGGATTGCTCCACTTTACTCTTGATCCGTACCTTATAATGCTGAGTGTTAAGCAAGGAGGCATGTATAATACATCAAAATAAAGCTGGTCATCTGTGGATCACATCCCTACTTCTCAACATTGTCACCGTTTCTTTCAATAGCGAATGAGAACATGTATCTCGTCCTCGTAAAATTTTGTTGACAGTTCTTTGAGCCACTTCTTCACTACAGTTTTCACTTCCTCGTTACTGGCGTAATGTTTATCATCTTGAAGCTATACTTGTTCACAAAAGATCATTATTAGTTACATAGATAAAATATTATCAATGAAAAATGATTAAAATAAAAAAAATAATTCCTTAATTATATAACATTTTCATGTCCTTGTCACTGGAATATGCTTGTCTCTAAAACCCTTTTTCATTTAGCCGAAGAGATGATAGTCTCAAGACGATAAATCTTGCCAATCGATAATGTCCTCCTTTTCCATGCCAATGCTCGACAACACTCAAGCATCTGGACAAAGGAGACAATCACATCATTCGGATGGACAACTTTTCCGCATCCTCCATACTCACTAGACTTACCGTTTTCAGACTATCATCTCTTCGACCAAACGAAAGAAGGTCTAAGAGGCAAATATTTTACCATTGACGTGGAAGTGAAAACGGCAGAAATGTAACGATTCAAAGAACAGTTAACAGAATTTTACGAGGCAGGAATACATGCTCTCATTCGAAGGGTAAACGTTGCTATTGATAGAAACGGTGACTATGTTGAGAAGTAGGGATGTGATCCTGAGAGGGGAACCAGCTTCATGTGTCGGTAATTATTTCTACACTAAAGAAAAAAGGCATTACTATTTGACTCACCCTCGTATATATATATATATATATATATATATGTGTGTGTGTGTGTGTGGAAGTCAATAGCAATTAGGAAAAAACGAGATAATGTGAAAATAGCATTCTTACTTAATAAAAGAAACCCAACAAATGCCAATAGGCCAAAGAAAACAGTTTCACATTTAAAAAAGACAGATATCCAGCATTAATTCAGACAAATGAATCACTGTTGTATAGACTGGAGCAAGTAGCAAGAAGCAATAGTCTTTATGTGATCGCAGATAAAACAGACTTCATATGTTTAAAACAAGATGAAGCCAGTTCCACTCTAAACGGTAAGCCTCTAAAAATAGTAGACCTCGGTAGTAATATCTCATCTAATGTCAGCATAGGGAAGGCGTAGATTGCTATTGAGAGGCTGTCGGTTATGAAGAAATCTGATCCCTCTGATTAAATCAAACGAGATTTCTTCCAAGCTGTGGCCGTGTCGGTACTACTGTATGGTCACATCATCTGAACTTTAACGAAACGTTTAGAGAAAAAGTTATGGGGAGCTACACAAATAATGCAACGTACTATTTTGAATAAATTCTGGAAACAGCACCCCACAAAACAGCGACTGTATTGCCACTTGCCTCCTATCTCACAAACCATCAAATTAGAGACGAACAAGACATTTTGAATACTGCTGGTGTAGTAAGGACGAACTCGGAAGCGACTTTCTCTTGTGGACACCTACCCAAAGACACACCTGTGCAGGCCGACCAACAAACACTTATATCAGCTCTGTGCGGACATTCAGTGCAGTGAAAAGGACCTACCAGGTATGATCGACGATAGGGACGGATCGAGAGAAAAAGAGAGAGTCAAAAGACTCTCCGTTATCTGCACGACTTGATAATATATATATATATATATATATATATATATATATATATATATATCACTATGAATAAAAGAAACCACTTGCCAGTTGTTAAGAAAACTGATCAATACCAAAAGATGGATTAATCTAAATTTAGTTAACAACGCCTATAAAACTAGCTACTCAGAGTTTCACGCTATAAGACAATATCTAATATTTAATTACCTGAAGATCGCCCAAAAGCATGAAACTTTGCGCTGGAATTTAATAGTTTGTGTTAGATGGATAAAGTTTGGAATAAAATCCAACCACAGGAAAAATAGAAGACAATTCAAATTGACATGTATCACAGTGTTTTATTTAGAGTTTCTATAGGTAAAATTATTATGCATATATTGCATGGAATTTTCATTGGAAGAGTCACTATATATATATATATATATATATATATATATATATATATATATTTCTTTAAGAAAAAAACAAAACCGGTCACATTAGGATTATAAATTTATTTCCATCCTGTTATGTGTTTTTGATATAAATCAAAAACACGAAAAAAAAAAAAAAATTAACAGATCTTCTTCAGATCTAATGGATAAAATAATTCCTTTTCTTAATGAAATTATTGCTCTGTAATGTCAGTTACATTGAGCTCTTTACCAGGAAAATTTAAATGTTCACTGTTGAATGTTTTTTTTTTTTTTGTTCTGATGGAATTACTCCCAAATCCGGTTTAACTGGATCGAATAATACTATATATATATATATATATATATATAAGTAAAATTGGTGACCTTAGTTGAGGGTGACCTGAAGGCTCCCTTTTCAATAGTTACAACACCAAGGTGTAAGAGAGAGCGCTACCACATTCCCTGGATTGCTCCACTTAGCTCTTGATCCTTACTCATAATGGTGAGTGTTTAGCGAGACGGCATCAAGTACCATTTTTTGAGTCTTTGGTATGACTCG
>OY757941.1:50506695-50539195 GCA_963585895.1 Sepioteuthis lessoniana | reverse complement strand
AAAATATCCGACAAAGTCGTAGACTTCACTAAGAAACTGATATGGAGGTGCCCGTGGTGTAACGGTTATTGTCGCAGGAAATGGACACGGCGACACGAGTTCAAATCCTGGACGAGGTTAACTGCATTTCACATAGCACTAATACCCTTGGGAAAGGTATGAATCTAATTATTCTCCCTCCAGCTATGGGTAAATAGAAGGGCTGACTAGGTTCTTCATCCTTAGTGAGGCAACTAGTCTAGGAGAAGGAAAACTCTGAATTCAGACCTGTTAAACTCCGCCTAAAAATTGACCTTGTGTCATATCCTGCCCGAGCGGAGGGGTTGGTAAATATGCATAGATAGGACCCTATCAGGTGCTACCACTCCAGGTCAGAGTGGACCTGGGAGTGATGCCAATGAAGGGATACTCCATATTCCACAAACCTCCAGCATTACTGGAGCCTCACATTAAATTGTTTTGTGTCATATCCTGCCCGAGCGGAGGGGTTGGGTAAATAGGACTACGAAACCCATGAAAATTGAAATTAGCAATTAAGGAGAAAACCCAAGCAGAGACTAAAATACAAAGAGCTATTTTCCAAGGAGACTCGCTTTCGTTCACCTCTGCTGTGTGTTATAACAATGATAACACTCAATTATTTACCTAGGAAATCTACAAGGGCTCCAAATACCCAAAATTACAACAAACAAACAAACAAACAAACAAACAAAAAAACATAAACTGCTTTATATATATAGATGATGTAAAGAAATTTTCCAAAAATGAAATAATAAATAAATAAATAAATAATACAATCACATACTAAGCGAATACAGCAAATTAGCACAAAGAGAGTATAAGAGCAGACATGACTGGGTTGGAAAGGTGATCCACTGGAAACTGTACAAGAAATTTATATCGAAACATGCGAACACGAAGCATATGCACAACCCGGAATCTGTCGAAACACACAAAATTCTCTGGGATTTTGATATACAAACGGATCACCTAATCTCGGCCAGACGACCAGACCTAGTGAAAGTCAACAACAACAACAACAAAAGTAAAATTGAAGGAAGGCGAAAAGAGGGATAAGTACCTGGACTTTGCTTGGAACTTGAAAAAACAATGGAACATGAAAGTGACGATGATACCAATTGCAATTGGTATCCTTGGTACAGTCACCAAAGGACTAGAACAGGGACTGGAGGATTCGGAAATAAGAGGACAAGTAGAGATCATTCAAACTGCAGGATTGTTAAAATCAGACAGAATACTGAGAAAGGTCTCGAAAACTTGAGGAGACTTGCTTCCACTCAAACTCCAGTGAGAAACCATCAGCTAACTTTGGAGTGAAAAACTCTCCAAAGAGAAATAGAAATGATCAAAGTAAAAACCCTTGATACAAACTGTAAGAATCTACAGCCAGGATATAAGAATGGAATTTGGCAACGAAAAATGTGCCATTTTGATAATGAAAAAGGGTAAAAGAGAAACAACGGAAGATATAAAACTAAAATAATCAAGAAAGAATCTGACACAAGGAGAAAAAGAAAATTACAAGTACTTGGAAATATAGAAAAAAGATACCATCAAATATGTTGGGACGAAGGAAAAAATAAGAAAAACGTACGTCAAAAGAACGATGGCCTAATTGACTGGGGCAGCAGAATACACCAACTGCATCTCTGCAGAATGGTAAGACTCCCTCATCGAATGTCCTAGATATGACGCAAAACAATCTGATGGTGAGACTCCAGGAAAATAAGCTCAGGTTCGTTTAAAAGTGTTAACCCCAAAAATGGGATTGGAAATCATATGTATAAAGAGGATTTGATATTAAATAACCTACAAGGGTTGATATGTCATCAAACCCAACCAAACCAAATCATATATGTATTTTATATGTATGTATAAAGAATATTTGTCATTAAATAACCTACAATGGTTGATATGCTATAAAGCCCAACCAAACCAAACTATATATATCTAATATATGTGTATAAAGAGAACTTGGCATTAAATAACCTACAATAGTTGATATGCCATAAAACCCAACCCAACCAAATCATATATCAAATAATATATGTATAAAGAGGATTTGGCACTAAATAGCCTACAATGGTTAATATGCCATAAAACCCAACAAAACCAAATCCTATATATCTAATATATATGTATAAAGAGAATTTGGCCTTAAATAGCCTTCAATGGTTGATATGCCATAAAACCTAACCAAACGAAATCATATATATTTAATGTATATGTATAAAGAGGATTAGGCATTAAATAAACTACAATTGTTGATATGCCATAAACCCAACCAAACGATATTATATATATTTAATACATATGTATAAAGAGAATTTGGCATTAAATAAACAACAATGGTTGATATGCCATAAAAAACCAAACAAACCAAGCAATCAGAAGAACGAGAAAGCTTCTTGAAACCAAGCCCTGCAGAAGAAATCTCATCGAAAGAATAAACAACTAATCAGTCTCCCTTGTAAGATACTCTGGACCATTCTTAATCTGGACAAGGGAGAAAATCAGACAAATGGAACAAAGGACAATAAAGTTGATAACTATGCAGAAGAGTTTACACACAAGAGAAGACATAGTCAGACTATATATATCAAGAAAAGGAGGAAGGGTCACGCAAGCATAGAGGTGTGCGTAGATACATCAATACAAACACTCGAGAAATACTCTGAAAAGAGCAAAGAAAGATTAATTGCAGCAGCGACAGAATAAAACAACAAAAACGAGGGAAGAGAAGATAAACAACTGAATGGATACTTCAAGCGACAAACAGATAAAATTGAACACGAGGACATGACTACAACAAGAGAAACTAAATCTCATCGAATAGCAACACAAAACAAACCCATAAGGGACCAATTATATTAAAACAAATATGGATAATACACACTAAAGAATAATAAGTGCAAAATTTCTTTGAATAGTAGAAGAGATTAAAATTTGACCATACAAACAAATAGTATAGGTACCAACAAGAATACGTCCAAAAAAAATGAGATAGACTAAATTTTCTGGGATTTTGATATACAAACGTATGACGCACGATCGGCCAGAATTCCAGACCTAGTTATCATCAACAAAGAAAAAATAAATGATCGAGTGCATTTTGCCATCCCAGCGAACCAAACAGTGAAAATGAAAGAAAACGATTGACAAGTACTTGGATCTTGCCTGAGAGCTAAACATGAAGGTGACAATGATGCCGGTCGAACGACTCCCAAAGACATTGAAAAGAGACTTGGGGAACTGAAAATCAGAGACCATTCAGGCTACAGCATTGTTAAAATTATCAAGAACACTTAATCGAGTTCTTTTTCGTAGGTTACTTAATGCCAAACACGCTTTATAAAGAGAAACAGTTCTGGTACTATTTAACCCCTAGCTCGGAGGATAAGAGGGTTCATACTTCCCCAAAGGGTATTTGCCCGAAAGTGAACGTAATAGCACGAGTGGAGTTCGAACTCGCTTACTACGATTCTGCTGTCCAGCGTTTTAACCATTACACTACGAAGACACACCCCATGCAGGTTATGTGGTGAAAGAGATAAAACGGTTAATCAAATAGTAAGTGATGACAGCAAACTGGCTCAAAAAGAGCTCAAGAGTAGACACGATTAGGTGGGAAAGGTGATCCACTGGGAATTGTGCAAGAGAATGAAATTTGACCATATTACCAAAGAGTATATGGACAAAACAGAATCCGTTTGAGAGAATGAGATGCATAAAATTCTCTGGCATTTTGAAACAAAAACAAATTACCTAATCCCGACTAGAAGACCAGACCTAATGTTAATTTTCAAGGAAAAAAAAACTTGACATCTAGTGAATACTGTTCCAGCGGACCACAGAGTGAAAATAAAAGTGAACAAAACGATAGACAAATACTGGGAACTTGCTAGAGAACTAAAAAAAAAAAAAGCTGCGGAACATGAGGGTGACGGTGATACCGATTGAGACTGGTGATCTTGGAACTGTTCCCAAAGGTTTGAAAAAAAGACTGGAGGAAATGGAAATGAGAGGAAGAATCAAGACCATCTAGACCACAGCAGTGTTAGAATCGGCCAGAATACTCGGAAAACTACTTCCCCACAGCTGGGGAGAGAATGCGAGCCTTTTTAAAGGGCATTAGTGCTATGTGAAATGCAAAAAGCCACGTCCAGGATTTGAACTCGTGTCGCCGTGTCTATTTCACATGACGGTAAACATTACACCACGAGTACCTCCAATATATATATATATATATATACAATTGTATATATATATATATATATATATGTATATATATATATATATATATGTATATATATATTATATATATATGTAATTATTATTATATTATATATATATTATATATATATGTATATATATATATATATAATGTAATATATATATATATATATGCATATATATATATATATATATATATAAAGATGATAGATTATTACCACTTCTTCATAGAAGTAGGACATTTTCTTCAATCCTCCAGAAAGCACTTGCTGGACACGCATGTGGCTCTCCAGAACAACTCCCGCCAAGCAAAAGATCTTTACTTGGATTTGACATTAACCTCGTTCAATTTCATCTACCTGCCGCTGACCCCACATACTTTGGTCGGAGAAAATGACTCGAATTACCTGTAGATTGTTTTAATTTGTCAATCAGTCTTTGATTATTATTCATGAGATCTCATACGACCACCGAATATATATATATATTATATATATTATATATATATATAATAGAAGGTTAATAATGACAGGAATTACCAAGTTATACATAGAAAGGTTTAAAGTTAGGACTTGATCCACTGATAGATATGACGATCATACCAGAATAGGCATCTGTGAGATCATAATTAAGGAAAACATATGTAAAGCGTACATTTCCTTATATGGGTTGGGTAGGGGGGAACGTACTGTTCTCATTGGCTATCGCTGACAAGAATTCCTATATATATATGTTCGAGTATTGCCATTATTCACTAATAATGCCAAGGTACATAGCTCAACGCTTTCAAGGAAGCGACCCTGGAAATTCCGGATCCAGGTTGGGGCTGCTGTTGAAGCCGATATGATGTACAAGAATCCGGAATCGGCTATGAAGACAGTACAATCACCGAAGACCACCCTTGATACATCTAAAAATATAATTTGTGGTTTATTCTTGAAAATGAACGTATAAAAGTAAAAGATAGCTAAATTGGACCAAGAAACGTGCCAATGTGTGTGTGTGTATATATATATATATATATATATATACACACACACACACACACATTGGAACGCTTTATGGTTCAGTTTAGCAATCTTTCAATTATGTTCGATAGTTTTCAGGAATAAACACAGATTTGGCCCAGAATCGACACGAAGTACGTGTAGGTTGCTGAAGGAGGACCTGCGTATAATTATTCTACAATTTCCGTTTGCTGTCATGAGATCTTCCATTAGACCATCAAGTCCGACCTTAAACAAACAGACCCTACTGAAAATCTACAAACATGTTCATATTATATATATATATATATATAAGTTGTTTGCTGATCGTAGTTGTGGGCGACTCGGTGGCTCACTTTTCAATAGCTACAACACCGTGCTGTAAGGAAGGGCACTACTCCTTTCCTTGGATTGCTCCGCTTATCCTTGATCCGTACTTTATAATGCTGAGTGTTAAGCAAAGCGGCATCAAGTACCATTTTTGAGTCTTTGTTATGACTCCACCTGGGATTGAACCCCAGTCTCCTGGGCCATTAGAGAACATTCTAAACATTCCGCCAATGGGCAAGTATATATAGGGTGTCTCAATATACATGGGACCCATGTGACTACTAATAACTCTACTAATAATAATGTGTTCTTTTTTCTTTCAGATTTGAAGATAGTATACTATAACAACTATTAATTCTCGATCACAATGCCTTGGACAAGAGGGGAAAATATTTTGGGTCACTATTTATTTGGAGACAAAATCATTCAGAATTGTGAGGGTAAAATTTTGCAGGAAGTTTAACTTAACAATTATTCCCAGAAAAGTCAAATTTATCGTTGGGGTACACAAATTTTAAGCCACAGGGTCAGTAAACAACCCCAGCAAGAAGGCAGAAAATCGCAGTTGACTGCAAAAATATCCTGACACTGTTGATATCCTGACAATGTTGATGCAGTGAGAGATTCTGTCAGAAGGAGTCCGGAAAAGTCCTCCCGAAGACGTTCCCAAGAACTTGGTCTTTCACGTGCACCGTAGGATAAAGTCAATAAATTTCTGAAGTGATATGATTGCTTTTTAAGATTCAGATGAAAGATGACTTGATGCAATATGAATTCTCATATTAATGGATTACATCTATTTTAATACACTCTGATGGCCCAGTAATTACGCGTACTAAATTTGGTTGCTCATCATTAAAACGTTAGACAATTTTTCCCGTTTGAACGATAATTCTCCAGGATAAACACAAGGTTGGACCTTGGAAAACGACTAAGCAGATATAACACAAAGAAATAGGCTACTAGGTTGAGGATAGCGCAAACCTAATCATTTCAACTGCTAATTATTGCCCCTGAATTCAGTGTTGCTGCATTGATAGTATTATTGTATAAAATTCATGTGTACGTAAATTTCAGCTTAATAAAAATTCCATCCTTTAAGTAGCGTACAGGGTGAGTCAGAAATATGTATTTACCCAATAACAAGCAGGATGCGACAAAAGGTCGGCCGGGTGAGCAGTAATAACGAAGTCAATTATAATACGAAGATCAATTGAATAATAAATGTTACTTTCTGTTTATTCCATCCACCATCTCTCTCTCTCTCTCTCTCTCTCTCTCTCTCACACACACACACACACACACACACACACACACACACACACTCTGTATATAGATAGATAGCTAAGATAAAGAAGACTATAAAGAAAACCAAACTGACATGTTTCGCTATAAGAATAGCGTCTGCTGAATTATATTGGGCAAAAAAGTTAACGTAATTTACACGTGACAAGAGGATGAGAAGAGTGTCACACACAAGCACACACACATAAACACACACGTGCGTGAGTGTATGTGTGTGTGTGTATTGGATCAGTTTAATTTTAATATATATATATATATATATAGTAAGTAAAGTAAGTTGTCTCCCTTTACTCGAAGGGCAACCTGAAGGCTCCCCTTTCAATATAACTACACCGAAATGTAGGGGAGGGCGCTACTCCTTTCCCTGGATTTCCCTGGATTGCCCTACTTTATCCTTGATACGTACCTTATAAAGCTGAGTGTTAAGCAAAGAGGTATCAAGTACCATTTTAAAAGTCTTTGGTATGACCCGACCTGGGATTGAACCCCGGTCTCTCGGTCAATTGGCAAACACTTTTGTTATATTTATAAACAAGGTTTGTTTTGATATAGTTTCTAGGAGAGGGAAACTCTGAATTCACATCTATGAAACTCAGCTTAAAAATTGACCTTGTGTCACATTCTGTTCGTACTGAAAGGTTGGTGTATATATATATATATATAAGCATATATCAGGCAAAATTACGTATGAAAAAGAATACCCGATTTTGTAGTAACGAATAATATTGCATCAGATGAAATTATGTAAAAAAAAAAAAAAAGTAAGGAAGACGCGAGGTCAAAGTAACAGCCAAAAAAAATAACAACATATTTTTGAATAATTGGATTGAACATGAAACGGTTGTAATGAACTATTAAATAAAAAATATTAATTATAATTGATTATTAATTATGATTATAATTATTCTTAATTTTTCTCATTTTTTAAATATTGAGAACACTCTGCAGGAAATTGCAAAATAAACGAACAGTGTGTCTTCTCTTTCTTTATATATATATATATATATATATATATATATATATATATATATATATATATGTATATCTGTATATATAAAATCAATACATAGATTCATAAATAAATAATCATTACTTTCCATATCTAGTTTAAAATACATTGTTTTCTTGGAATGATGAAAAAAATATCTGTTCACTTCGATTGCCACTGTTCCTACACTTCATCTTAAAACGAACACTTCGGAATGAGGATATGACCTCAGTACCGATCTCAGACTCATTTCACCCTGAACAGGTTCATGACATCTACGGTAGAGTCTCTTTGCCTAAAGATGGAGTTGCTATATGAGATCTCATTACAGCAAACAATCACTGGTCGATTTTACACTGGTCATTCCTCAGCAACCTTCAGGTAATTCGCGTCAATTCTGTAACAAAATATATGGGTCTGCAGCAAGTCTGAGAAAGCATATGAGAGTGCCCGGGCTTAATGTCAACGCCAACAGTTATTTTGATGGTCACATGTGAAGAAGGGTTTGCGAGTATGTAGGGTTCGCAAAAAAAATACTCTCCTCAATTTGTCACCATATTTAAACATAATCCACTAAATTTTGGTCATATGATAACTTGAAATCGGTGAATGTTTTTGAGCGATATCATAAATATGGAGGAGGTGCCCGTGGTGTAATGGTTATTGTCGTAGGAAACGGATACGGCGACACGAGTTCAAATCCTGGACGAGAATGATTGCATTTCACATAGCACTACTACCCTTGGGAAATGTATGAATCTAATTATTCTCCCTCCAGCTATGGGTAAATAGTAAGGTAGACTAGGTTCTTCAGCCTTGGCGAGGCAACTAGTCTAGGAGAAGAAAAACTCTAAATTCAAACCTGTTAAACTTCGCTTAAAAATTGACCTTGTGTCATATCCTGCCCGAGCCAAAGGGTTGGTAAATATGGATATCATAAATATGGTTTGGTTTGGTTTGGTTTTATGGCATATCAACTCTTGCTATTTAATGCCAAATGGTATTTATACATATTTATACATTAAATATATGATTGATATTTTTGAACGAGCCTGGGCTCATTTTTTCACCCAGTTAAATTGTTTCATTTATTTCTATCTAATACGAATACTCAGTTAAATGTAAAAACAGTTCTATTTCATGCAATTCAGTTTAGCGTGAGTACAGTTTAAATGTCAACTGTTCAATTTCAAACAATTCAGTTTAGCATACGTACAGTTTTTTGTTTACACACAGTTAAATGTAAAAACAGTTCGATTCCAAACAACTCAATTTAGCATAAGTACACAGTTTAAATGTGAAACAGTTCTATTTCATCCATAGATGCTACCACTCCGAGCCAGAATTGGCCTGGGAGCAGTGGCAATAAAGGGGTACTCCACATTCCCCAAAGCTCCAGCATTACGGAGCTTCACCATCAGATTGTTTAATGTTATATCTAGGATACTAGTTGGGGTTGGGAGTGTTGCTCCTCTGCAGAGATGCAGTTGGCGTATTCTGCGGCCCCCGCCGACTAGGCTGTATATGATTCGTAAACACATAGTATGTAGAAAATATTTTAAAACAAGCCAGAGCTCATTTGTTTGCACATAGTCAAACGGTTATACACATGATTGGTGTAATGGTTATAGTCGTAGGAAATGGACACGGCGACACGAATTCAAATCCTGGACCAGGCTAATTGCATTTCACAAAGCACTAATACCCTTGGGAAAGGTATGAATCCAATTATTCTCCCTCCAGCCATGGGTAAATAGTAGGACAGACTGATTCTTCAGCCTTGGTAAGGCAACTAGTCTAGGGGAAGGAAAACTCTGAATTCAAACCTGTTAAACCCCGCTTAAAAATTGACCTTGTGTCATATCCTGCCCGAGCGGAGGGGTTGGGTAAATATGATACTCATGATTTGTAAGTCAATAGTTTGTAGGTCATCTTTATTTTTAAATGAGTCAGAGCTAATTTGTTTTCACATGAGTATTACTATTGTTTGCACACAGTTAAATGGTTCCAAATATTTTGATATGAATAGTTATATTTTGTATTAATCATTTGTTTGCACTCACTAAAATGATTTCAGTTATTGATATCTAACGTAGATAGTTTTATTTGCATACAGTTTAATGGCTTCAAGTATTACAATGTAACACTAACAATTCAATGATGGCACCCAATTAAAGAGTTTCAGCACTAATTTGTGCTGTCGGCCGCGGCCGTAGAATATACCGACAACACCTCCTCAGAGGGGTAAGACGAGTGTCCTAGATATGACACTAAACAATCTGATGGTGAGGTTCCAGTGATGCAGGGGCCTTAGGGAATGTGGAGTACCCCTTCATTGCCATTGCTCCCAGGTCCACTCTGGCCCGGAATGGTAGCACCTGATAGGGCCCTATCTATGGGTTAAATAGAACTAACTGCATACTTATGCTAAACTGAATTGTTTGAATTAGAACTGTTTAACTTAACTGAATAGCTTTAAATAGAAATGTTTTTGACAATTAAACTGTACTTACATTTAAACTGCATGCTTATGCATTGTTATGAATTGTTTGAAATGGAACTGTTTTCGACATTGAAATTCTACTTACACTAAACTGAATTGTTATATATAGAACTGTTTTGACATCTAACTGCGTGTAAACAAAATATATACTTATAATAAATTGGATTAGCTGATTTAGAACTGTTTGAATAAACTGAATAGTTTGAAATAGAAATGTTTTGACAATTAAACTATGTACTCATGCTAAACGGAATTGTATGAAATTGAACTGACTATTTGCATAAAAATAGATTTGGCATTAAATAACCTACAATGGTTGATATGCCATAAAACCCAACCAATCGAATCAGCACAAATAATTCTATCAAACATTACTCATTTGTTAGCACACAGTTAAATGGTTTCAAGTATTTTTATGTATCTCAAACAATTCAATTAAACATTAGTCATTTGCTTGTATATAGTTATATGATCGAAGAGTTCTATTTTAATTCGATTTAACATAAGTCATTTGCATGTGAAATGTGAAACAGTTCTATTGGCCCGTAGAAGCAACAACTCCGAGCCAGAGTGGACCTGGGAGTAATGTCAATGAAGTGGTGCTCAACATTCTTCAAAGCTCTAGGGTTGGAACCTATCAGATTGTTTAATGACAAATCCAGGACACTCGTTGGGGGTGTCTTACACTTCTGTTGAGATGCAGTCGGTATATTCAACGGTCCCAGCCGACTAGGGTGGTAAATAAATCATTATTAAAAAGGAATACTTACTGTGAGCAGTCTGTTTGTTTGTTTGTTTGGGTTTATGGCATATCAAATTTTATAGGTTATTCAATGCTAAATCCATTTTTATACAAATAAACAGTTCTATTCTAAACAATTCAGTAAACAGTTGTGAAAAACATTTCTATTTCAAGCTATTCAGTTTAGTCAAACAGTTCTAACTCAAATAATTCCGTTTACTATAAGTATAGTTTTTGTTTACACACAGTTAAATGTCAAAACAGTTCGATTTCAAACAATTCAGTTTAGCATAAGTACACAGTTTAGTTCTATTTGACCCATAGATAGAACCCAATCAGGTACTACCACTCCAGGCCAGAGTGGACCTGGGAGTGATGGCAATGAAGGAGTACTCTGCATTCCTCAAAGCTTCAGCATTACTGGAGACCGTCATTAGTTTATTTAATTTTATATCCAGGACACTCGTAGGTGAGGTGTTACTCCTCCGCAGAGATGCAATCAGTGTATTCTAGAGCCAACTAGGCAAAGGAGCGGTCTGATCTCTGTTTACACAGTTAAATAGTCAAACAGTTTTATTTCTCATATTTACCCAACCCCTCCGCTCGGGCAGGATATGACACAAGGTCATTTTTTTAAGCGGAGTTTAACAGGTTTGAATTCAGAGTTTTCCTTCTCCAAGGCTGAAGAACCTAGTCTGCCCAACTATTTACCCATAGCTGGAGGGAGAATAATTGGATTAATACCTTTCCCAAGGGTATTAGTGCTATGGGAAATGCAATCAGTCCAGGATTTGAACTCATGTCGTCGTGTCCAATTCCTGCGACGATAACCATTACACCACGGGCACCTCCCAAACAGTTTTATTTCTAACAGTTTAATGTAAGCCATTTGTTTACACACATTTTGAATGTCAAACGGTTATATTTGACCCTTAGATAGGACCCTATCGAAGGCTACCAATCGACAGATAAAGTAAATACATATTGTGGTTTATAATATGATACAATATTGTATTTTGCCAT
The DNA here is from genome assembly GCA_963585895.1 of Sepioteuthis lessoniana. Classification (NCBI taxonomy): domain Eukaryota; kingdom Metazoa; phylum Mollusca; class Cephalopoda; order Myopsida; family Loliginidae; genus Sepioteuthis; species Sepioteuthis lessoniana. Next base: position 50,527,064 of record OY757941.1, on the reverse strand, counting down.
CAACTGTTTCATGCCATTTGCGATTTTTGTTCTGGACTTTTCTTTGTTTCCTCACGTGTTTCTGATTACAGACTATCATAAGCCAGCCCGATGAATATTATATTATCATTATAGAAGGTAATATATTAACAGCTCTATCCTATATTAATAAAGTTGGCGACCTTAGTCCAAGGGTAACTCGAAGGCTCCTTTTTCAATAGCTACTACACCGATATGTAGGAGAGGGTGCTACTCCATTTTCTGGAATGCTCCACTTTACCCTTGATCCTTACCTTATAATGCTGAGTGTTAAACAAGGCTGTATCAAGTATCATTTTTTGAGTCTTTGGTATGACTCGACCTGGGATTGAAACCCGGTCTCCCAGATTATTGGCAAACACTCAACCCATTAGGCCAATGGTGTCATGTCGGTGGAGCTTAGAATATGCTGACTAGACCCCTCTGCGGAGGGGTAAGACTCTGCACGAAAAGAGGGTATCCTGTATATGATACTAAACTGCATCTGAGGGTGAGACTCAAGTTCCGGAGATCTGAGAAGTATGGAGTACCCTTTGATTGCTATTATTTCCAAGTCCACTCTGAATAGGAGCGGTAGTGCCTGTTAGGGTTCCATGTAGGGATCAAATAGAATGATTTAAAAATTATTAGTATTACATAGGAATACTTGATACTATATAATTGTAGACTATTTGTATTACGAATAGTTAATCGAAGTTATAATTTTTTCCAGTGGATTATTATTATTATTAGTTACTTGAAACCATACAACTTCTTTGTATTAGATTGCAATACTTGATCTGTATGAAAAAATCCTCTTAAGAAACATCTACAATAAAAAAAAAAATTGCAAATATGAGCCTAAAATAAATGTGACCACACAATCTCTAGATTTCTTAAAAGTTTTTATTTTATTTATTCATTTATTTATTGCATACAATTCCATCGAAGACGAATAATTTTTAAACAGATCAATTCAACTCATAGATGTGATCCTAACTAGTACTACAACTGCAAGTCAGAATGGACCTGGGAGTAATGGCAATTAAGGGACACTTTACGTTCCTCAGATTTCCTTCACTGAAGCCTAAACATTAGATGCAATTCAGGACTATGCCCAGGACACAAGACTTGACAAAGATCTCAGGTCAATTTCTTGTTTGCTAAAACATCATTACGAGAAACAGAATAGCCATTCCCTACCCAGCGATAAAAAGTAAATAAATCGATTGTCCAAGTCTTCGAATGCTATCCATATATTTTTTTACAGCATGTTGAAGATTTCAGCGACCCGGCTATTCTTGAGAGCTCTGCTCTGAATATTTAAAAGCATCTCGAAAAGCATAACTCTAATTGGCTTTGTATCAAATTCGATGTAAATACTTGAAATATGTTTGTGACAGATAAATGGACATTTTATGTCACATATAAAATAGATGGCCTGAAAGATGTGGATCGATATTTATCTATCTATTTCTCTCTCTCTCTCTCTCTATATATATATATATATATATATATATACATATATATATATATATATTGCTATGATATGGCATTTGTATTGCTATATATAACGATTTGTATGTACATAAATGGACATTTTATGTTACATATAAAATAAATGGCCTGAAAGATGTGGATCGATATTCATCTATTTCTCTCTCTCTCTCTCTATATATATATATACATATATATATATATATTGCTATGATATGGCATTTATATTGCTATATATAACGACTTGTATGTACATAAATGTACATTTTAGTATGAGGCGAAAACCACTATATACTTATGTCACTCAGTCCCATATAGATCTGTGTTCGTCTGTCCATTTCTCTCTCTTTCTCTTTTTTCTCTATATACAGGGGTGGCGACATATATATATATATATATATATATATATATATATATATATATATATATATATATATATATATATATATATATATATATATATATATATATATATATATATATATATATATATATATATATATATATATATATATATATATATATATATATATATATATATATATATATATATATATATATATATATATATATATGGTGGGGCTGGTGTATGCAGGGTGCTACTCTTATATTTGAGTAATTTATTAGACTCATCTTTACATTGGTCAAGTTACTCAGGGTCATCCGACTCTCACTTAACATATTACAGTATTCTGAAATCACACCACAAAGAAAAAATATCAATTTCTCTGAGGACCAAGTTTGCGTCTTAAGTTTCCAGAGATTTCTGGAGGAATGTTGTCCGAATGAGTAGAATGTTCGCCAATGGCCCGGGAGACTGGGTTTCAATCCCATGTCGAGTCATACTAAAGACTCAAAAAATTGTACTTGATGCCACCTTGCTTAACACTCAGCATTATAAGATAAGGATCAAGGGTAAGGTGGAGTAATCCAGGGAATGGAGTAGCGCCCTCCCATACATCTCGGTGAAGTAGGTATTGAAAAGGGAGCCTTCGAGTCACCTTCGACTAAGGTCACCAACTTTATTTATTTTATATATACATATATATATATATATATATATATAATTGACCAATCTTGATGAGACAAGGCTCGGGAAATTTTTTTTACTGCTTCCAGGAGTTTCCGGAAAATTTTTGACAAAAGTTGATCAGAATGATCAAATTCTTCCAAAAAGGTAATGAAACTGGCATCTGCAAAAGTTCCCCTCACGCAGGGAGATCGTAAGAAAAACCCATCATTTCATCCTAAAACCTATAAATATACATAAAAAGTTGGCGACCTTAGCCGAGGGTGACCCGAAGGCTCCCTTTTCAATAGCTACTATACCGAGGTGTAGGAGAGGGCTCTACTCCACTCCCAGGTTTGCTCCACTTTACCCTTGATCGTCACCTTATTCTATTTACCAACCCCTCTGCTCGGGCAGGATATGACACAAGGTCAATTTTTAAGCGGAGTTTAACAGGTTTCAATTAAGAGTTTTCCTTCTCCTAGACTAGTTGCCTAACCAAGGCTGAAGAACCTAGTCAGTCCTACTATTTACCCATAGCCGGAGGGAGAATAATTGGATTCATACCTTTCCCAAGGGTATTAGTGCTATGTGAAATGCAATCAGTCTCGTCCAGGATTTGAACTCGTGTCGCCGTGTTCATTTCCTACGACGATAACAATTACACCACGGGCACCTGATCGTCACCTTATAGTGCTGAGTTCTTAGCCAGGTGGTATCAAGTACCATTTTTGTCTTCGGCATGACTCGAGCGGGGATTGAACCTCGTTAGTGTCAATTTATTTTTGGATATCTACGGCTACTTGCTTCCCATCTCACCAACCATCCAAGTAAGATGAGCAAGATTGTTGCTGAAGTGAAGGATAAAGTGACGTTCTCCTGTCATCTCCCATACAAAGACACACCAGTGTTGGCCGACCACTAAGGACTTAGATCCATCACTTCTCGATCACTTGCCAAGAACGAATTGCCGATAGGGACGGATGCCGAGAGAGAGAGAGACAAGGAAATTCGTGCTGGCAACACGCTGATGATAATATTTTTGCTTACAGAGTTCCAGTGGTTTTATCATCAACATCTAATCGGGCAGATGACATAGTTCCTTGATTTTGTAACCCCATCTGTCCCTATTAGCCATCGTTCTTGGCAGGTCCTCTAGACTACATCCGGTATCTGCACAAAACTGCTGTATGTAAGTCATTGCTGCTCGGCCAACACGGGCCAGTCCATGTGTAAGAATCGATGAAAGAACATCGCTTATGAGTTTGTTCTTACCACACCAATTGGCCATGAATTGTATGTCTTATTTAGATGCTTTGTAAGATGGGAGGTAAGTGGCTGTAGCACCTGTTAATCATCATCATCATCATCATCATCATCAAAGTGTACTGACTGTACGGATTCTCTCGACTCTCTCTTACCATTTGTCCCTATCGAATTTGCTCCTGACAAGTCCTCTTGATGGCATCCAATGCCCGCGCAGAATTGGTTAATGTAAGTTTTTGCTATTCTGTTAACACTGGTGTGCCCATATAGAGTGTTGTGGGAGCCGTACCCATCTCATCATAATGGACTCTTCTCTATGTTATTAGTACTGAGAGATTTCGCTGCCAGAGAGGCGGATCAATATCGGTCTGCACCTCTCCAAGTGCCGGGTAGCACTTGGGCCGGCCGTGTTATCTGCGGCACGGATCTGGCCGAGTGTGTCTCCGTACCTGAAGATTTCCTTCGGCCTCAGGGAGCCTTCCCCCAGGCTTTTACTCCCTTTGTGGGGGTTATCGCCCGGCGCCTAAGGCACCTCTAATAAGGGGAATGCCGACGGGGCCGTAGGCATTTCTGGGAATGCCGGGAGCGTGTGGGCTCCGGCTCTGCGCCTGGACCCACCAAAAAAAGCCTTGTGCCACCCTTGCCCGTTAGGTGGAGCGAGCAACAAATACCGCAGATCAATATCGGTGTTATCCGAACAGTATGAGACTTCTTACCTTTTCTATGTAACTTTCTCTTTCTTGTGTAATATAATCAGTTATCTAATATCCGTGTTTGCGTTTTCATTAGTGACCCTTTCCGGGGCCACAGGAGAATGTCGTTTAGGAGATCATCTCTATTTCACCTGTTGTGACTAATGGGTGCTTTGTGAGATAGGCATTATGTGACTGTACAGTTATTGTTTTGTAAGGGACTACTTTTAGGAGGAGTACAAAATAGCACGTACCATTCTTGTGTTGTTTCCATCTAGCATTTTCTCCAGGCATTTCATTAGAGTCCGCGGTGCAACCATACAACAGTACTAACAAGGCAACTAACAATATCCGTTTCATTTGTATAATGTACCACTAGAAATAACAAATCCTGATATTTAAAACAAATTTTCTTATAAAAGTTGTGGTGTACTTATTCATGGGCGAACTTGGTGTAATGGTTATCGTCATAGGATATAGACACGGCGATCTGAGTTCAATTCTTGGACAAAGTTGTTTACATTTTCACATAGCACTAATACCCTAGGAAAAAGTATGCATCCAACAATGGGTAAATAGTAGGGCAGACTGACCTCTCTAATTTTGATATGGCAACCGGTCTAGAAGGAAAACTCTGAATTCAAACATGTTAAACTCCGCTTAAAAATTAACCTTGCGTCACATCCTGCTTGTGTAGAGGGGTTGGGCAAAGGCATATCAATACAAGATACTATATTTTAACTCAAAGACAAAACCACATAAATAATAACCTAAATCCTCTCACTATGCATATATATATATATATTGAAGTAGTGGATCAATGACTCGAGAGACTAGGGTTCAATCCCAAGTTGAGTCATACCAAAGACTCAAAAATAGTTCATCATACCTCCTTGCTTAACACTCAGCATTAAAATGTACGGATCAAGGCTAAGAGGAGCAATCCAAGGAAAGGAGCAGAGTCTCCCCTACATCTCGGTGTAGCTATTAAAAAGGGAGCCTGCGGGTCGCTCTCGACTAAGGTCGCTAACTTATATATATATATATATATATATATATATATATATATACACCGTGTCATGTGACACATATATGCACGCACGCACATCAAATTTTGTTCCATGATCACTTCACTATGTAATGGTCAACTAGCTAGTCTTGCAGATCAGATAACTACCTTCCTCATACTTGGGTATTTGTACAAAATCTAAACTGGACTAAGTTTTTAGGGCTCTCTTCATAGTATAAAGATTTACTAGCGTGGCTGGCAGGCAATAAATCATGAATTTGATTCTCACCGTGTGTCCTGGCTTTGCGTCAAACTAAATACAAACTAAATTCAAATAAATGACAGCAATATTTGTGACAGTCATCTTCCTTTGGTACAATGATTAACAAGCTAGTATGGCAGATATTTACGTAGTAGTGAGTTCGATTCTCACTAGGTGTCCCATAATTGCTAGCAGGGTAAATGAGATGGGCTTTAAGTCCACTATTGATATACTTGATTCTCAGAGGGAGTCCGATATTTTCTAAGTTGAGGGAATTCTCCCCCTCTCTCTCTCTCTCTCTCTCTTAGTATCATTCTCTTCCTCTATCTATCTTTGTTACACACACACACACACACACACACACACACACACATACACGCACATGCATATACATACGGAGATTCTAACCCAAAATAGAAAAATACACTTACTGTCATACACATCCACGCAAAAAAATGTCTTGGGTGTGGTACGAAACTTTATCCAGTTATTAAGTTCAAGTTCCGGAGCTCTGGGGAGAGTGGAGTCATATCTTCGTTACCATTACTCCCATGTCCACTCTGACTGGTTAGATCTGTTCGACACTTATTAGTATTTGACAGAAATACTTGAAAATATTGATGATATGCATCAATACTTGTTTCTAATTCTGTCATGCATATTACACTAATCTGCCGTTCAGAGGGGTGTGGAGTCATACCTTCGTTACTATTACTCTCAAGTCCACTCTGAACCGGTGTTAGTACCTGTTAGGTTTCAATCTATAGGTAAAATAGATCTGTTTTAAAATTATTAGTATTTGATAAGAATACTTGAAAACATATGATTGAAAGAGAGAGACTTACTGAAAAAGAAAGAGCAGTTTGTAAAAGGTACGAATGGATTTTGCTTCAAATCCGTGTATTAGTGTGCGCTATCTTGGATCAAAGTATCACTCCACTATCCTCTACCTATGATCGGTATAGCATAGAACCTGTACATAATATAGATTGATAGTGTTGTGTTCTGGTTAGTGAACACAAGTAGTAGTAATAATAAGACAAACCACGATATGTGAGGAAAATAGTTATATTTTCTGGAAAGAGTATTTACAAGAGAGAGACTGTTAGTAATAAGAACATAGGATTAGTGATAGAGTAATGATATACTTCAACAATAGGAACGGTTCTTCTGGTCTGACTTGTAGGCTTATTCCCAGACTGATCTCTGCTACTGCCATATATGGCAGATAGAACAGCTCATTATGCTGAAAAGGTAGGTGATACCCAACAGATAGATAGATAGATAGATAGATAGAGAGAGAGAGAGAGAGACAGAGAGAGAGACAGAGAGAGACAGAGAGAGGGGGTGTGCCCGTGGTGCAATGGTTATCTGTGTAAGAAATGGACAAGGCGACACGAGTTCAAATCCTGGACGAGACTGATTGCTTTTCACATAGCACTAATACCCTTAGGAAAGGTATGAATCAAATTATTCTCCCCTCTAGCTATGGGTAAATAGTTGGGCAGACTGGGTTCTTCAGCTTTGGTGAGGCAACTAGTCTAGGAGAAGGAAAACTCTGAATTCAAACCTGTTAAACTCCGCTTAATAATTGACCTTGTGTCATATCCTGCCCGTGCAGAGGGGTTGAGATAGATAGATAGATAGATAAAAAGTAAATTATGGAAATAAATCCGACAGTATAAAGAAAATAGAAAAACAAAGAATTCCAAATGTTATGAATTTATTATGACGTAAAATCAACGTTAAAACGTTTCGGTTCTAATAAACCTTAATCAGGACTTTATGATGGAGAAAAATCGTTGCTTGAGCTATGATGTTTTTTTTTATTAAAACAACGGGTGAAGAGAAAGCATATCCAGAAAAAAGACTCATAACTGTTCTGTCAGAGTCCTTTTTATTTATTTATTTATTTTGAAAACTATTCACAGGCAATGATGTTTAAAATGTATCGAATTTCTTAGAGATACAACGGACTGAAAGTTAATAAAAGCATTAATTGGCATAATTTTAAAGAAAAGTAGAAAGAAAAGAAAAGAAAAAATAAAGAAGAAAAGAAAAGAAAGAAAACATCGTATTACCATCATAATAAATTCATCACATTTTCTTCTATATTTCTATTTTTTCATCGTATTTTCAGGTATTGATATAAATATTTAGCATTGAAAAACAATTTTTGGGGCTGTAGAATACACTGGTAAGACCCCCCCCCCCAACGAGTGTCCTAGATATGACACTAAACAATCTGATGGTGAGGTTCCAGCAGTGATGGAGCTTTGGGGAATGCGGAGTACCCCTTCATTGCCATCGCTCCCAGGTCCACTCTGGCCCGGAGTGGTAGCACTTGATAGGGCCCTATCTATGGGTTAAATAGAACTAACAGCATACTTATGCTAAACTGAATTGAGTAAACTGAATAGCTTGAAATAGAAATGTTTTTGACAATTAAACCGTACTTACATTTAAACTGTGTGCTTATGCTTAACTGAATTATTTCAAATAGAACTGTTTTTCGACATTAAAACTGTATTCACACTTAACTGAATTGTTACATATAACTACTTGAATAGTTTAAAATGGAAATGTTTTTGACAATTAAACTGTGTACTTATGCTAAACTGAATTGTTTTAAATAGAACAGATAATTTACTTTAAAATGGATTTAGCGTTAAATAACCTACAAAGGTTGATATGCCATAAAACCAAACAAACCAAAAAACAATTTATTGCTTCTTTCGTTAAAGGGCTTAGCATCAAGAAATGGAGTCACTTAGACGGGTTGAAATCTTAAAATCCTTCTAAAACCGTTGCTAAAAAAAAATTAAAAAAGGATTATATACATAGTCGGTGGGCCTTAAAATATGTTGACGGTACCCACAGCAGAGGGGTAAGACACTCCCAAAAAGGGTATCGTGAATATTACATTAAACTTCGTCTGATGGTTATTTTCAAGTTCTGGAGCTTTGGGAAGTCTGAAGTACCCTATCATTGCCATTATAACTAAATCCACTCAGACCCAGGATTGGTTGTACTTGTTAGGGTCACGTTAACGGGTCAAATACATCTGTTTGAAAAAATTACAAAGTAGTAATATAAATGAAAAGGTCACATCGCTTTTGCTGTATACACACCTCTGATGATGGCCCAAGATCGGACAGAAAGTACTAAGGACCCAATTAATTGTGTAAGATTTATTAACCAATTCCCGCCGGATACCATAAAATCGATACCGTGACTTGATAGGATAAATACAAAAAAATGTGTTGACAAAAGATGTCTATATTGTTTAATCAAATATGTTTTTAAAATGTAGGTATAATTGTAAAGAAGTTCCTAATCACAGAGCATAAAATAACCCCATACGGGTTGCTATGCTGTTAATATCACTTAATCAATCAATCAACCAACACTTTATTCGCATTACTGCCAGTTTTACGAGATATTCGCAATCATCAGACGTACACACACACACACAGAGACACACACACACACACACACACACACACACATATATATATATATATATATATGCAAGTCTCTTCGTATTTGAATTGAGATCTCGGCGGCCGTTGAACGGATGTATGTAAAAAATAGTAATTGTGATTCATAACCGATTAAAATGTACTTCGTAGCTAATATCTCCTCGTGGCTAAATGGTTAGAAGCTTTGGCTTGGCGTTTGAGTCAACCGGGTTTCGATCCCAGCTACGGGGAGATACTGTCTCGCCACACTGATGAGTTCTGATAGAACGAAACAGATCTGTCTGTGGATGACTATAGATATATACTCCCCTACCCCCGTAGGGTCGAGTTCTCTAGCGAAGAAGTAATCGTGTTGCCATTAGCGCCTTTGCAAGTCTCTTCGTATTTGAATTGAGATCTCGGCGGCCGTTGAACGGCTGTATGTAAACAATAGTAATTGTGATTCATAACCGTTTAAAATGTACTTCGTAGCTAATATCTCCTCGTGGCTAAATGGTTAGAAGCTTTGGCTTGTCGTTTGAGTCAACCGGGTTTCGATCCCAGCTACGGGGAGATACTGTCTAGCCACACTGATGAGTTCTGATAGAACGAAACAGATCTGTCTGTGGATGACTATATATATATATATATATATATAGAAAGAGTGTGTATACGCGCTCTTTTCGATATACAACTGCCAACTTGAAAGTTTTACTTTCCTATCAATCTGTTTCAATATGTGCATATAGAGTGATTAAGAATGTTACAAACCTTATGGGAGCACCTTCATGATATAATTTCAAGCATTCTCTACATGTTCATCCTCTGACAAAACATTCTCGGAATCCCCCACGGGTAATCAAAAACAATGTTAATATTTCTTTGGAGGTGTCCGTGGTGTAATGGTTATCGTCGTAGGAAATAGACTCGGCGACACGAGTTCAAATCCTGGACGAGACTGATTGCATTTCACAGAGCACTAATACCCTTGGGAAAGGTATGCATCCAATTATTCTCCCTCCAGCTATGGGTAAATAGTAGGGCAGACTAGGTTGGTGAGGCAACTAGTCTAGGAGAAGGAAAACTCTGAATTCAAACCTGTTAAACTTCGCTTAAAAATTGACCTTGTGTCATATCCTGCCCGAGCGGAGGGGTTGGTAAATATGAATATTTCTGTGGGAGTATTTTTATTAGAAAAGCAGAACTGATATTACTGAGACCACCTAAGGAAAATTTCAATAATATGATGACATGGGATAGTGAACTATGAGACTTATCACGAAAGTCTCACTGAAATGTTTTTTTAAAAACCTTGTCTGTTAAAACAATGAGATCAAAAACAGGCGAACAGTTAGAGACCGGGGTTCAATGCCGGGTAGAATCATAACAAAGACTCAAAAATGGTACTTGATACCTCATTGCTTAACCCTAGCATTATAAGGTATGGATCAAGAGTAAAGTGAAGCAAACCACGGAAAGGAGTAATACCCTCCCCTATACCTCGGTGTAGTACCTACTGAAAGGGGAGCCTTGGAGTCGCCCTAGACTAAAGGGAGACAACTTTACTTATTTTACTTTATATTATAACAAGAAAATCAAAACCACATATTTCTTTTCCCATGTTTTTAAGGACACATTAATCGACCTCGTGGTTAGAGTGTTCGCCAATGGCCCGGTAGACAGCGGTTCAATCCCACGTCAAGTCATACCAAAGACTCAAAAAATCGTACTTGATGCTGCCTTACTAAACACTCAGCATTATACGTATCAAGGGTAAAGAGAAGCAATCCCGGGAAAGGAGTAGCGCCCTCCCATACACTCCGGTGTAGAAGCTATTAAAAAGGGAACCTTCGAGTCCCCCTCGACTATGGTCGCCAACAACAACCTTTAATGCCAAACCTATTCTTTAAGAAGCACAATAGAGGTACTATTTACCCCAAAACTAGGGGAATACAGGGTTTCATATATTTGCTAAGGGTATTAGTTCAAAAATGAACGTAATAGTATGATTGGGTTCGAACTCACTAACTACGATGTTGCTCCGGTGTTAAGGCCGACGGCATTAATTTGTTGTTGGCTTTGACGCTCGCGGGCACTGTCCAACAAAGGCAGACTTGAGGCCGTATGGCCTTCGGCTTGGGCAGGGCCACATTCGAGAGGGCGAGTTGCATCACTGACACTTTTGTCACTCTTGTATGGCACTGGGCCTTGCTGTTCAGTTTAAGCTATAATCAGGCATACGTGCTTGGACCCAGATTTGGGACCAGCTAGGCTCATCAAGCCCACATTGCACAAAGTAGGCAGATGCCCAGCATAGTCCAGCAGGACTCGAGCCTCGGCTCGTGCCCAACCTTCCTCTCTCCTAAATCTCCACTATAATCGACTTTCGGGTTATTGACCTTGTGTCAAGTCCTGTCTGGCTGGAGGCAGAGACAAATATAACTTACTACGATGTTGCAGTCTAGCTCATCAGACACTACGTCACGGGGAACTCCCCTCAGATCTAGCTCCGTGATCACAATGAAAAACTTTAGTTTACCTGTGTATTTACTAAATTAATCTTTTGGCACTAAATCAGGACTCGAGTCAAACAAAAATATAAATATTTAGGCGCCAGAAAACCCAATAACTTTGCCAAAAAACGTATTAAAATCGTAAAGATCGGAGAATGAAATGATAAAAAGAATAAAAGATGAATGAAAAGCAAAAAGAATAAAAAGGAAGACGGAGAGATGAAAAGTGTTCGTTCTGCATCAAGCTGTTTCACCATCTATGGAGGATAAACAATATGCAATTCCTAATTACTTATATAGATTCATCGGAAATGATTTTACTATAAAAATGCATTGCAAATGATTTTTACTATACAAATTAATAGGAAATAATTTTACTATAAAAATGAATTGCAAATAAGTTTGACCGACTTCAACAATGCTGTAGTTTCGATGGTCCCCGTTTGTCCTCCAATTTCCAATTCTTCCAGTCCTTTTCCCAAGCCTTTGGGGATCGTTCCAAGTGAAGGAATTACAATTGGTATCACTGTCAGCTTCATGTTCCATAGCTTTTTCATTCGTTGGCAAGGTTTGAATATTAGTCTCGTTGTTCGTTCTCTATGGTTTTCACTCTGTGATCCGCCGGAACAGCAATTATTACCATTATTATTATTATTATTATTCATCGTGAGTTTTCCATACCAACCTCAGCTGATGGTCTTTCACTGGATTCTGAGTGACAACAAGTCTCTTCGTCCCCAGGACTCTCCTCAGTATTCTGGTTGATCTAAGCAATGCTGTAGTTTGGATGGTTTCCGCTTATCCTCTTATTTCCAAGCACTGGATTCTGAGTGACAACAAATATCCTCAAGTGTCCAGGACTCTCCTGAGTATTCTGGTTTATCTATGCAATGCTGTAGCTTGGATGGTTTCCACTTACCCTCTTGTTTCCAAGCACTGGAGTCTGAGTGACAACAAGTCTCCTCAAGTCTTTATGACTCTTCTCACTATTCTGGTCAATCTTAATAATACAGTCGTTTGGATGGTCTTCACTCGTCCTCTTATTTTCAAGTTCTCCAGTCCTTGTACCAATCCTTTTTACCGTCATTTTCATGTTCCATAGATTTTCAGTTCTCTAGCAAAGTCAAGGTACTAATCTTTCCTTTCACTTTCTTTCAGTTTTACCCAGTGATCAACTGGGACAGCAAAGTCCACTATTCAGCAGGCTCTCTTTCTTGTCGACAATCACAAGGTCTGGTTATCTGACCGAGATTAAAGTGACAGCAAGTCTTCTGGCCGAGATTAAATGATCTATTTGTATCTCAAAATCCAAGACAATTTTGTTCTTCTCATCCTCAAGGACGCATTCTGGTTTTTGCATATACCATTTGTTCGTATGATCAATTACAATTTCTTGCACAATTTCCAGGGGATCACCTTGCCGACCAAGTCGTGTCTAGCGTATATACTCTTTTTGTGTTAATTTGCTTATATTTTACTATTTTGCTGCGTCTTATCTATTCTTGCTTTGAAATAGTTGGTCCTTATGGCGTTGTTTATGGAGCTATCAGAAGAGATTCTGTTTCTCTCTGCAGGTTTCCCTTTCTTTGCCATGTCCAGCTTTTCTCGTATGAGATTTCATTTTTTTTTGTCGCTTGAAGAGTCCATTGAGACGTTTTCCTTCCAACTTTTATTTTCTGTTTATTTCTGTTCAGTTGGTGATTGTGTTGTTTCATTATTATTATTACTCCTTGAGAGTTGTTCACGCCAGCCTTAGCTGATAGTCTTTCAATGAAGTTCAAGTGACAGCAAGTCTCCTCAAGTCTCCACGACTCTTCTCAGTATTCAGGCCGATCTCAATAATGCAGTAGTTTGGATGGTCTCCACGTGTCCTCTTATTTCCAAGTCCTCCAGTCCTTGTACCAATCCCTTTTACCGTCATTTTCATGTTCCATAGATTTTCAGTTCTCTAGCAAAGTCAAGGTACTAATCTTTCTTTTCACTTTCTTTCAGTTTTACCCAGTGATCAACTGGGACAGCAAAGTTCACTCAATAAAGCAGTAGTTTGGATGGTCTCCACTTGTCCTCTTATTTCCAAGATCTCCAGTCCCTTTATTAATCCTTTGGTGACTGTACCAAGAGCACCAATTATAATTGGTATAAATGTCACTTTCATGCTCCACAGTTTTTTCTGTTCCCGAGCAAGGTCGAGGTATTTATTGTTATTCTTCTTATTATGATTAATATTATTCGCCCTTATACGTTAAGAAATACTAAGGAGAAAAATTTCCAGTACAAACAGAATCTTTTATTGATTTTTTATTGTTTCAAGAAATTTGTTGAACTGTGAAATGAATATATAAAATAGAATGTACGTTCAATGTAATTCTTTTCTTGGTCAGTCCGAGAACTTATCAGATACACTTCCTATATATTCAATCAACAACATTGATATTATACTGCCTCTTTCTCATAATAACTGTAACATTTGCATCTAAATTTCATGCACAAAATGTAACCACTATTATAGAACATACGCCTTGTCGGTGAGGCATAGAATATGCTGACTGTATCCTTTACGGAGAGGGAATACTCCACCCCACAAAAGGGAGCGTCCTGATATGACACTGCATCTGACTCTGAGGCTCCAGTTCAAGAAATCTTGGAAGTGTCTTCATTGCCATTACTCCCAGGTCCACTTTGACCCGAAGTGTTATCACCTATTAGAGTATCGCCTATGGGTCAAATAGATCTGTTTAAAAATTGTTCGTATGGATTCTGCTTAGGACCAGAAGTACAGTACTCTCTCCCAATAGACAAAGTACCCGCTCATCGGCATTCTGCCAACATACAGTGTAGCACTTTCCTCAGTATTTTTCCCGGTTCTAAACCTGAATAATTTTCTTGATTATAATAATAATTATTCTTTCTCTTTTTTATCATCTGTATATCCAGCATAAAACACAACCAATCAACAAACTCTCATTGTTCTATTTATATGGGAATCTCACCTCAGGAGTATCGGAGAGTTGGCGCTGGAGATCAACCGAGTCTCCCCAATATTCCTGACTGATGTCACACTTAAAGCATCTTTTCTCGCTAGATCATCGGGGTTAAAATTTGATCTCTTTGTTTAATCCTATTTACCAACCACTCCGCTCGGGCAGGATATGACACAAGGTCAATTTTTAAGCGGAGTTTAACATGTTTGAATTCAGAGTTTTCCTTCTCCTTGACTAGTTGCCTAACCAAGGCTGAAAAACCTAGTCTGTCCTACTATTTACCCATAGCTGGAAGGAGAATAATTGGATTCATACCTTTCCCAAGGGTATTAGTGCTATGTGAAATGCAATCAGTCAGGTCCAGGATTTGAACTCGTGTCGCCGTGTTCATTTCCTACGACGATAACAATTACACCACGGCCACCTCCCGGACCAGTAGGTTACGATCTCTTTGTTTAATGGCATATCAACGTTTGTGGGTAATTTAATGTCAAAACCGTTCTAGTTGAAGAACAGTCGTGGTAGTGTATATCCAATTCCCGGGGCGAGGGATTGCGTTTTCATGCCTTTCCCAAGAGTATTAATCCCAATGTAAACGTAATGGCGTGACTAGAGTTCGAACTCAATTACAATGATGTCACAGTTTAGCACGTTAGCTACCACACCACAGGAACTCCCATCAGAGTTAAGAAGCAATGCGTTTGCTCAATACATAGACGAGGAGATAATCCTGGACTTCATCATCAGCATGATGTTTGCTAGCACGGATTTCCCTGACCTTCTCTCGCCACTCGTCTCTATCGTCCATCGCTTCTAGTACTGAGCTGTTGGAGATAGGTTCTAGCTGGTCGTCCAAACTTTGCTTGTTCATGTGAAGAGGTCCACAGGAGTACATCGCTTATGAGTTCGTCCTTACTTCTCCAGCAGTGTCCCCCATGTCTTGGCCGTATTATTTGAATGATTTTCGTAACCTACTGGTCCGGGACTTACCTATAAGATAAATGAGCTCGAGGCCTCATTCATAGTTTTTATTCTCTAATACGAATTCATCAAAAACTTATATACATACGTGGTGCATTCAAAAATGCCACAGAAACGTATGGAATGCTTCAGACTGCTTTTCGACCATCTTGCATGAATCGAGCATCAGTTTTAGAGTGGCATAAGAGATTCAAGGAAGGTACGGAGTCTGTGAGGGATGATGAGAGGTGTGGGAGGAGTAAGGAAGTCAATACACCAGAGTCGATTGGCCAAAGGGTTAGGGTTAGGCCTAGGTTTACTATGTTGAGGCTTTAAGAGAGTTCTGGAAGAGATTCCGTCGGAAGAGGCCAGTACTCTTCAAATCGGGTCAGTAGCATTTCCAGCAGGACAATGTACCAGTCCACAACTCCATACTTGTCACAGACTATTTGACCAAATTGGGCATCAAGATACTTCCTCAACATCCCTATAGTCCAGACCTTGCTCCCTGCGACTTTTGGTTATTCCCTAAGCTCACAGGCTGTCGTTATGAGACATTTGAGGAGATGAAAGAGGTGTTGACGAAGGTCATTGACACGCTCACACAAGAGGACTTCCATGGGGTCTTCCAAAAGTTGTTGGAACGGTACAACAAGTGCATTGTAGCCGGAGGAGATTACTTCGAAGGGTACTAGAGTTTCATGTGTGTACTATCAATAAAAGTGCCCATACGAAAAAAGTCTGGAAACTTATTTAATGATCCTTGTATATTTAAATTTTTCTTTATCACTAACATTAATATGAAAAAAAAGGGTCTCAAATTTCATATATCTCAGGGTCTCAGCAGGTGAAAGTTCAGCTTTTGCATTCCATCAAAGAACTGCAGGGACCTTGTGTCAGACTAAGCAAATGCTACCCCGACAACGATCGGATGAATTACCTAACAGAACTTGATACGAATAGAGATATTGTACCAATAGAATATTTTTTCAGAGCGAAGATTCTTCATTCTTTTTTAAGTTAAAGATAGTACAAGACGAAGATACCCAACGATGCATAACGAAAAATGGTATATGCACAACCCAGCACCTGTCCTAGAAAATGACACACATAAACTCCTATGGGACTTTAACATACAAACGGATCTCCTAATCCCGGCCAGAAGACCAGACCTCATAATAATCAACAAAAAGAAGAGAATCTGCAAAATTGTTGACTTCGCTGTTCCGGCAGACCATAGAATAAATCTGAAGGAATGTGCAAAGAAGGATAAGTACCTCGACCTTGCTAGAGAATTGAAAAAGTTGTGGAACATGAAAGTGACGATTTACCAATTATGATTGGTGCTTTAGGCACAATGACTAAAGGATTATTCAAAGGCCTGAAGGACTTGGAAGTGGGCGGACGGGTAGAGACTATCCAAATGACAGCATTGCTGAGAACGGGCAGAATCCTAATACGTGTCCTGGAGACTTGAGGAGACTTGCTGTTACTCAAACTCCAGTGAAAAACCATCAGCTAACACTGATGTGAAAAACTCTAAAGGAGTAAATAATAATAATAATATATGCACAACCCAGCACCTGTCCTAGAAAATAACACACATAAACTCCTATGGGACTTTGACAGACAGACAGATCACCGAATCTCGGCCAGAAGACCAGACCTAATAATAATCAACAAGAAAAAAGAGAAATTGAAAAATTGTCGATTTTCCTGTCCCGGCTAACCACAGAATAAATCTGAAAGAATGTGAAAATAAGGCAAAGTACCTCGACCTTGCAAGGGAATTGAAAAAACCGTGGAACATGCTAGTGACAATTATACCAATTGTAATTGGTGCTTTTGGTATAGTAACTAAAGGATTACTAAAGGGACTAAAGGACTTGGAAGTTGGTGGACGAGTGGAGACTATCCAAACTACATCATTATTGAGAACGGCCAGAATACTAAGGAGAGTCCGGGAGACTTAAGGAGACTTGTTGTCACTCAAACTCCAGTGGAAGACCATCAGCGTTGGCTGATGTGAAAAATAATAATAATAATAATAATAATAATAATAATAATAATAATAATAATAATAATAATAATAATTAGCCAGACAACCAGACCTAGCGATAGTCAACAAATGAAAAAAGAAACCCGCTGAATAGTGGATTTTTCCGTTTCGGGTAACCACAGGGTAAAACTGAAGGAAAGCGAAAAGGGAGATGAATACCTAGATCTTGCATGAGAACTGAAAAAAAAACCCCAAAAAAAACTACGGAACGTGAAAGAGACGGTGATATCAATTATAAATGGTAATCTTAATACAGTCATCAAAGGATTGATACAAGGACTGGCGGACTTGGAAATAAGAGAACGAGTAGAGAACATGCAAACTACAGCATTGTTCAGATCGGTCAAAATACTGAGATGAGTCCTGGAGACTTGAAAAGACTTGCTGTCACTCAGACTCCGGTAGAAAACTATCGGCCAACGCGGATGTGAAAAACTCTCGAAAGAGTAAAATAACAATAATTCTGTGTGTCTTTCAGTGATGTGTGCATCGTTTGGAGGCCATTGTCACTTTTTACTTTTCCTTTCACTCAAGGATGTAAACAGTACGGTCAACACCAGGAAAAAGCCATTCAAGTAGACTTTCGGACGTTTCAGATCCTATTTACCCAACCCCTCCGCTCGGGCAGGATATGACACAAGGTCAATTTTTTAAGCGGAGTTTAACAGGTTTCAATTCAGAGTTTTCCTTTTCCAAGAATAGTTGCCTCACCAAGGCTGAAGAACTCAGTCTGCCCTACTATTTACCCATAGCTGGAGGGAGAATAATTGGATTCATACCTTTCCCAGGGGTATTAGTGCTATGTGAAATGCAATTAGTCTTGTCCAGGAATTGAACTCGTATGGCCGTGTCCATATCCTGTGACGATAACCATTACGCCACGGACGTTTCAGATAAACCATTATATATCTATGTACACACACACACGCACACACACACACACACATACACACGCATATATATATATATATATATATATTATCAACCATAGATATACACCCACCAAACAGTTTTGTATAAAAAAGTGGTTTTCTTCTCAATAAAACATAACGGGATTTTATTATTTCTAGCAGAACATGATATAATCAAAAACAGATGTTATTATGTGTTATGCATTGCCAAACGTTGCAACACTCTATCTCTGTAGCCAAAAATAAAACATTTGCAATACAACTGTAACAAAAAATAAAATCTTCCATATATATATATATATATATATATATATATATAAATGACCCAAGAGACCGGGGTCCAATCCCAGGTCGCGTCATACCAAAGACTCAAAAATGGTACTTCATGCCTCCTTGCTTAACACGCAGCATTATAAGGTACGGATCAAGGGTAAAAGTGGAACAATCCAGGGAAAAAAGTAGCACCCTCTCCTAAACCTCGGTGTAGTAGCTATTGAAAAGGGAGCCTTTTCGTCACCCTCGACTATGGTCGCCAACTTTACTTACTTTATATATATATATGTATGTGCACGCGAGTGTGTTTGTTTGTGTGTGTGTCTTTGGATGTGTGTGCGTCACATGTTACAATTATGATATCAATATAGTTTGCTATATCTATGAATGATCGAGAGCTCAATACTTGTGATATATATATATATATATATATATATATATATATGTGTGTGTGTGTGTGTGTGTGTGTGTGTGTATTAAGATAGCGTGAACAAATAGGCTAAGCGACGTTGAGTCTTTGTCTCTGCGATCTATCTATATATATATACATATATATATAAAAGGCGTGTACTTATTTTGGGACTCAAAATTTCTCAGTTTCTTTTGTTTAAAGGCATATCCACCTTTGTAGGTTATTTAATGCCAAACCATTCTTCTAGAAGAACAGTAGTTGTACTATTTTACCCATAGCTGGGAGGATAAGGATGTTCATACCTTTCCCAAATATATGGTATTTGTCCAAAAGTGAACGTAATAGCGCGACGGGAGTACGAACTCGCTTACTACGATTTCGCTGCCCAGCGCTTTAACCATTACACACCCAAATTTCTCCGTGATCTACTAATATATGGGTCATACTGTATGTATGTAACGGTAATCTAACAAGACGACACACTATAACAAGATTTTTATTTGAGCGATACAACAAGAGGTAATTTACGAAGCTCTTTGCTTCGATGTGGCACAAGGCCGAATGAATGGGGCACCTAATGAGACTCGAACTCACTCGTGTAGGTTTGCTAGTCTAGCTTGCAAACCATTACACCACCAGAGGTATCCTGAGCGATACCACAAGAGTATTAAAACTTGGAGAAGAGATCAAATCCAGTCCAATTTGCAATGGAATGATCATTTTGTGGGGTCTGCATTCGCTCTCGTTGTCAAATTCTGGATATAGTGGTGATAACTTCGAAATGCCAATGATAATCTTCCACTCCTGCTTAGATCGAAGAGTTTATATCATCATAGACCGTTATTAAGACGGAAACTAAATGGGTTCACGGATCATTTTGGTCTGTAGAAAATTTCCTTATCATATTTACCTAACCCCTCCACTCGGGCAGGATATGACACAAGGTCAATTTTTAAGCGGATTTTAACAGGTTTGAATTCAGAGTTTTCCTTCTCCAAGACTAGTTGCCTCACCAAGGCTGAAGAACCCAGTTTGTCCTACTATTTACCCATAGCTGGAGGGAGAAT
>OY757941.1:50465205-50503995 GCA_963585895.1 Sepioteuthis lessoniana | reverse complement strand
ATGAACAAACTGACAAACAGATAGATAGATAGATAGATAGATAGATAGATATGAACAGATTAAGATAGATAGATAGATAGATATGAACAAAACTGACAAACAGATAGATAGATAGATAGATAGATAGATAGATAGATAGATAGATAAGAATTCATTAAGATAGATAGATAGATATGAACAGACTGACAAATAGATAGATAGATAGATAGATAGATAGATAGATAGATATGAACAGATTAAGATAGATAGATAGATAGATAGATAGATAGATAGATAGATAGATAGATAGATATGAACAAACTGACAAACAGATAGATAGATAGATAGATAGATAGATAGATAGATATGAACAGATTAAGATAGATAGATAGATAGATAGATAGATAGATAGATAGATAGATAGATAGATATGAACAGTCTGAGATAGATAGATAGATAGATAGATAGATAGATAGATAGATAGATAGATAGATATGAACAGATTAAGATAGATAGATAGATAGATAGATAGATTTGAACAAACTGACAAAGAGATAGATAGATAGATAGATAGATAGATAGATAGATAGATAGATATGAACAGATTAAGATAGATAGATAGATAGATAGATAGATAGATAGATAGATAGATAGATAGATAGATTTGAACAAACTGACAAAGAGATAGATAGATAGATAGATAGATAGATAGATAGATAAGAATTCATTAAGATAGATAGATAGATATGAACAGACTGACAAACAGATAGATAGATAGATAGATAGATAGATATGAACAGACTGACAAATAGATAGATAGATAGATAGATAGATATGAACAGAGTGACAAACAGATAGATAGATAGATAGATAGATATGAACAGAGTGACAAACAGATAGATAGATAGATAGATAGATAGATATGAACAGACTGACAAACAGATAGATAGATAGATAGATAGATAGATATGAACAGAGTGACAAACAGATAGATAGATAGATAGATAGATAGATAGATAGATAAATTGATAGATAGATAGATAGATATAAACACACTGACAAACAGATAGATAGATACCAATAAAAATATACCATAAAAGCTATAAATATTTCGACACTGACAGAAATTAAAATTGTCACATACTATGCTTCAATTTATTCAATATGAAATGATCGCATGCTTATACTAAGATGTACACAGGTTTCAAAATAAGGGGTGTATCAATATTATAATACACAGACTTCAAGCGTACAGACTGTACCCTGGGTAAATTAGCTTTTTTCTGTTTCCTTCTTTCTTTTATATATATATATATATATATATATATATAAACAGACTCAAAAAAACACACACATGTATATATATACATATTGAAAGAGAGAAAAGGAGAAAGAAAGAGGGAATATACATATTACCAATCAAAAGTATTTAGTCATCCTCAAATTTTTTTTAATATCTCATCTTGAAAGTTTTAATAAAACAAGCATCACTAATTATTATACTAAATACAAGTGTTCCTCAGTAACTTTGACCTTAGTATAACCCGATATCTTTTGAAAAATTAATTTAATGGTGTTTTTCTTCTTTAGTACTAAGCACGAATCAAACGTTTTCAAAAAAGTTAGATTATACCACAACTTGAACTCACATTACATTGTGTTAAATTACTACTTACTAGATACTACCTGTTTTATCTATGCCGAAGGCGATTTCATCAGAGTCCCTAGCTTGCTGCACAACTGGACTGATATCATGAAAAATGTGTCAATATCTACTGAAGGTAGAAGACTTTGTAAAGCTGACCTATATAGCAGGACTGCTGTCAAGAAATCACTGTTGAGAAAGCAAAACAATGTCAAAAGCCTCTATTGGGCAAAGGCGCTCAAAGACTGGAGCCGTTAAATAAAGTCCTTTGGACTGACTAATCTTTGGCTCAAATAGGAGGGTCTATGTGTGTCAAAGAGTTGGTGAAAGAGCTGCAATCCTTTATATCACACGAACCGTAAAGCATGGAGGAGGAGGCTCTGTTAACGTGTGGCGGGCTTTTGCCATTTGCAAAGTCAGGGATTTGCACCAGATGAAGGGCATATTGAATCTGTTCGGCTATCACAGCTTACTGCAGCATCACGCGATCCCCTCTGGAACGCAGATTGTGGGTCAAGGATTTGTACTCATGCAAGATAATGACCCGATGCAAACTAGTAAACTCTGGCAGAGGTACATTAAAAGCAAAGAGGAACAGTAAGTTCTTCAACTGATGTCTTGGTCGGCGCAATTAGCAAACTTATATCCCACTGAACTGGTGTGGGATGAACTTGACCGAAAAGTCAGAGCTAAACAGCCCACAAGTGCGGCTCACTTCTGACATCTCTGGCAGGAAAGCTGGGCAGAACTATTTTCAGTCTATTTACAGTGTTTTGTGGAAAGAATGTCGAGAATCTTGAAAGCAGTTATTACAGCCAAAGAGAGTAATTTTGACGTATCAAAAGTTTAAGAAGTTTTTGTAGGGAGTCTTTTTTAGGGGGTGATTAATTTGTATTTTATGTGGCTCAGGAAGACTTGTATTTATTATAATAAATAAAAACACCGTAGTGGTTAACTTGTCTCATTAAAAATAACTCTTTTAGAACGAGAAATAAGAATATATAAGGGTAACCAAACCCTTTTGACTGGTAGTGTATATATATATATGTGTGTGTGTGTGTGTGTGTGTGTATTCAGAGAGAGAGAGAGAGAGAGAGGAAAAGACTTGATGTAAACTGACGAAGATATATTGACTATCTTGATCTGCCCGACTTGTGAGTCGGACTTCGATTACGCTGATTCTAAAGGCTAAAGAAAGGTAAGACCGCCCCCCCATATGGTGTCCTGGTATGACACTAAATTGCAGCTCGAGCTCTGGAGTAGATCTTTGGTTTGGTTTTATGGCACATCAACCACAGTAGGTTATTTAATGCCAAATTCATTTTTATACATATAAACAGTTTTATTTCAACAAATTCAATCTAGCATAAGTACAGTTTTTAGTTTATGCACACTTAAATGTCAAAACAGTTCTGTTACAAACAATTCAGTTTAGTATAAGTATACTGTTTAGTTCTATTTTGCCCATAGATAGAACCCTATCAGGTACTACCACTCTGGACCAGAGTGGACCTGGAAGTGATGGCAATAAAGGGGTACTCTGAACTCCTCAAAGCTCCTGTATTACTGGAGCCTTACTATCAGATGCGGCTTAGAGTCATATCCAGGACAATCGTCTTAACTCTCAGCAGAAAAGCAATCGGTGTATTCTGTAGTGTATTCTGGGCTAGTCAAGTAGGTCTGTTTAAAAATTATTCGTATGGGATTGGAATACCTGGTACCATATAAATGTGTGCAAACAGGTTTTATTAAGAATCTTTGCTTGAAGCTATAATTATTTACTAAGGATTATTATGATTAGTTACTTGAAACCATAAACAAATAATGATTACTTAATTGAAATACTTACTTAAACCCATATAATCATGTACGTTAGTTATATGTAGGAATACTTGACACCATATAACTATAAATTATTTATATTAAGAATTGTTGCCTTTAGCTCTAATTGTTTACTAAGGATTATTATTATTAGTTGCTTGCTTGCTTGTATCAGTTTTCACCTTGGTCGGGTTGAACCGGCTTCCTTCCGAGCAAGTACAGCATCTCGAACCATCGCAGCCCACGTTCGCCGATCCTGAGCCAGGTCACACGAAATGGCGAGCCAATCACGATTTCATCGCCGAAGAACAACTACTTGGGGACCTGATAGTGCTGCTAGGTCATCCTTGATTGTGCTGGCCCACGTCTTCAGTTGCCCACCGTGACATTTTCGCCCGTTAGGAAGAGAAGGAGGGGGAGAAGTAGATCGCGGATGAGCTCTCCCTCCTGGCGTCAAGCTGCATGCCCGAACCATCGGAGACAACGCCGGAAGAGGACGGGTGGAAGAGGACGGAGGCTCAGGCGACGACGTAGAGTGGTTGTGGGCACACGATCGATTCGGCGGTATTGTAGAATGTAACGAAGGCAATCGTTGTCGGACACTTCAAGCTTTCGTTGGTCAACCGTTTTAAGAGGCCACGTTTCGCAGCCATAGAGGAGGATCGTCCAAACAATGGCTTAGTTACTTGAAGCCACATAACTGTGTGCAAACAAAGGATTATAATTAAATCGAAATAATTATTTGTGTTTATATAATCATTTGTCAGGGATTATTATAAGTTATATGAAATCATATTACTGTGTACAAATAAATAATTATTTTATATAGAAGTGGTCTGGCAATCTTTCTGGTCAATTTCACGTGTTAAACGACCAAATCCTACGCTGTGCAGATTATTTTAAGACAAGATGGGTCATTCGGGGTGTAGGGATTACATCCTTGCGTTTCAAATACTACTTCTAATGGCCGATTGGAGGTGAGATGAAAGTAGTGACAAAGTCAAACTTTACCTCTTCGTTCCGGCCTCGACAACCAGAAAGCACGTACAAGGTGTGTATCTCCTGACAAAGAAGGGTTTCACCATCAGAAAACCTTGAAAATCTTCACTCAATAACTTTAATTCTATTAAGGACTCTCAACTTATACCAACAAATGGAGACTCCTGCCCCAACAAACCTTGCGCCATATCACATACAGTACCATGCTTTGATGTAAGTCTTCACTCAACAACTTCCTTTCTATTTAGAACTCTCAACTTATACCAAAAGATTTTAACTGCATGACAGGACTTTTTCTCAATAATGTACTCTGGTAGTATTTCATGTCATTTCAGCATTCATTCTGTTAAGTTTTCTAAGGCAATAAATATGTTGTTGTTAATTTGTTATGCATTGTTTAGCACAAGAAAATAGTAAACCATAATACATTTACTCTGTTACAAGACTTTGAATTGTATTCCTCACACCCAAATAATTGTGGTGTGAGTTTTAGTACTCAGATATGACAAATATATAATGAGAAATCTTCAAGTCGTCAATACCAAAGATCACTTGATTCCAATCTCCACAACTTTTAATTAGATATTTTTGTGATTTTAAGTGAATAATTCACAATAATCTTATATATACATTGTACTTAAAGGACTTATCTAAGCATTTGTAAACATTTCTTAAAATATTCGTAAAAAAAATCATCACCTGAAAGTGTTCACCTAAAGAACTGTCACTCCAGTCTGATCCATTTGAAGAATCATCACCCAAAAGTGTTCACCTAAAGAACAGTCACTCCAATCTGACCCATTTGAGGAATTATCACCCAAAAGTGTTCACCCAAAGAACAGTCACTCCAATCTGACCCATTTGAGGAATCATCACCCAAAAGTGCCCGTGGTGTAATTGTTATCGTCGTAGGAAATGAACACGGCGACACGAGTTCCTGGACGAGATTGATTGCATTTCACATAGCACTAATACCCTTGGGAAAGGTATGAATCCAATTTTTAGGACAGACTAGGTTCTTCAGCTTTGGTTAAGCAACTAGTCTAGGAGAAAGAAAACTCTGAATTGAAACCTGTTAAACTCCGCTTAATAATTGACCTTGTGTCATATCCTGCCCGAGCGGAGGGGTTGGTAAATAGGATCACCCAAAAGTGTTTACCTAAAGAACAGTCACTCCAATCTGATCCATTTGAGGAATCATCACCCAAAAGTGTTCACCTGAAGAACAGTCACCCAATCTGATCCATTTGAGGAATCATCACCCAAAAGTGTTCACCTGAAGAACAGTCACTCCAATCTGACACATTTGCTCTGTTACAAGACTTTGAATTGTATTCCTCACACCCAAATAATTGTGGTGGGAGTTTTAGTACTCAGATATGACAAATATATAATGAGAAATCTTCAATTCGTTAATACCAAAGCTCACTCAAATCCAGTCCCCCTGGTAGGTTTCGGTCTAAATCATACCAGCCACGAGACAGTTCTAAAAAAAAAAAAAAAGGGAAAAAAGTGAGTCCAAGAATATAATTGCTGTTTCCATATTTTCTTCTTGGGTTCTTTCTGGTCAGAGGTCGCATATGATACTCTGCAAAAACGTCTTTGAGCGCTGATTTTTCCCTATCCCATTCTATACAACGACAGCTAACTTTGCTGTCTATGTTCCCCCAGTGACCAACCCGACCAAACAACACAATTGCCCACTCCCACGGACAGTAACCGTAAGTTTATCTCTCGATTGTTTCCTTGAATATTTGATACCCTTGCTTCCGAGGAAAAAGAGCCCCAAACCCCTAACAGAATAAACTTAGGAGTATTGATGGTGAAAATGTATTTTACACTCACTAGAGTACCTACTGCAATTTAGTTTCATGCCATGACATCTCATTTTGGGAGGAGCGGAAAAAGATAAAGAAAGTAAAAAATGATACTCTTGTCTACAGACCTCTGACCGTACTAGTGATGAAGACCCATGCTTATGACCGGCATTAAAAACTGACTCTTTCATCCCCATCTATTTTATCATCGATCAAAATCCAGCAACTTTCCTAATTTGTTCAGCTATTCTTTTGACATTTTCATGCACACATATTCAAGTACATATATACATTTACGTATTCCTATTCTCTCACACACCGTACGTTTAACCCCACACGTATATACATACAAACAAGCCTGTGGTGTAATGGTTACCGTTGAAGGAAATGGACGTGAAGACCCGAGTTCAAATCCAGGATGAAACTGTTGTTCACGCAATTACTCTTGGGAAAGGTATGAATCCAATTATTCTCCCTCCAGCCAAGGGTCAATAGTAGAGCAGACTGAACTCTTAAACCTAGGTATGGCAACCGGTCTAGGAGAAGGAAAACTCTGGATTAAAACATGTTAAACACTGCTTAAGAATTGATCTTGTGTTGCATGCGAAGAGGTTGGGTAGATATTTACACCTCTCCGCATACATACTTATATAGACATCAACCCAGTCGGCTGGGGTAGTAGAATACGATGACTGTATCTCAGCAGAGGAATAAAACCCCTCCAACGATTGTCTTGGATATGACACTAAACCATTTTATGGTGAGACATAAATAACCCTAGATGGGTTGAAATGCCGTTAAAATCAATCGGTTTTAAAGCAATAAAGGATTTCTTGTCAGCCATTTGTATTTCTCACGGGTGATATTCGATCTTCACAAAACACGAAGCTAATATTCTTTTTTTCCTTCTCCTAGACCGGTTGCCATACCTAGGCTAATATTCTTTTTTACACGAAATCGCAGTACCCACACCCTAAGTCGTACTTAAAGAAATAAAAAGACTGCATTACCATACCCCATTCCCTGAGACTGGTACAGAGAAAGGGAGGTGCCCGTGGTGTAATGGTTATCGTCGTAGTGTAATATAATTGCGGAGGGATTTCGTTTTATATCTTGCCTTTCGGTTTAGTTAGGCTGAGAATCTTTCGCTTAGTGCATGGTTTAGTTAGGTGCACACATTGAGCGCAGGTGTTCACGCGCGCGCGGGGCGGATGTGACAATCAGAGATGTCACAATAAAAACCCTAGATAGGAAATAGGACCGGCGACGTGAATGACGTCATGCCCGGAAGCGCTGAGGATTTGGGGGATTTGAAAAAAACAGTTAGTTGAGATTTGAACTCCGAACAAGAAAGACGATTTGGGGGCTCGCCGAGGCGAGACCAGTTCGGGTCTACGGGATGCCCGCACGTTGGTTGAGTCAGAGAGTTGAGATTCGAGTCTAGAGGAAGCAAGTCCACTTTCGGAGCTCGCCGAGGCTAGACCAGTAGTTTGCGGTGGGTGCCGCACGTGGTGGGGGTCAGATGAAAAAATCAGCATAGAAAGAAATTGTGTCTCTCTCTCTCTCTCCTCATGTCGAAAAACCTTTAAACTCAAAAAGGTGAATAAAAAGTTTCGTACCTGAACCAATTTCGAGTGTTTTCGGATTAGAAGGAAAGAGAAGGAAAACTCTGAATTGAAACCTGTTAAACTCCGCTTAAAAATTGACCTTGTGTCATATCCTGACCGAGCGGAGGGGTTGGGTAAATATGATATAGAGAAAGAGAGGACATTCAATTGCCCAAATACATTTCACACACAGCTGCAAACACACTCAAGCTTTCTTTCTTCCTCTCTTCGTAGCGGCGGGGAGGGGGCTTTGACAGATTCGTTAAAAACTACTCAACAGGTCACTCATTCAAGAACTGAACCGACTCATTACTGCTTAACTCCAATGATCTAGCGTGACTTCATCGCAACCCATAAAAATTAAGGGTAGCTTGACTCTCCACCCTAAAGGGTGGGTCTTTGAAACTAGTGGACGAGTTCACCTACCTAGGAAGCAGCGTCTCTTCAACCGAGAAAGACATCAACACTCTGTAACGTAATGGCCAAGGGATTTCGGTTCATTCCCTTGAGTTTAGTTAGGCTGAGAACCTTTCGGCTCAGCACATGGGTTAGTTAGGTGCAACATTGAGGCAGGTGTTAATGCGGGCGCGTGTGGGCGGATAGAGGTGTCACTCAGATGTCACAATAGTCCGAGACAAAACGGGTGACGGAGTGCGAGTGACGTCACGCACCGGAAGCGCGCAGAAGTTTATGGAGAATTGAAAGAAAGTTAAGGAGTTGAATACTATACGCCAAACGAGGAGGATCGACTTTTGGAGCTCGCAGACGCGAGGCGAATTTGCGCCCTATGGGGGCCGCTCGAGATGGGGGCCAAAGGAATAAGACAGCATAGCAAGATTGTGTCTCTCCTCCTTAGGTCGAAACCTTTAACTCAAAGTTGATAAAAAGGTTTCGTACCTGAACCAGAAGTCGTTACCTGTTTTCGAATTTCAAGCTTCCTATGTTCTTTATATGTTCGATGTATATGTGTTACTAACATGCCATGTCTATTTCGCACATGGCGTTAATTGTGGATATGGAACAACGCGACTAGCAAAGACATGGACAGCTATCTATAGTCTATCGTTCATATGGCAGTCAGATCTGACCTATAAAATAAAACGCAGTTTTTTCCAAGCAATGGTTGTGTCGATATTGCTATATGGATGCACTACATGGACGCTAACTAAACGTATGGAGAAAAAGCTTGACGGCAACTACACAAGAATGCTGCGAGCAATATTGAACCAGTCCTGGAGGCAACACCCCACAAAACAGCAGCTATACGGCCACCTACTACCCATCACGAAAACTATCCAAGTTAGACGAGCCAGAAATACGAGACACTGCTGGAGAAGTAAGGACGAACTCATAAGCGATATACTCCCGTGGACCCATTCAAGTAGACGAGCAAAGGCAAGACGACCAGCTAGAACCTACATATAACAGCTCTGTGACGATACAGGATGTAGGCTTGAAGACCTCCCGGGAGCGATGGACGATAGAGACGGGTGGCGAGAGAAGGTCAGGGCGATCCATGCTTGCAGTGCGACATGATGATGAGATTTTGTACGAATTCATCAGGAAACAACATCGATATAAGTGAACGTGTATCCTGTTGCGTGTAGGAGTCATAGGAGTTTAGAAAGTTGTCAGGAGTAGGGGTCAGAAGGGTTCAGAAACTCGCCGAGATCGAGGGGTCATAGGCGCTTAGAAAGTTACCATGAGAGGGGGTCAGAAGGGTTCAGAAACTGGCCGAGATCGAGGGGTCATAGGCGCTTAGAAAGTTGCCAGGAGAGGGGGGTCAGAAGGGTTCAGAAAGTCACCAAGATCGAAGGATCATAGGAGCTTAGAAAGTTACCATGAGAGGGGGTCAGAAGGGTCCAGAAAGTTGCGGAGATCGAGGGATCATAGGTGCTTAGAAAATAACCAGAAGAGGTGGCTCATAAGGGCTCAGAAGTTGCTGAGAGAGGCCCAAAAAGTTACCTGGTGAAGGGAGGCGAAGGAGCTAAGAAAGTAACCATGAGAGGTTGATCATAATGGCTCAGAAAGTGGCTGATTCGTTAAAAACAACAACTCAACAAGTCACTCATTTAAGAACTGAACCGACTCATTACTGCTTAACTTCGATGATCTCGCGTGACTTCACCGCAAGTCATAAAAATTAAGGCTAGCTTGACTCTCCATACTTAAGGGTGGATCTTTGAAACTAGTGGACAAAATGTTACCTGGAGAGAGGAGTCGTAGGGGCTCAGACACTCAGATGGACCTGGCCCTCTGAAAATCATTTGGTCCCTCTTTGTGAATGCAATATGAACTAATCTTTTTGTTTTCTCTCTTGCAACATAAACAATTTTTACTCATATCCCACATTTGTACTACCCCCTCCTTGAAGAGCCCCCCCCCCCACGAGCTATACATATCTGGTGAACGTTGTTTTCTCTGATCTTGTTCACAAATCTCCTGCTTGGTCAATAAACTAAATCATTTCTCCCTGACGACTTGGCAGGAGGGAGTGATTACCAAAAATTTAGGGTGTAGAAGTTCAATGAATAATTATTTTCCGTAGAGAAAAGCCATGTCCAGTTGGGGTTTCGTAGAGTGTCTCATGACAGTCACAAAAATCCAGTCTCGACTTCTTTTCGCTTGTTTTTTGATAAGTAGAGACGTTGTCTCTGACCCTCCAAAGGAACGGTCACACTACATGGATATATTACCTACAATTCACAAGTAAACATTTTGCCATTTTGTATCACTTCATGGAACAAGGCGTTGTGAGAGTTCATATTAATAAACAATATCTTCTTTAAAGTTGTCAATAAAACAAACCATTCTTCCTTCTTAAGCTGTTTTAATAATAACAATAACAAGATACTAGCCTCGTCCCTCAGGAGACTTGCTTCCAGCTGTTGTATAGCCATGATACAACTATACAAATATACAGATGCAGGGAATTAGGAAACACTGACGACTCTCCGTTGTTCAGGTACGAAACGTTTATTAACCTTTTGACTTTAGTTTTTCTACACGAGGAGAAAGAGACACAATTTTTACTATGCTGACTGTACTATCTGACCCAACAAACGCGCTGCGCATCCCGTAGCTCCCATCTGGACTGGCCCGGCCCAGAGTCAGATCTCAACTAACTCCTTTTTCAATATCACCAAATTGTCAGTCCATCGCTTCCGGGCATGACGTCATTCCCATCCCAGTCACATTTCCTATCTAGGGTTTTTATTATGACATTTGTGATTGTCATATCTTATGCGCGCGAGCGTGAACTGTACTCAATGTGTGTGCACCTACACTAAGAGCCGAATAGTTCAAAGACCAACCAAACCGAATGATAAAATATGATTAACGAAAAATGATTAATATAAAAAAAATTATTCCGTAATTATATGACACAGCGGGCCTTCCACTTTAAACAGACTTTGTTCCAATTCAGCACTATGGTAATATTTTTCTCTGCCTCCCACTAGACGGGATTTGGCACTAGGTTTGTTTATAGTGGTTTTTTTTGGGGAAGTGGAAGGTCTGGCAAAGCTCAAACTCGTACTATGCTGGACTATGCTGGTCATAGGCTCACTAGATACAATGGGAGCCAGATGGCTCAGCTGGATTTGGACTCACTAAATGTAACGTGAGCCTGACATGTATAGCTTGAACTAGACCGGGAGGTCAAGTGCTATGCTGTGCTATCAATGCTGTTCGCCCATCCGAAGGTGGCCCAGCCAGAGCTGGGGACCATTCGGACTCGAAACTGATAATTAGCTTCGTCTTGGTGCCACACGGGGCGACGTAAAATATCCTACTTGGAAGAATCTGGCAAAACTGAGGAGATTTGTAGTCATTTGGAATTCTGTGAGGACCATCAATCATAAGCGACGTGAAAAACTCATAAAAGGATCACTCAATTCTGGCCAGACGACCAGACCTAGTCTTAATTCACAAGAAGAAAAGATCTTGTCAACTAGTTGATTTCACTCGCCAGTCGACCACTGTGCAAAAATAAAAGAAAGCAAAAACATTGATAAATCTTTGGATCTTGAAAGCAAAGTGAAAAAGATGTGGAACATGAAAATTACAGTGATAACTATTGTAGTTGTAGCCCTTTACATTCTTATATGCTATCAAGTATTCCTATCTAATACAAATAATTTCCACACAATTACATGGTTTCGAGTATTCCTATCTAATACAAATATTTTGCACACAATTACATGGTTTTAAGTATTCCTATCTAATACAAATAATTTGCACAGTTTTGTAATTTCAAGTATTTCTATATTTTACCGATAATTATTTGTGTTATCTGTGCTGAAGTAATGTTGATTGATAGCCCTAGTATCAGCGATGTGTTATGTTAGACAACGAGAAAGATTTGGGTAGGTTGGGTCCTATGGCATGTCCACCATTGTTGGTTATTTAATGCCAAATCCTATTTATACATATATTTTAAATATATATGATTTGGTTTGGTTGGGTTTTATGGCATATCAACCATTGTTGGTTATGTAATGCCAAATCCTATTTATACATATATATTAAATATAATGATTTGGTTTGGTTCGGTTTTATGGCATATGAACCATTGTAGGCTATTTAATGCCAAATCCTTATTATACATATATATTAGATATTTATGATTTTGTTGGGTTGGGTTTTATGGCATATTAACCATTGTAGGTTATTTAATGCCAAATCCTCTTTATACATGTTTATTAAATATATATGATTTGGTTTGGTTGGGTTTTATGGCAAATCGACCATTGTTGGTTATTTTAATGCCAAATCCTATTTATATATACATATTTCAAATATATAGGATTTTTGTTGACTCATTTTTAAACAAGCCTGAGTTCATTCTTTTGTACGCAGTTAAATAGGTTCAAGTAATTCTGTAATATAATGGCCGAGGGATTTCGTTTTATATATCTTGCCTTTCGGCTCAGCACATGGGTTAGTTAGGTGCAAACTTGAGCGCAGGTGTTAACGCGCGTGGGGGGAGGATGTGTCGTTCACAGATGTCAAAATAAAAATCCCAGATAGAAAATTGTGACTTGGGGATGTGAATGACGTCATGCACCGGAAGCGTGCGCGGAGGATTTGGGGGATTTTGAACAAAGTCAGTTAGTTGAGTCTTGCTGTCCAAGGAAGAACAGTGACTTTCGCTTGCTCTCCGAGGCCTTGTGGCGGGTGCCACACGTGTTGGGGGTGCAGATGGAAAAGCTAGAATAGAAAGAATGTGTATCTCTCTCCTTATGTCGAAAAACCTTTTAACTCAAAAGTAATAAAAAGTTTCGTACCAGAACTAAGACGTCGTACGTATTTTTGTGTTTCGGGATTCCTATCTTTTATGTATATATGTTATGAACATTCTATGTACGTTTCGCATATCCGTATCTGGCTATGATACAATTCTATCCAACACGAATATTTACTATTTATCATTTGTTTGCGCGCAATCAAATGGATATACAAATGATATGTATGTTTGTTGGTGATTTCATTTTTAAAGGACTTCGAACCAATGCTAAATTGTATAGTTAGAAATGGAACAGTTTTATCATTCAGTAAAAAGTAAAGTTGGCGACCGTAGACGAGGGCGACCAGAAGGTCCCTTTTCAATAGCTACTACTCTGAGGTGTAGGGGGAGGGTACAACTCCTTTCCCTGGATGGCTCCACTTTACCCTTGATACGTACCTTATATAGCTGAATGTTAAGCAAGGAGGTCACAAGTACCTTTTTTAAAGTCTTTGGTATGACTCGACCTGGGATTAGAACCCCGGTCTCCCGGAGCATTGGCAAACACTCTACCCACTAGGCCAATGAGCCGGTTTATCTCTGTGTATGCAAATGACTAATGTTTAATTGAATTGTTAGTGATACACAGCAATACTTACAACCACTTCACAGTGTGTAAACCAATGATTAACATTGAATAGAATTGTAACATATACACGTCCAAAAATACGACCAAGATATGAATATGTGAAGTATACATAGGGAATCCCGAAATACACGAAACACTTACGACTCTCTTTTTGGTTTCAGGTACGAAACATTTTATTACCTTTTTGAGTTTAAGGTTTTTCGACATGAGGAGAGAGAGAGACACAATTTCTTTCTATGCTGACTTTTCCACAATTTTCTTCGATGCTGACTTTTCCACGTGCGGCACCCCGCCGCAAACTACTGGTCTGGCCTCGGCGAGCTCCGGAGAATCAACTCGCTTCGTCCAAGTTTAAATCCCAACTCACTCTTTTTTTCAAATTTCAAAATCCTCAGCCCATCGCTTCCGGGCATAACGTCATTCACGTCCCCGATCTTATTTCCTATCTGGGGTTTTTATTGTGACATCTGTGATTGTCATATCCACCCCGCGCGCGCGTGAACACTTGCACTCAATGTGTGCACCTAACTAACTCATGCACTAAGCCGAAAGGTTCTCAGCCAAACTAAACCGAAAGGAAGTTATACAAAACGAAAAATGATAATATAAAAAAAATCCTTCCGCAATTATATAACAGAATTAGTTGTACTTGATAGCAATAATTAAAAACATTCAACTAGCCCAGTCGGCTGGGGCTGTAGAATACACCGACTGCGTCTCTGCAGAGGGGTAACCCCCACCTACGATTGTCCTGGATATAAAATTAAATAAAATAATGGCGAGGCTCCAGTAGTGTTGAAGCTTTGAGGAATGCAGAGTACCCCTTCATTGCCATCACTCCCAGGTCCACCCTGGCCTGGAGTGGTAGCACCTGATAGGGTCCTATCTATGGATCAAATAGTACTGATTGACATTTAAACTGAGTGCAAACAAATGACTTATGCCAAATTGAATTGTTATGAATAGAACTGTTTGATCTGATGACTGATTTTTAATTGAATTGTTAAGGATTCATAGAAATACTTGGGACCGTTTAACTGTGTGCAAACAAATAATTAATATTAAATAGAAGTATTAGAGTTGGATTGCAATAATTGAAACCATTTCACTGTATAGAAACAATAGCAATCCTAGAGTGCCAACATATTTGTTCGAAATCATTAAAAAGTGACATCACCAACAAACTAATCTCTTACATATCATATATATATCTATTTAAATGTGTACAAACAAATGATTGATGTTAAATTGTTACTGTTACATAGGAATACTTGAAACTATTTAACTGTGTGCAAACAAATGAGTTCAGTCTCGTTTAAAAATGTTAACAAGAAAATGTCTTTCAAATCATATACATTTAATATATATGTAACAGGACTTGGTATTAAATAACCTATAAGGGTTGATATGCCATAAAAACCAACCAACCAACCATTATGCCCTCAAATTATTTGTATTTTGTTGGAATACTTGACATGCAACTGGGTGCAAAAACCTTTTAAGAAACAACTTTACATGAAATGTACATATAAACATTCAATGAATACAATTCCGTAACCTCTTGGCATAAAATAATCCTGGACAAGTTGACATGGCGTTGAAATCAATCAACTACCTCTTCCTTTTATAAAAAAAACAAAAAAAAACTTCTGAATTCGTATGAATATTTACTAATATTTACTTCATCTGATACAAAACCACCTCCGCAATATTCCAGGTCAGGATATCTCCAGACATACTACTCCTGTAGTTTTTTCTTGATAAACGAGGGTCATTAAAGATAGAATATTTTCTCATAACCTACTTCCGAAGTCAACACACTCAGCTCTTGGCATTTTAAAAATTCGCAAGAAAATACATGCAAAAATTGGAGATTAGATACACAAATAAACGATGGGAAACAATTTCGAACTTTGTTTTAATTTTTTTTTAATTGCCCGATCAATTTGTTTCAAAAATTAAGAAACACTTTCTGTCTGTCAGTCTGTCTGTTATGGTCAAGGGAAAGTTCAAACGATAACACGACACAGAAATAAGTGATAAGAAATATATTGAAGGAAAATAGTACATACAGAAACGATAGCTGGGGGAGACCTTTCCTCAGCTTAACAATCAGGAATATTACCGCTTTTTGTAACGGCTAGCTGAAACTCCTCTGAGACTGAGACTGAACCGAGAGTATTTGTTGCACGTCCCACCAAACGGGCAAATGCAGCACAAGGCCTTTTATTGGTGGGTCCGGGAGCAGGGCCAGAGCCCACACGCGCCCGGCATTTTCTGAAAATACCTACGGCCTCGTCGGCATTCCCCTTATTAGGGGCACCTCAGGCGCCATGCAATAAACCCAACAC
Organism: Sepioteuthis lessoniana; assembly: GCA_963585895.1. Classification (NCBI taxonomy): domain Eukaryota; kingdom Metazoa; phylum Mollusca; class Cephalopoda; order Myopsida; family Loliginidae; genus Sepioteuthis; species Sepioteuthis lessoniana. Next base: position 50,487,900 of record OY757941.1, on the reverse strand, counting down.
CCCTAAGGGGGTAAAAGCCTGGGGGAATAGCCCTCTGAGGCCGGAGGAAATGGTGAGTCAACAGCTAGCACTCAGCCAGATCCGTGCCCAACCGAGACTGAACCGAGACTGCGCAGAAGAGAGCTCAGTCGGTATATGTCACTGGAGGACGAGTCCATCAATAGGGGACACCCCAACACTCTCTCTCTGTATATGTGTGTGTGTGTGTGTGTGTGTATGTGTGTGTGTGTTGTGTGTTTTACAATTTCTGAAATAGAATTATCTGACATTAATCAAGGACCACAAATGATAAAGTAATTAAAATTACATTTATTGAAAGGCAAAGGAATAACATTTCAGAATCTGCAACATTTTAGTCTTAAGCATGAAGCAAAAATGTCAAGAGTAGCCTCAGATTATATGCTCCAGATGTCCGTCGTTTAGTTGAATGCAACAGGCAAAGTTATTGATAACGCGTGCACGTTCCTTCTGTGTGATTAGAGGCCCAGATGGCGAGGAACTCGTTGCCCTGCGATCTTCACTTGTGCCATGAACTTCAAATTTTTTTACTCTTATGATCGATTATTAGGGGTCAATAAATAAATAATTCAACACGGAGATATGAGGTGCCACACAAATGTATCTAAGTCTCTGAGGAGGGTTTCCTTGGTTCAACGTACACGAAGACAAGCAAGGTGCATACTACAGTTGCTGCTCTCCGCTCTACCAGCTTAGTTCTTCATTAATATACCCTTTGGGTAAGTCCATTATTCTGCTCATAGGTGAATCACCTACAACATTGACCAATTTGAAAATTCTGTTTGGAACTGTGTTAAAATTGAACTTCCTTTTCTGTCTTGGTTGAACAACCTTGAAAAAATTAGTTTCATAATATGTCTTCACAGAAAAGATCTGCTTTATTGTCTAAGGCAGGATTTTGTAATATTTGGTTGAATATGTAAAAATGTTAACTATTTCCCAGCAATAATCTGAAAAGTGAAAGAGAATAAAGTCAACAAGGAATATTTGAGACAATCATAAAGCACCTTATATTGAACAAGAGATGGAAAAGTGAAAATACACGTTTGTTGATTTCTTTTATCACAGGAGATCAAATTGATCTGTTCAAAATAACTTAAAATGATAATGAACCATGCTGTGCACTTTTTTGAATGCAGAGAGGATCCAACAACTCTGTGAGTGTTCTCACTTGCCTAAAACACCCAGTTCTTGGAGTTTAAGCAGAAGTTGGCTTCATCCAAAAACCAGACATCATTCAAGAATTCCTTATCGTTGATCTTTTGTGAAAAAACATTGGTGCATGTCTAGATCTAGTAGAGATGAAGTTTGAGATCCTTTATCAGAATGCACTGAACAGAAGACACAGAGATACCATGTTCTTTGCTTTTCCATCTCCAAGATTTTAACACTCTCTGGCTGACCAACTCTTGAACCATGGAGACATTCTTGGGTTTTTTGGATTATTGGAGGTGATGAACCTGTTTTCTTACAATCCTCATAAGTGCTATCGACTTCAAAGTTCTTGATCAACTTGAAAATTCTGACTCTTGTTTGGAACTGTGTTGAAATTGAACTTCCTTCTCTATCTTGCTTGAACAACCTTGAAAGACTTAGTTTCATAATATGTCTTCACAGAAAAGATCTGCTTTATTGTCTAAGGCAGGATTTTGTAATATTTGGTTGAATATGTGAAAATGTTTACTATTTCCTAGCAATAATCTGAAAAGAGAAAAAGAAAGTCAGCAATCTTGAAAGACTTACTTTTCATAATATGTCTTCATACAAAAGAACTTCTGTTCCATCTTTCTGTGTTTTATTTCGCTATATTTGGTCAAATATATGAAAATGTTAAATTTTCCCCGGAAATAATCTGAAAAGAGAAAGAGAATAATATCAACAAGAAATATCTGAGAGACCCTTGCTTTGTTTTAACAGTTGTAAAACACCTTATTAAGAGCACTAGGACAGGAGCCTCACCATCAGATACAGTTTAATGTCAGAGCTAGGACACAAGTATACCATAAATAGATGATGAATTATCCTAAAAAAATTGTTTTTTTAAAAATATGCTGAATCCGAACGTGCTGTCATTCTGAATAAAAAAAACTGTCACAAAGACTTGAGTTAGGATGAGCAGTGGTGATCATGTTCACCCTATATCCCTAAAATGTATATATATATAAATTATTAAATATAGTGCCCGTCAAAAATTTACCGACTGATTGGTATTACTGCTTATGATCAGTATTTGTGCATTCTCTGAAAAGCTAAAAATACGTCTGGTTCAAATGAGTTTGGCTGGGTATGACACGAGTAAAACTGAGTAAAGCCGGTTTTAATTCAGGGTTTTCCTTCTCTTAAATTAGTTGCCGTATGAAGGCTAAAGAACAAAGTTTGCTGTGCTACTTACTCATCTCTGGATTGGGAGAAGTTAGTGTAGTACGCGTTAAAAAAGGCGATATCCGTTAAAAAAAGTGATACCCTTTTAAGAGTAGTTCCTGTTTAAAAGTGATACCCGTTAAAAAGCATAAAGTGTAGTACCCGTTAAAAAAGTGATAGTCGTTAAAAAAATCCTACCCCCTTAGGAGATACCCGTTAAAAATTACTTATAGATCAACATTTTTCTTGATGATCAATGTATTTTTGGGCTCTAAGAAAATAAAAATATGCCTATATGTACACGATTTTCAATTATAGAGATTTTTCTTCCATATATATATATATATATATATATATATATATATATATATATATAAAGAGAGAAAGCCCTAAATACTCCTTGATTTCAAAGATTTTATTGTAATGGATTTTATTTATTGTAATGGATTTTATTTATTGTAATGGATTTTATTTATTGTAATGGATTTTATTTATCTGCCTGCAATTGAAGCTATCGTCAGATTTGTCTTTAAATTCTCCGTGTGATTAATGCATTCAAAATCCTGCAATGCGTGTTATTTGTCACTAAAAAATAAAGGTTTACATTGTATATAGTTTGGATAATTTACTTATTGGTATTAACAAAATCTGAATTAATAGATAATTACTTGGTGTTATTGATTTCTACTACTTCATTCTCAAATGTATTAAAAGCAATCCTATGAATGATTTTTTTTAAATAAAAGTCAATAAAAATAAAAATAAGTGCAATCGTTTTATAAGCATTCTTATTTATTTTTGTCAGTTCTTTTTGGTTGGGATTTTGGTTAGTTGGGTGGTTGGGTGGTTGGGTGGATGGTTTGTTGGTTGTGTTTTACGGCATATCAACCCTTGTAGGTTATTTAATTCAAAATTCTGTTCATACTTCAATATTAGATATATACGATTTGTAAATGATTAGTTTGTAGGTAACAATTTTTACATCTATCTTTAGGTATGCAAGTGTCGTGATATAAATTGAAATATATCTTATCTGATTGAACTGTTTTCTTTCTATCGTATACATTAAACTCTCTCTCTCTCTCTCTCTCTCTCTCTCTCTCTCTCACACACACACACACACACACACACACACATACATGCACACGCACACACAAAGTTGTTTCATTTTGAATTGCATATATATATATATATATATACTACGAGAGCGGGCTGAAAGGTTCATACGATGAAGTCATATCCGCTATTGATTAATCTTATGATCAAGGGGATCCAAGCACTGATACACTGATGGAAGAAGTAGGAATAGCAAAGAGAACTGTGCTGAAAAATAAACCATGAGAATATATACAAGTTGACCGATCGTAGACGAGGACGACCTGAATGTTTCCTTTTCATTAGCTAAAAAACCAAAGTGTAGGAAAGGGCGCTCCTCTTTTCCCTGGATTGCTCCACTTACCTTGATCCTTTAAGCAAGGAGGCATCAAGTACCATGTTTTGAGTCTTTGATATGACTCAACCTGAGATTGACAAACAAAGATTGATACAGATATCGTATTTACTTGCATATAATCATCATCATCATATCGTGCTGGCAGCACGGATATCCCTGACCCTCTCTCGCCACTCCTCCCTATCGTTCATCGCCCTAGGTAGGTCTTCAGGACAACATCCCGTATCCTCACATAGCTGCTGAATGTACGTTCGTGCTGGTCGTCCTGCTTTTGCGCGGCCATGTGTGGGGATCCATAAGAGTACATCTCTTATGAGTTCATCTCTGCTTCTCCAGCAATGTCCTGCATGTCTGGTTCGTCTAACTTGAATAGTTTTCGTGATAGGGGGCAGGTGGCCGTACAGTTGGTGTCTTGTGGGATGTTGCTGCCAGGACTTGTTCAGGATTGCACGTAGCATTCTTGTGTAATTGCCATCTAGTTTCTTCTCCAGCCGTTTTGTTAGCGTCCATGTAGTGCATCCATATAGCAGTATCGATGTGACCGCTGCCTGGAAGAAACTGCGTTTCATTTTATCGGTTAGGTCTGATTTCCATATAATCGATAGCCTATTGATAGCTGTCCATGCTTTCGTTCTTGCATATAAAAAGCTTGGTTTGAAAAGGAATTTAGAGAACGACGGCTCATTGCTCCTTTTTCAATCTTCATAACTGTCAATTTAAAACTTGAATAGATAACCCTCTATTCATAATATCATTGAATGAAATACTGTGTGATATTGACATAGTATTATTTCAATGATCAATGTGTGTGTTATATGCTGGAAAATTATGGTCAATAAATATACAAAAACTAACATATATATATATATATATATATATATAATTTCAATGCTAAATGCGCGAATTATATCCCGGAAAAATACGGTACTTCCTATATATGGTTGTATGCTGCTTGTTTCTTAAGACCCTTGCCATTCCCCAAAAATTATCGTTGTGTCAGCAAGCCATAGAATACGTTGACTGTATCCTCTGTGGAAAAATACACTTCTCAACATATAAACAAAGGGTGTTCAAGATATGACACTAAACAGCATTCGGTGTCGAGGCACCAGTTCTAGAGTGTGGAATACACTTTTATTACCATTACTCCCAGGTCCACTCTGATGATAGGTTACCATATGTAGGTCAAGTAGATCAGCGTGAAAATTATAAGAATTGGATAGGAATACTTGAAACAATATATGTATGTATTTACCAACCCCTACATACGAGCAGGGTGTGATACAAGGTCAATTTTTATGCGGACTTCAACAAATTTCAGACATTTCTCTCTCCTTGACTGGTTGCCTTACCAAGGTGAAAGAATGCAGTCTGCCAGACTATTAACTCAAGGGAACGGAGAATAATTGGATTCATGCCTTTCCCAAAGGTATTAGCGCTTTGTAAAATGCAAATAACCTCGTCCAGGATTTGAATTTGTGTTTCAATGTCTATTTCCTAGCGAGTTAGCTACGTTCGGACACATAGATAGATAGATAGATAGATAGATAGATAGATAGATAGATAGATACTGAGCTAACTAGCTTGCTAACTAGATAGATAGATATGAACAGACACAGATAGCTTGCCAGCTAGCTAGTTAGCTAAGTAGATAGATATGAACAGATTCAGATAGATAGATAGATAGATAGATAGATAGATAGATAGATAGATAGATAGATAGATTGGAAGAAAAAAGAAGGCAAGCAAGCAAGCTCTATAGATAGATAGATAAATAGATATCATAAGACTGAGATAACTAGCTTGCTAACTAGATAGATAGATCGATAGATAGATATGAACAGATCCAGATAGATAGCTCGCTCGCTAGATAGATAGATATGAACTGACTGAAATAGATCGATAGATAGATAGATAGATAGATAGATAGATAGATAGATAGATAGATAGATAGATAGATAGATAGATAGATAGATAGATAGATACTGAGCTAGTTAGCTTGCTAACTAGATAGATAGATATAAACAATCTCAGATAGATAGCTAGCTAGCTAGCTAAGTAGATAGATATGAACAGACTCAGATAGATAGATAGATAGATAGATAGATAGATAGATATGAACTGAGATAGATAGATAGATAGATAGATAGATAAATTTGAAGAAAAAAGCAAGCAAGCAAGCAAGCTAGCTAGCTAGATAGATAGATAGATATCATTACACTGAGCAAACTAGCTTGCTAACTAGATAGATAGATAGATAGATAGATAGATAGATAGATAGATAGATAGATCTGAACAGACCCAGATAGATAGATAGCTCGCTCGCTAGATTGATAGATAGATATGAACTGACTGAAATAGATAGATAGATAGATAGATAGATAGATAGATAGATAGATAGATTTGAAGAAAAAAGAAGGCAAGCAAGCAAGATAGATAGATAGATAGATATCATTACACTGAGCAAACTAGCATGCTAACTAGATAGATAGATAGATAGATAGATAGATAGATCTGAACAGACCCAGATAGATAGATAGCTCGCTCGCTAGATTGATAGATAGATATGAACTGACTGAAATAGATAGATAGATAGATAGATAGATAGATAGATAGATAAGCAGGCAGGCAGGCAGGCTAAGTACCAATTGCGAATCACTTTGGAAAATAATCAAAAATCAAAAAGAAAAGAACTGAAATTTTCATCCGGTTTATTCTTTTCACATCAAATGTTGAACGAAATGCACTAATGGATCAATTGTGTACGTTTTATAGAAACAACACAATGAACGATCATTTTGAGAATATGAGAAAAGATGAACCAAGTCACATGGATCGAATTGAGGTTAACATTGTCAATGTCTTTGTGTGATAAAAACAAAGTACACACCAGAGAAAAATGAAAAAAATGTAACTGAAAATGGTTTGTTTCCTGATACTGATACCGTGTAAGCCAATAAAATTTGTCGTTTTGTACTTATGACTTACTTTTTGAATTAAAGTCGCGTTATCGTCGCAAGAAATGAAATCTGTTACCCGCGTTCAAAATCCTGAATGTGGCTGTTTGTATTTTAGTTCGCATTATAGAGTGTGATTTGTAAATTGTCGCCATTTTGAATAATTAATTTCCCGCCGGCGTTTCCAGTTTTCTTTACTGTGTAGCAAACTAGAGTAAGTTGGCTATTGTTAGTAATGCAATTCACTCATCCAGAAATTTGGAAACGGCCTGCTTTACAGATTGGCATTCACGACGGAAGCGTTAATATAAAATCTTCTATAGTGTTTGGATTTCAATCCGAGGACAGCGCGGAGGATTCGAAAACAAATGGATGAGTCTGCAGGTTATTACGAAGGTCGGGTAGCTCGGAAGCTTCACTCTGGTCTTTCTCAGGAGAAAAGAACTTCAAAATTTTTTGTGTGTGAAATCCATGATTAACAACAATCCCTGCAAGTCAATCTGATCCATAGACGGAGACATTGGAATGTCGGTGTTTCTTGTTAGGCAGATAGTCCATGAAGACATTCGCTATTCCTTGTACAATATGAGAAAGAGCTAATTTTTATCATAGGCCATGAAAGACAAAAAGAAAGTCCGAAGTGCAAAGTTTTTAAACAAATTCAAGCATCTCTTCCGACCAATACTACTTTGGTTTTTCTCAGATGAGAAAAATTATAAGCAAATGATTATTCTTACTGTCATTTTTGTGTAATTGAGATGGCTACCCATCGCACTCTATAATACCTAGGGGAAAGTCATGAACTAAGTGTAAATAGTGAGGCAGACTGGATTCTTTAGCCAGGCAGGTAGGCAGGCAGGCAGGCTAAGTGCCAATCGCGAATCACTTTGGAAAATACAAGGTTAGGTAACCTGTCAAGGGGAAGGAAAACTGAATCCAAACCAGCTTTACTCCTCTTAAAAAAACTGACCTCCTCTCCGTGCAGACTCACTTTTTTAAAATTTTAATCATATTCTCAACTAGTCTCGGCCTTAGTTTATCGTCTGAAGAATTTTTTGCGAAGGAAAGTTTTTCAATGCTTTTAAATTGATTAGCTGATTGATTTTAACTTCATGGCAACCCGTTCAGGGGTGTTTTATGCCAAGAGGTTAAAGAATTGCGTTCATTGTACATTTATATTAACATTTTTGCGTTGTTTTTCGCACAGTTATATGATATAAAGTATTCCTGTTTAATACAAACAATTTGCACACAATTATATGGTTTCAAGTATTCCTATCAACTATTAATAATTGTATGATTTTAAGTAATAGTTTATATTTGATAATAGTCATTTGTCAGCACACAAAGCTACAAGTAACTAATAATAATCCTTAGTCAACAATTATAGCTTCAAGTAACTATTCTTAAAACAATTTTTTTTTATTTATATACGATCAAGTATTCCTACTTGATAATTTTCAAGCAAATCTATTTGATCCTGTGATGAGTCTCTAATAGGGACTACCACACCAGTCAACTTCGAATGTAGCAGCCGCATTTTAAAACACATTTTTCGTCAAATCCGTAAATTCTCCTCCAAATTGTTTTTTCTCCAACTTTTTATATGAATGCATATCGCTCGTCATTTCATTGGGAATTGCCCCGAAGATTGCTTCAGCTGAGACTGAAAGTGCTATTCAAGTTATCCTAGAGTATATTGCAGTTTTTATTGACTCAATATATTGTTAAAGTATTTCATGTGATTTTAAAAAACATTTTTAAACTATTATTGCATTTTTCTTTCTGATAAAATGTTAATAATAAACTAATTTTTGTCACGTTATGTGATAACCATTAGTCAACAAAAAAGGCGTTCCTCTCTTTAAGAATTCTGTATTAGAAATATTTTTATCAAAGGTTTGTTCACATTTGAGAATTTTGAATAGGAAAATGTAAGCTGCATTGTTGATTTTGACATATTCACACGCTCTTTTGTGTACCAAGTCCAACCAGTGGATGACAAATACATCTTAGTATTTGAAAGACGTTCTTTTCAGGTCAAGTGGGTATATAACCCGATCTTACCTAAGATCGAGGATTCATGAAATAATTTTATTTTTTCAAAGAACACTTTAGTTACGTAAGGTCGCTTTTTCGATCAATGAGGAATACCTAGCCGAGAAGTAATTTTTCCGGTTTGGTATCTTTCTTTAATGGTATATCAACTTTTAACGGGGGTATCCTCGTGATGTAATGGTTAAAGCGATGGAGTGCGGAATCGTAGTACGCGAGTTCGTACTCCAGTCGCGCTATTACGTTCACATTCTGGCACTATTTACCAACCCCTCCGCTCGGGCAGGATATGAAACAAGGTCAATTTTTAAGCGGAGTTTAACTGGTTTGAATTCAGAGTTTTCCTTCTCCTAGACTAGTTGCCTAACCAAGGCTGAAGAACCTAGTCTGTCCTACTATTTACCCATAACTGGAGGGAGAATAATTGGATTCATAAGGGTATTAGTGCTATGTGAAATGCAATCAGTCTCGTCCAGGATTTGAACTCGTGTCGCCGTGTTCATTTCCTACGACGATAACGACTACACCACGGGCACCTCCTCGCAAATACCCTTGAGAAAGGTATGGACCCCCTTATCCTTCCAGCTATGGATTAAATAGTACCACTACTGTTCTTCTAGGAGAGTGGCTTTAGCATTAAATGACCTACAAAGGTTGATATGCCATTAAACAAAGAAACCAAACCAAACCAACTTTTAACTAATGCCAACGCTATCCTTGTAGAAAAAAAAGTTGTGGTGCCATTTAACCCATAGCTGGGAGGATAAGGAAGTTTATATCCCAAGGGTATTACAGCCCAGTCAGGTGTGGCTGTAGAATACACCGACTGTATCTCTGCAGAGGGGTAAGATCCCACCCACAACGAGTGTTCTGGATATGACATTAAACCATCTGATGGCAATGTTCCAGGCTTGAAGATCTAAGGAACATAAGGTACCGCTTCATTGCCATAGCTCCCAGATCCACTTTGGCCCGGTGGGGTAGTAACTGATATGATCCTATCTATAGGTAAAATAAAACTGGTTATTTAAACTGTTTTCAAACAAATGACTTATATTAAATCGAATTGTTAGAAATAGATTATTTACCTGTGTGCAAACAAATGATATTTAATTGAATTGTTAGTGATACATAGCAGTACTTGGAACCATTTAACGGATTACAAACGAATAAGTAACGTTGAATAGAATTATTAGGGTTAAATAGGAATACTTGGAATATGTGTGCCTAAAAGGAAATATTGGTATTACATAGCAATGCTTGGAACCGTTAACTCTGTACAAATGAATGCATAGTGTTAAATAGCAATACTTGTAACCACTTCACAGTGTGCGAACAAAAGGTTGATATTGAATAAAATTAGTAGTGTTAAATAGCAATAATTGTAACTATTTAACTGTGTGAAAAAGAATGAGCTTAGGCTCGTTTAAAAATATTATATACAAAATGTACTCACTAATCATATACTTAATATATATGTATAAAGAGGATTTGGCATTAAATAACCTATGATGGTTGATATGCCATAAAATCAAACCAAATCAAATAATATATATTTAATATATATGTATTATGAGGATTTGGCATTAAATAACCTACAAGGGTTGATATGCCATAAAACCCAACCAAAGCAAATCATATATATTTAATATATATGCATAAAGAGGATTTGGCATTAAATAACCTACAAGGGTTGATATGCCATAAAACTCAACCAAACTAAATCATATATATTTAATATATATATATATATATATATATATATATATATGTATAAAAAGGATTTGGCATTAAATAACCTACAAGGGTTAATATGCCATAAAACCCAACCAAACTAAATCATATATATAGTATATATAGTACTTGCAAATTTGCCTAAATATTAGGATGAGTCAAAAGTTTTGTAATGTTTTAGTAATACGTGCTAGTTTGAGGCGCGTATATTACATGAATGAAGATGTTCAAGCTGTAAAGGGTACATGCTGTAGTTGGTAGTATCGGGGTAGTTGGTGTGCTGACACGTTGTCCATTGCTTTACTCTGTGTATAATTTAAAAAAAAACCGCTCGGATAAAGTTGCACGGGAGCTTAGGCTTTACAAGTTCGAACTCAGCCATTACGCCACAGAAGCAACAAAAAACATTAGTTGTGCGAAAAGTAAAGGGGCAGTACAGATAACCAGACGATTGAAGAAATGTCACTCGGGTTGCAAGAACCTCAATGATCCGGCAAGGTCAGGTAAGCCTAAAAGCGTTGATTCCGAGATTGTGCTTCAAGCTATGAAGCAAATCCGATGAATAGCCCACGGAGAGAATCAGGCAAGCCCGGCATCTCACTGTCCATCGGTATTTTCACAACCTCAGTAAAAGCATTTGGAGTTGTCGAATTTTGCATTGTGTTACCGAAATATTGCAAAAATCTTTGGTTGTGTTTTACGGCGTAGCAACCCTTGTGGGGTTATTTAATGGGAAATCCTGTTTAAATATATAAATATCAGTAATACATACTCATGATGTGTCCAAAGACTTTGGGTGTGGAATATTCGTATATAGAATTAAAAAAAAAACTCTTTCCATTGGCTAGGGTAAACAATAAAAGTACGAATTCTGCCGAAAAAGAAAAAAGAACCCACATGTAGCGCAGAGTAAGGAGCCGGCTGGGTACGTCCGGACCCGATTCGGGGTTACTGCCGGAGCCGATATGACGTTTAATAACCCGAAATCAGCAATGAAGGCAGGACATCACTGAGGAGCTCCTACAATCACTTAGAATGTATTATTGGAGTATGAGCGATTTTACATAAATCTATGGGAGAGCTCGATGTATAGCTATTATTATATATGCCTTAACGTAGTTTAATTTTCTTCCAATTACATTATATATATATATATATATATTTAAACAAATGATTAATGGTTAAAAACTTATTGATTGCCAGGAAAACATGTAGGCCTAGGGAAGGTGTGGGCATGTTTATTATTTTAGAAAAAAATTCATATATTTTTGAACGAACGGTTTCGTCTGGCTCTTGTCAAGATCTTAACGTCAGAAAAATATTTTTAAAAGGAGGAATGTAAATGGAAAAAAGCTAGAGGAATGGAGAAAAGGGAATGAAAAAAAGACTCTAAGAGGGGGTAGTAGTAGCAATGAGCAGATGGCTAGAGACTAATTACATTCAATCCCAACAGACAATCCCTCTGTTTTCGGAGGGAAGGTTGAAGGGATCGAACGTAAAGAGTCTCTAACATTTTGAGATGAAAAAGCGAATGTGACCGACTCAGAATACTGAATCGGTCAACATTGAAGTCTGCAACACATTCCCTACTATTTATCATGTGCTCCACTATAGAGGACCCGGATGTATTTGCAAGCTGCCCTCTTATATGCCTAAGATTTAAAATTCGAGCTGGGAGATGTTGTCTTATGCGGAGATCCAAACGACTAGAAGTCCCGCCCACCCAGTCACGGCCACAACCAAATGTACACTTATACTTTACAGAACCAATACGGGGGGGGGCAAAACCTCCCCACGCACCGAAACAAATGCAGTGCGAGTCCGAAAAACGACCCGCACAGCAGCCGAAAAACAACATCCACCAACAGCCGCGGTGATGGACTTGGCCAATCTCTTTAATAAAAAAAATAACGAAACCAATCACAAAGGATTATAAATTTATTTCCATCCTGTTACGCATTTTTGAAATTTCCAAAAACACGAAAAAAAAAAAAAAGTCCTTTTAATTTTTTTTTTTCGTGTTTTTGGAAATTTCAAAAATGCGTAACTGGATGGAAATAAATTTATAATCCTTTGTGATTAGTTTCGTTGTTTTTTCTTAAAGAAAGGGTATATATATATATATATATATATATATATATATATATATATATATATATACTGTTAATTGGTGCCTTGTTTATTTGCGCTTGCCGTACATAGGCTCCAGAGGTTAGAGATTGGCCAAGTCCATCACCGCGGCTGGTCTCGATCCCAGCTTCGGGAATCTAGCCTGTATAGCCACACTGAAGAATTCTGATAGAACGAAACAGATCTGTCTGTGGATGACTATATATATATATATATGTGTGTGTGTGTTGAAATAATAGATTGTGGTGAACCTGACAGAATGATAGAAATATATGGAGTTCTTTGGAATAAAAGAACGAAATATCACGCATCTAAATCAAGGTTAAATTTTTTATTCATCCAATTTTCCACATTTTTCTATTATATATATATATATATATAGTAATACATATATATATATATAAACAAATAGTTTGTAGGTAAATCTTTTTGTTTGCACACAGTTAAACAATTTCAAATATTGTTATCAAACACTAATAGCTTTACTTACACATTGATAAATGTTTTCAAGTATTGCCCTCTGACACTAATAGTTTTGTTTGCACACAGTTAAATGGCTCTAAGTATTTATGTATATTAATTGTTCAAGCGAACATTACTCGTTTGTTTACACATAGTTAAATTGTTTCAAGTATAAAAAAGGATTAATCAGTTCTATTTGACCCATTGATGGAATCCTAACAGATACTACCACAATAGGTCAGAGTGGACCCGGGAGTGATAGCAATAAAGGGTTTCTCCACATTCGTCAAAATTCCAGGACAGTAGCCTCACCATCAAATACACTTTAATGTTACATCCAGGATACTAGTTCTATTTGACCCATAAATGGGACCCTAACACGTACTACCACTCCGGTTAAGAGTGGATCTATGAGTGACAGTAATGAAAGGGGTACCCTACATCTCTCGAACCCCAGAACATGAGCCTCACCACCAGATGCAGTTTAGTGTCATACCTAGGACACTAGTTCTATTTGATCTATAGCTGGCACCCTAAAAAGTACTGCCACTCCGGGGTCAGGGTGGACCTAGGAATGATAACTATAAACGGATACTCAAAACTGGAGCTTCACCCCCAGGACACTCGTTCTATCCCTCTGCAGAGATGCAAACGGCGTATTCTGCAGCCCCAGCCGACTGGATAACGGAGTATATAGTAACTTGAAGCTATGATTGTTTATTAAGGATTATTATTTAAACTATGTAATTTCAATTGAAGAATCTTAAGAAATATTAAGGATAAATTCATTGTAATAGAATAGCAATAAAAATCAATCGATAAAAAATAATTAGGAAATCAATTAATAATTAGTAAACTCTATACAACTCTATATATATGATATAACTGGAAGAAAATTCAACTACGTTAAGGCATATATAATAATAACCATACATCGAGCTCTTTTGAGAGTTTGCTAATTTCTAGATGTCAATAATAACGATACATCGATCTGTCTTGAGAGTTTTCTAATTACTAGATGTCAATTATAACCGTACATCGATCTGTCTTGAGAGTTTGCTAATTTCTAGATGTCAAAAATAACCATACATCGATCTGTCTTGAGAGTTTGCTAATTTCTAGATGTCAATAATAACCGTACATCGATCTGTCTTGAGAGTCTGCTAATTACTAGATGTCAACAATAACCATATCTCGAGCTCTCTTGTGAGTTTGCTAATAACTAGATGTCAAAAATAACCATACACCGAGCCCTCTTGAGAGATTGCTCATTTCTAGATGTCAATAATAACCATACATCAATCTTTCTTGAGAGTTTGCTAATTACTAGATGTCAATTATAACCGTACATTGATCTGTCTTGAGAGTTTGCTAATTTCTAGATGTCAATAAAAACGATACATCAATCTGTCTTGAGAGTTTGCTAATTTCTAGATGTCAAAAATAACCATACATCGATCTGTCTTGAGAGTTTGCTAATTACTAGATGTCAATAATAACCGTACATCGATCTGTCTTGAGAGTTTGCTAATTACTAGATGTCAATAATAACCATATCTCGAGCTCTCTTGTGAGTTTGCTAATAACTAGATGTCAAAAATAACCATACACCGAGCCCTCTTGAGAGATTACTCATTTCTAGATGTCAATAATAACCATACATCGAGCTCTCTTGAGAGTTTGCTAATTACTGATATCAATAAAAAAACAAAAAATATGTTGTCCCTCTCTCTACTTCGCAATCCTATAAAATTAATCGAAGAGTTCATATGGATGTGTCCACGTGGTGTAATGGTTAAAGCGATGGACTGCAGAATCCTTGTCAGTGAGTTCAAACTCTAGTCATGTTATTACGTCCATTTTCGGACAAATATCCTTGGGTGAGTTATGAACCCCCTTATCCTCCCAGCTATGGGTTAAATAGTACCACTACTGTTCTTCTAGAACGATAGCTTTGGCATTAAATAACCTACAAAGGTTGATATGCCATTAAACAAAGAAACAAAACAAAACCCGTTCATATACCTCGACAGCAACATTTTCGGCTGCTGTTTCTTAAGAGCTTTTGCATTTTATGTTGTTTTTTTTTTGTTTACTTTTTTTTGGCACACAGTTATATGATATCAAAAATTCCTATCTAATACAAATAATCGGCACAGTTATATGATAATTTATATACAATTATATTGTCTCAGTTACCGGACATTGGCATGATGGTTAGAGTGTTCGCCAATGGCCCGGGAAACCTGGGTTCAATCCCCGGTCGAGTCATACGAAAGACTAAAAAAAGGGTACTTGATGTCGCCTTGCTTAACACTCAGCATTATTAGGTAGGAATCAAGGGTAACGTGGCGCAATCCAGGGAAAGGAGTAGTACCGTAACCTACACCTTGGTGTAGTAGCTATCGAAAAGGGATCCTTCGTGTCACCCTCGTCTACGGTCGCCAACTTTACTTACTTATATGGTTTCAAGTATTCCGGTCAAATACCAATAATTAGATGGATATAAGCAGTCTTTTCGATATAATAATAATCACTTGTTTGCTTTCAGTTTTATGGTTTCAAGCAAATAGTAATAATAATACTTATTTTTTAAAAATGCACCTTCGAGTATCTACTTTTAGTACAAATTATATACAGTTATTTGGTTTTATATATTCTTGTCCCACACTAATAATTTTCTTACAAATCTATTTGCCAGTTGAGTGGAGACCAGCATCAAGAAAATCAAGAAGAGAACAAGTTGTTATATCCCGATTGCGAATTGGTCCAACAAGGCTTACTCACTCTTTCATTTTGAAACAGGAACCACAACCACAGTGTTTAACCTGCCAGACAACTTGCACGGTTAAACACATTCTTATAGAATGCAGAACTTTCGCTGTTATCAGAAAGCGATTTTTCAAAGTAAATAACTTAACCGATCTGTTCGAGAATGTCAAAATAGATGACATTCTGTCTTTCTTGAGAGAGACAGAGTTGTACCAAAAAATATGACAACTTAAAACTGGTTAATCTTGTGCAAACAAATGAAATCCTGCTAATAGAAAATTTTACCTACCTTAATATTCGTTTTGAAATCTTTGGTTGAATATGTATGTATATATAGACAGAATTTGGCGTTGAATGACCTATAAAGGTTGATATGCCATAAAACTCAAACAACCAACAACAACCAATAACAATAAAACTATTTGAACAGGTACTACCTTTCCAGGTCAGAGTGGACCTGGGAGTAAATGCTCTTTCTGAAAAGGGACCTCGACATTAAATTCATATTTGATAATAGAAGATAATGGAAGAGTTGGAAATCGGAGGATGAATTAAGATCATCCAAACTATAGCATTGTTGAGAATACTGAGAAGAGTTCTGGACACTTGCTGTCATTCAGACTCCAGTGAAAGACCCTCAGCTAACGCCAGTGTGAAAATCTCACAAGGAATATAATAATTATAATAATACCAATTGTGGTTGATGCACTTGTGACAATCCTCAAACGTTTGGTAAAAAGAAAGAATTTGGAAATAAGAGGACAAGTATAAACCATCCAGACTACAGTATTATTAAGATTGGCCAGAATACTGAGAAGAGTCCTGGAGACTTGAGGAGACTTGCTGTCAGTCAAACTCCAGTGGGAAACCATCAGCTAAAACTAGTGTGAAAAACTCTCAAAGGAGTAAATAATAATAGCCAGAAAAAAATTAATCACCTTACGTATACGGAAGGCATATGTAAGTAAAATAAGTAAAGTTGTCTCCCTTAGTCGAGGGCGACCAGAAGGCTCCCTTTTCAATAGCTACTACACCGATGTGTAGGGGAGGGCGCTACTCCTTTCCTTGGATTGCTTCACTTTATCCTTGATACGTACCTTATATTGCTGAGAGTTAAGCAAGGAGGTATCAAGTACCATTTTTAAGGTCTTTGGTATGACACGACCTGGGATTGAAGCCAGGTCTCCCAGACCATTGGCGAACACTCTACCCACTAGGCCATTGTAAAAAATGAAAAAGAATAGGAGACGCTGATACAAACAATTACAATATACAGCCAGGATATAGGAATGAACTTTGGCAAAGAAAAATGTGTCATGCTCATGATGAAAAGTGGACAAAGACAATTAACGGAAGAAATAGTACTTCCAAATCAAGAAAGAATCAGAACATTTAGAGAAAAGGAAAATTACACGTACTTGGCAATATTAGAAGCAGATACCATCAAACAAGATGAAAGAAAAAATAAGAAAAGAGTACCTTAGGCGAGCGAGAAAACTTCCTGATACCAAGCTCTACAGCAGAAATCTCACCTGGCCTTTGTAAGATACTCATGACCATTCTTTAAATGGACAAAGGAGAAACTTTGACCAATGGAGCAGAGAGCAAGTAAGTTTTTACACGGCTTATTATATCATATTTACCAACCCTTCCGCTCGGGCAGGATATGACACAAGGTCAATTTTTTAAGCGGTGTTTCATCATCATCATCATGTCGTGCCACCAGCACGGATATCCTTGACCATCTCTCGCCACTTCTCCCTATCATTCATCGCCTCCGGCAGGTCTTCTGGGTTACATCCTGTGTCCTCACATAGCTGCTGTATGTAAGTTCGGGCTGGTCGTCCTGCTTTTGCTTGGCCATATGTGGGGGTCCATCGGAGTACGTCACTTACGAGCTCGTCCTTGCTTCTCCAGCAGTGACCGGCGTGTCTGGCTCGTCTAACCTGTATAGTTTTCGTGATGGGAGGAAGTGGCCGTATAGTTGGCGTCTCGTGGGGTGTTGTCGCCAGGACTTGTTCAATATTGCTCTCAACATTCTTGTGTAGTTGCCGTCAAGTTTCTTCTCCAGCCGTTTAGTTAGCGTCCATGTAGTGCATCCATATAGCAGTATCGATACAACCGCTGCCTGGAAGAAACTGCGCTTCATTTCATCGGTCAGGTCTGATTTCCAGGTTTGAATTCAGAGTTTTCCTTCTCAAGGCTGAAGAACCTAGTTTACCCTACTATTTACCCATAGCTGGAGGGAGAATAATTGGATTCATGCCTTTCCCAAGGGTATTAGTGCTATGTGAAATGCAATCATTCTCGTCCAGGATTTGAACTCGTGTCGTCGTGTCCATTTCCTCCGACGATAACCATTACACCACGGGCAACTCCTTATTTTTTTACTCAGCCTATATGCGTTAAGAAAAGAGGACTCACCAGCATTGAAATTTGCGTAGATACATCAATACAGGGATTATGTTAAAAAGTGTATTAATTACAGCGGCTTATAATAATAAACTGACAATCAGAACAACAACTAGGAAATAGAAAGAAAAACAACTGTGTGTATATTTCAAGTGACAAACAAGTGAAATCTACCACGAGAAGACCTGGATATGGCTACGAAAGATAAATCTTTAGAGAGAAACTGATTCTTTTCAAATAGTAGCACAAAACAACGCCATAAGGACCAATTATTTTAAAGCCAAAATGGATGATACGCAAACGAATAGCAATTATGCATTAATAGAGACGAAACCATTAATCACATGATAAGCGAATGTAGCAAAGCGAGTATGAAACTAGACACGGCTGGGTGGGAAAGGTGATCCACAGGGGATTATGCAAGAAAGGGAAATTTGATCATATAACCAAATGTTTTATGCAAAAACCAGAATCCATACCGAAAAATAAAACGTAAAAACTTCTCTGTATTTTTGAGATACAAACGGATCACTGAATCTCGGCCAGACGATCAGACCTAGGGAGATTAACAAAAAAAAAACAAAGAGAGAGAGAGAGAGAGAGAGAGAGAGAGAGAGAGAGAGATAACTTGCCGAATTGTGGACTTTACCGTCCCAGCGGACTATAAAGTGAAAATCAAAGAAAGCGAAAAGAGATACAAGTACCTAGACCTAGCCTGAGAACCAAGAAGGCAGTAGAACATGACCGTAGCGGTGATACCATTTGTAATTGGAGCACTTGGAACGGTCCCCAAAGGCTTGGTAAGGGGGCCTGGAAGAATTAAAAATCGAAGGATGAATGAAGACCATCCAAACTACGGCATTGTTGAGATCGGCTAGAATACTTAGAAGAGTCCTGGAGACCTGGAGAGACATCCTGTCACTCAAACACTAGTGAAAGACTGTCATCTAATTCTGGTTCGAAGAACTTGCCAAGGAGTGAAATAACTATAATGATAATATAAGGTCACGGTGATACCAATTGTGGTTGGTACACTTGGAACAATCCTAAAAGGATTGGTAAAGGAACTAGAAGACTTGGAAATAAGAGGACAAGTAGAGAGCATCCAAACTACTGCATTATTGAGATCGGCCAGAATACTGAGAAGAGTCCTGTAGACTTGAAGAGACTTGAAGTCGATCAAACTCCAGTGAAAAACCATCAGCTAACGTTGATGTGGAAAAATCTTAAAAAGAATGCTACTAATAATAACAATTATAATAATCCACTGGGAATTGTGCAAGAAATTGAAGTTTGATCATACGAACAAATAGTATATGCAAAACCCAGAATCCGTCCTTGAAAATGAGACACATAAAATTCTGGGAGATTTTGAGATATAAAACGGATCACCTAATCTTGGCCAGACGAGCACATCTAGTGATAGTCAAGAGCAAAAAAAGAGAACCTGCCAAATAACGGACTTTGCCATTCCGTCTGACCTAGGGTGAAATTAAGGAAAGTGAAAAGAGAAATAAATACCAAGAACTTGCTAGAGAACTGAAAAAAAACATGGGACATGAAGGTAACGGTGATACTTATAGTAATTAGTGCGCTGGGTACAGTCAACAAAGGATCGGTACAAGGACTGGATGACCATCCAAACTATAGCATGGTTGGGATCGGCCAGAATACGGAGAAGAATCCTGGAAACTTGAGGAGACCCTAATGAAAGCCATCATCTAACGCTGGTGTGTTGGTTGGGGTTTATGGCATATCAATCTTTGTAGGTTATTTAATTCCAAATCCATTTAATACAAATAGTTCTATTTCAAACAATTCAGTTAAGCATAAGTATACGGTTCAATTGCCAAAGATATTTCTATTTCAAGCTATTCAGTTTGGTCAAACTATTCTTATTATAACGATTCAGTTTAGTATAATATAGTTTTTGCTTACACACAATTAAAAGTCAAAACTGTTCTACTTCAAACAATGTCAAAAAACAGTTCTATTACAAACAATTCAGTGTAACATAAGTATACCGTTTACATGTCGAAACAATTCTATTTCGAGCAATTCAGTTTAGCATAAGTACTCAGTTTAAATGCAAATACAGTAAAATCTCGAAACCACGGTTAAGTTCTATTTGACCCATAGATAGGACCCTTATCAAGTGCTACCACTCCGAGCCAGAGTGGACCTGGGAACGATGGCAATGAAGAGATACTCCGTATTCCCCAAAACTCCGGCATTATTGGAACCTCATCATCAGATGTGGTTTAGTGTCATATCCACGACACTCGTTGGCAGGGGTCTAACCCCTCTGCATCGGTGTATTCTACAGCCCAAGCCGACTGGGCTACTAATGCTGGTGTGAAGAACTCGCAAATGCATATAATAATTATAATAATAATAATAATAATAATATGCCAACAAATGGTATATGCACAACCCAGCACCTGTCCTTGAAAATGACACACATAAACTCCGATGGGACTTTAATATACAAACTGCTCACCTAATCTCGACCAGAAGACCAGACCTTATAATAATCAACAAAAAAAAAAAAAAAGAAAATCTGCAAAATTGTCGACTTTGCTGTCCCGGCTGACCACAGAATAAAACTGAAAGAATGTGAAAAGAGAGATAAGTACCTCGACCTTGCTAGAGAATTGAAAAAACTGTAGAGCATGAAGGTGACAATAATACCAATTGTGATTGGTGATTTTGGTACGGTAACTAAAGGATTATTAATCATATTTACCAACCCCTCCGCTCGGGCAGGATATGACACAAGGTCAATTTTTAAGCGGAGTTTAACAGGTTTGAATTCAGAGTTTTCCTTCTCCTAGACTAGTTGCCTAACCAAGGCTGAAGAACCTAGTCTGCCCTTCTATTTACCCATAGCTGGAGGAAGAATAATTGGATTCATACCTTTCCCAAGGGTATTAGTGCTATGTGAAATGCAATCAGTCTCGTCCAGGATTTGAACTCGTGTCGCCGTGTCCATTTCCTACGACGATAACCATTACACCACGGGCACCTCCTAAAGGATTATTAAAGGGCCTGGAGGATTTGGAAGTTGGCGGCCGAGTGGAGACCATCCAAACAACAGCATTATTGATAACGACCAGAATACTGAGAAGAGTCCTGGAGACTTGAGGAGACTTGCTGTCACTCAAACTCCAGTGAAAGACCATCTGCTGACGCTAATGTGAAAAACTCTAATGCGTAAACAATAATGATATAAGGTGGAGGTGATACCAATTATGGTTGGTGAAGTTGGAACAATCCCCAAAAGATCGGTAAAGATTTGACAATAAGAAGACAAGAGGAGACCATCCAGACTACAGCATGGTTGATATCGGCCATAACTGAAACCATTCAACTGTGTACAAACAAATGACTGTTAAATTGAATTATTAGTATTATACAGCAATACTTGGAACCGTTTGTAAGTAAATGAATTAATTATATTGAATAGAATTACTAGTATTAAATAGCAATACTGGAAACCATTCAACTGTGTCCAGACAAACGAGTCCTGGCTCGTTTAAAAATGTTACCGACAAACTATTCGTTTACAAATCCTATTTAATATATATGTATAAAGATGATTTGATATTAAATAACCAACAAGGGTTGATATGCCGTAATACCCAACCAAACCAAATCCTATATATTTAATATATATGTATAAAGAGGGTTTGATATTAAATAACCTGCAAGGGTTGATATGCCACAAAACCCAACCAAACCAAATCATATATATTCAATATATATATATAAAGAGGATTTGGCATGAAATAACCAACAAGGGTTGATCCTATTTACCAACCCCTCCGCTCGGGCAGGATATGACACAAGGTCAATTTTTAAGCGGAGTTTTACAGGTTTGAATTCAGAGTTTTCCTTCTCCTAGACTAGTTGCCTTACCAAGGCTGAAGAACCTAGTCTGTCCTACTATTTACCCATAGCTGGAGGGAGAATAATTTGATTCATACCTTTCCCAAGGGTATTAGTGCTATGTGAAATGCAATGTGTTTCGTCCAGGATTTGAACTCGTGTCGCCGTGTTCATTTCCTACGACGATAACAATTACACCAAGGGCACCTCCATAACAAGGGTTGATGAGCTATAAAATAACAACCGACCGACCAACCAACTATCATTTGCAGTTGACGTAATCTAGTGTAGTTTAGGATTAATAAGTATCATGAATTTTATATACAAAGGAATTTTGATAGCAAAATCTATGAATTATTCTAATTCGCTTTTTAACATAAAACATAGTCGATTGAAAGCTTCAGGTTTTCTTTTATTTGCCGGCCAATGGGAAGGTCGTCTAACCGGCTTTCG
>OY757941.1:50140205-50460205 GCA_963585895.1 Sepioteuthis lessoniana | reverse complement strand
CAAGGCTGCCAACTTATTGGGTGATTGAAATGGAACTCCCTGTTTTAAATAAGATAAAATTCTATTGTAACCAAAAAAAAAAAAAATTTACTGAATGAGAAATAACCAAAACGGAAGTTTGAAATGAAATGGAGAGCTTTATAACATTAACAAAGTACAATACTTTCCAGCGGTGTGAAGAAGGTAACTCACTGCTAGTAGTGTATTACTTAGTCAACACATTACGCTATTTGTTACGTGCCTCCACAAAACTGGCAAGTTCGGCACAAGGTCTTTTAAGGTTGGTCTGGACACTGGACCTTAGCCTAGACACGCTCGGCAGCTCCAAAAATGCCTTGGGCTCCGTCTCTTTAAAAGAGGCGCCTCAGGCGCCAGGCAATAAACCTACCCCTTCCAATGAAGTTTAGAGCCTGGGAGACGACCCGCTGACGCTTGAAAAGGGTCGGCTACGTGACGTGAATGCTGGGCTTCCTAGGCACCCACATCAGGAAGCCTCGACCGAGTAACCGCCACCGTCAGAAACAGTTAGTATATTACTCCCCTCTTACAATAGTGTCCAACATATTTATAAGGATTTGGACATACCCATTAATGTTCATAGGAACGGTATATGATAGATAGATAGATAGATAGATAGTGTTGTAACCTAACAAAAGCTTACTGAATGAGAAATAACTAAAAAGGAGGTTGGAAACGAAATGAAAATCTTTATAATATTAACAAAATACAATACTTAAAAACGGCGTGAAGAAGATAACCCACCGCTTGTGGTGTACTACTGAATCAGCTTATCAATCACCCCCCCAAACTAGTTTACAACATATCTATGAGGATTGGGACATACCCATTAATGTTCATAGGTACGGTTTATAACGAATTCCTTTTTGCTAAAAATTATCCTATTTACCAACGCCTCCGCTCGGGCAGGATATGACACAAGGTCAATTTTTTAAGCGGAATTTACCAGGTTTGAATTCAGAGTTTTCCTTCTCCTAGACTAGTTACCTCACCAAGGCTGAAGAAATCAGTCTTTCCTACTATTTACCCATAGCCGGAGGGAGAATAATTGGATTCATACCTTTCCCAAGGGTATTAGTGCTATGTGAAATGCCATAATTCTCGTCCAGGATTTGAACTCGAGTCGCCGTGTCCATCTCCAACGACGATAACCATTACCATTTGCTAAAAATTATAGTTAGGAAATAAATTATAAGAATTTAAAAATAGGTTGTCATTTTACAATCATCCGTTATAAAATTTTTTTTTTTTTATTTTTACTTCGCGATTCTAGATATAACATGTGATCAAAAAGACTTAAGTGTCCCTTGATATATCCAGATAGATAGATAGATAGGTTATCCGCCATTGTTCGAAGAGCTTAAATCTGTGAGGTTCCCGCTTTAAGTAGTGTTGCAGCCCATTGCGAAAGACGCCGTTGATACAAAGAGCAAACACGCAAGTATCAGATGCATAGTAGGTTGGACAGAAAGGAACTAAGGCAAAATAAACAACAGGAAAGTTTCGCTAACATGGTTTGAAGTTAGAAAGAGTCATTTCTACAGGGTTTTTTTTTTTTTCTGGCGGGTAAAACTGAAAACGACAAGTGAATTTGTTTAAGAAAGTTTCGATCACGAATTCACGAGAGTGTCTACTCTTTTTATTACGTTTGATATTTTCACTAACTTAGTCTTTCTATAGTCCGACGCCTACATGTTTTAGATTACTAATTTTCCTATTTACCAACCCCTCCGCTCGGGCAGGATATGACACAAGGTCAATTTTTTTAAGCGGAGTTTAACAGGTTTGAATTCAGAGTTTTCCTTCTCCTAGACTAGTTGCCTAACCAAGGCTGAAGAACCTAGTCTGTCCTACTATTTACCCATAGCTGGAGGGAGAATAACTGGATTCATACCTTTCCCAAGGGTATTAGTGCTATGTGGAATGCAATTAGTCTCGTCCAGGATTTGAACTCGTGTCGCCTTGTTCATTTCCTACGACGATAACAATTACACCACGGGCATTACTAATTTTATTAATTAAAAAATCTATAATGTAAACTTTGAATGAAAACGTGTGCACACCTGAGCAAATTACGAGGATTGTTGAAAAAGTTCTAAACCTCACCAAGATTTTGTATTTGCCGCACACCTCTTGTCTTTGTATGAGCCTCACCTGAACAGAAATTAAGATAGAAATTTGAAATAGTTTTTCTAGTTTTTTAAGACGTGGTAATGTTCTGCCACAACAAAAATGGCCGTTTTTTAATAAGTGGTAATGTTCTGCCACAACAAAAATGGCCGTTCCTTCTAGGTGAGACTTAGAACCTATTGAATAGCCCTCTCATATAATAAGATGATGATATCTAGACGTCTAGATGAAGTCTAGACGAGTCAGTACAATTATCGATACATTTTTTATCAGCATTTTGTGTACAAAACAGGATTGTGCAAGTGCTGTACTCTTGTAATCACCAGACCTACCATCTTATCGAAAGGGCTTAGATTACGCTGACCGTACCCCCTACAGAGGGTGTAAGCCCCCACCTAAGCGGGTGTTCTCGGAATAACATTAAATTGAATCTAATGGTGAGGCTCTACTTTGGAACTTGGGGATAAATAAAATGATTGTGACGATACATTTTTGTACGAAATATAATTAAAGAACATAATTATTAACTGACTGCGGCACTGAATAATCCAACAAGGGTTAATATACCTTACCAACTTATCAACCAATCTAATTTTTATAATGTTTTGACATTAATGAAGAATTGTAGTCGGACTAATCCTTACTTTGAAGTGTTCGTGGACACGGCGACAAGAGTTCAAATCCAGGATGGCGCTGATTGCATTTCACGTTGCACTAATACCCTTGGTAAAGGTATGAATCGTGTTATTCTCCCTCTAGCTATGGGTAGAATAGTAGGACTGACTGGGTTCTTTAATCTTAGTTAGGCAACCAGTCTAGGAGAAGAAAAAACTCTGAATTAAAACCTGTTAAACTCGGCTTAAAAATTTACCTTATGTCACATCCTGCTCATGCGGAGGGTTTGACTAAATATAGGATTACTGTAGTGTAATGGTTATTGTCGCAGGAAATGGATACGGAGAAACGAGTTCGAATCATCGACGAGACTGTTTGCATTTTACATAGCACTAATACTCTAGGGAAAAGTTTGAATCCAATTATTCCTCCCCCTCCCGCTATGGGTAAATAGTAGGACTGACTGTGTTCGTTAGCCTTAGTTAAGCAACCAGTCTTGGAGAAGGAAAAATTTTGAATTCGAATCTGCTGAAAAACTGACCTTGTGTCATACCCTACCCATGATGTTAACTGACATTTGACATAAAACCGGCGTAATGACTTTAAAATTTATGGAGGTGCCAGTGGGGAAATGGTTATCGTCGCAGGAATTGGACACGGCGACACGAGTTCAAATCCTGGACTGATTGAATTTCACATAGCACTAATACCCTTGGGAAAGGTATGAATCCAATTATTCTCCCTCCAGCTATGGGTAAATAGTAGTACAGACTAGGTTCTTCAGCCTTGGTGAGGCAACTAGTCTAGGAGAAGGAAAACTCTGAATTCAAACCTGTTAAACTCCGCTTAAAAAATTGACCTTGTGTCATATCCTGCCCGAGCGGAGGGGTTGGGTAAATATGGTAATGACTTTAAAATTACTTAATATGAGAACAAACGTTGTAAAAATCGTATATATAAACGGATTTTGGATCAAAATAATGAGTTACGGTAAGACATGACTGTATATGAATGAATCATTTCCTTTAAGATGTCGAAAACCTTTGTATCTAAAACCTTTGTATCTTTGTATGATTAATATGATATTTGTATCTACCTAATATGAATGATATAAAATGATAACATATGAATGAATCCTTTTCTTTAAGATGTCGAATACCTTTGTATCAACCTAACATAATGAAAGAGTGTGCGTAATTTTTCTCGGAAATCAGGATAACATCAGCCATACATAAAACATGCAAATCTTACACATTAGAGCTTAGATCATATATCTACACATTAAAACTAATATTAATATACAATCTATTGTGCTATCGTACGAAGATAAACGACATACCGTAGTTGTCTGACAAGCCAAATGGGTGCAGTGACGTTCTGGTTAATGTTTATAGGTTTGGTTTGGTTGTTTAATGGCATATCAACTCTTTTTAGGTTATTTAATGCTATTCTCCTGGAAGAACAGTAGTGGTACTATTTAACCCATAGCTGGGAGGATAAGGAGGTTCATACCTTTCCCAAGGGTATTTGCCCGAAAGTGAACGTAATAGCGCGACTGGAGTACGAACTCGCGAACTACGATTCTGCAGTCTATCGCTTTAACCATTACACCACGGGGACACCCCGTTAATGTTTATAGAAACGCCGTATGATATAACGTTGATATTATATTTAATTTGTATTACAGTTTTATTATTTAATAGAAATCTCTTTCCTAATTTGCTAAATTTGTTCATCAAACACAAATTTAATTAGGAAATGTTTGTGTAGTCTGCCGGATTTGGTTTTGTTGGGTTGGGTTTTATGGTATATCAATCATTGAATACCAAATCCTGTTTATCATATTTACCCAACCCCTCCGCTCGGGCAGGATACGACACAAGGTCAATTTTTAAGCTGAGTTTAACAGGTTTGAATTCAGAGTTTTCCTTCTCTTAGACTAGTTGCCTCACCAAGGCCCTAGTAGTTGCCCTACTATTTACCCATAGCTGGAGGGAGAATAATTAGATTCATACCTTTCCCAAGGGTATTAGTACTATGTGAAATGCTATCAGTCTCTGATTTTTCCTTCTCCTAAACTAGTTGCCTCACCAAGACTGAAGAACTCATTCTGTCCTAATATTTACCCATTGGTGGAGGGAGAATAATTGGATTCATATTATGTGAAATGCAATCAGTCTCGTCCAGGATTTGAACTCGTGTCGCCGTGTCCATTTCCTACGACGATAACGATTACACCACGGCCACCTCCTCAAATCCAGTTTATACATTTATATTAAATATATGATTTGTAAAGACATTTTGTTGATAACATTTTTAAACGAGCCTGAGCACATTTGTTTGCACACAGTTAAATGGTTTCAACTGTAACAATTTAATATCAGATATTTGTGTAACATAGGACCAAAATACGTTGTGTCTAAAAGAAAGGAGTTCGCAGGAAAGAAACACTCAAAAAACTCGAAATTTAAGGAAGAAAATAGTAGTTGCTTTTATTCATGGTGACTACAGCGGGCGGTAGTTAAAAAAAACTTTGTTCGATAGTGTTCTTCTTCCTTCCCCCTCTTGGGTTGATAGCAGCGTCGTTATAGCGGCCTTGTTGATACGGTTATATCAGTCGTATTTTACAGGCTGGGTATGCACGGGTTGGAGTGTCCTGGACCTCTGACGAACCTGTTTAGAAACCTGCCTTGAACTCCCCAAAATCTCGTTACTTGATTTCTTATATAGAGATTTTATGGATCAATTCGAAGGCTCCAGAAAGCTCGGTGACACCAGTGAAAAAAAATAGTGTAGCACGTAAAAGTTCAAGCGTGATTTTAATATAATCACGCTTCAACTCTACAGGTCATTCTGCCCGCACGCACTAGGTTCGTGACATTTTTCAATGATTGATGACAGCCGATGTGACAGCGCCCGTCCGTAATATTACATTTGTTTGCACACAGTTTGTCGGTAATTTCGTTTTTAAATGAGTTATAACTGATTTGTTCGTATAATAGTATTGCTATTGTTTCTACACAGTTAAATGATTTCAATTATTACTATCTAATACAAATAATTCAATTCAACATTATTTGTTTGCAAACAGTGGTTACAAGTATTGCTATTTAACACTAATTATTCTATGCAACACAATTAATTCATTTGCGCACAGTGAAGTGGTTCGCAGTATTGCTATGTGTTGTGGTCTTCATATAAGACCGGTGGAAGAACAACTCAAACAACGGGTGATAGGTAAACGTTATTGTATTAGCAGAAAAAAGGGAGTCATACAAAGGAAGTACTAGCCGTGCTCGGCTTGCAGTCCGTCTGTCAAATATCTCGTAAGGAACGAGAAGTTTCTCCCCCGAGTGAGCTAAGCTCGGAGAATATGTTTAGGTTGGACGAGTCCATGTTTGGGGTATGGTAGGATATGTCCCCATAATACTATGAAATACCAATAATTTAATTTAGGCACACAGTTAAAGAGTTTCAATTATTGTTAATCAACACTAATAATTTTATTCAACATAACTCATTTTTATCACACAGTTGAATGATTCCAAGTATTCTCACGTAAAACTAACAATTAAATCAAACATCATTTCTTTACACGCATTTAAATGATCAAACAGTTCTATTTGGCCCATAGATAGGACCTTATCGGATGCTACCACTCCGATCCAGAGGGGACCTGGGAGCAATGCCAATGAAGGAGTACTCTGAATACCCCAAAGCTCAAGGACTGGAGCCTTACCATCAGATTGTTTAATATCATATGCAGGACACTCATTGGGGGTCTTATTCCTCTACAGAAATGGAGTCAGTATATTCAATAGTCCCAGGCGACTGGGCCGGGATTATTTGTAGTTACTTGAAACCGTCCATCCTTTTATTTAATAACAGTAAACATAAAACGTGAAAACTCCCTCTGAACTGTGGTACCCAGTGAAAGTTTTAAATCAACACACCTGGCTTCTTTAAACAAAAAACCCTTCACATGCTTGACAATAAAAAGCAGAGATACAGTCGGTGTATTCTACAGCCCCAGCTGACTGGGACATTCGTTGGAGGAGTCTTACCCTTCTGCCGAGATGCAGTCGGTGTATTCTACAGCCCCAGCCAACTTCGTTGAGTCTGAAGGAGTTACTCTAAGTGGTGACCGATAAAATAAAACGCAGTTTTTTTTCCAAACAGCGGTCAAGTCGATACTGGTATATGGATGCACTACATGGACGCTAACAAAACGTATGGAGAAAAAGCTTGACGGCAATTACACAAGAATGCTGCGAGCAATTTTGAACAAGTCCAGGCGGCAACACTCTACAAAAGAGCAGCTGTATGGTCACCTACCACCCATCACGAAAACAATCCAAGTAAGACGAGCCAGGACGAATTCACATTGACGAGCAAAGGCAGGACAACTAGAACCTACATACAACTGCTCTGTGCTGATACATGACATAACATTGAAGCAATGGACGAGAGAGACGGGTGACGAGAGATGGTCTGGGAGATCTATGCTGGCAGTGTGACATGATGATGATGACCTTTCCACTGGTTAACCACTCTGTAAAAGAGGTTCGCATTTTGACCCTGCCATATAAATCGACCCCGAGATTGGTAGATATTTTTCCAGACTTGAAAGGTCAACCTGTACCCCGTAATTTACAGTAAAAAAAAGTTATATTCAAATCCGAAGATAAATAACATATTTCTATTCTATTCATTATTCCTTAAAAAAAATTACTAAAATTTTCTTTCAGTCCCGTAGGTGTAGTGTAGAATATGCTGTCTGTACCTTCTGCTGAAGGATAAGACCGCTCCCTTAAAAAAGGACTCTCTCGAGTATGACAATAAATTTCATCTGATGATGAGGCTCTAGTTCATAAGATCTTGAGAGTGTGAAATCTGCCTTCATTGACAGGTCCACTCTGCCTCGGAGTAATTGTACCTTTAAGAGTCCCATCTATTGATCAAATAGATCTGTTTGTCTATTGTTTGTATTTGATAGGAATACTTGAAACCATATAACTGTAAATTATTTGTATCAAGAATTCATACTTGAAACAACAACTGTTTACTGTTATTCGTTACTTGAAACCATATAACTGTTTTCAAGCAAATTTCTGTTTTTAAATAGAAATAATTGTGTGCAAAAAAAAAACAGTTAAGAAACAACTACTCAAAAAATATCAATATGAACGTACGATGTATGCCATTACCTAACCTCTAGACATAAAATATCCCGAGGCGAGTTGACATGACTTTAAAATCAGTTAATCAATCAATCATGAAGTGTGATTTAATGTCCTTTAAGGTCGAGCGATAGTTATATTCTTTCGCGAGTTATTTACGCTAGTTTTGCGCTGTTCGTTCTCATTTTAAGGCATTGCTTTCAGTTTACATTAAAAACCGGGTTATGTCAGGGATTTCTAAACCAATTTATGACGTAGGGCGTGGCATGACATGTATATATTTAAGGACATCAAAAGTCATAAACAGTATCTAGCCTAATCCCTATTGATAGGAACTACAGACTTGACTCGACATGAAATGGAAAAATACAAATTTAGAATTCAAATTAAAAAGAGTTATGCCATTCCTTTTTAACGTAGATCCAAAGCTCTTGGAAACTCTTTTCTGTCATGCATACAGGTTTTCAATTCCCTGCGTATTGGTTCGATTACGTAAAGGTCAGGGCTTTGAGCACTCGAATCTGGTAACACTGCACCGTCCTTGTCTGTGAAAAAGATATTTATTGCACGCGATATATGGCAAATTTCTCTGCCATCTTGAAATATTTCCCGTCTTGCTATATCAGGTTATATCTTTGAAAAGCAATATATTTTCGCTGTTCAATAGTTTATCGATTTTTATCAACTTTCTTTCACAACTGCTTTTGATGTAATGTATTTACCCAAACCATCCCCTCTCTCACAAGCAGGATGTGACACAAGGTCAATTTTAAGCGGAGTGCTGCTAGTTTGAATTATAAGCAGACCAATTACCATACCAAGGTTAAAGAGCCCAATCTGCCCAACTATTTACGTATTGCGTTGTATAGCCGCATACATACATATATATATATATATATATATACAAATATAAGCGGAAACATAGTCAACAATAACGACGAGCTTCAATGAACGAACGAATACACGTCTTTATAAAAATAATCTCTCACGCTTTATTCTCGAAAGGGTTGATGCTGGTTGTGTGTGAGAGGTGAGTTGGAGACGGGGACAGACTGCTACATATTGACCCAACGTTCTTGTGACCATAGCAACACTTCTTCCTCATTCTGCCTGGGCTGCTCAACCGTGGGTTACTGAGGGCCCAAGCCCTCTGTCTGGAGCTGGATCCTATCCCCAACTGACTCAAGCCGCCTGTGTCCTGGTTATATTTTTCTTTGACATCCACCTGCTTCTGCTTATTTACACAGGTGCATCTCTTGATTGACGGCTCGGTCGAGGGTCTATATGTAACAATTGCTGGAGGAAGAACAGTTGGATTCATGCCTTTCTTCAGAGCATTAGCGCCAAGTAAAACTCATACAGCTTCGTCAAGGATTTGAACTCGGATCTCTGATTCATTTTATACACACACACACACACACACACACACACACACATATATATATATATATATTTTGTCATTCCCAAACAGACTGTTTCGTTATATCACAACTCTTCAGTGGGGTTAGACGCTAAGGACACTTCAAGCTGGGATCGAAACACGCCTAACTTTACGCTAGACTTGGTATTTTCGGTGACATACGTCAGCTTAGGAATTATAACGCATACGTGCGAACTATTTGCTTAAATACACACACACACACACACATACACACACACACACACACACACATATATATATATATGTATATCTAGGCAGCATTTCTTCGTTAATGCAAATTTCATTAAACATAATAGACATTTTATGCCTACATATTCTCTTTTGGATCCGTTCGAATTCCCGTATTACTTTTATCGTATTCGGGGGGAATCGATTCCCCCCGAATACGATAAAAGTAATACGGGAATTCGAACGGATCCAAAAGAGAATATGTAGGCATAAAATGTCTATTATGTTTAATGAAATTTGCATATATATATATATATATATATATATGAAGAAAAATTGACAACAAGTAATCCAAATAGAAAGGGGAGATTTATTGAGAAACAATATATATATATAACCCTCATAGTCCTGATGATGGTTTAGTAGAACCGAAACGCTATGGTGTCGACTTTGTTTCTCAATAAATCTCCCCTTTCTATTTGGATTACTCGTTGTCAATTTTTTTTTCACAAACTGTCGGATTACAATCCATTATTTTCTTCCATATATATATATATATAATTTGAAAGTGAATTGTATGTAGGTAAGATCATTCTAAAACAAGCCAGAGCTCATTTGTTTGCACACAGATGGTTTCAAGAATTGCCACCTCAGCGCAATTGACTCTCAGCCACCACTTTGTGGCATCTTTAAGATAAATAGGTTTGGGTAGTGTGTAGAGTGTTCACCAATGTCCCGGGAGATAAGTGTTCAATCCCAAGTCGAGTCATACCAAAGAATCAAA
The DNA here is from genome assembly GCA_963585895.1 of Sepioteuthis lessoniana. Taxonomy (NCBI): domain Eukaryota; kingdom Metazoa; phylum Mollusca; class Cephalopoda; order Myopsida; family Loliginidae; genus Sepioteuthis; species Sepioteuthis lessoniana. The sequence goes on along the minus strand of OY757941.1, from coordinate 50,449,869 downwards.
ATGTGGTACTTGATACCTCCTTGCTTAACACTCAACATTATAAGGTAATGATCAAGAGTAAAGTGAGGCAATCCTGGGGAAGGAGTAGTGCCTACCTCTATACATTGTTGGAGTAGCTATTGAAAAGAAAACAGTCGCCAACTTGACTTTACTTCACCATCATCATCATCATGCCGTGCCACTTGAACGGATATCCTTAACCCTCTCTCGCCACTTCTCCCTATCGTTCATCGCCTCCGGCAGGTCTTCTGGGCTACATCCCGTATCCTAACATAGCTGTAATATGTATGTTCGAGCTGGTCGTCCTGCTTTTGCCCGGCCATATGTGAGGGTCCATAGGAGTACATCAGTTATGTGCTCGTCTCTGCTTCTCCAGCAGTGTCCTGCGTGTCTGGCTCGTCTAACTTGGATAGTTTTCGTAATGGGAGGCAGGTGGCCGTATAGTTGGTGCTTTGTGGGGTGTTGCCGCCAGGACTTGTTCAATATTGCTCGCAACATTCTTGTGAAATTGCCGTCTAGCTTCTTCTCCAGCAGTTTTGTTAGCGTCCAAGTGGTGCGTATGCAAAGCTTATGACCTCTACGTTTGCCGAGTCCCGGACAGTTTAGCCATGAGGATTACTTAATTTGTATGAGAGTTTCATTATTTTATAAAGAAAGGTTGACAATTTGATTGCCCAGTCGGATGGGGCTGTAGAATACACTGGCTCCCACCAATGAGTGTCCTAGATATGAACCTAATCAATCTGATGATGAGGTTCCAGTCATACCGGAACTTTGGGGAAATCGGAGTACCCCTTCATTGCCATCACTCTCAGGTCAACTCAGCACCTGATACTATGGGTTAAATAGAACCAACTGCATACTTATGCTAAACTGAATTGTTTGAATTATAACTGTTTGGCTAAACTGAATAGCTTGAAATAGAAACATGTTTGAAACTCAAACTGTACTTACATTTAAACTGCATACTTATGCTAAACTGAATTGTTTGAAATGGAGCAGTTTTTGACATTGAAACGCTACTTACACTCAACTGAAATGTTTAATATAGAACTGTTTTGACATTTAATTGTGTGTAAACAAAATTAGCTGAACTAGAATTGTTTGAATAAACAGAATAGATTGAAATAGAAATGTTTTTAACAATTAAACTGTGTACTCATGCTAAACTGAATTGTTTGAAATTGAACTGATTGTTTGCATAAAAATGGATTTGACGATAAATGACCTACAAAGGTTGACATGTCATAAAACCCACCCAACCAACCAACCAACCAACCAAGTGACAATTTGAAATTCTGGGGTGAAGAAATATAAAAAATTCGCCAAACAAAATGAAAATATATATTAAGATTTTAAAGATTTATCAATTAGTTGTTAACTTACCTCATTTCTGACTAATTAGCTTTAACTTACCTCATTTTAAACTAAATAGCCTTAACATACCTCGTTTCTAACTACTTAGCCTTAACTTACTTCATTTCTTATTGATTAGCCTTAACATACCTAATTTCTAACCAATTAGCCTTAGCTTACCTCATTTCTAACTACTTAGCCTTAACATACCTCATTTCTAACTAAATAGCCTTAACTTACCTCATTTCTAACTACTTAGCCTTACCTTACCTCATTTCTAACTACTTAGCCTTACCTTACCTCATTTCTAACTACTTAGCCTTAACTTACCTCATTTCTTATTAATTAGCCTTAACATACCTCATTTCTAACTACTTAGCCGTAACCGACCTCATATCTTACTACTTAGCCTTAACTTACCTCATTTCTAACTAATTAGCCCTCACTAAACTAGTAAAACAACAATTTCTCAGTAAATCAATTTTATTTTCACATTAGCTTTTTTAAAAACATTTTACAGTATTTTTTCGAACTTCATCCGATGAAAGTTTTTGTTTGTTGTAAAATATATTCACAGGAAATTTAGCAACAATTTTAAGGCCCTGTTGTTCTCTAGTAAAAATATATTTTAAAGAATAAGTTTCCAAAATTCTTTCAGCTGACTCTCTTATTGTGTATTCATTATGTTTTGCAATAAATTACCTACATAACCAAGTATAGCAAAACAAGCATAAACTCTGCCATTTGACTTGATGAAACCATATGTTCTCCTCGAGAAAGTAAGTCAAAATACCGTTTCTCCAGAGCAGCGTCACTATCATTACCTGCCATTACCAGGGAACATATTTCACATTGAAAAAGTTTAATTAATTTTTTATGCTATAATCAGGAATTATGAATGCCACTTCTTTGCTCCTATTTACCCACCTGCTCCGCTCGGGCCGGATATGACACAAGGTCAATTTTAAAGCGGAGTTTAACAGGTTTGAAATCAGAGTTTTCCTTCTCCTAGACGTGTTGCCTCACCAAAGCTGAAGAACCCAGTCTGCCCTACTATTTACCCATAGCTGGAGGGAGAATAATTGGATTCATACCTTTCCCAAGGGTATTAGTGCTATGTGAAATGTAATCACTCTCGTCCAGGATTTGAACTCGTGTCGCCGTATCCATTTCCTACGACGATAACCATCACACCACAGGCATTGTATTATCATGAATCATCATCAACAAGTCGTGCTGACAGCACCGTGTTCATGGGCCATTCGGTTGGAGCTGTAGAATACACTGACTGCATCTCTGCAGAGGAGTAAGAATCCCCCAACGAGTGTCCTGGATATGACACTAAACGATCTAATGATAGCTGGAGGGAGAATAATTAGATTCATACCTTTCCCAACGGTATTAGTGCTATGTGAAATGCAATCAGTTTCGTCCAGGATTTGAACTCGTGTTGCCGTTTCCATTTCCTACGACGATAACCATTACACTACGGGCACCTTCTTTACTGTCTATTAATAAAAAGAGTTCATGTTCAAACTGGACCAAAATGTCAAGAAGTATTGAGTTATCATTCTTTTGAACTGGCTATCGAGGAAATTAAAAAAAAACGGTTTCAAGTTAATAAAAGAAAGAAGCAGAAGGTACCCCGCAAAAACTATTACCGACGCCGACTAGGCCGATGATATAGCGCTTCTGGCAAATACACCCGCCCAAGCCGAAACCCAACTACATAGTCTGGAACGAGCCGGTGCAGGCATCGGCCTCCATGTCAATGCACACAAAACAGAATATATATGCTTGAATCAAACAGGCAACATCTCCGCACTAAACAGTAGCACTTTGAAAGTAGTTGACAAGTTCACCTACCTAGGGAGCAGTGTCTCATCAACCGACACAAACATCAACACGCGACTAGCAAAGGCATGGACAGCCTATCGATTGACTTTCGGTCATATGGAAGTCATACCTGACCGATGGAATGAAGCGCAGTTTCTTCCAAGCAGCGATCGTGTCGATACTGCTATGGATGGAGAAAAAGCTTGACGGCACCTACACAAGAATGCTACGACCAACATTGAACAAGTCCTGGAGACAACATCCTACAAAGCAGCAGCTATACGGTCACCTACCACCCATCACGAAAACTATCAAAATTAGACGAACCAGACACGCGGGACACTGCTGGAGAAGTAAATATGAATTCGTGAGTGATGTACTCCATTAGACACCTTCACATGGACGAGCAAAGGCAGGACGTCCAGTTCGAACCTACATACAGCAGCTCAGTGCCAATACGGAATGTAGCCCTGAGGATCTGCCGAAAGCAATGAACGGTCGGTGTGGCGAGAGACGGTCAGGAATATCCGTTCTGATAGCGTGACATGATGATGATGATGATGAACTGGCTTGAGGCCTTCCTCCCAAAAGTTGATGCTTTCTTTTAAAAGAGATCGACAGGTCAGTATTCTTAGGGAATAACCAAAAGTCACAGGGAGCAAGGTCTGGACTTCAGGGAGGCTGAGGAACTGTCTTGATGCCCATCTAGGTCAATTAGTCTGTGACAAGGATGGAGTTGTGGACTGGTGTATTGTCCTGCTGGAAATGCCACTGACCCGATTTGAAGAGTGCTGGCCTCTTCCCAAGGAATCTCTTCCTGAACTCCCTTAAACCTTCAACATAGTAACCCTAACCCTAACCCTTTGGCCAATCAACTCTGGTGTATTGACTTCCTTACTCCTCCCACCCCTTCCATCATCCCTCATAGACTCCTTGTCTTCCTTGAATCTCTTATGCCACTCAAAATCTGATGCTCGATTCATGCAAGACGGTCGAAAAGCAGTTTGAAGCATTCCATACGTTTCTGTGGCATTGTTTCCTAACAGAATTTTATTGCGTATCGTTCTTCTAAAGTGTTAGATTGCATTTTTGAATTTGACCAGCTGTGGCAATCAGGTTTTTGTAGGGTGTATTCCAATTGCTGTTGTAGCTGTTCATTTGAACATGAAATCATAAAAATTAGTTTGTCATCTCATAATATGTATAGCAATAACATACTGAATTTTCAAGAGTCTACCACAATTTTAAATGCCCATAAGAAAAAAGTCTGGAAACTTATCGTGTACACCTCGTACATTTCATCTATCATTAAGACAGTCTTGAGAAAAATGACCTTTTTCCAGAAGCGATTTTGCAGCTGTAATTGATTCTACGCCACTTTTTTGAATTTTCTGAAAAAAAAGAAAAAGATGGTAATGGAAACTTTTCCAGAAGTAATTTGTAGGCTTGTTTAGACGTATAACTCAGTAGTAAGACTAGTAAGGCAAAATGTATTAGCTCTGCAGAAAATGAAGGACGACTTCTTTGAAATGTTGTCTTTTTTTGGTAACGCTTTAAGAATTGCTTATGAGTGTTCTGGACGGCTATCGATAGGCTCTCGATCATATGGAAATCAGACCTAACCGATAAACTGAAACGCAGTTTCTTCCAGGCAGCGGTTGTGTCGATACTGTTATATGGATGCACTACATGGACGCTAACTAAACGGTTGGAGAAGAAACTAGACGGAAATTACACAAGAATGTTGAGAGCAGTATTGAACAAGTCCTGGCGGCAACACCCCACAAGACACCAACTATACGGACACCTGCCCCCCATCACGAAAACTATACAAGTAAGACGAACCAGACACGCGGGACACTGCTGGAGAAGCAAGGACGAGCTCATAAGTGATGTACTCCTATGGACCCCCACATATGGCCGTGCAAAAGCAGGACGACCAGCTCAAACTTACATACAGCAACTATGTGAGGACACAGGATGTAACCCTGAAGACCTGCCGGAGGCGATGAATGATAGGGAGAAGTGGCGAGAGAGGGTCAGGGATATCTGTGCTGGCGGCACGACATGATGATGATGATGATGATCTTGCACTACATTTTGTATGTAGTTTGGAATTTTTTCTAAATCTTGTAAGTTTAACATTCTGTCCATGTATAAATTACTGTGGTAATGGAAGAGGGTTTCTATCACACTGGCGCAGAACGTAAAGATTTTGATCAATTCAAATACATTCTTTTATAGATGGAAAATGTGTTTTAGGGTCAAAGACTATTCTATAAATTCAATACCCTTAAGACAAAACTTTTCTTCTTTCAAACGATTAAAATTCTTTATCGTATCAGCTGAAAGAAAATCTTGTAATTCATCTGATTGATGAATAATCCATTGGAGTTTCGATGGCTTTCTTAATTCTGTTGTTGTCGGCAGAAGAGACGGTTTTCTTATTTTTTTTCTGAATGGATTGTAGGAATTGGATGTAAATCCCAATTCAGTTTGTTTCGTTTTCCTCTTAAAATAAATTTTTCATCAAAATGTTTGATACAGAGAACTGAATTTTTCATAGGAAACCACTCATTACCATATTTTCCAACCCCTCCGCTCGGGCAGGATATGACACAAGGTCAATTTTTTAAGCGGAGTTTAACAGGTTTGAATTCAGAGTTTTCCTTCTCCTAGACTAGTTGCCTCACCAAAGCTGAAGAAATGAGTCTGCCCTACTATTTACCCATAGCTGGAGGGAGAATAATTGGATTCATACCTTTCCCAAGGGTTTTAGTGCAATTTGAAATGCAATCAGTCTCGTCCAGGATTTGAACTAGTCTTGCCGTGTCCATTTCCTACGACGATAACCATTACACCACGGGCACCTTCTCAAATTTTCAGGAATAATCTTCCAAACGCTGTCCTTTTTTTCATGTCCAGCTGACCTGCGAGCATTCAAACAGTCGCACGACAATCGCCACACATCACCTGTCTTAATTTTTGATGTTGACTTGAGTCCTACTTGTTGTAGGCCACCCGCTCCAGGAGTCATCTTTCACTCCCATGCGTCCCTCTTTAAAGCTGTTGTGCCACTCAAAAACACCATATCGCCATACACTTGCTGAAGCATTTTGACGGAGTTTTCCCGAATTGGATCAAAAATTTATTCATTGTGGGGTGTTCACGTTTGCCCGAGCAGTACCCATGGCTGAATGATCTGTAAAAAAAAGAAGTTGTAAATAAAAGTATACGATGTTAAATGATAGCACAATCCGCTTATCCGTTTTTTGCTCATAGGCCCACATAGCACACCAAGGCCCGTTAATTTTCAGATAGATATTACTTAGTTCGGTTTTATGGCATATCAACGATTGTATGTTATTTAATGCCAACCCCTCTTTATATATATACATTAAGAATATATGATTTGGATGGGTTTGGTTTTATAGCATATCAATCATTGTATGTTATTCAATACTAAATCTTCTTTATACATATATATCATATATATATGATTTGGTTTGGTTGGGTTTCATGACATATAAACCATTGTGGGATATTTAATGCCAAATCCTCTTTAGACATATATATTAAATATACATGATTTGGCTGGGTTGGGTTTTATGGCATATCAACCATTGTTGGTTATTCACTATCAAATCATGTTTATATATATATATATATATATATATATATATATGATTTAGTTGGGTTGCGTAGGTAATTTAGTGCCAAATCCTCCTTATATATATATAAAGTAAGTTGGCGACATTAGTTGAGGGTGACCCGAAGGGTCTCTTTTCAATAGCTACTACATCGAGGTGTAAGGTGGGGCGCTAATCCGTTCCCTGTTGGTTTGATTTTACGGCATATCAACCATTGTGAGTTATTTAATGCCAAATTCCATTTATTTCATATTAGACATAACTCATCTATGGGAAGATGTCTAGCGGATCATAACTTTTGTTTATCCAATTTCCAACATCACCTCACCCATTCAACTGGGGCTGCTAAATACGCCAACTGCATATTTGCGGAGGGGTAAGACCCTCACCTACCTCTGCCAAAGAGTGTTCAGACATGTCACTAAACAATCTGATGGTGAAGCTCCAGCTATGGAGCTTTGGGAAATCTGGAGTACTCTTTCATTGCCATTACTCCCAGGTCCACTCCAAGTGGTCCCGTCTATGAGTCATATAGAACTATTCAGTCTTCTACAAATGATTATTATTATTATTAAACAGAATTATTTGTTTGGTTCGGTTTGGTTTTATGGCATATGAGCTATTTTAGGTTATTTAATGCCAAATCCATTTTTTGACAAATAAACAGTTCTATTTCAAACAATTCAGCTTAACATAAGTAGAGTTTTTTTGTTTACACATAGCTAAATGTAAAACAGTTCTATTTCAAACAATTCAGTTTAGCAGAAGTACACAGTTTTGTTCTATTTGATCCATAGATAGGACCCTATCAGGTGCTACAACTTCAGGCCAGAGTGGACCAGGGAGTGATGGCAATAAAGGCGTATTCCGCATTTCCAAAAGCCCCAGCATTATTGGAGCCTGTTTATCAGATTGTTTAGAGTCATATCCTGGACATTCGTTGGGGGGTCTTACCCCTCTGCAGAGGTGCAGTCGGTGTATTCTTCAGCTCCAGCCGACTGGGTCAAGAATTATTAGTGTTAGATGGCAATACTTGAAACCAATTAACTGTGTGTAAACAAATGAGCTCTGGCTAGTTTTAAAATAATGTTGCCATCAAACTGTTCCCTTACATATATATGTGTGTGTATGTGCGTGTGTGAGCGTGTGTAAATAGGATTAGGCATTAAATAACCATCAAGGGTTGATATGCCATTAAACCAAATAACTTAACCAAACCAACATCACTAGACGTTCGAAACTAATCCATATGAATGCTACTCGACAGTCCGTAATCAACACATATGTTGGTTGGCCACTGTAGTCGAGGGCGGTCCGAAGGCCTCCTTTTCAATAGCTACACTGAGGTGATTGCTCCACTTTACCCTTGATACGTACCTTAAAATGCTGAGTGTTAAGCAAGTAGGTATCAAGTACCATTATTTAAGTCTTTGGTATGACACGACCTGGGATTGAACCCCAGTTTCCCGGACCATTGGCGAACACTCTACCCACTAGTTTGTAATCAACACATGTACATCTCCTGAAAATGCATTGCTGAACACTCAAAGACGTTTATTGAAAAATATTTTTAAAATCTATATATTAGCTCGGTGGCTTATTTCTTTAGCTACAGCATAAGCTCTCGCAGACTTGAATATTTACATTCAGCATAAGATAAATTTTTTCCTCGAAAACGCACGTTACGTATAGATATAAATAAAGTAAGTAAATTTGGTGGCCGTAGTCGAGGGTGACCGAAGGCTCCCTTTTCAATAACTACTACACCAAAGTGTAGAGGGGCGTTCTCCTTCTCCTCGATTGCTCCACTTTACCCTTAATATGTACCTTATAATGTTAAGTAAGGAGGTATCAAGTACAATTTTTTTTTTAGTCTTTAGTAAGACTCGACTTGAGATTGAACTCCGGTTGGTGAACACTCTACCAACTCGACCCTTGGGCAAGACTGAGATTCCTGCTATTCTTTTCTGTAGGATTAACTCCCTTGCTGAAATACCAATGAGTGATAGAAAACTTCAGCCTCTGTTAGTAATACAATCCCCCAGAAAGCAATAGTATCATCCGTTACGCCGATTCACTAAGACATCTTATTCATAGAGAACTTGTAATTTCTGACAGTAGCTCATTACGTACATCAAGACATTTGCACTATTCAGTGAACAATATCGAAAGATGTATATACGTGGTGCATTCAATAAGTTTTCATACTTTTTTATACAGGCATTTAAAATTGTCGTACACTCTGGGAAACTCAGTATGTTATTGCTATACGTCTTAGGATATGACTGACCAATTTTTATGATTTCGTGTTCAAATAAACAGCTACAGCAGGAATTCGAATATACCCTACTAAAACCTGATTGTCACAGCTGCTGAATTTCAAAAATCCAATCTAGACGTGAGGACAATTTAGAAGAACGATATGCAATAAAATTCTGTTTAAAACTTAGAAAAAAGGCCACAGAAACGTGTGGAATGCTCCTAACTGCTTTTCGACCATCTTGCATGAATCGAGCATCAATTCTTGAGTGGCATAAGAGATTCAAGGAAGCCAGGGAGTCTGTGAGGGATGATGAGAGGTGTGGGAGGAGTAAGGAAGTCAATACACCAGAGTTGATAGGCCAAAGGGTTAGGGTTAGGGTTACTATGTTGAGGTTTTAAGGGAGTTTAGGAAGAGATTCCTTGGGAAGAGGCCAGCCCTCTTCAAATCGGCTCAGTGGCATTTCCACCAGGACAATACACCAGTCCACAACTCCATCCTTGTCACAGGCTATTTGACAAAGATGGGCATTAAGACAGTTCCTCAGCCTCTCTATAGTCCAGACCTTGCTCCCTGTGACTTTTGGTTATTCCCTAAGCTCAGAGGCTGTCGTTATGAGACAATTGAGGAGATGAAAGAGGCTGTGACGAAGGTCATTGACACACTCACACAAGAGGACTTCCATGGGGCCTTACAGAAGTTGTTGGAACGGCACAACAAGTGCATTGCAGTCGGAGGAGATTGTTTGAAAGGGGACTTGAGTTTCATGTATGTACTATCAATAAAAGTGCCCATAGGAATAAAGTCTAGAAACTTATTTAATGATCCTACTTGATCGTACGTATGATCGTACTTCCGGACACACGCAACCATCAATGAAATAAAGGTTCCTCAAATATGTATGTCTCTCATAAATCTTCACGCTTTTTTTAAACACACAGTAAACGAACATTATTCACATTTTTTGTGTGTTCTTTATTGCTTAGTTTATACTTAATATTAGTAATATTACTTAGTTACTGAACGCTTCTCTTTAAACAAAATTCTCGAAATATTTAGAACCCAATGTTTACACGTCAAACAGTAAACTAATCTATTTGCTCATGAATTTAATACCCATTCGACCGGGAAAAGTTTTTTTGTGAACAATATTTCATTGGCAAATAGAAATACGCGCTTGTCAAACAAAAACCACCAAAAATCCCAATGTCGAAAAAAAATATTCAAACGCTTTAACTAAATTAAATATAAGAAGAATAAATATTAGATTGGACTGGTTGTTTTTTTTTTATGGCAATTCAACCTTTGTAGGTTATTTAACGCCAAATCTATCTTCATTCAAATAATCAGTTCTATTTCAAACAATTCAGTTTAGCATGAGTACACAGTTTGTCAAAAACATTTCTCTTTGGTTTGGATTGGTTTCTTTGTTTAATGGAATATCAACCTTTGTAGGTTATTTAATGCCGAAGCTATTCTCCTAGAAGATCAGTAGCGGTACTATTTAACCCATAGCTGGGAGGATAAGGGGGTTCATACCTTTCCCAAGGGTATTTGCCCGAAAGTGAACGTAATAGCACGACTGGAGTACGAACTCGCTTACTACAATTCCGCAATCCATCGCTTTAACCATTACACCACAAGGACACCCTCTTCAGTTTATTCAAACATTTCTGATTCAGCTAATTCGGTTTAGTATAAACACATATTTTGTTTGCACACAGTTAAATGTTAAAACAGTTCTATATATAAAAATTCACTTTAGTGTAAGTACAGTTTCAATGTCAAAACAGTTCCATTTCAATCAATTCAGTTTAGCATAAGCACGCAGTTTAAATGTAAGTACAGTTTAATTGTCAAAACATTTCTATTTCAAATAATTCAGTTTAGGCAAACAGTTCTAATTTCAAAAAATTCAGTTTAGCATAAGCATACAGTTTAGTTCTATTTAACCCATAGATAGGACCCTATCAGGTACTGCCATTCCGGACAAGAGTGGACCTGGGAGCAATGGCAATGAAAGGGGGTCCGTATTCCCTAGAGCTCCAGCATCACAGAAGCCTCACCATCAGATCATTTAGTGTCATATCAGGACACTCATTGGATGGGTCTTACCCCTCTGCAGAGGTGCAGTCGGTGTATTCTACAGCCCCAGCCGCCTGGGCAATACACAGAGTTAAAAACAGTTTTATTTCAGATAATTCAGTTGAGTATACGTGCACAGTTTAGATGTCAAAACAGTTCTATTTCGAGCAATTCAGTTAAGCATAAGTACGCAATTTTGATGTAAAGACAGTTTTATTTGAAACAATTCAGTTTCGCATAAATACGCAGTTTAAATGCAACCCCCCCCAGTAAAGAGAAGAAATCACACTTTCTATTTAACCGATAGATGTGACTCTTATCAGGTGCTACCACTCCGGGTCAGAGTGAACCTGGGAGCGATGGCAATGAAGGGGTACTCAGCATTCCCCAAAGCTCCAGCATTACTGGAACCTCACCATCAGATTGTTTAGTGTCATATATAGGACACTCGTTGGGAGAGGGGTCTTAACCCTCTGAAGAGAAGCAGTCGGTGTATTCTACAGCCCCAGCCGACTGGGCAAATAAAATTTGATAAAAATAAATTCCTTACATTGAATAAAAAGATTTATTTTCTTTTGAAATTTCTATTTACATTAGGAAAAAGAACAAACAAAAATTGAATATTTTTCAGTGCCAAATACGCAGGTGTATTTTCTTTCTTCGTTTCTTGAATGAGTCTTTGTGGCGTAGTAGATAACGTAGTGGACTACAGTTTATTTTTGGATATACTCTTAAGCGAGGCATGAATTCCTTACTCCCTGAAAGGGGTGAATAGTATCATTACTGTTCTTCTACAAGGATTGATTTGGCATTAAATAAACCATAAAGGTTGATATGCCATTAAAGAAAGAAATCGATTTCTTCTTTCTTTCTCGCATCAGTGTTCTTCGTTCTTCCTTCCTTTCTAACAGCAAGATACGTCTTGATTTCTTTTCTTCTTTCTTTCTTTCTTTCTTTCTTTCTTTCTTTCTCGCATCAGGATTCTGTCTTCCTTTCTTACTTTTTCTTTTCTTTTCTTTCTTTCTTTCTTTCTTTCTTTCTCACATTAGGATTCTTTCGATCAATCTTTCTTTCTTGTTTTCTTTTATTCTCGCATTAGGATACTGCCTTTCTTTCTTACTTCTTCTTTTCTTTCTTTCTTTCTTTCTTGCATCAGAATTCTTTCTTTCTTTCTTTCTTTCTTTCTTTCTTTCTTGCGTTAGGATTCTGTCTTTCTTTCTTACTTTTTTCTTTTCTTTCTTTCGTTCTTTCTTTCTCGCATCAGGATTCTTTCTTTCTTTCTTTCTTTCTTGCTTGCTTGCTTTCTTTCTTTCTCGCATTAGGAGTCTGTCTTTCTTACTTTTTCTTTTCTTTCTTTCTTTTTTTCGCACATCAGGATTCTGTCTTTCTTTCTTACTTTTTCTTTCTTTCTTTCTTTCTTTCTTTCTTTCTTTCTTTCTTTCTTTCTTTCTTTCTCGCATCAAGATTCTTTCTTTTTTTATTTCTTTCTCGCATCAAGATTCTTTCTTTCTTTCTTTCTTTCTTTCTTTCTAAACCATCTGTCTTTGTATTCTTTCTTTCGTTCGTCCTTTCGTTCTTTCTTTCTCGCGCCAAGATTCTTTCTTTCTTTCTTTCTTTCTCGTACCAGGATTCTGTCTATCCTTCTTTCTTTTTTCTTTCTTTCTTTTCTAACGTCAAGACCCTTTTTTCTTTCTTTCTTTCTTTATTTCTTTCTTTCTTTCTTTCTTTCTTTCTTTGTATCATTCTTTCTTTCTTTCTTTTTAGCACCAAATTACTTCTTTCTCTGAAGAAAGAAAAAAATGGCAGGTTTCAATAAACGTCACTTTAAAAATTTTAAATCACCATAAAATTTTAATATAATGGAAATATTATTAAATGGTCTTAGAAGAATAAAGAAAAGAACATTTTTGGAATGAACTCAATGACTTTACTGCCTTGTTCTACATTGCCTATATTATGTACAACGTCATATAAAGTGTCGTCTGTCTCCAAATCTTTGAGATCAAATTGACTGCAGAATCATTAAGCTCACTCAATTCAGACTCAGAATTTATTGAACCTAAAAGTGTTTTATCACTAAGAGTTTTCAAAACAAAAACCAGAATGAAAAAAAAAGAAGAAAAGCCAAATTCAACCTAAAATAACTAGAAACTTCTCGGCAAAATAACTCAACGATTGGAAAACTTCAGACAAGCCAATGGAACTTAGGGAGAAATTTGACGGCACGGTGCCAGAAATTTCGACTGTTACGGCACAGTGCTAGAAACCTGACTATGACGCCACAGTGACAGAAATCTTACTGTACGGCGTGGTGCCAGAAATCCGACTGTGATGACACGATGCCAGAAATCCGACTGTGACGGCGTTTTGCCAAGAAACCTGATTGTGACGGCGTGGTGCCAGAAATCCGAATGTGCCGGTACAGTGCCAGAAATCTGACTGTGACAGTGTGGTACCAGAAATCTGACTATGACGGCGTGGTACCAGAAATCCGACTGTGACGGCACGGTGTCAGAAAACTGACAGTGACGATGTGGTGCAAAAATCTGACTGTGACGGCACAATGCCAGAAATCCGACTGTGACGGCGTTTTGCCAAGAAACCTGATTATGACGGCGTGGTGCCAGAAAGCCGACTGTGCCGGTACAGTGCCATGAATCCGACTGTGACGGTGTGGTACCAGAAATCTGGCTGTGACGGCGTGGTACCAGAAATCCGACTGTGACGGCACAGTGTCAGAAATCTGACAGTGACGATGTGGTGCCAGAAATCTGACTATTACGGCACAATGCCAGAAATCTGACTGTGACGGCACGGTGCCAGAAATCCGACTGTGACGGTATGGTACCAGAAATTCGACTGTATTTGCACAAGGAAAAATGCAAAGTAGGGATTTGGCTATCTTTGTACACGGCATTATAAATGGAATTCAACTATTGTTGCACACGACAGTGCAAGAAAATCGACTTATCATCGAAACAGACTGAAATAGATAGATCGATAGAAAGGAACAGACTGATTAAGTTATGGATAGATACAAACAGATTATGATATATATATATATATATATATCCTAATCTGTTAATCTCTCTTTCTTTCTCCCTCTCTCCCTCTCTCTCTCTTATATATTTGAACAAACTGATATATATATATATATATATATATATATATATATATATATGTGTGTGTGTGTATTGTCATCTACAGACAGACTGTTTTGTTGTATCACAACTCTTCAGTGTGGTTAGACACGCAAGACGATTCAAGCTGGGCTCGAAATCCGCCTAACTTTACGCTAGACTTTATATATTACCGTCCAGCCAATTCGGCGACCTACGTCAGCTCGGGAAAGTAATGCATTTTGTATTAGTTTTCGTTTGTTGACATTTTTGCACTATCGGATACCAGAGTGCTCAATTCGCAAGAAAAGCTTTGCATTACGCGGGTGGCAGCCGTCAATTCCTTTGCTAGAGTGCTCAACCTCCGGGAAGGGAGCGTGTATATATATATAAATATATATATATAAATATATATGAAATTTTTATTTTTGTACTTATTTTATAACGTATTATTTAGACATTACACCCAACTTATATAACGATACCATGTCCCCATTTAGGAAAAGCAAACAATACTCATGTTATAATAATATAGGTTCTAACCATCCTAGACATATTTTCAAACAAATCCCGAATGACATCATGCGAAGATTATCTACTAATTCTTCTAATATCGATACTTTCACTCAAAATAAACATGATTATGAGATGGTGCAAGAAATAGTGGTTACAAGGCCAAATCTGTTTATAAAACCATGGATAAAACATTACATGTACGTAATAGGAGGAATAATAGGGTAAGGAAAATTTTATGGTTCACGCCATCATACAATATGGCCGTAACTAATGAATTACGGAAGGAATTCTTTAAATTATTAAAGAAAAACTTTCCTCCGTCGAACAACCAATACAAAATATTTAACAAGAACAATGTTAAATTAAGTTACAGTTCTATTCCAAATGTGGCAAATTTAATTAATAGAATTAACTCAAAAAAGCTCAGAAATTAGCAACGTATTAAACCCCCTAAATGCAATTGCAGTAATAAAATCACTTACCTCTTAAAGGGAAATGTCAATATGAAAGTATAGTGTACTAAGTGGAGGTATATAGCGGAACGAAGCTAATTGCATTCCACATAGCACTAATACCCTTGGGAAAGGTATGAATCCAATTATTCTCCCTCCAGCTATGGGTAAATAGTAGGGCAGGCTGAGTTCTTCAGCCTTGGTGAGGCAACTAGTCTAGGAGAAGGAAAACTCTGAATTCAAACCTGTTAAACTCCGCTTTAAAATTGACCTTGTGTCATATCCTGTCCGAGCGGAAGGGTTGGGTAAATATGGATAGCTGCAGACCCTTACAATAATAACGCTTACAGTAATGATAAAAAAAGTATATATAGTTTCTACACAAGGACCTTTCAAAAAAGTTATTACAATCATAGAGGTAATTTCGCATACGAAATATATAAAAACAAAACTAGTTTATCTAACTACGTGTGTGAAATTAAAAAGAATCTAAGTACAGATCCTATAATAAAATGGGAGATAATAAAAAATGTCGTAAATGTGATAAATATTATCAACTGTGCACAGAGGAAAAATTAGCCATAGCTTCCTGTAATAATCCAAATGAATTACTTCACCAAAGGCCGGAGATACTCAATATTTGTTGGCATAAAAAAAGTTAGGTTACTTGGTAGGTAAAATATGATATCTTTTTCTTTTTCTTTTTCTTTTTTTTTTAAATTCTAATTTTCTATTCTTTCTGGCGGCTTTTTATCAATAAAATATAGTTTGGTCCGACCTTTCTTTAGTCAGAATTACCCAGATGATACGGTTAGTTGAAACCTAGGTAGATTACTTCTGACTCTGTAGGTATTCGTTCATATATATATATATATATATATATATATATATATATATATATATATTCTCCCTCTCTGCCTTTCTCTTTCTACCTCTCTACCCCCCCTCTCTCTCTCTCTGATCGTTTTATTAATTCATTCATTTAATTTTTTTCATTTAATTTTTTTCTCTACATTATAAGGAATTGTTTTTATATTTTGTTTTGGGAAGGTCACCTAATGTAGTAACTAACGCGGTCGGCTGCGGCATCGTAGTAAGTGGGTTCGATATCCAGTCGCTCTCTTATATTCACTTTCGGACTAATACCCTTGGGAAAGGTATGAACCTCCTCACCTCCTTAGCTGTACATTATATATATATATATATATATATAAGAACATTTTTAGAAAATATGCCCGTGTTCAACAAAAAAAAAAACAGAAGAAAAAAATGTTAATCCATGAAAACCTTCCCACGCCTCAAAGTCGTCCTCAAGGCGTAGGACCTTGTGGATCTCTCGCAAAGAAAACATCGCCATTTCTTTCGACGATAACTGCGCGTTTCTCCTATTTACCCAACCCTTCCGCTCGGGCAGGATATGACACAAGGTCAATTTTTAAGCGAAGTTTAACAGGTATGAAATCAGAGTTTTCCTTCTCCTAAACTAGTTGCCTCACCAAAGCTGAAGAACCCAGTCTGTCCTACTATTTACCCATAGCTGGAGGGAGAATAATTGGATTCATACCTTTCCCAACGGTATTAGTGCTATCTGAAATGCAATCAGTCTCAACCAGGATTTGAACTCGTGTCACAGTGTCCATTCCCTACGACGATAACCATTACACCACGGGCACCTCCTTTTTTTCTTTTTTTTTTCTTTTTTTACTACGCGTTTTTAATTTGGCGTATGTACGCAAAATTCTATTCTACAGCGTCTCTCAAAATAGATGCAACCCATTTATACGATCATGATTTATTACTGAGACAGGTGCAATGGCGGTCATTTGGAGCATATCCAGTAAAAAAAAATACATCCTTTGAGTAAGAGACATCAAATCAGTGTTTGTTTTTTTTAATTGCTATTAAATCAGCTTCCAGGACATGCAATCTTTTTTTTACTTTCTTGTCTCAGTAATAAATCATTATTATATTAATAGGTTGCAGCTATTTTGAGACAGTTTTGAATGATTTTGCCTCCAAATAAATAGAAGTGTAAAATATTTTTTCCTCTTTTGTCCAAGGCATTGCAATTGAGGATTAATAGTCGTTAACATATATTATTTTCAAATCTGAAACAAAAAAAAAAAAAAACACAACGTTATTATTAATAGAGTTATTAGCAGTCATATGGGCCCTGTGTATATTGAAACACCCTATATTATTCACTTAACCGTGAGTATGTGAGGCTTAAAATACTGATGCGTCGTACTTTTTATATTTGATTTATTTTTCGCCTCGAGTAAATTAAAGATTTCCTTCTGTTCAATTCCAGCCTGACTTTCCAATTTCTTCTTCTTCTTCTTCTTCTTCTTCTTCTTCTTCTTCTTCTTCTTCTTCTTCTTCTTCTTCATTTTCTTTTTTTCTAAATTCGAGCTTCAATAATAATTAGTGTTTCAATAACTAAACGCTGACAGGTATCGATATCTCGTTCGACCATATTCACTGTTTCTCGAAAAAGAACGCTAAAAAGAAAAATGAAATGGTAATAAAACGAAACGAAACCGTACAAGTTTTTGTTGATTGAGAATATTCTAAGAAAGGCTAATTGTCATGTTCACCGCATTTTTCCTTTCACATAGAACAGCAAGGCTCCCCAAAAATTCGTGTGGGTGAATAAATTTATTCCTCTTGAAATACAAAAGAAAATAGGACTAAAGGAACAAGTACACCATTGTAGTAAGAAGAGGCGTCAACATACTAAGTGAAGAAAATCTGCGCTAAATAAATATTTGATACTGAATAAAATAAGATAGAATAAACACCATAGAATGAAGAAATCATAATCACGTGCATATAAAAAGAAATCCAGGAACAAAAATAAAGTAATCTAACATAAAGAAATATTTTTATGTGTATGAATAAGAAAGCAAAGAAGAAAAAATGTAAAATTCCCATGATCCAATTCGCACACTCTGTGGCCTAAATCCATTTTTTTTCGGACCTTTTCCAAGGTCTGTTAGACATGGCAAGTAATGAGCCTTATATTGCCACGCAAACCCATATCGTGTTGGTGGGAAGAGTGTTGTATTCATTATTTTGCTTTTCCGAAACCAGTTCCTCTAACGAATCTAGACAGCCTAGGCTGCCTACAAGGGGAAGTAGTTGATTCATGCCTTTCCCAAGTGCAATAGCGCGTGTGAAAGGCAAGCAGTATCCGCTGGACTTTTCAACTCCTCTTGCGAATCCCTACTCTTCCGTGATAACCCAAACTATCTCTCTCTCTCTCTCTATATATATATATATAATGACCATATTATCGTCTTAGGAAATGAACATGATGATCTGTGTTTAAATCCTGGACGAAGCTGGTTGTATTTCATATAGCACTAATACGCTTGGAAAATGAATGCATCCAGCTATTCTCTATCTAGCTATAAATAAGTAGTAGGGCAGACTGATGTTCTTTAACCTTGGTATGGCAACCAGGTTAGATGGAAGACTCTGTATTCAAACTTGTTAAATACTGCTTAAAAGTTGACACTGTGTCGAACTCTGCTCATGGGGAAGTGGTTTCATACATATATATTTTTTTGAAACTCAGTCACTTTCTCATTCTGTCGGATTTAAAACTAAACTTCACACACACACACATACACACACACATGTGTGTATATATATTAGGAAGCGTAGACATAGATTCAATGGCGTTTGGTGACTCTCAGTGTCTCACCTATAAAACTGATGTTAATTGTCACTATATATATATATATGGAAGTAAATATACTGTTATGAATTTTACTTTTTTATACACACTTTCTTTTCACCTGTTAATTTATTAAATATCCATCGCTATTTTAACAAGTTTTCATGAATTTAAGGTCCAGAAAAAGGATATTACAACCGAAACGTTCAACATCGACTTCCATAATAAATTCATCAAATTTTATAGCATTTTTTCAACTTCTCTCTCTCTCTCTCTCTCTCTCTCTCTCTCTCTCTCTCTCTCTCTCTCTCTCTCTCTCTATCTATCTATCTCTCTCTCTCCACACACACACATATATATATGTGTGTTTGGTGACAACATACAAAGATAGTTTGCATTCCAAAACGCTAGTCGGGGATTTGTCTTATCCCTACGTGAAACTATGAGTTACAGTATAAAGAATTGTGAGATATATCTTATTACAGTTCTGTGATTACTTTTGTCGTATAAGTTGTGTAATGTTTGGAATTAAACTTGATTGAATGAAAAAGGAAAAGAATTTCGACAATTAAACTGACATGATTTATTGAGTGCAAGCGTCATCAGAATGACTTATTAAGTAAAGTTGGTGATCTTAGTCGAGGGTGATCCGAAGGCTCCCTTTTCAATAGCTACTACACCGAGGTGTAAGGGAGGGCGCTACTCCATTCCCTGGATTGCTTCACTTTACCCTTGATCCTTACTTTATAATGCCGAGTGCTCAGCAAGGCGGTATTCAGTACCATTTTTTGAGTCTTTGGTATGACTCGACCTGGGATTGAACCCCGGTCTCCCGGACCATTGGCGAACGCTTCTCATTAGGCCAATGACAATAAAATTCCTTCAATCTTGTTTGAATTTTAGATTTTTATTATTTTCCACTTCAAATCGTGTTGGTGTCGTAAAAAGCCAAACAGAAGCCTATTTTCATGTCTACTGGCATCTAATTTCGTTTCATTTGTCGGCGTTGCTGACATTTGAACATCCTGAAAGTTAAATTCAAAATGTTGAATTGTTAAATTTTGGAATCATGGGTTACATTGCACTTATCGAAAATAAAACATGTATAAATGCCTCGTTCTTTGAAAATGATTTTGTTGGTTGCTTCGTTAGCTGGTTGGTTGGTTGGTTGGTTTCGTTTGGTTGGTTGGTCTTTATGGCATATCAACCTTTGAATGTTCTTTAATGCCAAATCCATTTTTATACAAATAAACAGTTCTATTTCAAACAATTCAGTTTAGCATAAGTACACAGTTTAATTTTCAAAAAAGATTTCAATTTCAAGTAATTCAGTTTAGTCAAACAATTCTATTTCAAATAATTCAGTTAAGCATAAGTACAGTTTTTTGCTTTACACACAGTTAAATGTCAAAACTGTTCTATTTCAAACAACTCAGTTTAGCAAAAGTATGAAGTTTAAATGTCAAAATAGTTTTATTTCACGCAATTCAGTTTAGCATTAGCACACAATTTAGTTCTATTCAACTCGTAAATAGGATTTTATGAGGTGTTAGGACTTGGAGCCAGAGTTGACCTGGGAGTGATGGCAATGAAGGGGTACTCCGCATTCCCAAAGCTCCAGCATTAATGGAGCCTCACCATCAGATTGTTTAGTGTCATAATCCAGGACACTCGTAGTGGGGGGGGGGTCTTACCCCTCTACAGAGAAGCAGTCGGTGTATTTTACAGCCCTAGCTGACTGGGCAATGGTTAATTTATATTGCATGTCAACGCTTGTTGAGTCATTTAATGGCGATATCATTATTTGCGTGCAATTATATGGTTCCAAATAATTTGTTCACAATTATATGGTTTCAAGTATTTCTATCCAATACTATTAATTCAAACACAATTTCGTGGTTTCTAATAACTAATGATAATAATCCTGGAGCTGTTGAATATACCAACTGCATCTTTGCAGAGAGGTTAGACCTCCCCATTAACGAGTGTCATGGATATAACATTAAACAATCTGATGGCGAGGCTCCAGCCTTGGAGATTTGATGAATGCGAAGTACCCCTTCATTGCCATTATTATCAAGTCTACTCTGACCCGGTGTGGTAGCACCTAATCTATGGGTCAAATAGAACAAACTATGTGAGCAAACAAATGACTGATGTTAAATTGTGACTTTTCTATAGCAATACTTGAAACTATTTAACTGTGTGCAAAAAAGAGCTCAGGCTCATTTAAGATTGTTATCAACAAAATGTGTTTACAAATCCTATATATTTAATATATATGTATAGAGGATTTGGTATTAAATAACCTACAATGGTTGATATGCCATAAAACCCAACCAAACCAAATCCTATATATTTAATCTATATGTATAAAGAGGATTTGGCATTAAATAACCTACAATAGTTGATATGCCATAAAACCCAACCAAATCAAATCCTATATATTTAATATATATGTATAAAGAAGATTTGGCATTAAATAACCTACAATGGTTGATATGCCATAAAACCCAACCAAACCAAATCCTATATATTTAATATATATGTATAAAGAGGATTTGGCATTAAATAACCTACAATGGTTGATATGCCATAAAACCAACTAAACCAAGGTAAACCTTATTAAACAAGTATAGTCAAGTTGGCGACTGTAGTCGAGGGCGACTAGAAGGCTCCCTTTTCAATAGCTACCACACCGATGTGTTGAGGAGAGTTCTAATCCTTTCCTTGCATTACTCCACTTTACCCTTGCTACGTACCTTATAATGCTGAGTGTTAAACAAGGATGTATCAAGTACCATTTCTTAAGTCTTTGGAATGTCTCGACTTGGAATGAAACCCTGGTCTCCCGGACCATTTGCTAACACTCTACTGACTAGGCCAATGAGCCGGCTCTTCATACAAATAATATGAAGACAAATATAGGGTTTGAAGCAACTATTCCATACTTATAATATTAATTCATTTTCAGGTTTATGTTTTCAAGTATTCCTATCAAATACAAACAATTTGCACAGTTATATGGTTCCAAGAATTTCTATCTCATGCTAATAATTTGTAATTATATAGTTGCAAGTATTCCAATCTAATACAAATAATCTTATTTAATTCCAATAATTTAAACATTATTAATTTGTTTCAAGTATTCCATGCAATTCTATTGTTTCAAATAATAAATAATAATCCTTTATAAAAAAATTATATGGTTTCAAGTAATAAATAACAATCCTTTATAAAAAATTATATGGTTTCAAGTAATAAATAATAATCCTTTATAAAAAAATTATATGGTTTCAAGTAATAAATAAAAATCATTTATAAAAAAAATTATATGGTTTCAAGTAATAAATAAAAATCATTTACAAAAAAATTATATGGTTTCAAGTAATAAATAATAATCCTTTATAAAAAAAATTATATGGTTTCAAGTAATAAATAAAAATCATTTACAAAAAAATTATATGGTTTCAAGTAAAAAATAATAATCCTTTATAAAAAAAATTATATGGTTTCAAGTAATAAATAATAATCCTTTATAAAAAAATTATATGGTTTCAAGTAATAAATAAAAATCATTTATAAAAAAAATTATATGGTTTCAAGTAATAAATAAAAATCATTTATAAAAAAAATTATATGGTTTCAAGTAATAAATAAAAATCATTTATTAAAAAAATTATATGGTTTCAAGTAATAAATAATAATCCTTTATAAAAAAATTATATGGTTTCAAGTAATAAATAAAAATCATTTATTAAAAAAATTATATAGTTTCAAGTAATAAATAATAATCCTTTATAAAAAAAATTATATAGTTTCAAGTAATAAATAATAATCCTTTATAAAAAAAATTATATGGTTTCAAGTAATAAATAAAAATCATTTATTAAAAAAATTATATAGTTTCAAGTAATAAATAATAATCCTGTATTAAAAAAATTATATGGTTTCAAGTAACCTGGTCATTAGTACGAAGTGAAATGTAAACTGCCTCGTCCAGGATTTGAACTCGGGTCGCCGATATTGTTTCCAAAGACGATTGCTATTACGCTATATACGCCTTCCTCTATTCATATTTACCAACCCCTCCGCTCGGGCAGGATATGACACAAGCTCAATCTTAAACGGAATTTAACAGGTTTGAATTCAGATTTTTCCTTCTCCTAGACTAAATGCCTCACTAAGGCTGAAGAACTCAGTCTGCCCTGCTATTTACCCATAGCTGGAAGGAGAATAATTGAATTCATACCTTTCCCAAGGGTATTAGTGCTATGTGAAATGCAATTAGCCTGGTCCAGGATTTGAACTCGTGTCACAGTGTCCATTTCCTACGACGATAACCATCACACAACGGGCACCTTATCTATCTCTATTCATCTTAGCTACAGGTGAATAGTTGGACAGGCTTCGTTCATTTGCCTTGTTAGGCCAACTTGCTAAGGAGAAGGAAACCTCTGGGTTCAAAACCAGCTGAATTCCACTTAAAAATTAACCTTGTGTCACATCTTGGCCGTGAGGGAGGAATTGGGTAAATACAAACTGACCTTTACCATAGGGAAATACAAGCAGCCTCGTCGAGGATTTGAACATGGCCGGCTGTGTCTATTTTCTTATACGATAACCAGTAGGCCATCACAGTAAGAAAAACACAGGAAAGAACACATAAATACAGGTACGCATGCGCCGATGAAAATGAGAGTTGACTTCACCATTTTAACGCCTGACAAGAACTGAACAATTTTTTTAAGCCAAGTTTCATTTCATCAAGACCGTAACATGTTTTATTGATCCGAGCTGAAGGAAGCGGTTAGTTTCAATCATTTTGCCGTCAACAATGAATTAGAAACCAATACGAAGTGTTTTTAAGCGTCTGTGTCAATGATGAACGGTATAGAAATCAAATAAAGATCAATGTTGTTCATAGCTCATTTAGTGATGACGTTCTAACATTCTTTTGAAATATCAGAGTTGGATGAGAGGCTCAGACACTTCTTTAGTTCTCATGCAATCTCAAGCAATAAGCAAAATTTAGATTGATTGACTGATTTTAACAGTAACCTGCCTTGGGTTATTTTATGCCAAGAGGTTAGGGAATCCCATTCAGTATAAGTTCATTTTTTATGTAGAAGTTTCTTTGGAGTATTTTGCACATAAATTTAAATTCAAAGTTTTCCTTCTCCTAGACTGGTTGCCATTCCAAGGTTAAAGAGCCCAGTCTGCCCAACTAGTTGAAGGGAAAATAGCTGGAGTCATACCTTTCCCCCAAAGATATTAGCACAATTTGAAATGAAAATAACCTTGTCTAGGATATGAACTTTGGTCACCGTATCCATATCCTATGAAAATAACCGTAACACCACGACTCTTCGTGGTGGAGGGGTTTGGTGAATACAGTTAAAAAGTAAATATTAGTAAATATCTTTTAATTTGTACCCTTTGGAAATTGGATACCTATTTATTTATGGAGACAGAGAACAGTGTTCGACCTCTAATAAAGACAAAAATATAGAACGCTAGTTTTTCAAAGCAAAAAGACGGGTCCTTCTCACTTAGCTAATAAGCACACCACAGTCTTCCTTTTGAGCATCTGACACTTTATCCCACTAATATAAGCATATGAGAGCCAGGTTAACAAGTTAACATCAGAAGACGCCCCCACTCTCACTTTGAGTGTCCTGGATATAACACAAAACAATCTGACGGTGAGGTGCCAGTAATGCTGGGGCTTTCGGGAATACGGAGCACCCCTTCATTGCCATTGTTCCCAGGTCCACTCTAGCCCGAAATGGTCGCACTTGATAGGACCCTATCTATAGGTTAAATAGAACTAACGGCATACTTATGCTAAACTAAACTGTTTGACTAAACTGAATTGCTTGAAATAGAAATGTTTTGACAATTAAACCGTACTTACATTTAAACTGCGTGCTTATGCTAAACTGAATTATTGGAAATTGAACTGTTTTTCACATTGAAACTATATTTACTCTAAACTGAATTGTTATATATAACTGTCTTGACATTTAACTGTGTGTAAACAAAATATGTACTAATACTAAACTGGATTGTTATATATAACTGTTTGAATAGTTTGAAATAGAAATGTTTTTGACAATTAAACTGTGTACTTCAACATTGTAGCAGGAGTACTACAAGGGGACACGCTGGCCCCATATCTCTTAATCATCTGTCTAGATTACGTGCTTAGAACATCGATTGATAAAATCAGAGAAAACGGCTTCGAGCTGACAAAGAAAAGAAGCAGAAGGTACCCCGCAAAAACGATTACCGACGCCAACTACGCCGATGACAGCGATACTGGCAAATACACCCAACCAAGCCGAAATACTACGGCATAGTTTGGAACGAGCAGCCGCAGGCATATGCCTCCGTGTCAATGCACACAAAACGGAATATATGTGCTATAATCAAACAGGTGACATCTCCACACTAGACGGAACCCCTGTTAAACTAGTAGACAAATTCACTTACCTAGGAAGCAGCGTCTCATCAACCGAAAAGGACATCGACACGTGGCTAACGAAGGCATGGACAGCTATCAATAGGCTACCGATCATATGGAAATCAGACCTAACCGATAAAATGAAACGCAGTTTCTTCCAGGCAGCTGTCGTATCGATACTGCTGTATGGATACACTACATCGATGCTAACAAAACGGCCGGAGAAGAAGCTGGACGGCAATTATACAAGAATGCTGCGAGCAATATTGAACAAGTCCTGGCGGCAACACCCCAGAAGACACCAACTATACAGCCACCAGCCTCTCATCACGAAAACTATCCAAGTTAGACGAACCAGACATGCAGGACACTGCTGGAGAAGCAGGGACGAGCTCATAAGTGATGTACTCCAATGGACCCCCACATATGGCCGGGCAAAAGCAGGACGACCAGCACGAACATACATTCAGCAGCTATGTGAGGATACGGGATGTAGCCCTGAAGACCTGCCAGAGGCGATGAACGATAGGGAGGAGTGGTGAGAGAGGGTAAGGGATATCCGTGCTAGCGGCACGACAAGATGATGATGATGAAACTGTGTACTCATGCTTAACTGAATTGTTTGAAATAGAACTGATAATTTGTATAAAAATGGATTTGGCATTAAATAACCTACAAAGGTTGATATGCCATAAAACCCAACCAACCAACCAATCAGAAGACGGGCGAAAATTAGTGATATGTGATAATTATCCACCGGTCTTATCTGAAGACCATTGATAATATGATAATTTGAGTTGTGGAAATTTGTAGCCATCAAAATTGTTTAAAAATTCTGTGAGTACAATTTACTTGTTGAAGAAATCAGTGGTAATTAAGGTTTTAAATGAATCTGTGGGGTGGTAATTATTCCAACCACCAGTGTGTTAGAAGTTAGTGGTAATTAAAACTGTTTTAAAAATCTGTGGGCGGTAAATAAAATTAACTGTTGGGCGGTAATTAGATACAACGATCAGTGTTGTTAGAGTGTTGTTAATTAAGCTTCTTCTTTTTTATCTGTCGGGCGGTAATTAGTACAATCAGTGTTGTGGAAATTAAATGGTGATTAAACTTTAAAAAAATATCTGTCAAGCGTGGTGAAAGTCAATGGTAACAAATATTTTTAAAAATCTGTCGGGCGGTAATTAGTGTCCGTGAAGTGAGAGTTAATGGTTCTAAAAAAATGATAAAATTTGATAAAATTTAGTCGTTTTTAAAATCTGTGTGGTTATGGGAACATATCCTACTCGTTGAAGAGATCAGAGGTAATTAAGTTTTTAAATGAATCTGTGGGGTGGTAATTATTCCAATCACCAGTGTGTTAAAAGTATAGTGGCAATCAAAACTGTTTTAAAAATGTGTGGGCGGTAAATAAAATTGACACGTCAAACCTAAATATATTCGAGACATTTGCCACGCCGTGAACTGCTTCTAATTTCCTTTGTATGAGTTCCTTTTTCTGTGAATACAATAAAACTCACCCATTGTTTGAGTTGTTCTTCCACCGGTCTTATCCGAAGACCACAACAGAAATTAATGAAGATTCAAAATTCTAAAAAAAAATAAATCGGGTGGGCATTAGAACATGTTGAACTTTTTAAAAATATGCTGGATGGTCAGAATTAAACTTTAAAAAAAAACAACTGCCGGGCGGTAATTATTAGTACAAGCAACAGTGTTTGGGAAATAAATCTTTTAAAAAAATGTTTCAGAATATAGATTAGTAAAATGTTTAGATTGGAGCTAATTAAACTTTTTAAAAGAAACTGCCGGGCGGTAATTAGTACAAGCATCAGTGGTCTTTTAAAAGAATGCGTCCGAATATACATTAGTACAATGTTTAAATTGGAGCTAATTAAACTTTTTAAAAGAAACTGCCGGGGGGGGGGTAATTAGTAAAAGCATCAGTGTTTTGGAAATAAATATTTTAAAAAGAATGCGTCAGAATATAGATTAGTACAATGTTTAGATTGGAGCTAATTAAACTTTTTAACAGAAACTGCCGGGCGGTAATTAGTACAAGCATCAGTGTTTTGGAAGTAAATCTTTTAATAAGAATGCGTCAGAATATACATTAGTACTATGTTTAGATTGGAGCTAATTAAACTTTTTAATAGAAACCGGGCGGTAAACTGCCGGGCGGTAATCAGTAAAAAGCATCAGTGTTTTGGAAATAAATCTTTTCAAAGAATGCATCATACCAGTACAATATTTAGATGGGAGCTAATTAAACTTTTTAAAAGAAACTGCCGGGCGGTAATTAGTACAAGCATCAGTGTTTTGAAAATAAATCTTTTAAAAGAATGTGTCAGAATATAATGTTTAGATTGAAGCTAATTAAACATTTTAAACGAAACTGCCGGGCGGTAAATAGTACAAGCATCAGTGTTCTTTTAAAAGAATGCTTTAGAATATAGAATAGTACAATGTTTAGATTGGAGCTAATTAAACTTTTTGAAAGAAACTGCCGGGCAGTAATTAGTACAAGCATCAGTGTTTTGAAAATAAATCTTTTAAAAGAATGTGTCAGAATATAATGTTTAGATTGAAGCTAATTAAACATTTTAAACGAAACTGCCGGGCGGTAAATAGTACAAGCATCAGTGTTCTTTTAAAAGAATGCTTTAGAATATAGAATAGTACAATGTTTAGATTGGAGCTAATTAAACTTTTTAAAAGAAAATGCCGGGCGGTAATTAGTACAAGCATCAGTGTTCTTTTAATAAGAATGCATCAGAATATAGATTAGTACGATGTTTAGATTGGAGCTAATTAAACTTTTGAAAAGAAACTGCCGGGTGGTAATTAGTACAAGCATCAGTGTTTTGGAAATAAATGTTTTAAAAAAACTGTCAGAATATAATGTTTAGATTGAAGCTAATTAAACTTAATTAGTACAAGCATCAGTGTTTTTGAAGTAAATCAGTGTTTTGGAAGTAAATCTTTTAATAAGAATGCGTCAGAATATACATTAGTACTATGTTTAGATTGGAGCTAATTAAACTAATTAAGCTAATTAAAAGAACACTGATGCTAATTAAACTAATTAAGCTAATTAAAAGAACACTGATGCCTGTACTAATTTTGGAAGTAAATCTTTTAATAAGAATGCGTCAGAATATACATTAGTACTATGTTTAGATTGGAGCTAATTAAACTTCTTAAAAGAAACTGAAGGCGGTAATTAGTACAAGCATCAGTGTTCTTTTAAAAGAATGCGTCAGAATATAAATTAGTACAATGTTTAAATTGGAGCTAATTAAACTTTTTAATAGAAACTGCCGGGCGGTAATCAGTAAAAAGCATCAGTGTTTTGGAAATAAATCTTTTAAAAGAATGCGTCATAATATAGATTAGTAGAATGTTTAGATTGGAGCTAATTAAACTTTTTAAAAGAAACTGCCGGGCGGTAATTAGTACAAGCATCAGTGTTCTTTCAAAAGAATGCGTCAGAATATAGATTCGTACAATGTTAAGATTGGAGCTACTTAAACTTTTTAAAAGAAACTGCCGGGCGGTAATTAGTACAAGCAGCAGTGTTTTGAAAATAAATCTTTTAAAAGAATGCGTCAGAATATAATGTTTAGATTGAATCTAATTAAACTTTTTAAAAGAAAATGTCGGGCGGTAATTAGTACAAGCATCAGTGTCCTTTTAAAAGAATGCGTCACAATATAGATTAATACAATGTTTAGATTGGAGCTAATTAAACTTTTTAATAGAAACTGCCGGGCGGTAATTAGTACAAGCCTCAGTGTTCTTTTCAAAGAATGCGTCAGAATATAGATTGGTACAATGTTTAAATTGGAGCTAATTAAACTTTTTATTAGAAACTGCCGGGCGGTAATCAGTAAAAAGCATCTGTGTTTTGAAAATAAATCTTTTAAAAGAATGCGTCAGAATATAATGTTTAGATTGAATCTAATTAAACTTTTTAAAAGAAAATGCCGGGCGGTAATTAGTACAAGCATCAGTGTTCTTTTAAAAGAAGGCATCAGAATATAGATTAGTACAATTTTTAGATATGAGCTAATTAAACTTTTTTAACGAAAAGATCGCGTCAGAATACAGATTAATACAATGTTTAGATTGGAGTTAATTAAACTTTTTAAAAGAATTGCCGGGCGGTAATTAATACAAGCATCAGTGTTTTGAAAATAAATCTTTTAAAAGAATGCGTCAGAATATAATGTTTAGATTGGAGCTAATTAAACTTTTTAAAAGAAAATGCCGGGCGGTAATTAGTACAAGCATCAGTGTTCTTTTAATAAGAATGCATCAGAATATAGATTAGTACGATGTTTAGATTGGAGCTAATTAAACTTTTGAAAAGAAACTGCCGGGTGGTAATTAGTACAAGCATCAGTGTTTTGGAAATAAATGTTTTAAAAAAACTGTCAGAATATAATGTTTAGATTGAAGCTAATTAAACTTAATTAGTACAAGCATCAGTGTTTTTGAAGTAAATCAGTGTTTTGGAAGTAAATCTTTTAATAAGAATGCGTCAGAATATACATTAGTACTATGTTTAGATTGGAGCTAATTAAACTAATTAAGCTAATTAAAAGAACACTGATGCTAATTAAACTAATTAAGCTAATTAAAAGAACACTGATGCCTGTACTAATTTTGGAAGTAAATCTTTTAATAAGAATGCGTCAGAATATACATTAGTACTATGTTTAGATTGGAGCTAATTAAACTTCTTAAAAGAAACTGAAGGCGGTAATTAGTACAAGCATCAGTGTTCTTTTAAAAGAATGCGTCAGAATATAAATTAGTACAATGTTTAAATTGGAGCTAATTAAACTTTTTAATAGAAACTGCCGGGCGGTAATCAGTAAAAAGCATCAGTGTTTTGGAAATAAATCTTTTAAAAGAATGCGTCATAATATAGATTAGTAGAATGTTTAGATTGGAGCTAATTAAACTTTTTAAAAGAAACTGCCGGGCGGTAATTAGTACAAGCAGCAGTGTTTTGAAAATAAATCTTTTAAAAGAATGCGTCAGAATATAATGTTTAGATTGAATCTAATTAAACTTTTTAAAAGAAAATGTCGGGCGGTAATTAGTACAAGCATCAGTGTCCTTTTAAAAGAATGCGTCACAATATAGATTAATACAATGTTTAGATTGGAGCTAATTAAACTTTTTAATAGAAACTGCCGGGCGGTAATTAGTACAAGCCTCAGTGTTCTTTTCAAAGAATGCGTCAGAATATAGATTAGTACAATGTTTAAATTGGAGCTAATTAAACTTTTTATTAGAAACTGCCGGGCGGTAATCAGTAAAAAGCATCTGTGTTTTGAAAATAAATCTTTTAAAAGAATGCGTCAGAATATAATGTTTAGATTGAATCTAATTAAACTTTTTAAAAGAAAATGCCGGGCGGTAATTAGTACAAGCATCAGTGTTCTTTTAAAAGAAGGCATCAGAATATAGATTAGTACAATTTTTAGATATGAGCTAATTAAACTTTTTTAACGAAAAGATCGCGTCAGAATACAGATTAATACAATGTTTAGATTGGAGTTAATTAAACTTTTTAAAAGAAATGCCGGGCGGTAATTAATACAAGCATCAGTGTTTTGAAAATAAATCTTTTAAAAGAATTCGTCAGAATATAATGTTTAGATTAAATCTAATTAAACTTTTTAAAAGAAACTGCCGGGCGGTAATTAGTACAAAGCATCAGTGCTTTGGAAATACATATTTTAATAAGAATGCATCAGAATATAGATTGTACAATGTTTAGATTGGAGCGAATTTAACTTTTTAAAAGTAACTGCCGGGCGGTAATTAGTACAATCATCAGTGTCCTTTTAAAAGAATGCGTCAGAATATAGATTAATACAATGTTTAGATTGGAGCTAATTAAACTTTTTAAAAGAAACTGCCGGGCAGTAATTAGTAAAAGCATCAGTGTTCTTTTCAAAGAATGTGTCAGAATATAGATTAGTACAATGTTTAGATTGGAGCTAATTAAACTTTTTAAAAGAAACTGCCGGGCGGTAATTAGTACAAGCATCAGTGTTCTTTTAAAAGAATGCGTCAGAATATAGATTAATACAATGTTTAGATTGGAGCTAATTGAACTTTTTAAAAGAAACTGCCGGGCGGTAATTAGTACAAAGCATCAGTGTTTTGGAAATAAATCTTTTAATAAGAATGCATCAGAATATAATGTTTAGATTGAAGCTAATTAAACATTTTAAGCGAAACTGCCGGGCGGTAAATAGTACAAGCATCAGTGTCCTTTTAAAAGAATGCTTTCGAATATAGATTAGTACAATGTTTAGATTGGAGCTAATTAAACTTTTTAAAAGAAACTGCCGGGTTGTAATTAGTACAAAGTATCAGTGCTTTGGAAATACATATTTTAATAAGAATGCATCAGAATATAGATTGTAAAATGTTTAGATTGGAGCAAATTAAACTTTTTAAAAGTAACTGCCGGGCGGTAATTAGTACAATCATCAGTGTCCTTTTAAAAGAATGCGTCAGAATATAGATTAATACAATGTTTAGATTGGAGCTAATTAAACTTTTTAAAAGAAACTGCCGGGCGGTAATTAGTGCAAGCATCAGTGTCCTTTTAAAAGAATGCGTCAGAATATAGATTAGTACAATGTTTAATTAAACTTTTTAAAAGAAACTGCCGGGCGGTAATTAGTACAACCATCAGTGTTCTTTTAAAAGAATGCGTCAGAATATAGATTGGTACAATGTTTAGATTGGAGCTAATTAAACTTCTTAAAAGAAACTGCCGGGCGGTAATTAGTACAAGCATCAGTGTTCTTTTAAAAGAATGCGTCAGAATATAGATTAATACAATGTTTAGATTGGAGCTAATTGAACTTTTTAAAAGAAACTGCCGGGCGGTAATTAGTACAAAGCATCAGTGTTTTGGAAATAAATCTTTTAATAAGAATGCATCAGAATATAGATTGTACAATGTTTAGATTGGAGCTAATTAAACTTTTTAAAAGAAACTGCCGGGCGGTAATTAGTACAATCATCAGTGTTTTGGAAATAAATCTTTTAAAAGAATGCGTCAGAATGTAATCTACATTCTGACGCATTCTTTTAAAAAGAAACTGCCGGGCGGTAATTAGTACAAGCATCAGTGTTCTTTTAAAAGAATGCGTCAGAATATTGATTAGTACAATGTTTAGATTGGAGGTAATTAAACTTTTTAAAAGAAACTGCTGGGCGGTAATTAGTACAAGCATCAGTGTTTTGAAAATAAATATTTTAAAAGATTGTGTCAGAATGTAATGTTTAGATTGAAGCTAATTAAACATTTTAAAAAAATTGCCGGGTGGTAATTAGTGCAAGCATCAGTGTTCTTTTAAAAGAATGCGTCAGAATATAGATTAGTACAATGTTTAGATTGGAGCTAATTAAACTTTTTAAAAGAAACTGCCGGGCAGTAATTAGTACAAGCATCTGTGTTCTTTTAAAAGAATGCGTCAGAATATAGATTAATACAATATTTAGTTTGGAGCTAATTAAGCTTTTTAAAAGAAAATGCCGGGCGGTAATTAGTACAAAGCATCAGTGTTTTGAAAATAAATCTTTTAAAAGAATGCGTCAGAATGTAGATTAGTACAATGTTTAGATTGAAGCTAATTAAACTTTTTAAAAGCAACTGCCGGGTGGTAATTAGTACAAGCATCAGTGTTTTGGACGTAAATCTTTTAATAAGAATGCGTCAGAATATAGATTGTACAATGTTTAGATTGGAGCTAATTAAACTTTTTAAAAGAAACTGCCGGGCGGTAATTAGTATAATCATCAATGTTTTGGAAATAAATCTTTTAAAAGAATGCGTCAGAATGTAGATTAGTACAATGTTTAGATTGAAGCTAATTAAACTTTTTAAAAGAAACTGCCGGGCGGTAATTAGTACAAAGCATCAGTGTTTTGGAAATAAATCTTTTAATAAGAATGCATCAGAATATAGATTGTACAATGTTTAGATTGGAGCTAATTAAACTTTTTAAAAGAAACTGCCGGGCGGTAATTAGTACAATCATCAGTGTTTTGGAAATAAATCTTTTAAAAGAATGCGTCAGAATGTAATCTACATTCTGACGCATTCTTTTAAAAAGAAACTGCCGGGCGGTAATTAGTACAAGCATCAGTGTTCTTTTAAAAGAATGCGTCAGAATATTGATTAGTACAATGTTTAGATTGGAGGTAATTAAACTTTTTAAAAGAAACTGCTGGGCGGTAATTAGTACAAGCATCAGTGTTTTGAAAATAAATATTTTAAAAGATTGTGTCAGAATGTAATGTTTAGATTGAAGCTAATTAAACATTTTAAAAAAATTGCCGGGTGGTAATTAGTGCAAGCATCAGTGTTCTTTTAAAAGAATGCGTCAGAATATAGATTAGTACAATGTTTAGATTGGAGCTAATTAAACTTTTTAAAAGAAACTGCCGGGCAGTAATTAGTACAAGCATCTGTGTTCTTTTAAAAGAATGCGTCAGAATATAGATTAATACAATATTTAGTTTGGAGCTAATTAAGCTTTTTAAAAGAAAATGCCGGGCGGTAATTAGTACAAAGCATCAGTGTTTTGAAAATAAATCTTTTAAAAGAATGCGTCAGAATGTAGATTAGTACAATGTTTAGATTGAAGCTAATTAAACTTTTTAAAAGCAACTGCCGGGTGGTAATTAGTACAAGCATCAGTGTTTTGGACGTAAATCTTTTAATAAGAATGCGTCAGAATATAGATTGTACAATGTTTAGATTGGAGCTAATTAAACTTTTTAAAAGAAACTGCCGGGCGGTAATTAGTATAATCATCAATGTTTTGGAAATAAATCTTTTAAAAGAATGCGTCAGAATGTAGATTAGTACAATGTTTAGATTGGAGCTAATTAAACTTTTTAAAAGAAACTGCCAGGCGGGAATTAGTACAAGCATCAGTGTTTTGAAAATAACTCTTTTAAAAGAATGCGTCAGAATATAATGTTCAGATTGAAGCTAATTAAACTTTTTAAAAGAAACTGCCGGGCGGTAAATAGTACAACCATCAGTGTTCTTTTAAAAGAATGTGTCAGAATATAGATTAGTACAATGTTTTGATTGGAGCTAATTAAACTTTTTAAATGAAACTGCCGGGTGGTAATTAGTACAAACATCAGTGTTTTGAAAATAAATCTTTTAAAAGAATGCGTCAGAATATAATGTTTAGATTGAAGCTAATTAAACTTTTTAAAAGAAACTGCCGGGCGGTAATTAGTACAAGCATCAGTGTTTTGAAAATAAATCTTTTAAAATATTGCGTCAGAATACAGATTAATACAATGTTTAGATTGGAGCTAATTAAACTTTTTAAAAGAAACTGCTGGCAGTATTTAGTACAAGCATCAGTGTTCTTTTAAAAGAATGCGTCAGAATGTAGATTAGTACAATGTTTAGATTGGAGCTAATTAAACTTTTTAAAAGAAACTGCCGGGCGGTAATTAGTACTAGCATCGGTGTTCTTTTAAAAGAATGCGTCAGAATATAGATTAGTACAATGTTTAGATTGGAGCTAATTAAACTTTTTAAAAGAAACTGCCGGGCAGTAATTAGTACAAGCATCAGTGTTTTGAAAATAAATCTTTTAAAAGAATGCGTCATAATATAATGTTTAGATTGAAGCTAATTAAACTTTTTAAAAGAATCTGCCAGGCGGTAATTAGTACAAGCATCAGTGTTCTTTTAAAAGAATGCGTCAGAATATAGTACAAGCATCACTGATTTGAAAATAAATCTTTAAAAGAATGTGTCAGAATGTAGATTAGTACAATGTTTAGATTGGAGCTAATTAAACTTTTAAAAAGAAACTGCCGGGCGGTAATTAGTACAAGCATCAGTGTTCTTTTAAAAGAATGCGTCAGAATATAAATTAGTACAATGTTTAGATTGGAGCTAATTAAACTTTTTAAAAGAAATTTAAGCTTTTTAATGAATCTGTTCTTGGAAAATGCAGGAACAGATTCATTAAAAAGCTTAAATTTCTCTATTTTCACATAACATTGTTTATTCTATTAACGTTTAGGTTTTTTTTCTTCTAAATTTACTTACCTCTAACTTAAAACACACTGATTATTTAAATAAGCTTTTTAATGAATCATTAAAAAGCTTAAATTTCTCTATTTTCACATAACATTGTTTAATCTATTTACGAGATAGAAGTTATAGGTGATCAAATAAAAAAAAACTGTGGGACGGTAATTAGTACATTTATAAACCTTGTGGAAATTAGCGGTAATTAAGCTTTTAAAAACTTACGGACGGTAATTAATCAGCGTGGTTGCAATTAGTGGTAACAAATATTTTTAAAAATCTATCAAATTAGTAGTAACAAATATTTTTAAAGATCTGTCAAATTAGTGGTAACAAATATTTTTAAAAACTGTCGGGCGGTAATTAGTAAAATAATCAGTGCCTCGAAAAATAGTCGTTAAGCTTTTAAAATAATCTATCGTACGGTAACAATTCCTCTCATCAACGTGGTGGATGTACGTGGTTATTAAATTTTTTTTCAAAATCTGTCAGGTGGTAATTTATACAATCAACAATGTTGTGGATGTTAATTATCCCAATGTTAATTATCCCACATCAGTGTAATTAAGCTTTGCAAAGAATCTGTCGGGTGGTAATTAATCCAGTTATCACCGGAAGTAAGTGGTCATTAAACTTTTTTTAAATCAATTAATACAATCGTCAATGTTTTCTAAATTAGTGGTAATTAAGCTTTTTAAAAAGAATAATCGAGCGGTAATTATCCCAATCATCGGAGTGGTGGACATCAGTGTAATTAAGCTTTACAAAGAATCTGTCGGGTGGTAATTAATCCAGTTATCACCGGAAGTAAGTGGTCATTAAACTTTTTTTAATTAATTAATTAATACAATCATCGGTGTTTTCGA
This sequence comes from Sepioteuthis lessoniana, assembly GCA_963585895.1. Classification (NCBI taxonomy): domain Eukaryota; kingdom Metazoa; phylum Mollusca; class Cephalopoda; order Myopsida; family Loliginidae; genus Sepioteuthis; species Sepioteuthis lessoniana. The sequence goes on along the minus strand of OY757941.1, from coordinate 50,413,473 downwards.
AATTATTGCTAATTAAGATTTTTAAAAGAGTCTGTTAGACGGTAGATTATTCCAATCATCAGGCTGGTAAAAGTTTGTTATATTTGAAAAAGGTTTGGATGTTTGTTTGCCACAAGAGCAATTAGAACAATACAGTTGGGATAATCATATATGGTTCTAGGTCTTGACATGGCCAGCCAATTGATTGGATCGGGTTTCTCCTGCCGCTCTTTACAGTAAGGGTTAAAATGGAGGGTTGCAAGTCGTGTGACCACTTTGGACCGCTCAGACATTAAGATCCCGTCAAGTCGTCACCCATGAACAACAGGTCAACCTTAGCTAGTAAAATTATCGGTGTGGTGGTAATTAGTAAAATTAGTAAACAACAAACGCTGATTCACTGAGTAAACGGCCAACTTTTTCTTGTTATAAAAAAATTTCCCTAATTTTTTGTATTTTGCACTTTTAAACATCCATCTTTTATTTAACATCACCAATGTCTTCCCTCACAGTCCTGATGATGGTTCATTAGAACTGAAACGCTATAGTGTCAACTTTGCTTCTCAATAAATCTCTCCTTCTAATTGGATTACCTTGTTATAAATTTTTCTTTATATAAAATTAGTAAAGTAATCTGTCGGGCGTTCATATGAAAATTAGTAAAATAATATTGTTGTATAGCCATGACCAACTATACAAACACATATGCATATGCATGCAAAATCATAACGACGACACAATAAAGACGAGCGACACAGTTCTCTAGAAAAATATACCTCTCACTTTATTTGAAAGGGTTGTGTGTGAGAGGGAGTTGGAGACCGAACAGAACTGCAACATATTGACCCCCACTCTATTGGCCATAACTGCGTTTATTTCCCGTTCTCCTGGGCTGCTCAACCGGGAACCTGGGAGCCCAGCTTCTCTGGGTGCAGGTTTTCTCTACCGCATCTTATCACCAACTCGTCTGATCCTCAACTGATCTGATCTCCAAACTCTCAATCGGGGGCCTGAGGGCTCCCTCCGCTGGGTGCTGGCTTTCTCTACCGCATCTTGTCTCCAACTGATTGAATTTCCTGTGCACTGAGTTATATAATAGTTCGACACCCACCTTCTTGTGGCCGTCACAATTTCGCACTCATTCAACCTGTCCACGGCCAAGGTTATGTTATTCCTCGACTGGACGCACCTGTTATTTACACGGGTGCATTTCCTATTTTGACTGCCCGGCCGGGTCGTAGGTCCCTATATACAACAATATGTTGGGTGTTAATTAGTAAAATTAATAAAATTATCTATCAAGAGCTAATTTTTAAAAAATGCAGGGAATAGTTGTAATAGAATTATTGACTATTAAATTGAATAAAATAAAATTAAATTAAATTAAGTTATTAATAATTAGGTTAAATTATTAATTATCAGACATCAAAATTATTAATCGTTATGTAAAATGAAAATATCAACCAGGAAATAATGTAATGAAATTTTTGGCAATATTTAGTATAATAAAATATTATTACAAAGCCGGTTTGTAGTTTAAAATATCGGGCGGTAAATAGAGTAATTATCAATATGGCTGCATAAGAAAGAAGTATTTGGAGCTGGCCATTGGACAGAATATGATAGAAGACTGAACAAGTCTGCTGACCATATCGCAATGTAGTGAAAAAATTTAAAAGATCTGTCGGGTGGTAACTAGTACAATCTTCCGTGTGGTGCAAATTAATGGCAATTAAACTTTTTTAAAAACTCAGTCAGTTTGATAAGCACAATTTGCAGTGTGCCAAAAGTTAATGTCAATTAAATTTTTTTTAATCTATCTGGCAGTTATTAGTCATTAGAGTGGTTAAAATTAGTAGCAATTAAGCTTCTTTTTTTATATGTCGTTCGGTAATTACTACAAAAACTGTCGCCCTAATTCAACTTTTTAAAAAATCTGTCAGGCAATAATTAGTATAATTATCACTTTCATGGAAATTAGAGGTGATTAAGCTTTTTTTAAACTTCCCGGTGGTAATTTGTTGAGAGAGAGGTAGAAATTAGAGAAAATTAAACTTTTAAAAAATTATTCAGTAACCAGTAATGGTTTACCATCCGACTGATTTTTTAACGTTTAAAAGTGGCAATCATCAATATAGTAGAAGTGTTGGATATTGACTTGAAGACCTCTTTGACATGTGTCGAGTATAGCGGCGAAAGTCGAACCTTTGTTTAAAAGAAGATAACAGGAAATGCACCTGGTACCTAAAGTTAACAGGACGCATATTTTCTCGACGAAAATGCCAGGTCAATTGCGTGGGTGGCATTATTAAAGGAAGCGTTTCCACGTACAACTGTTGGAGGAGATGTGACAACGAGAATTTATTTTGGCTTCCGGCAGATTTGGACCCAGAGAAGGAAGAAAAAGGAGGTTCACTGAAATTCGGCCAACAGATTCTTTAAAAGTTAATTTGAAAAAAATCTGTTTGGCGTTACTTAGTACGGCGCGAGTTAGGGTTAGGCTTTTAAAAAAAACTGTCAAGTGATTATGATTAAAATATTTAGTGAGGTGGAAATTAGAAATGATTAAACTTTTTAATCCGTCGGTTGGTAAGTAATAAAAGAAGTTAATGGTAAGTTTTAGTCAGAGTATGGTAATTAATCATTTCTTTAATTAGAAAATTTGGATAATTAGAAAAATTTTCAACGTGTGGGAAGTTTTAAAAATATCATACAATTGCAAGTTTTAGGGAAATTAGAGGTAATAAGTTTTTAAAAGAAATTGTCAAATTGTAATTATTATTCATTGTGGTAATTTGGTTGTTGTTAGAAAATATATCTTTTTGAAAATTAACGGTAATTAAGCTCTTGCTTTTTAATCTGTTGGGCGGTAATAAGTACACTTATGAGTGAAATTTAGTGGTAATTAAGCTTTCAAAAAATCTGTCAGGTAGTATTTAAACTTTTATAAGATCTGTCGGGCGTTAATTGGTAAAATCATCAGTGTCGTAAAATTTATTGGTAATTGTTTAATTACCAATAAATTTTACGAGACTGATGATTTTACTAATTGAATAATCTGCCAGGTGGTATTTAAGCTTTTACAAGATCTGTCGGCTGGTAATAAGCAAAATCATCTGTGTGGTGAAATTTAGCGGTAATTAGGTGGCATTTAAACTTTTAAAAGATCTTTCGGGCGGTAATTATTTAAATCATCTGTGTGGTGAAATTTACAGGTAATTAAGCTTCCTAAAAAAATTTGTCAGGTGGTAAATAAGTACAGTAATGAGTGTTATGGAATTTAGAACGTATTCAAACTTTTAAAAGATCTGTCGGGCAGTAATAAGTAAAATCATATGTGTGGTGAAATAATCTTGCCAGGTAGTTGTTAATCTTTTAAAATATTTATGGGGTGGTAATTAGTTAAATCATCTGTGTGGTGAAATTTTAAGCTTTTACAAGGTCGGGGGGTAATTGGTAAAATAATCTGGTGGTAATAAACTTCCTAAATAATCTGTCAGGAGGCATTTAAGCTTTTACAATATCTGTCGGGCGGCTATAGTAAAATCATCAGTGTGGTGAAATTTCGTGTTTCTTTTTCCAAAAAAGTCTGTCATGGAATTTATAAAGCTTTTACAAGATCTGTCGGGCAGTAATAAGCGAAATAATCAGTGTGGTGAAATGTATTGATAATTAAGCTTCTTAAATGATCTGTCATGTGGTATTTAAGCTTTTAAAGGTCTGACGGGTGGTAATTTGTAAAATAATCAGGTGAAATTTCATCATCATCATCATATCGCGCTGGTAGCACGGATATCCCTGACCCTCTCTCGCCACTCCTCCCTATCGTTCATCGCCCTAGGTAGGTCTTCAGGACAACATCCCGTATCCTCACATAGCTGCTGAATGTACGTTCGTGCTGGTCGTCCTGCTTTTGCGCGGCCATGTGTGGGGATCCATAAGAGTACATCTCTTATGAGTTCATCTCTGCTTCTCCAGCAGTGTCCTGCACGTCTGGTTCGTCTAACTTGAATAGTTTTCGTGATAGGGGGCAGGTGGCCGTACAGTTGGTGTCTTGTGGGGTGTTGCTGCCAGGACTTGTTCAGGATTGCACGCAGCATTCTTGTGTAATTGCCATCTAGCTTCTTCTCCAGCCGTTTTGTTAGAGTCCATGTAGTGCAGCCATATAGCAGTATCGATGTGACCGCTGCCTGGAAGAAACTGCGTTTCATTTTATCGGTTAGGTCTGATTTCCATATAATCGATAGCCTATTGATAGCTGTCCATGCTTTCGTTAATCTCGTTTCGATGTCCTTTTCGGTTGATGAGACGCTGCTTCCTAGGTAAGTGAATTTGTCTACTAGTTTAACAGGGGTTCCTTCTAGAGTGGAGATGTCCCCCGTTTGGTTATAGCACATATATCCCGTTTTGTGTGCATTAACATAGAGGCCTATGCTTGCTGCTGCTCGTTCCAAACTATGCAGAAGTGTTTCGGCTTGGTCAGGTGTATTTGCCAGTATCGCTATGTCATCGGCGTAGTCGGCGTCGGTAATTGTTGTTGCGGGGTACCTTCTGCTTCTTTTCTTCGTCAGTTCGAAGCCATTCTCTTTGATTTTTGTGGACATGAAAGTGGGACTAACGGCAGCTCCCAACAGAAGAGGGTTCGTTTCTGTCTGGCGTGCAGGTCAGTGATTTGACTCAATGAAAAGAAAAGAAAAATACTCACCGCTGTTTCAATAATCCACCTTCGGCCCATTAAAGGAAAAAAGAGAGGAGGCGCCCAACCGGAATCTTTATAGGCTAAGGAAATGGATTATGGGTAAGGTGGCGTGAATAAAAGCCGACTCGTTTTTCTTTTCGGCGTCATTTTTCTCGGCGAGAAGCAGAAGCAGAAGGAAGAGAAACGAAGGGAGAAGCACAGAGAGAGTGGACAGGAGAGAGAGAGAAAGAGAGGAGGAAAGTGGAGGAGGAACGCAAAGAGGGGTGTCCTAGTGGTGTAATAAGCGCTTTAGACTGAAATCTAAAGGTCGCTGGTTCAATCCCGAGTCCAACACACAGGGGGATTATCCACCCCAAAAACTACAATCGATGTTCTAAGTACGTAGTCTAGACAAATGACAAAGAGGTACGGGGCCAGCGTGTCCCCTTGTAGTACTCCTGCTACAATGTCAAAGTATTCTGTGTCTCCATCCGGTGATCGTACTTTTACTTTAGTGTTTCTATAGAGAATCGTTATTGCCGCTACGGTTTCTTTAGGTATGCCGTACGCTAGTAGGATTTGTTCCATCTTTCCTCTGTGAATGGAATCGAAAGCCTTGGTAAAGTCGACAAATATTAATGTCGCTTGTAGGTTCTTTGCCCGTACACCTTCAAGGATTCTACGGATGGTTAATATTTGTGAGGTCGTGGATCTATTTCTTCGGAAGCCATTTTGGTTTTTTCTAAGTATGTTGTCGATTTTGGGTTCTATGCGGTTTCGTAGTAGGGCATTGTAGATTTTGGCTGCTATGGATGTAAGTGTTATGCCTCGGTAGTTTTTGGCTAATCCGAGGTCCCCCTTTTTAGGGAAGGGGAGTATGCATCCCTTCGTCCATCTATCTATCGGATTTTGATTGTATACTGCGTTGCAGTGTCGGAGCAGTATGTCGTCGAATTGTCTGGTCTTCCATACTTCCGGGGGATTTTCATCCAACCCTGCAGCTTTCTTATTTTTAATTTTTCTGAGAACCGAGTCGAGTTCTTCTTGTGTGAACGGTCCTAGTTTAATGTCTAATTGTTTGCTAATTATTCTGGTGATTGGTTCATGTGTTATTTTTGGTGGGTTTCCAAGTAAGTTTTCGAAGTGCTGTTTCCACAGTTTTATTCTTTCTTGTTGGTTTGCTGCTTTCAGTTTTGCTTTGGCTGTGTTCTTTCTTCTGCTCACTTCGTTTATTGTTTGCCAGGCTATTCTAGATTGTCTATCTTCCACCGAGTCTCTAATCTTATCTATCTGATTTTGAATGTATTCTGTCTGTTCCTTTATATATATGCCTGCTAATTGATATTGTGCCGTTTTTAGTTTTAAGGCATTTGTGTTTGTTGGGTTTTTTCGATAGTTTTTGGAGGCTGTTTTCACTAGTGCACGTTTTTATCTCACCGCTAAATTTTCCCATGGGACTCTATATTTAGTTTTAATTTTTGTTGGAATGTATGTTGCTGCTGCCTCGAGGTGTGCATTGACGAAATTTTCATGTTCGTCGTTTGGTGTACTTTTTTCCGTCTTTTCTTGTCGTGTTTCGAATCTGTTTCTTAATTCTAATACGTATTTATCTCTTATATCTTTGTTGTTCAATAGGGCCCAGTCATAGTGTTTGGTGGTCGCTGTTCGTTTGGCGTTTTTTCGTAGGCTTAACCGTATTTTCGCCGTGACTATTCGGTGATCGGTGGACACACCCTCAAAAGAGGAGTATGCCTCGCAATTCAATGCACTATTTTTCCATTTCTTGTTTATAAGGACGTAGTCTATCTGAGCTTTAGTATTGTTTGCGCACGTGTATGTCCATAGTTTGCCCTCCCTTTTTTGGTAGTTTGTATTGAGGCAGGCTCATCTATTTTCTATCGTGAAATCTGTTAGATGTTGCCCATTCCTATTTGACGTGTTGTGGAGGCTGTATTTGTTGTTTCCGTTTTTCCCGATTTGGGCATTCATGTCTCCGCCAATGACTAACATGTTGTGTTTCGGGATGCTACGCACTAATGTGGCTAACTCATTGTAGAGGGTGACTAGTTCAGTTTCTTCACTAACATTGGTGGGGCTGTAGCATGAGATGATTGTTGCTCTGGGGTTGCCGTTAAAAGTAGCTGCCATCATTCTAGGTTGTATTTTCTCAACGCTATTAAGCGTTTTTAATGCTCTGGGTCCTATAAGTAATCCTACCCCCCCTACTGTGGCGTTGACAAAGTTTTTCCATGCGGATACAGTGACGAGCGACCAACCATTGCCAGTTTCGTGATATTTGATATCTTCGGTGTGCGTGTATCTGTGTTCTTGTATGCATATTATGTCTATCTTATGTTCTTCGGCCGATGCGATTAGCTCTGGTAGTTGTCCTATTCTATTTAAGGTTCTTACGTTAAATGTGGCTATTTGTAGTGTTTGCTTGCATTTTAGTAGTTTTGATTGTTTGAGCTCTGTAGCTGATTTTTCGAGCCAGGGCTCCAACCTCAGCAGGACGCGCCCCTTTTTTACCCGTGCGAAGAGCGATGCGGTTTGTGTATGTGGTTTGAGTGTGGGTAGTTGAAATTTAGGGGTAGTAAACTTCCTAAATAATCTGTCAGGTGGCATTTAAACTTTTACAATATTTGTCGGGCGGCTATTAATTAAATCACCTCTATGCTTCTTAAATCTGTTAGCTTTTAAGAGGTCTATCGGGTGGTAATTGGTAAAATCAACACTATGGTGAAATTTAGTGGTAATTAAACTTCCAAAAAATCTGTCACGTGGTATTTAAATAATCTCTCAGGTGTTATTTAAGCTTTACAAGACCTGTCGGGCGGGAATTAGTTAAATAATCAGTGTGGTGAAATTTAGTGGTAATTAAACTTCCTAACAAAAATCTGTCAGTACAGTTATGAGTATCATGGGTTTAAGAGGGTATTTATACTCTTACAAGATCTGTCGGGCAGAAATAAGTAAAATCATCAGTGTGGGGAATTTCACCACAGAGATGATTTAACTAATTCTCACCCGACAGATCTTGTAAAGCTTAAATGTTGTCGGGTGAGAATTAGTTAAATCATTTAGCGGTAAATAAACTTGCTAAAAGAATTTGTCAGTACAGTTATGAGTGTCATGTGACTTTTAAAAGATTATAAAATCATCAGTGTGGTGAAAATTATTGGTAATTAAGATTCTTAAGTGAGTTGTCAGGTGGTATTTGAGCTTTTACAAGGGTGATAATTGGTAAAATAATCAGTCTGGTGAAATTTAGTGGTAATAAACTACCTAAATAATCGGTCATGTGGCATTTAAGCTTTTACAATATCTGTCGGGCGTTTATTAGTTAAATCATCAATGTGGTGAAATTTCGTGGTGTTTAAACTTCCAAAAAAAATCTGTCGGGAGGTCTGTATTGACCTCCCGACAGATTTTTTTATGAGTGTCATGGAATTTAGAGGGTATCTAAGTTTTTAAAAGATATGTCAGGCGGTAATTAGTTAAATCATCTTTGTGATGAAATTTCGTAGTAATTAAACTTTAAAGAAAATATTTGTAATCATTATTGGTAAAACATTATTGGTAAAACATTATTGGTAATTAAACTTCTTAAATAATATTTCAGATGGCATTCAAACTTTAACAAGATCTGTCGGGCGGGAATTAGTTCAATAATCTGTGTGGTGAAATTTAGTGGTAATTAAACTTCCTAAAAAAATCTGTTAGCACAGTAATGAGTGTATATGGGATTTTTAGGGTATTTAAAACTTTCACAATATCTGTCGGGCAGTAATAAGCAAAATTATCAGTAATAAACTTCCTAAATAATCTGTCAGGTGGCATTTAAGCTTTTACAATATCTGTCGGGTGGCTATTAGTTAAATCATCAGTGTGATGAAATTGCGTGTTTTTTTTCCCAAAAAAGTGTGTCAGGTGGTACAAGTTATGAGTTTCATGGAATTTAGATGGTTATTAGTCTTTTAAAAGATATATCAAGCGGTAACTAGTTAAATCATCTTTGTATTGAAAATTAGTGTTAATTAAACTTCCAAAAAATTTATCGTGTGGTACAAGATATGAGTGTCATGAAATTTAGATGGTTATTAAGCTTTTAAAAGATCTGTGGGGCAGTAATTAGTAAAATCAGCTATTACAGTATCTGTCGGGCTGTAATTAGTTGAATCATCAGTGTGGTGAAATTTTGCGGTAATTAAACTTTAAAGAATATATGTAAGGTGGTATTTAAGCTTTTACAAGGTCTGTTGGTTGGTAATTTGTAAAATCAACTGGGTGATGAAATTTATTGGTAATTAAACTTCTTAAATAATCTGTCAGGTGATATTAAAGCTTTTAAAAGGTCTGTCAAGTGGTAATTGGTAAAATAATCTGGTTATATTTAATGGTAATACCATTAGATTTGCCAATTGGTAAAATGATCTGGTAAAATAATCTGGTAAAAAATGGTAATACCATTAAATATCACCAGATTATTTTACCAATTACCACTTGACAGACCTTTTAAAAGCTTCAATTTTACCAATTACCACTTGACAGACCTTTTAAAACCTTCAAAACACCTGACAGATAATTTAAGAAGTTTAATTAATCTTCCTAAATAATCTGTCAGGAGGCATTAGGCTTTTACAATATCTGTCGGGCGGCTATGAGTTAAATCATCAGTGTGGTGAAATTTCGGGTTTTTTTCAAAAAAAAGTCTGTCGGGTACAAGTTATAAGTACAGTTATGCGTGTCATGGAATTTAAATGGTTATTAAGCTTTTACGAGATCTGTCGGGCAGTAATAAGTAAAATCATCAGTGTGGTGAAATTTATTAATTATGCTTAATTAAGCTTCTTAAATTAATTAAATAATAAATTATACTTAATTAAGTTTCTTAAATGATCTGTCAGGTGGTATTTAAGCTTTTACTAGGTCTGTCGGGTGGTAATTGATAAAATCATCTGTGTGGTGAAATTTAGTGGTAATTAAACTTCCAAAAAATTCCGTTAGGAGGTAATAAGTACAGTTATGAGTGTCATGGAATTTAGAGTGTATTTAAACTCTTACAAGATCTGTCGGACAGGAATAAGTAAAATCATCAGTGTGGGAAAATTTAGATTTAATTAAACTTCTTAAATAATCTGTCAGCTGTTAGCAAGTTTAATTACCACTAGATTTCACCACACAGATTATTTAACTAATTCTAACCCGACAGATCTTGTAAAGCTTAAATACTGTCGGGTGAGAAAAAGTTTAATTATTCGTGTGGTGATATTTAGTGGTAAATAAACTTGCTAAAAAATGTGTCACTACAGTTATGAGTGTCATGTGATTTAGAGGGTATTTAAGCTTTAAAAGATTGTAAAATCATCAGTGTGGTGAAATTTATTGGTAATTAAGATTCTTAAGTGATTTGTCAGGTGGTATTAAAGCTTTTTACAAGATCTGTTGGGTGGTAATTGGTAAAATAATCAGTGTGGTGAAATTTATTGGTAATAAACTACCTAAATAATCCGTCATGTGGCATTTAAGCTTTTACATTATCTGTCGGGCGTTTATTAGTTAAATCATCAGTGTGGTGAAATTTCCAAAGAAATCTGTCAGTTATGAGTGTCATGGAATTTGAGAGTATTTAAGTTTTTAAAAGATCTGTCAGGCGGTAATTAGTTAAATCATCATTTTGGTGAAATTTCGTGGTAATTAAACTTTAAAAAAATTAAAATCATTTTACCAACCATTGGTAAAATCATATTACCAACCAACAGACGTTGTAAAAGCTTAAATACCACCTTAGTGGTATTTACAATGTTTGTCGGTTGGTAAAATGATTTTACCATCAGTGTGGTGAAAAGTATTTGGTAATTAAACTTCTGGTGGCAGTAAAGCCTTTACAAGATCTGTTGGGTGGGAATTAGTTAAATCTTCTCTGTGGTGAAATTTAGTGGTAAAAAAATGTGTCAGTACAGTAAAAGCTTAAATACCCTCTAAATTCCATATACACTATATGGAATTTCGAGGGTATTTAAGCTTTTACAAGATCTGTCGGGCAGTAATAAGTAAAATCATCAGTGTGATGAAATGTATTCGTTTCTTATTCAGGTGGTATTTAAGCTTTTGCAATATCTGTCGGGCGGCTCTTAGTTGAATTAACAGTGTGCCCAAAAAAGTCTGTCAGGTCGTAAAAGTTATGAGTGTCATGGAATTAGATGGTTATTAAGCTTTTAAAAGATCTTTCGGGCAGTAATTAGTTAAATCATCAGTGTATTGAAAATTTGTGATAATTAAACTTCCAAAAAATTTTTCGTGTTGTACAGATATAAGTACAAATGTGAGTGTCATGAAATTTAGATGGTTATAAAGCTTTTTAAAGATCTGTGGGGTAGCAATTAGTAAAATCATCTGTGTAGTGAAATTTGTTAGGTACAACAAGTACATAAGTACAGTTATGAGTGTCACGTAATTTAGAGAGTATTTAAGTTATTACAAGATCTGTCGGGCTGTAATAATAATAAGTTAAATCATCAGTGTGGTGAAATTTCGTGTTTTTCCCCTGAACATTCTGAATTTAGTTGGATATCAGGAGGCATTTAAACTTTTACAATATCTGTCAGGCGGTTATTAGGCAAATCATTAGTCTGGTGAAATTTCGTTTTTTTTCCCAAAAATGTCTGTCAAGGAATTTAGATGTTTTTTAAGCTTTTACAAGATCTGTCGGGCAGTAATAAGCGAAATCATCAGTGTGGTAATTAAGCTTCTTAAATGATCTGTCAGGTGGTATTTAAACTTTTAAAAGGTCTGTCAGGTGGTATTTGGTAAAATAATCTGGTGAAATTTAGTGGTAATAAACTTCCTATATAACCTGTCAGGAGGCATTTAAACTTTTACAATATCTGTCGGGCGGTTGTTAGGTAAATCATCAATATGGTGAAATTTCGTGGTTTTTTCCCAAAAATGTCTATCATAGAATTTAGATGGTTTTTAAGCTTTTACAAGATCTGTCGAGTGATAATTAGTAAAATAATCACTATGGTGAAATTTAGTGGTAATTAAACTTCCAAAAAATCTGTCAGGTGGTAATAAGTACAGTTATGAGTGTCATGGAATTTAGAGCGTATTTAAACTTTTAAAAAATCTGTCGGTCTGTGATTAGTTGAAACATTTGCGTGGTAATTAAACTTCTTAAAAAATCTGCCAGGTGATTTAGATTTACAAGGCTTAGATGATTTTAAAATGATAATTAGTTAAATAATCTTTGTGGTGAAATTTCGTGGTAATTAAACTTTAAAGAAAAATATGTAAGGTTTTAAGCTTTTACAAGGTCTGTCGGTTGGTAATTGGTAAAATCATCAGTGTGGTGAAAATTATTGGTAATTAAACCTGTCAGGTGGTATTTAAGCTTTTACAAGATCTGTCGGGCGGGAATTAGTAATATATCATTTTGTGGTAATTAAACTTCCTAAAAATGTCTGTACATGAGTGTCATGGGATTTAGAGGGTATTTTAAGCTCTTACAAGATCTGTCGGGCAGGAATAAGTAAAATGATCTGTGTGGTGAAATGTTGTGGTAATTAAACTTCTTCAATAATCTGTCAGGTGGCATTTAAGCTTTTACATGATTTGTCTGGCAGCAATTAGTTAAATCATCTGTGTGTAAAAAGTTCGTGGTATTTAATCTTCAAAAAAGATCTGTCAGGTGCTAATAAGTAAAGTGTCATGGAATTCTCAATTTTAATTTAGTTTTTAAAGATCTGTCAGGCGGTAATTAGTTAAATCATCTTTTTGGTGAAATTTAGTGTTAAATACCACCTTACATATTTTCTTTAAAGTTTAACTTTAAAGAAAATATGTAAGGTGTATTTAAGCTTTTACGAGGTCTGTCGGTTGGTAATCGGTAAAATCATTATTGTGGTAAAAATTATTGGTAATTAAACTTCGTAAATGTCAGTTAGGCGACAGATCTTGTAAAAACTTAAATACCGGGCTGTCGGGCGGGAATTAGTTAAATCATCTGTGTGGTGAAATTTTGCAGTAATTAAACTTCCTAAAAAATCTGTCAGTACAGTAATGGACGTATATGGCATTTAGAGAATATTTAAGCTTTTACAAGATCTGCCGGGCAGGAATAAGTAAAATCATCAGTGTGGTGAAATGTATTCGTAATTAAGCTTCTTAAATGATCTGTCAGCTTTTAATCTTGTTAAGCTTTTACAAGGTCTGTCGTGTGGTAATTTGTAAAATAATCAGTCAGTTGAAATTTAATGGTAATAAACTTCCTAAATAATCTGTCAGTTGGCATTTAAGCTTTTACTATAACTGTCAGGCGGTTATTAGTTAAATCATCAGTGTGGTGAAATTTCATTGTATTTAAACTCGCTAAAAATCTGACAGCTGATAGACTTTAAGTACAGTTATATGAGGGTCATGCAATCTAGATGGTTATTAAGTTTTTAAAAGGTCTTTGGAGCTGTAATTAGTAAAATCATCTGTGTGGTGAAATTTCGTGATTTTTTGATTACCTAACAAACTTCAAAAAATTTGTTATGCGTGTCATGAAATTTAGAGAGTATTTAAGCTTTTAAAAGATCTGTCGGGTGGTAATTAGTTAAATCAACTGTGTGGTGAAATTTAGTGGTAATAAAACTTCCTATATAACCTGTCAGGAGGCATTTAAACTCTTACAATATCTGTCGGGCGGTTATTAGGTAAATCATCAGTCTGGGTTTTTTCCCAAAAATGTCTGTCATGGAATTTAGATGGTTATTAAGCTTTTACAAGATCTGTCGGGCAAGCGAAATCATCAGTGTGGTAATTAAGCTTATTAAATACCACCTGACAGAAGCCAGGTGGTATTTAAGCTTTTAGTGTAAAAGATATCTCGGGCGGCTATGTGTGGTGAAATTTCGTGAGTTTTTTCCCAAAAAAGTCTGTCAGATGGTACAAGTTATGAGTATCATGGAATTTAAGTTTTTATTGAGCTTTTAAAAGATCTGTCGGGCGCTAATTAGTTAAATCTGTATATTGAACATTATTGGTCATTGAACTTCCAAAAAATTTGTCGTGTGGTATACAGATATGAGTGTCATGAAATCGTTAATTGGTGAAATCATTAGTGTGGTGAAATTTCGTGGTTTTTTCCAAAAAAAAATGTATGTGGAATATCTGTTACAAGATTACAAGATCTGTTGGTAAAATCATCAGCGTAGTGAAATTTATTCATAATTAAGCTTCTAAAATGAACTCTTAGGTGCTATTTAAGTTTTTTAAAGATCTGTCGGGCAGGAATTAGTTAAATCATCTGTGTGGTGAAATTTAGTGGTAATTAAACTTCCTAAAAAATTTGTCAGTACAGTAATGAGTTTATATGGGATTTTGAGGGTATTGGTAATTAAACTTCTTTAATAATCCGTCAGGTGGTATTTAAGCTTTTACAGGGTCTGTTGGGTGACAATTGGTAATATATAATCTGGTGAAAATAAATGCCACCTGACAGATTATTTTGGATGTTTATTACCAAGCTATTACAATATCTGTCGGGCGGCAGATTATTACAATATCTGACAGATTATTACAATATCTGACAGATTATTTTGGATGTTTATTACCAAGCTTTTACAATATCTGTCGGGCGGCTATTAGTTCAATCATCAGTATGGTGAAATTTCGTGGGTTTTTTTCCAAAAGAAAATCTGTCAGGTGGTACAAGTTATGAGTGTCATGGAATTTAGATGGTTATTAAGCTTTTACAAGATCTGTCGGGTGGTAATTTTAAAATCATCAGTGTGGTGAAAATTATTGGTAATTAAACTTCTTAAATAATTTGTCAGATGGTATTTAAGATTTTACAAGGTCTATCGGGTGGTAATTGGTAAAATAATCTAAATTACCATCTACATTCCATGACACTCATAACGTGTACAAGATCTTTCGGGTGATAATAAGTAAAATCATATGTCTGGTAAAATTTAGTGGAAATAAAATAATAAGCTTTCAGGTGGTATTTGCTTTAACAAGACCTGTCAGGTGGGAATTAGTTAAATCACCTGTGCGGTGAAATTTAGTGGTAATCAAACTTCCTAAGAAAATATGTCAGTACAGTAATGAGTGTATAATAACTATCTAAATTTCATGACACTCATATCTGTACGACAAATTTTAAATAAATAAGCTTTTACAAGATCTGTAGGGCAGGAATAAGTCAAATCATCAGTGTGGTGAAATGTATTGGTAAAATAATCTGGTGAAATTTAGTAGTAATAAACTTCCGAAATAATCTGTCAGAAGGTAAAAAGTAAAATTATCTGTGTATTTAGTGGTAATTTCCAAAAAGTGGTAATTTCCAAAAACATTTGCCGAATGGTGATAACTACAGATATGAGTGTCATGGACTTTAGATGGTTATTAAGCTTTTAAAAGATCTGTGGGGTAGTAATTAGTAAAATCATCTTTGTGGTGAAATTTAGTGGTAATTAAACTTCTTAAATAATCCGTCAGGTGGTATTTAAGCTTTTACAAGGTCTGTCGGTTGGTAATTGGTAAGATAATCAGTCTGGTGAAATTTAGTGGTAATAAACTTCCTAAGGAGGCATTTAAGTTTTTACAATATCTGTCGGGCGGCTATTAGTTAAATCATTAGTGTGGTGAAATTTTGCGTTTTTTCCCAAAAAAAGTCTGTTTGGTGGTAATAAGTTATGAGTGTCATAGAATTTAGAATCTTTTAAAAGATCTGTCAGGCGGTAATTAGTTAAATCATCAGTGTGGTGAAATTTCCTGGTTTTTTCTCCAAAAAAGTCTGTCAGTAGTAAGGACAATCATGATTGTCATGGAATTTAGATTGCTATTAGTTAAATCATCAGTGTGGGGAAATTTCAGGGTTTTTTTCCAAAAAAAGTCTGTCGGGTAGTACAAGTTATAAGTACAGTTATGCGTGTCATGGAATTTAAATGGTTATTAAGCTTTTACATGATCTGTCGGGCAGTAATAGGTAAAATCATCAGTGTGGTGAAATTTATTAATTATACTTAATTAAGCTTAATTAAGTTTCTTAAATGATCTGTCAGGTGGTATTTAAGCTTTTACTAGGTCTGTCGGGTGGTAATTGGTAAAATCATCTGTGTGGTGAAATTTAGTGGTATTACCTCCTAACAGATATTTTTGGAAGTTTATTCCAAAAATATCCGTTAGGAGGTAATAAGTACAGTTATGAGTGTCATGGAATTTAGAGGGTATTTAAACTCTTACAAGATCTGTCGGGCAGGAATAAGTAAAATCATCAGTGTGGGAAAATTTAGTGGTAATTAAACTTCTTAAATGATCTGTCAGCTGTTAGCAAGTTTAATTACCGCTAGATTTCACAACACAGATTATTCAACTAATTCTAACCCGACAGATCTTGTAAAGCTTAAATACTGTCGGGTGAGAAAAAGTTTAATCATTCGTGTGGTGATATTTAGTGGTAAATAAACTTGCTAAAAAAATGTGTCACTACAGTTATGAGTGTCATGTGACTTAGAGGCTATTTAAGCTTTTAAAAGATTGTAAAATCATCAGTGTGGTGAAATTTATTGGTAATAAACTACCTAAATAATCCGTCATGTGGCATTTAAGCTTTTACAATATCTGTCGGGCGTTTATTAGTTAAATCATCAGTGTGGTGAAATTTCCAAAGAAATCTGTCAGTTATGAGTGTCATGGAATTTGAGAGTATTTAAGTTTTTAAAAGATCTGTCAGGCGGTAATTAGTTAAATCATCATTTTGGTGAAATTTCGTGGTAATTAAACTTTAAAGAAATTAAAATCATATTACCAACCGACAGAGGTTATAAAAGCTTAAATACCACCTTAGTGGTATTGCAAAATAGGTGGTATTACCAATGGCAAAATCATCAGTGTGGTGAAACGTATTGGTAATTAAACTTCTGGTGTCATTTAAGCTTTTACAAGATCTGTCGGGCGGGAATTAGTTAAATCTTCTGTGTGGTGAAATTTTGTGGTAAAAAAATGTGATTTAAACTTTTACAATATCTGTCGAGCGGTTATTAGGCAAATCACCAGTCTGGTGAAATTTCGTGTTTTTTTTCCCAAAAATGTCTGTCATGGAATTTAGATGGTTTTTAAGCTTTTACAAGATCCGTCGGGCATAATGAGCGAAATCATCGGTGTGGTAATTAAACTTCTTAAATGATCTGTCAGGTTGTATTTAAACTTTTAAAAGGTCTGTCAGGTGGTATTTGGTAAAATAATCTGGTGAAATTTAGTGGTAATAAACTTCCTATATAACATGTCAGAAGGCATTTAAACTTTTACAATATCTGTCGGGCGGTTATTATATAAATCATCAGTCTGGTGAAATTTCGTGGTTTTTTCCCAAAAAAGTCTGTCTTGGAATTTTCATGGTTTTTAAGTTTTTACAAGATCTGTCGAGTGTTAATTAGTAAAATAATCTCTGGTGAAATTTAGTGGTAATTAAACTTCCAAAAAATCTGTCAGGTGGTAATAAGTACAGTTATGAGTGTCATGGAATTTAGAGCGTATTTAAACTTTTAAAAAATCTGTCGGTCGGTGATTAGTTGAAACATTTGCGTGGTAATTAAACTTCTTAAAAAATCTGCCAGGTGATTTAGATTTACAAGGCTTAGATGATTTTAAAATGATAATTAGTTAAATAATCTTTGTGGTGAAATTTCGTGGTAATTAAACTTTAAAGAAAAATATGTAAGGTTTTAAGCTTTTACAAGGTCTGTCGGTTGGTAATTGGTAAAATCATCAGTGTGGTGAAAATTATTGGTAATTAAACCTGTCAGGTGGTATTTAAGCTTTTACAAGATCTGTCGGGCGGGAATTAGTAATATATCATTTTGTGGTGATTAAACTTCCTAAAAATGTCTGTACATGAGTGTCATGGGATTTAGAGGGTATTTTAAGCTCTTACAAGATCTGTCGGGCAGGAATAAGTAAAATGATCTGTGTGGTGAAATGTTGTGGTAATTAAACTTCTTCAATAATCTGTCAGGTGGCATTTAAGCTTTTACATGATTTGTCTGGCAGCAATTAGTTAAATCATCTGTGTGTAAAAAGTTCGTGGTATTTAATCTTCAAAAAAGATCTGTCAGGTGCTAATAAGTAAAGTGTCATGGAATTCTCAATTTTAATTTAGTTTTTAAAGATCTGTCAGGCGGTAATTAGTTAAATCATCTTTTTGGTGAAATTTAGTGTTAAATACCACCTTACATATTTTCTTTAAAGTTTAACTTTAAAGAAAATATGTAAGGTGTATTTAAGCTTTTACGAGGTCTGTCGGTTGGTAATCGGTAAAATCATTACTGTGGTAAAAATTAGTGGTAATAAACTTGTTAAATGTCAGTTAGGCGACAGATCTTGTAAAAGCTTAAATACCGGGCTGTCGGGCGGGAATTAGTTAAATCATCTGTGTGGTGAAATTTTGCAGTAATTAAACTTCCTAAAAAATCTGTCAGTACAGTAATGGACGTATATGGCATTTAGAGAATATTTAAGCTTTTACAAGATCTGTCGGGCAGAAATAAGTAAAATCATCAGTGTGGTGAAATATATTCGTAATTAAACTTCTTAAATAATCCGTCAGGTGGTATTTAAGCTTTTACAAGGTCTGTCGTGTGGTAATTTGTAAAATAATCAGTCAGTTGAAATTTAATGGTAATAAACTTCCTAAATAATCTGTCAGTTGGCATTTAAGCTTTTACTATATCTGTCAGACGGTTATTAGTTAAATCATCAGTGTGGTGAAATTTCATTGTATTTAAACTCGCTAAAAATCTGACAGCTGATAGACTTTAAGTACAGTTATATGAGGGTCATGCAATCTAGATGGTTATTAAGTTTTTAAAAGGTCTTTGGGGCTGTAATTAGTAAAATCATCTGTGTGGTGAAATTTCGTGGTTTTTTCATTACCAAACAAACTTCAAAAAATTTGTTATGCGTGTCATGAAATTTAGTTAGTTATTCGTGTCATGAAATTTAGAGAGTATTTAAGCTTTTAAAAGATCTGTCGGGTGGTAATTAGTTAAATCAACTGTGTGGTGAAATTTAGTGGTAATAAAACTTCCTATATAACCTGTCAGGAGGCATTTAAACTCTTACAATATCTGTCGGGCGGTTATTAGGTAAATCATCAGTCTGGGTTTTTTCCCAAAAATGTCTGTCATGGAATTTAGATGGTTATTAAGCTTTTACAAGATCTGTCGGGCAAGCGAAATCATCAGTGTGGTAATTAAGCTTCTTAAATGACAGAAGCCAGGGGGTATTTAAGCTTTTAGTGTAAAAGATATCTCGGGTGGCTATGTGTGGTGAAATTTCGTGAGTTTTTTCCCAAAAAAGTCTGTCAGATGGTACAAGTTATGAGTGTCATGGAATTTAAGTTTTTATTGAGCTTTTAAAAGATCTGTCGGGCGGTAATTAGTTAAATCTGTGTATTGAACATTAGTGGTCATTGAACTTCCAAAAAATTTGTCGTGTGGTATACAGATATGAGTGTCATGAAATCGTTAATTGGTGAAATCATTAGTGTGGTGAAATTTCGTGGTTTTTTTCAAAAAAAAAATGTATGTGGAATATCTGTTACAAGATTACAAGATCTGTTACAAGATTACAAGATCTGTTGGTAAAATCATCAGCGTGGTGAAATTTATTCATAATTAAGCTACTAAAATAATCTTTCAGGTGGTATTTAAGCTTTTTCAAGATCCGTCGGGTGGGAATTAGTGTGGTGAAATTTAGTGGTAATTAAACTTCCTAAAAAAAACTGTCAGTACAGTAATGAGTGTATATGGGATTTTGAGGGTATTTAAGATTTTACAATATCTGTCGGTTGGTAAAATGATCACCGCGGTGAAAAATATTGGTAATTAAACTTCTTTAATAATCCGTCAGGTGGTATTTAAGCTTTTACAACTTTTACAACTTCTGTTGGGGGGCAATTGGTAATATATAATCTGGTGAAAATAAATGCCACCTGACAGATTATTTTGGATGTTTATTACCAAGCTATTACAATATCTGTCGGGCGGCAGATTATTACAATATCTGACAGATTATTACAATATCTGACAGATTATTTTGGATGTTTATTACCAAGCTTTTACAATATCTGTCGGGCGGCTATTAGTTCAATCATCAGTATGGTGAAATTTCGTGGGTTTTTTTCCAAAAGAAAATCTGTCAGGTGGTACAAGTTATGAGTGTCATGGAATTTAGATGGTTATTAAGCTTTTACAAGATCTGTCGGGTGGTAATTTTAAAATCATCAGTGTGGTGAAAATTATTGGTAATTAAACTTCTTAAATTATTTGTCAGATGGTATTTAAGATTTTACAAGGTCTATCGGGTGGTAATTGGTAAAATAATCTAAATTACCATCTACATTCCATGACACTCATAACGTGTACAAGATCTTTCGGGTGATAATAAGTAAAATCATATGTCTGGTAAAATTTAGTGGAAATAAAATAATAAGCTTTCAGGTGGTATTTGCTTTAACAAGACCTGTCAGGTGGGAATTAGTTAAATAACCTGTGCGGTGAAATTTAGTGGTAATTAAACTTCCTAAGAAAATATGTCAGTACAGTAATGAGTGTATAATAACTATCTAAATTTCATGACACTCATATCTGTACGACAAATTTTAAATAAATAAGCTTTTACAAGATCTGTAGGGCAGGAATAAGTCAAATCATCAGTGTGGTGAAATGTATTGGTAAAATAATCTGGTGAAATTTAGTAGTAATAAACTTCCGAAACAATCTGTCAGAAGGTAAAAAGTAAAATTATCTGTGTATTTAGTGGTAATTTCCAAAAAGTGGTAATTTCCAAAAACATTTGCCGAATGGTGATAACTACAGATATGAGTGTCATGGACTTTAGATGGTTATTAAGCTTTTAAAAGATCTGTGGGGTAGTAATTAGTAAAATCATCTTTGTGGTGAAATTTAGTGGTAATTAAACTTCTTAAATAATCCGTCAGGTGGTATTTAAGCTTTTACAAGGTCTGTCGGTTGGTAATTGGTAAGATAATCAGTCTGGTGAAATTTAGTGGTAATAAACTTCCTAAGGAGGCATTTAAGTTTTTACAATATCTGTCGGGCGGCTATTAGTTAAATCATTAGTGTGGTGAAATTTTGCGTTTTTTCCCAAAAAAAGTCTGTTTGGTGGTAATAAGTTATGAGTGTCATAGAATTTAGAATCTTTTAAAAGATCTGTCAGGCGGTAATTAGTTAAATCATCAGTGTGGTGAAATTTCCTGGTTTTTTCTCCAAAAAAGTCTGTCAGTAGTAAGGACAGTCATGATTGTCATGGAATTTAGATTGCTATTAGTTAAATCATCAGTGTGGGGAAATTTCGGGGTTTTTTCCAAAAAAAGTCTGTCGGGTAGTACAAGTTATAAGTGCAGTTATGCGTGTCATGGAATTTAAATGGTTATTAAGCTTTTACATGATCTGTCGGGCAGTAATAGGTAAAATCATCAGTGTGGTGAAATTTATTAATTATACTTAATTAAGCTTAATTAAGTTTCTTAAATGATCTGTCAGGTGGTATTTAAGCTTTTACTAGGTCTGTCGGGTGGTAATTGGTAAAATCATCTGTGTGGTGAAATTTAGTGGCATTACCTCCTAACGGATATTTTTGGAAGTTTATTCCAAAAATTTTTGGAAGTTTATTCCAAAAATATCCGTTAGGAGGTAATACAGTTATGAGTGTCATGGAATTTAGAGGGTATTTAAACTCTTACAAGATCTGTCGGGCAGGAATAAGTAAAATCATCAGTGTGGGAAAATTTAGTGGTAATTAAACTTCTTGAATAATCTGTCAGCTGTTAGCAAGTTTAATTACCGCTAGATTTCACAACACAGATTATTTAACTAATTCTAACCCGACAGATCTTGTAAAGCTTAAATACTGTCGGGTGAGAAAAAGTTTAATCATTCGTGTGGTGATATTTAGTGGTAAATAAACTTGCTAAAAAAATGTGTCACTACAGTTATGAGTGTCATGTGACTTAGAGGCTATTTAAGCTTTTAAAAGATTGTAAAATCATCAGTGTGGTGAAATTTATTGGTAATAAACTACCTAAATAATCCGTCATGTGGCATTTAAGCTTTTACAATATCTGTCGGGCGTTTATTAGTTAAATCATCAGTGTGGTGAAATTTCCAAAGAAATCTGTCAGTTATGAGTGTCATGGAATTTGAGAGTATTTAAGTTTTTAAAAGATCTGTCAGGCGGTAATTAGTTAAATCATCATTTTGGTGAAATTTCGTGGTAATATGATTTGTAATATAATTGGTAATATGATTTGTAATATGGTTGGTAATATGATTTTAATTTCTTTAAAGTTTACTTTAAAGAAATTAAAATCATATTACCAACCGACAGAGGTTATAAAAGCTTAAATACCACCTTAGTGGTATTGCAAAATAGATGGTATTACCAATGGCAAAATCATCAGTGTGGTGAAACGTATTGGTAATTAAACTTCTGGTGTCATTTAAGCTTTTACAAGATCTGTCGGGCGGGAATTAGTTAAATCTTCTGTGTGGTGAAATTTTGTGGTAAAAAAATGTGATTTAAACTTTTACAATATCTGTCGAGCGGTTATTAGGCAAATCATCAGTCTGGTGAAATTTCGTGTTTTTTTTCCCAAAAATGTCTGTCATGGAATTTAGATGGTTTTTAAGCTTTTACAAGATCTGTCGGGCAGTAATGAGCGAAATCATCAGTGTGGTAATTAAACTTCTTAAATGATCTGTCAGGTTGTATTTAAACTTTTAAAAGGTCTGTCAGGTGGTATTTGGTAAAATAATCTGGTGAAATTTAGTGGTAATAAACTTCCTATATAACATGTCAGAAGGCATTTAAACTTTTACAATATCTGTCGGGCGGTTATTATATAAATCATCAGTCTGGTGAAATTTCGTGGTTTTTTCCCAAAAAAGTCTGTCTTGGAATTTTCATGGTTTTTAAGCTTTTACAAGATCTGTCGAGTGTTAATTAGTAAAATAATCTCTGGTGAAATTTAGTGGTAATTAAACTTCCAAAAAATCTGTCAGGTGGTAATAAGTACAGTTATGAGTGTCATGGAATTTAGAGCGTATTTAAACTTTTAAAAAATCTGTCGGTCGGTGATTAGTTGAAACATTTGCGTGGTAATTAAACTTCTTAAAAAATCTGCCAGGTGATTTAGATTTTTTACGCTTAAATGATTTTAAAAGATCTGTTGATGTTAATTAGTTAAATAATCTTTGTGGTGAAATTTCGTGGTAATTAAACTTTAAAGAAAAATATGTAAGGTAGTATTTAAGCTTTTACAAGGTCTGTCGGTTGGTAATTGGTAAAATCATCAGTGTGGTGAAAATTATTGGTAATTAAACCAATTAAATAACCTGTCAGGTGGTATTTAAACTTTTAGAAGACCTGACGGGAATTAGTTATATCATCAGTGTGATGAAATTTTGTGGTATTAATTACCACTTCCTAAAAATGTCTGTACATGAGTGTCATGGGATTTAGAGGGTATTTTAAGCTCTTACAAGATCTGTCGGGCAGGAATAAGTAAAATCATCAGTGCGATGAAATTTTGTGGTATTTAAACTTCTTCAATAATCTGTCAGGTGGCTTTTATAGGATTTCTCGGGCAGTAATTAGTTAAATCATCCGTGTGGAAAAAGTTCGTGGTATTTAATCTTTTAAAAAAATCTGTCAGGAGCTTATAAGTATAGTGTCATTGAATTTAGAGGGTAAAAAAGTTTTTAAAAGATCTGTCAGGTGGTAATTAGTTAAATCATCTTTTTGGTGAAATCTAGTATTGATTTAAACTTTAAAGAAAATATGTAAGGTGGTATTTAAGTTTTTACAAGGTCTGTTGTTTGGTAATTGGTAAAATCATCAGTGTGGTGAAAATTATTGGTAATTAAACTTCTTAGATGTCAGGCGTTTAAGCTTTTATGAGATCTGTCGGGCGGGAATTAGTTAAATAATCAGTGTGGTGAAATTTTCTGGTAATTAAACTTCCTAAAAAATCTGTCTGTACAGTAATGAATGTATATGGCATTTAGAGAGTATTTAAGCTTTTACAAGATCTGTCGGGCAGGAATAAGTAAAATCATCAGTGTGGTGAAATATATTCGTAATTAAACTTCTTAAATAATCCGTCAGGTGGTATTTAAGCTTTTACAAGGTCTGTCGTGTGGTAATTTGTAAAATAATCAGTCAGTTGAAATTTAGTGGTAAATAAACTTCCTAAATAATCTGTCAGTTGGCATTTAAGCTTTTACTATATCTGTCAGACGGTTATAAGTAAAATCATCAGTGTGGTGAAATTTCGTTGTATTTAAACTCGCTAAAAATCTGACAGCTGATAGACTTTAAGTACAGTTATATGAGGGTCATGCAATCTAGATGGTTATTAAGTTTTTAAAAGGTCTTTGGGGCTGTAATTAGTAAAATCATTTGTATGGTGAAATTTCGTGGTTTTTTCATTACCAAACAAACTTCAAAAAATTCGTTAGGTGGTAATGAGTGCAGTTATGCGTGTCATGAAATCTAGAGAGTGTTTAAGCTTTTAAAAGATCTATCGGGCGGTAATTAGTTAAATCAACTGTGTGGTGAAATTTAGTGGTAATAAACTTCCCATATAACCTCGATTGACAAAATCAAAGAGAATGGCTTCGAACTGACGAAGAAAAGAAGCAGAAGATACCCCGCAACAACAATTACCGACGCCGACTACGCCGATGACATAGCGATACTGGCAAATACACCTGACCAAGCCGAAACACTTCTGCATAGTTTGGAACGAACAGCAGCAAGCATAGGCCTCCATGTTAATGCACATAAAACGGAATATATGTGCTATAACCAAACGGGGGACATCTCCACTCTAGAAGGAACCCCTCTTAAACTAGTAGACAAATTCACGTACCTAGGAAGCAGCGTCGAATCAACCGAAAAGGACATCGAAACGAGGTTAACGAAAGCATGGACAGCTATCAATAGGCTATCGACTATATGGAAATCAGACCTAACCGATAAAATGAAACGCAGTTTCTTCCAGGCAGCGGTCACATCGATACTGCTATATGGATGCACTACATGGACGCTAACAAAACGGCTGGAGAAGAAACTAGATGGCAATTACACAAGAATGCTGCGTGCAATCCTCAACAAGTCCTGGCGGCAACACCCAACAAGACACCAACTGTATGGCCACCTGCCCCCTATCACGAAAACTATTCAAGTTAGACGAACCAGACATGCAGGACATTGCTGGAGAAGCAGAGATGAACTCATAAGAGATGTACTCTTATGGATCCCCACACACGGCCGCGCAAAAGCAGGACGACCAGCACGAACGTACATTCAGCAGCTATGTGAGGATACAGGTTGTTGTCCTGAAGACCTACCTAGGGCGATGAACGATAGGGAGGAGTGGCGAAAGAGGGTCAGGGATATCCGTGCTGCCAGCACGATATGATGATGATGATGATGATAACCTGTCAGGAGGCATTTAAACTTTTACAATATCTGTCGGGCGGTTATTAGGTAAATCATCAGTCTGGTAAAATTTCGTGGTTTTTCCCCGAAAAGTATGTCATGGAATTTAGATGGTTTAGATGGCAGTAATAAGCGAAATCATCAGTGTGGTGAAATATATTGGTAATTAAGCTTCTTAAATGATCTGTCAGGTATTTAAGCTTTTACAATTTCTGTCGGGAATTAGTTAAATCACCCGTGTGGTGAAATTTCGTGAGTTCTTTCCAAAAAAAAGTCTGTCAGGTGGTACAAGTTATGAGTGTCATGGAATTTAAGTGGTTATTAAGCTTTTAAAGATCTGTCGGGCGGTAATTAGTTAAATCATCTGTGTATTGAACATTAGTGGTCATTAAACTTCCAAAAAATTTGTCTTGTGGTATATAAGTACAGATATGAGTGTCATAAAATTTAGATCGTTAATTGGTGAAATCATTAGTGTGGTGAAATTTCGTGGTTTTTTTCCAAAAAAAAAAAATGTATGTGGAATATCTGTTACAAGATCTGTTACAAGATTACAAGATCTGTTGGTAAAATCATCAGCGTTGTGAAATTTATTCATAATTAAGCTTCTAAAATGAACTCTTAGGTGGTATTTAAGCTTTTTAAAGATCTGTCGGGCAGGAATTAGTTAAATCATCTGTGTGGTGAAATTTAGTGGTAATTAAACTTCCTAAAAAATTTGTCAGTACAGTAATGAGTTTATATGGGATTTTGAGGGTATTTAAGATTTTACAATATCTGTCGGTTGGTAAAATGATCACCGCGGTGAAAAATATTGGTAATTAAACTTCTTTAATAATCCGTCAGGTGGTATTTAAGCTTTTACAGGGTCTGTTGGGTGGCAATTGGTAATATATAATCTGGTGAAAATTGGTAATATATAATCTGGTGAAAATTGGTAATATATAATCTGGTGAAATTGGTAATATATAATCTGGTGAAAATTCAAAAATAATCTGTCAGGAGGCATTTAAAGCTTTTACAATATCTGTCGGGCGGCTATTAGTTCAATCATCAGTATGGAGAAATTTCGTGGGTTTTTTCCCAAAAAAATCTTTCGGGTGGTACAAGTTATGAGTGTCATGGAATTTAGATGGTTATTAAGCTTTTACAAGATCTGTCGGGTGGTAATTTTAAAATCATCAGTGTGGTGAAAATTATTGGTAATTAGATTATTTTACCAATTACCACCCGATAGACCTTGTAAAATCTTAAATACCATCTGACCAATATTAGGTAATTTAGATTATTTTACCAATTACCACCCGATAGACCTTGTAAAATCTTAAATACCATCTGACAAATTATTTAAGAAGTTTATTCTTAAATAATATGTCAGATGGTATTTAAGATTTTACAAGGTCTATCGGGTGGTAATTGGTAAAATAATCTAAATTACCATCTACATTCCATGACACTTATAACGTGTACAAGATCTTTTGGGTGATAATAAGTAAAATCATATGTGTGGTAAAATTTAGTGGAAATAAAATAATAAGCTTTCAGGTGGTATTTGCTTTTACAAGACCTGTCAGGTGGGAATTAGTTAAATCACCTGTGTGGTGAAATTTAGTGGTAATTAAACTTCCTAAGAAAATATGTCAGTACAGTAATGAGTGTATAATAACTATCTAAATTTCATGACACTCATATCTGTACGACAAATTTTAAATAAATAAGCTTTTACAAGATCTGTAGGGCAGGAATAAGTCAAATCATCAGTGTGGTGAAATGTATTGGTAAAATAATCTGGTGAAATTTAGTAGTAATAAACTTCCGAAATAATCTGTCAGAAGGTAAAAAGTAAAATTATCTGTGTATTTAGTGGTAATTTCCAAAAAGTGGTAATTTCCAAAAACATTTGTCGAATTGTGATAACTACAGATATGAGTGTCATTGACTTTAGATGGTTATTAAGCTTTTAAATGATCTGTGTGGTAGTAAATTAGTAAAATCATCTTTGTGGTGAAATTTAGTGGTAATTAAACTTCTTAAATAATCCGTCAGTAGGCATTTAAGTTTTTACAATATCTGTCGGGCGGCTATTAGTTAAATCATTACTGTGGTGAAATTTCGTGTTTTTTCCCCAAAAAAGTCTGTTTTGTGGTATTAAGTATAAGTTATGAGTGTCATAGAATTTAGTGGGTATTTAAGCTTTTAAAAGATCTGTCGGGCGGTAATTAGTTAAATCATAAGTGTGGTGAAATTTCCTGGTTTTTTCACCAAAAAAGTCTGTCAGCTGGTAATAAGTACAGTTATGAGTGCCATGGAATTTAGATGGTTATTAAGCTTTCAAAAGATCTGTCTGGCGGTAAAAAGTAAAATTATCTGTGTATCAAAATTTAGTGGTAATTAAACTTCCAAAAAATTTGTCGAGTGGTGATGAGTGGTGATGAAGTATATGAGTGTCATGGAATTTAGATGGTTATTAAGCTTTTAAAAGATCTGTGGGGCAGTAATTAGTAAAATCATCTTTGTGGTGAAATTTAGTGGTAATTAAACTTCCAAAAAATGTGTTAGGTGATATTTAAGCTTTTACAAAATCTGTCAGACGGAAATTAGTAAAATCATCAGAGTGGTGTAATTTATTGTCGAAGTTCTGAACTTGAACGTGTTGAGTTACGCGTGAAAGTGAATAATCACTGATGAGGAAGGGAATATTATATGCGCATCGGGGTGTTCCACCATGCGCAGGTGGTCTAGTCCATTCCCAGTGTGTTGATTGGCTGTGAGGTCAAGAGTGGCTATGCTAGCGTGTATATATGTTGGCCCACTCATTGGCATTTGGCTGTTAGTTGACGCCAGCCGGGCCACCGAGCCAATAAGTATTGTTTATTTTCTCCTGTGCGTTAGGGCTGTGGCTTCTTCAGTAATTAAACTTCTTAAATAATCTGTCAGATGGTATTTTAGCTTTTAAATGATCCGTTCGGTTGGTAAATAGTTAGAACATCTGTGTGGTGAAATTTAGTGGTAATTAAATTTGAAAAAAATCTGTCTGGTGGTATTTAAGCTTTTACAAGATCTTTCGGGTGGTAATTGGTAAAATCATCAGTTTGGTGAAATCTATTGGTAATTAAAATTCCAAAGTATTTGTCTGTTGGTAATAAATACAGTTATTAATAAATAATCTCTCAGGTGGTATTTAAAGCTTTATGACAGATCTTTCGTGTGGTAGTTATTTAAATTGTCTGTGTAGTGAAATTAAGTGGTAATTAAACTTCCAAAGAATTTGTCGGTTGGTAATTTCAGCTTTTACAAGATCTGTCGGGCGGTAATTAGTAAAATCATTAGTGTAATTAATTAGTGGTAATTAAACTTTCAAAAATATCTCCTATGTGGCTTTTACAAGATCTGTTTGGGCGATAATTGGTAAAATCGTCAGTGTGGTGAAATATATTGGTAATTAAACTTCCAAAGTATTTTTTCGGTTGGTAATAAGTACAGTTATGAGTGTCATGGAATTTAGTGGGTATTTAAGCTTTTAAAAGATCTGTCGGGTGGTAATTAGTAAAATCATCTGTGTGTTGAAATACCACCTTTAAAGAAGTTTAAGATCTGTTTGGTGGTAAATTAGTCTATTCATCTGTGTGGTGAAATTTAGAGGTAAATTGAACCTCTAAAATATCTGTCGGGCGATAATAAGTACAGTGTCATGGAATTTAGAGTTATTTAACCTTTTAAAAGATCTGTCGGTCAGTAATTATCAAAATCAGTGTGGTGAAATTTACGAGTAAATTAAACTTCCTAAAAAAATCTGTTGTGTGGTGATTAGTATTTTCGAAATTTGTTATTTTTAAAGAATCTGTGAGGCAGTAATCTGTGCCACCCTCACTGTGGTTTATTTAAAACCACAGTGAGGGTGGCACAGATTACTGATCAGAGTGGTAATTTCAACGTTTGGAGTATAAATTACAACAATTTAAATTACCGCCATTGTCGGATTCTAGTTAACACAACCATCAGTTATGGTGGAAATTAGTGGTAATTAAACTTTTTAAAAATCAGTGGGATGGTCAATCATCAGTTTGGTGAAAATTAGTGGTTTAATTACTACTAAATTTCACCACACAGACGATTTTACTAATTACCGCCCGACAGATCTTGTGAAAGCTTAAATTACCAAACGACAAATTATTTGGAAGTTTAAATTACCCCTAAATTTCACTACACTGACGATTTTACTAATTACCACCCAACAGATCTTTTAATACCACCAGATAGATTATTTAAGAAGTTTAATTAGCAATAAATTTCACCACGCAAATGATGATTAATTGTGTCGTACGGTAGTTAACTTAAAGTACTACACTTTAATACACTAATTAAATAGTGTAGTAAAGATTACTAGTAATTTAAGTTTTTTTTTAAAAGTCTGTGTTGGAAATTATTAATGATGCTTTTTATTTTTTTAATAATATGGTGGTAGTTATAATTTAAGTTTTTGAAAAATCTTTCGGACGGTAATTAGTATAACGCCCCATTGTTTTGGAAGTTAGCAGAAATTAAACTTTTTAAAAACATAAATGGTAATTAATACAATCATTTCTGAGGTGGAAATTCTTGGTGATTAAGCTTTCTAAAAGAATTTGAAAGATGATTAATTATTAGTGTTGTGGAATTTTAGTGGTACTAGGTCGAGTCATACCAAAGACTCAAAAAATGGTACTCGATGCCGCCTTGCTTAACACTCAGCATTATAAGGTAAGGATCAAGGGTAAAGTGGAGCAATCCAGGGAAAGGAGCAATCCAGGGAAAAGGGAGCCTTCGGGTAACCCTCGACTGAGGTCACTAACTTTACTTACTAATAAAATTAGCGGTAATTAAACTTTGTGAAAAAATATGTCGTGCAGTAATTTGTACAACCATCAAGTGTAGCAGAAATTAAGTAAACTTTTTTAGATTGTCAGGCGGTAATTAGTAGAATCATCAGTTTGGTTGAAATTTAAAAAATCTGTCAGACACAATTTTCTGTGTGTTACCGCCCGACATATTATTTTTACTAATTAACTGTGGAAGTTAATTAGTAAAACATATTATTAT
Source organism: Sepioteuthis lessoniana (assembly GCA_963585895.1). Classification (NCBI taxonomy): domain Eukaryota; kingdom Metazoa; phylum Mollusca; class Cephalopoda; order Myopsida; family Loliginidae; genus Sepioteuthis; species Sepioteuthis lessoniana. The sequence goes on along the minus strand of OY757941.1, from coordinate 50,383,220 downwards.
TAAGTGAATTAGTAAAACATATTATTATACCACCCGACATATTATTTGTACTAATTAACTTCCACAGTTAATTAGTAAAAATAATATGTCAGGTGGTAACTAGAACAATTACAGTCCCGTGGAAATTAGTGGTATTTTAACTTTAAAAAAAATTTTAACAGAAATTAAACTTGGTGGAAATTAGTTATAATTGAACTTTCATTTTTTGATCTGTCGGGTGGTAATTAGTAGAGTTATCATTTCTTGGTAATTTGACTTTCTAAAAAATCTGTTGGGTAATACAATCATCAGTGTTGTGGAAATTATTAAGCTTTTTCTTTATATGTCATTATTAGTATTATTAGTTATTGGCGGTATTGGTTATTATCAGCATTATTGGCGGTATTGGTTATTATCAGCATTATTAGTATTATTAGTTATTGGCGGTATTATTAGTTATTGGCGGTATTAATGTTGGGCAGTATTAAATTTATTAAATGTTATTTAATTTATTTAATAAATTAAATTAATCAATTAGTATGTTGGGCGGCATTTAATTTATTAAATTAGTTGTTGGACAGTATTTATTGGTATTATTAATTAGTATTAGTTATTAAATTATTATGTTGGGCGGTATTTAGTGGGCGGTATTAGTGGGCGGTATTTTATGTTGGGCGGTATTTAGTGGTTATTAAATTAGTATTATTACTATTAGTTATTAAATTAGTATGTTGGGCGGTATTTAGTGGGCGGTATTACTGGGCGGTATTTTATGTTGGGCGGTATTTAGTGGTTATTAAATTAGTTATTAAATTAGTATGTTAAATTTAATTAGTTGGGCGGTATTAGTGGTTATTAGTTGGGCGGTATTATTTGTTATTAAATTAATTAGTTGGGCGGTATTAGTAGTTATTAGTTGGGCGGTATTATTTGTTATTAAATTAGTATGTTAAATTTAATTAGTCTATTATTTAGTGGTTATTAAATTAGTTATTAAATTAGTTATTAAATTAGTATGTTGGTTATTATTAATGTATGTTGGGCGGTATTTAGTGGTTATTAAGTTAATTGTGGATATTAGTTGTGGGCATGTTGGGCATGTTGGGCATTTAGTGGTTATTATTATTTAGTGGTTATTATTTATTTAGTGGTTATTATTATTTAGTGGTTATTATTTATTATTATTATTAGCATGTTGGGCATTTAGTGGTTATTAAATTAGTTGGGCGGTATTTAGTGGTGGAAATTAGTATGTTGGGCGGTATTTAGTGGTTATTAAGTTAGTTGTGGAAATTAGTGGTTATTAAGCTTTTCTTATATGTTGGGCGGTATTTAGATAGAACATGTGACCACAGCAAAGATAATTTGGAGGAGTCCTCCAGGTGTCGTGGCTAACGTGAGGGATTGCGGCCTCGAAGTAAGCGAGTTCGAACTCCCCTCTTGCTAGTTCATACACAATCGGACTAATATTCTAAGTAAATGTATTTAAGCCCCTTATACTTCCAGGGTTAAATAGTACCATGGATCTGGCGTTAAATAACCCATGAAGGTTGATATACCATTAAACAAAGAATCTGAAATTAAAAAAAAAAACTCTTAAAAAGCATTAAAGCGAACTCCAGTCGCGCTATTACGTTCACTTTCGGACAACTACCCTTAGGAAAGGCATGAACCTCCATATCCACCCAAAGGCATGAACCTCCTTATCCACCCAAATAGTACCACTACTGATCTTCAAGGAGAATGGCTTTGGCATTGAGTAACCTACAAAGGTTGATATGCCATTAAACAAAGAAACCTTAACCTTAAAAAACAACTACACAAAAAATATAAACATGAACGTACAATGATCACGATTCTCTAATTACCAGGCATAAAATAATCCCAGATAGGTTAACAACCAGTGAAAATCAATCAATCAACTGAAGAAGCTTCCTTCAAAACAAATTTCTTCGGCTAAAGGCAAATATCTTGGCTCCCTGGGTGTATATCAAATCATTGTTAACTCACTAATGTTCTGCTAAATTATAAACTTTAATCATGGGAAATTTGAGATAAGATGTCTCCCGAATTTTCCCTTTTCTCTACGTATCGAATTTCGTTATATCGTCTGTCATCACCACCGTATGTGAAATAGGATGATTTTAAATTCTCCTGAACCCTGCCTCACCACCGATTAAAACACCATCTATGTGGCTCCCAGCCAAATCGGCTGGGGCTGTAGAATACACCGACTTCATCTCTGCCATGGGGTAAAACGCCACCCCAATGAGTGACCTGAATATGGCACTAAACAATCTGATGTAGAGGCTCTAGTCCTTGCCATTTCTCCTATGTCCATTCTGACCCGAAGTGGTAGCACTTGACAGGGTGCTATCGATGGGTTAAATAGAACTGTTTGACATTTAAACTGAGTGCTAACACATGGCTTGTGTTTAATTAAATCGTTATAAATTGAACTTTTTGGCAATGTAACCATGTATAAACAAATGACTGATGTATAATTGAATTGTTAATAGTATATAGCAATACTTGGAAACATTTAACTGTGCTCAAACGGATGAGTAATGTCGAATAGAATTATTTGTGTTAAATACCAATACTTGAAACTCTTTAACTGCGTGCCTGAATTGAATCATTCGTGTTACATAACAATACTTGTAACCACTTCAATTTTCCAGTCGGCTGGGGCTGTAGAATACGCTGACTGCACCTCTGCAGAGGGGTTAGACACCCCCCAATGAGTGTCCTGGATATGACACTAAACAGCCTGATGGTGAGGCCCCAGTAATGCTGGAGCTTTGGGGAATACGGGGCACCTCTTCATTGCAATTGCTCCGGCGTGGTATCACCTGATAGGGCCCTATCTATAGGTTAAATAGAACTAACGGCATACTTGTGCTAAACTGAATTATTTGAAATAGAAATGCTTTTGACAATTAAATCGTACTTACATTTAAACTGTGTGCTTATGCTAAACTGAATTATTTGAAATAGAACTGTTTTTGACATTGACACTGTATTTACACTAAACTGAATTGTTTCACATTGAACTGTTTTAACATTTAACTGGCTGTAAACAAAATCTGTACTTATACTAAACTGAATTAGCTGAATTGGAACAACTTGACTAAACTGAATAGCTCGAAATAGAAATGTTTTTGACAATTAAACTGTACTTACATTTAAACCGCGTGCTTATGCTAAACTGAATTATTTGAAATTGAACTGTTTTTGACATTGAAACTGTACTTACACTGAGCTGAATTGTTATATATAACTGCTTAAATAAACTAAATAGTTTGAAATGGAAGTGTTTTTGACAAACTGTGTAAACTGAATTGTTTGAAATAGAAGTGATTGTTTACATAAAACGGATTTGACGTTAAATAACCTACAAAAGTTGAGATGCCATAAAAGTTGATATGCCCGTTATTACTGAATTAAATTATTAGTGTTTGATAGCAATAATTGAAATCATTTAACTGTGTAGATACGAGGTGCATACTGCTTTTGGACCATCTTGCATTAATCGAGCATCAGTTTTTAAGTAGCATAAGAGATTCAAGGAAGGCAGGGAGTCTGTGAGGGATGATGAGAGGTGTGGGAGGAGTAAGGAAGTCAATACACCAGAGTTGATTGGCCAAAGGGTTAGGGTTAGGGTTACTATGTTGAGGTTTTAAGGGAGTTCAGAAAGAGATTGCGTCAGAAGCGGCCAGCACTCTTCAAATCGGGTCAGTGGCATTTCCACCAGGACAATGCACCAGTCCACAACTCCATCCTTATCACAAACTATTTGCCCAAGATGGGCATCAAGACAGTTTTTCACCCTCTCTATAGTGCAGACCTTGCTCCCTGTAACTTTTCCTTATTCCCTAAGCTCACAGGCTGTCGTTATGAGAAATTGAGATGAAAGAGGCTGTGACGAGGGTCATTGACACGCTCACACAAGAGGACTTCCATAGGGCCTTCCAGAAGTTGTTGGAACGGTACAACAAGTGCATTGCAGCCTGAGGAGATTCCTTCGAAGGGGACTAGAGTTTCATGTGTGTACTATCAATAAAAGGGCCCATACGAAAAAAGTCTGGAAACTTATCGTATGCACCTCGTACAATAGGAATATTCGAGTGCAAACAAATTACCGACAAATTATTCCCTTACAAATCGTATATGTATATCCATTTAACTGTATGCAAACAAAAGATAAATAGCAAATAGAAATACTGGAAACCATTTTACTGAGTGCAAAAGTCTTACAGTGTAACCCGGATATAAAAGACTTGTCGGGACCGGAGAATAAGTCTCTTATATCCTGGTTTGGTCTATTTTGTTTAGGTAACACAGGCTCTAATTTGGGACCAGATAAAATCTATCTTATATCCGGGTCTCTTATATACGGGTTACACTAAAATGTCTTTTATAATCTCATATAATATATATGTGTGAACAGGATTTGGCATTAAATAACCTCAAGTGGTTGATATGCCATAGAACTAAACCAAACCAAATCATATATATTTAATATATATGTAAAAAGGATTTGATATTAAATAACCTATAATGGTTGGATGGTCTCCACTCGTCTTTTTTCCAAATATTCCAGTCCCTTTATCAATCCTTACCAGGGAAAGGAGTAACGCCCTCCCCTACACCTCGATGTAGTAGCTATCGAAAAGGGAACTTTTGGGTCACCCTCGACTATGGTCGCCAGCTTTACTTATCAATCCTTTGGTGGCTGCATCGAGTGCACCATTTACAAATAGTACGTGGTGCCTTCAATAAGTTTCCAGACTTTAATCTTCTACAACCTTTAACCCTCCACCACCCACAAACAATGCTTTGAGCTACGTCCACTGATCCCCACGAACATATTTTAACTTGTTAAATGTTTGTGTCACATTGTCACTTTCACTCAGAGTTTGATTGCTACTGGATATTAATTCTTTCCAGTTTTATGACGCACTTAATAAAACTCGTTTCTCACATTTTAAGATTACTCAGCTGAACGTGAATTCTAAGAGGTCAACATGAACTAAAGGTTTTAACAAGTATTCAATGTCATCATTGATCAGGTGATTTTCAGAGTCACCAATTTCGAAAGTAAAAAAAAGAAAAGATTCTCATTACCTGTTAGGGTCCCATTTATGTTTCAAATAGAACTATCTGCTCGTTTACTATACTTGAAACCATTTTACTGTGTGTAAAAAAGTCGCTGATGTTAAATTGAATTATTCATATTGAATAGGAATATTTAGAACCATTCACCTGTGCGCAAATGAATGAATAATGTTAAATAGAGTTTCTATGATTAGATAGCAATACTTGAAACAATTTAAATATGTGTGCAATCAAATGCGCTGTGGCTTGTTTAAAATTGTTACCAACAAACTGTTCCTTTACAAACCACACACACACATACACACACACACACACATATATATATATATATATATATATATATATATATATATATATATATATATATATATATAGGTGTGTCTGTGTATGTATGTATGTATGTATGTATGTATATGTATACAGGGTTTGGGATTAGATGACTTACCAGTGTTGATTTGCCATAAAACCCAACGAACTAACCAACCAGGATACCCCTTTTGGGGGGATACAGTCAGAGTATTATTATTTTTTTGTTTTCATTATTATCAATATTGTCATTATTACTATCATTGTTAGTAGTAGTAGTAGTAGTAGTAGTAGTAGTAGTAGTAGTAGTAGTAGTAGTAGTTCTGCTGTTTTGGGTTGTTTTTTTTATCTTTGTTTATTTATTTTTATTCGTTTTTATTTATCATTGAAGTGACAGACAGCGTGGTATTTTGTCTGCTGTCGTTCAGTAGACAAGCAAAAGACTAGCAAACAACGGTGAATGTCAGTCCTATCCTAGCATTGACAAGAAGTATAGCATCACAGGAAAGCCAGTCTGGGTGGAACAAGTGCTACTCGGCTACCGGGTCTGACTGTCAGATTGTTTCCACGACATTAATAATTATACGGGGTCGCACCTTTAATTCAATTCCCAAATGAAAACATTCTTTGGCTCTTTTGAAGTTGTCAAAAAAAAACAGTTGACAAAAGCTTTCGATTCGATTGAAACAGTTATGTCAATACGACTGTAGGGTGAAGGCATGAAACTAACTCGGTAAAAAAAAAATTAATGTCTTCGCGGGCGCGGTATATTGCTTATTTGGTTAATTGGTCAGAACGCCGGATAAAAAATTATGGAATCATCACACTGAATTTTACAAAGGTTTGCCTGGTCTGGCAGACAGGTCTCCTGTTGGTGACCTCTTAAAAGGTCTTAGAGTACACTGACTCTGTCCCTTATGGAAGGATTAGATGCTCCCCTCCCAATATAAAAAAGCGTGTCTTAAGTTAGACACTAAACTGTATCTAATGTTGAGGTACCAGTCCTGGATCTTGGTAATGTAGATTCTCCAGTCTGTTGCCATTTTTATCCGGAGCAGTATTAGCTAATGTCTGATGGATGGATCAAAAAGATTTGTTTAAGATAATCTTTTAATGATGTTAAGATATTGATATTGCGACTTGATTTGAACTGTTTATCAGTCTAAAATGATTGTGAACTTTATTAATATCTTAAAACATTTATATTACAACAAAGTAGACGAACCAGACATGCAGGACACTGCTGGAGAAGCAGGGGCGAGCTCATAAGTGATGTACTCCTATGGACCCCCACATATGGCCGAGCAAAAGCAGGACGACCAGCACGAACATACATACAGCAGCTATGTGGGGATACGGGATGTAGTCCTGAAGACCTGCCGGAGGAGATGAACGATAGGGAGAAGTGGCGAGAGAGGGTCAGGGATATCCGTGCTGGTGGCATGACATGATGATGATGATGATGAAGTGTTTACCTTTTTAAAATGATGGTAGACTTTATTAATACATTGGCTCTTAAAACATTGATATTATAACTCATTTTAAAGTATTTACTCGTTGAAAATTTGATTTTCTTTCTTTCTTTAATGGTATATCAACCTTCGAGGGTTATTTAATGACAAAACAAACCTTCAATAAGAACAACAGTGTAACTATTTAACCCACAGATAGGGGATAAGGGGGTTCATATATTTCACAAGGCCATTAGCGCGACTGGAGTTCGAACTCGCTTACTCCGATGTGACAGTCAAAAACGTTTGCCAGCATACTATCGGAACTCACCCTTACGTGTTTAAAATGATCATCATCATCATCATGACGTGCGGCTAGCACGGATATCCCTGACCCTCTCTCTCCACGTCTCCCTATCATTCATCGCCTTCGGCAGGTCTTCGGGGTTACATCCCGTATCATCACATAGCTGCTGTATGAATGTTCGAGCTGGTCGTCCTGCTTTTGATTGGCCATATGCGGGGGTCCACAGGAGCATATCACTTACGATCTCGTCTTTGCTTCTCCAGCAGTGTCCGGCATGTCTGGTTCGTCTAGCTTGTATAGTTTTCGTGATAGGTAGTAGGTGGCCGGACAGTTGGCCCCTTGTAGGGTGTTGCTGCAAGGACCTGTTCAGTGAACTTTATCAAAACATACTTCTTAAAACAATGATATTGCAACAAAATATGAAGTTTTGATGTGTTTAAAATGACTAAACGAATACAAAATAAATAGACAACGATAAAAAAAACAAAAGCAGAACTACTACTACTACTACTACTACTACTACTACTACTAATTGCATTTCACATAGCACTTATACCCTTGGGAAAGGTATGAATCCAATTATTCTCCCTCCAGCTATGGGTAAATGGTAGGACAAACTGATTTCTTCAGCCTTGGTGAGGCAACTAGTCTAGAAGGAAAACTCTGAATTCAAACCTGTTAAACTTCGCTTAAAAATTGACCTTGTGTCATATCCTTCCCGAGCGGAGGGGTTGGTAGATATGGATATGTTTAAAATGATTATGAAATCCAACAATGCATTGGCTCTTAAAACATTGATATGATCGTTATTTTCAGTAACATTCTGACTTGGAATACGAATATCTTTCTGCGCCACATCAATGAATCAAATAGTTCTATTTCAGATGAAGTTTAAAATCATTTTGAGCCTCATTTGCTGTTAAAATATTGAAATTCTAATGAAGTGTTTACTTGTTTGATTGGTTTAGACACTAAACTATGTCCAGGGTTGAGATTCCAATTCTGAATATCTGTAAAATGTGGAGTGACCTGATCGTTGGAATTACTCCCTGGTTCACTCAGACCCATGCGGCAAGTATTCTGGGGAATTTCCGATGTTTCTTCAGCTAGTAATAAATGTAATATAATAGCCGAGGGAATTCGTTTTATGCCTTTGGGTTTAGTTAGGCTGAGAACCTTTCGGCTCAGTGCATGGGTTACTTAGGTGCGACATTAACGCAGGTGTTCACGCGTGTGCACGGAGCGGACGTGTCACTCAGAGATGTCACAATAGCCCAGATGGGAAACGGGGCTAGAGAGTGCGAATGACGTCACGCACCAAAAGCGCGCGGAGGATTTGGGGAATTTTGAAGAAAGTCAGTTGGGTTGAGAACTAGACTCCGAACGGGAAGGGTCGACTTTCGGGGCTCGCTGAAGCGAGACGAATTTGCGCGCTACGGGCGCCGCAAGAGATGGGTGGGGAGATGGAAAAGCCAGAATAGAAAGAATGTGTATCTCTCTCCTTATGTCGAAGAACCTTTAAACTCAAAGGTAATAAAAAGTTTCGTACCTGAACTAAGAAGTCGTAAGTGCTTTTCGTGTTTCGAGATTCCTGTGTTCTATGTATATATGTTATAAACATTCTATGTATGTTTTACATATCCGTATCATGGGTAGGGTACATAAATACGGACTTTAACATAAAATTTGCTCTCTCCTGTACACATGTTCTAACCGTATTTTCCTGCAAATCTATGCTAATTTATTTAAAGAAACATCTCTAAAGCTGTTGATTTCCCAGTCGGCTGGTGGGGGCAGTAGAATACACCGACTGCTTCTCTGCAGACGGGATAAGACCCCCCTCCCTCCCCAACGAGTGTCCTAGATATGACACTAAACGATCTGATAGTGAGGTTCCAGCAGTGCGGGAGCTTTGGAGAATGTGGAGTACCCCTTCATTGCCATCGCTCCCAGGTTTACTCTGGCCCGGAGTGGTAGCACCTGATAGGGCCCTATCTATGGGTTAAATAGAACTGATGGCATACTTATGGTAAACTGAATAGCTTGAAATAGAAATGTTTTTGACACTTAAACCGTACTTACATTTAAACTGCATGCTTATGCTTGACTGAATTATTTGAAATAGAAATATTTTTCGACATTAAAACTGTATTTACACTAAACTGAATTGTTACATATAACTGCTTGAATAGTTTGAAATGGAAATGTTTTTGACAATTAAACTGTGTACTTATGCAAAACTGAATTGTTTTAAAAAGAACTGATTATTTACATAAAAATGGATTTGGCGTTAAATAACCTACAAAGGTTGATATGCCATAAAACCAAACAAACCAAACCATCTAAAGCTGTTGAATGTTGTTTGGTTCGCTGGTTGATGTTTTATGACCTATCGAGCCTTATGGCCTGTTTCATGTATAACGGTTCATTGGTATGATAAGTGTGTTCGCCAATGGCCCGGAAACTCAGGATTCAATCCCAAGTCGCGTCATACCAAAGATTCAAAAATGGTACTTGATGTTTTTTTGCTTAACGATCAACATAATAACGTACGGATCAAAGGTAATTGGAGTAATCCAGGAAAAGGAGTTACGCCCTTTCTTTAACCTTGGTGAAGTAGCTATTAAAAAGGAAGCCTTCGGGTCGCCCTCTACTACGGTCGGCCAACTTTATATATATATATATATATATATAGTCATCCACAGACAGGTCTGTTTCGTTATATCAGAACTCATCAGTGTGGCTAGACATATTAGCTATCCGTAGCTGGGATCGAAACACGGTTGACTCAAACGCCAGTCCAAGCCTCTAACCCTCAGCCTCGAGGAGCCAGTAGCAGCGAAGTAAATTTTAAACGGTTATGAATCACAATTACTATTGTTTACATACATCCATTTAACGGCTACCGAGACCTCAATTCATATATGAAGAGACTTGGAATAAACGCTAATGGCAACACGATTACTTCATTCGCTAGAGAACTCAACCCTACGGGGGTAAGGGAGTATCTCTCTCTCTCTCTCTCTCTCTCTATATATATATATATATATATATATATTATAACAGTATATGGTTGTCACTATCTCCTTTTGTTTGGTTTGTGGCTGACCAAATGCTGTATAATTTGGAAAGTGCTCAATATCTGTGATAGAGCTATTAAAAATATAATGATGAAAAAATATATATAAGTTATCTGTGACCACTGGTTTCATGCAGTCTCTTTCTGCTAAATGATAGTTATATAAAGACGACATGAAATGCTATTAAACATATAAAAACTAATATATATTTATTTATCATTATATATGTATATGATTTCTAAGCAAATAGTTTGTACTTGACTTTATTTTTGAACGAGTTGCTAAAGCTCATTTATTTGCACACCTTTAAATGGTTTCAAGTATTCCTACCTAACACTAATAATTTCAGTTATCAAGTATTCCTATGTAATATAATGAACAGTTCTATTTAACCCATTAATGGGATCGAAACAGGTACTACCAATTCGAGTCAGAGTGGACCTGGTAGTAATGACAATGAAGGAGTACTCCATATTTCCAAAGGCACCAGAACTAAAACCTCACCATAAGATGCAGTTTTGTGTCATTCCCAGAACATTCGTTGAGAGGGTCTTACCCCTCTGCAAAATTCCAGCCGGCGTATTCTACAGCCCCAGCCAATATATTAATAAAGTTCATAATCATTTTCAACAGATAAGCACATGATACAAAGTTAAAATATTGATGTTTTAAGAGCCAATATATCAGTAAAGTTTTAAATCACTTTAAAAAGGTAAACATACGTACTTAATTGCAACGTTTTAAGAGTCAATGTATGAATAAAGTTCACAATTATTTTAAACGGCTAAACACTTCATAATTCGTTATAATATCAATGTTTTAAGAGCCAATGTTTTACTAAGGTTCGCAATTATTTTAAACGGCTAAACACTTCATACTTAGTTGCAATATCAATATTTTAAGAGCCAATGTATTAATAAAGTTCACAATTATTTTAAACAGATAAACACTTCATACTTAGTGGCAGTATTTCAAATAGATTTGATGCAAGTCAAATCTTTTGTCACAAAACGCTAAACGACGTTAATCTTCTACAACCTTTAACCCTCCACCACCCACAAACAATGTTTGAACTACGTCCATTGATCACCACAAGCATATCTTAACTTGTTAAATGTTTGTGTCATATTGTCACGTTGAGTTTGATTGCTACTGGATATTAATTCTTTCCAGTTTTATGACGCACTTAATAAAACTCGTTTCTCACATTTTAAGATTACTCAGTTGAACGTGAATTCTAAGAGGTCAACATGAACTAAAGGTTTTAACAAGTATTCAATGTCATCATTGATCAGGTGATTTTCAGAGTCACCAATTTCGAAAGTAAAAAAAAAAGATTCTCATTATTCTCTTGATAGAAGTCACATATATGCATACATACATGATGGCTGTCCTCTTGGTTTCGAGCGTGACCATCTCCTTTGTCTCAGGTCATCTCCCCCTCCCCTAACCCCCCTTAAAATCTGTCTGTTCGTAGGTGACTCTTCAACATACATACATAAATTTCTGTAAATTCATCAACCTAAAACCAAAATACTCGTCAGGAAACTTGAAAGGATCCTAATAAAATTATATAGACAAAATCTGTCTTTATTATTTAATTAAACATGCATAAATTAAGGACTTTTGCCCAACTATATATATATATATATACTTGTTTCCTTCAATAAGATTCCAGACTGTTTTTGTACAGGCATTTAAAATTTTCGTAGACTCTTGAAAATTCAGTATCTTTTTGCTATACATCTTATGAGATGACGGACCAATTTTTATGATTTCAGCTTCAAGTGAACAGCTACAGTAGCAATTGGAATACACCCTACTAAGGCCTGATTGTCACAGCTGGTTAATTTTGAAAATGCAATCTGGACGTAAGGACACTTTAGAAGAACGATATGCTATAGAATTATGTTTTAAACTTGGAAAAATGCCACAGAAACGTATGGAATGCTTCAGATTGCTTTTCGAGCATCTTGCATGAATCGAGCATCAGTTTTTGAGTGGCATATGAGATTGAAGGAAGGCAGGGAGTTTGTGAGGGATGATGAGAGGTGTGGGAGGAGTAAGGAAGTCAGAACACCAAAGTTGATTGGCCAAATAAAGAATTTCATGGATAAGGACCGTCGTGTGTCTATAGAGACAATAAGTGCACAGTTGAAGGTGCCCGTGGTGTAATGGTTATCGTCGTAGAAAATGGACACGGCGACACGAGTTCAAATCCTGGACGAGACTGATTGCATTCCACATAGCACTAATACCCTTGGGAAAGGTATGAATCCAATTATTCTCCCTCCAGCTATGGGTAAATAGTTGGACAGACTAGGTTCTTCAGCCTTGGTGAGGCAACTAGTCTAGGAGAAGGAAAAGTCTGAATTCAAACGTGATAAACTCTGCTTAAAAATTGACCTTGTGTCATATCCTACCCGAGCGGAGGGGTTGGTAAATATGTTATGATAAGTGCACAGTTTGATGTTAGTGTGAATTTTGTACACACAATTATTTGCGAGGAACTGAAGATGCGGAAGATTTACGCGAAGTTTGTCCCAAGGGTGCTCAGAGAAGATCAGAAAGAAAGACGTTGTCAAGACAGCAGGGAGATGGTCGAGCTGATCAATTCAGATCCCGCAGTTCTTGATGCTCTGGTGACCTGCGATGAAAGCTGGATCTACTGCTATGACCCAGAGACCAAGAGACAAAGTTCCTTGTGGAAGCATGCTAACTCGCCCAGACCCAAGAAAGCCAGACAGAGCCAATCCACCCACAAACTTTTGATGATCCCTTTTTTAGACAGCACTGGCATGATCTACAAGGAATACTATGTTGAGGTTTTAAGGGAGTTCAGGAAGAGATTCCTAGGGAAGAGGCCAGCACTCTTCAAATCGGGTCAGTGGCATTTCTACCAAGACAATGCACCAGTCCACATCTCCATCCTTGTCACAGGCTATTTAACCAATATGGGCATCAAGACAATTCCTCACCGCCCCCTATAGTCCAAACCTTGCTCCATGTGACTTTTGCTTATTCCCTAAGCTCAAGGAAAAACTTGAAGGCTGTCGTTATGAGACAATTGAGGAGATAAAAGAGGCTGTGACAAAGGTCATTGACACGCTCACACAAGAGGACTTCCATGGGGCCTTCCAGAAGCTGTTGGAACAGTACAACAAGTGCATTGCAGCCGGAGGAGATTACTTCGAAGGGGACTAGAGTTTCATGTGTGTACTATCAATAAAAGTACCCATACGAAAAAAAAGTCTGGAAACTTATTGAAGGCACCTCGTATGAGAGGTTTCATATTATTCTCTAGGAGCGCTCGATGTATGACTACTGATGCATACATTTCAAAAAAAAATATATATATATACAAAATCTCATCCTGTGCAAATATATCTGTAATATAATTGGAAAGAAAACTCAACGGACTGTCACTATGTTATTATAAATTTATTTCGACAGGCCGCCGACGCAACCTAACACATCAAATAGCTTTAACAAAATGGAAATACAGGGTGAAACGATAAAATTGTCGTCCTAAAGAAAACAACACTACATATTTATTTTTAAACTTTTATTGAAAAAATCAATTCAGGTAACTTGATTATGTAGTAGAGATGACATCTACAGGGTGAAACGATAAAATTGTCGTCCTAAAGAAAACAACATTACATATTTATTTTTAAACTTTTATTGAAAAAATCAATTCAGCTAACTTGATTATGTGGTAGAGCTGACATCTATTCAATGTAGCCGCCTTCAACCTCAATCACCGCCTCGATACGGATCCGGAACTGAGAGCATGCCTTTTCCACAAGCGCCGGCGGGAGCTCGACCAATACTCGGCGGATGGCGGCGATCAGGCTTACTTTGGTGTTGTGGGAGGTCATGTTGGTGATGTTCTCGACGTATGACCAAACGAAGTAGTCCAGTGGGTTCAGGTCGGGGGAGGAGGGGGGCCTGACGGACTTGATTAGCCTTGTCTGGCACCTGTAGGACCTACACTTCAAGTCCTCCTTCACACATGCATTCACAGTTGTGTGTGAGACGCCTAAATCTATGGCAGTCTACCGAATAGGCCGCTGGGGAGTTTCATCAATGATTGCCTGGACCTTTTCGATGAACTCCTTGGTCCGGGTCTTCCTTGCGGTGTCCTTCTGCTCCACCACCTCCAAAGGGTCGTCGAATGCGTTGAGCTGTGCCCTCAAGCGTTGAACCGTCCGGCTTTGCATTTTGAGGGTGCTGGTAATGGTCCTGTTGTCATAACTTGGATCGGTAGAGTGCATGAGTTGTACAGCGGCGCATCTCCGATCTCGCTCATTGAACATTGTGTCACTTTCAGACATGATAGAAGGCTCTTATCGCACTTGGGATTGGTACACAACTGGCCAACTAGTAGATGGTCTGCAACAACAAAAATAAAACCGGTTTTCATTAAACGGAAATGGACTCATATCGTCTTTTCTAGGGCGTTCCACCCTGTAGAGGCCAATGGACATTGCTGATTAGAAAAAAAAGGCCGAAAAACAAACCGTTGATAGGTGTTGGAATATCAAATGGAACTGGATTTGACATTGTCGCCATTCCAATGTCTTGAATTTTAATTTTGATGTCGTATTGCAATTTATTTATCTTTTATTTTTTTCATTTATTATCCCCGTGTTTTTTTTAGTTAATTGCCAGTATATTTTCGTACTTGATGACCTTATCTATTTCTAGAAAATATCTGCCTACTTATTCTTTTCTTTATTCATATCACATATTTCTATTTCCAGGCATTTTGGGATGCCATGAAGTACTATATTTCTATTTCCAGACAATTCCTTCATTAAAAGGGTTACTTCTGGGGTTATTTGTCATTTCATCACTAGTTATTTAATTCTCTCTTTAATTTCTTTGTAGCTTTTTTTAAAATTTATCTCCGACTATTGTTTGCCCAGTCAGCTGGGGCTGTAGAATACACTGACTGCACCTCTGCAGAGGGGTAAGACCCCACCAAACGAGTGTCCTGATATGACACTAAACAATTTGATGGTGAGATTCCAGCAGTGCTGGAGCTTTGGGGAATGCAGAGTACCCCTTCATTGCCATCGCTCCCAGGTCTACTCTGGCCCGGAGTGGTAGCACCTGATAGGGCCCTATCTATGGGTTAAATAGAACTAACAGCATACTTATGCTAAAAAGAATTGTTTGAGTAAACTAAATAACTTGAAATAGAATTTTTTTTTTGACAATTAAACCGTACTTATATTTAAACTGCGTGCTTTTGCTTAACTGAATTATTTGAAATAGAACTGTTTTTCGACATTAAAACTGTATTTACACTTAACTGAATTGTTACATATAACTGCTTGAATAGTTTGAAATGGAAATGTTTTTGACAATTAAGCTGTGTACTTATGCTAAACTGAATTGTTTTAAATAGAACAGATTATTTACATAAAAATGGATTTAGCGTTAAATAACCTTCAAAGTTTGATATGCCATAAAACCCAACAAACCAAACCAAACCATCCGACTACTGCCGATTTAACTCGTATTATTGTTTGTTTGTTTGCTTGTGCTTTATGGCATATCAACTTTTGTAGGTTATTTAATGCCAAGTCCATTTTTATACAAATAAACAGTTCTATTTCAAATAATTCAGTTTAGCGTAAGTACAGTTTCAATGTCAAAAATAGTTCCATTTCAAACAATTCAATTCGCGGAGTATTTTCTTTTTAGGATCTTTAAGTGAAGACTTTCAAGTCTGCTTATGTTCATTATTCCCAAATCCACTCTGACCTGAAGTGGTAGTATCTGTTAGGGTCCCATCTATTGATTAAATAGAATTATTTAATCATTTTCTATACTTGAAACTATTTAACTGTGTGCAAATAAAACTATTAGTGTTTGATAGCAGTACTTAAAACCTTTTAACTGCGTGCAAACAAATGAGCACTGGTTTGTTTAAAAATTCGTACCTACAAACAACACTGGTTTACAAAGAAATTGAGGCAAGCACAAAAGTACCCGTTTTTACCTAATTTGAGGGTGCTGAATTCAAATTTGAAATCCGTTTTTACTCATCACCTCTAGTTCTTTAGATATGCATAGTGTGTATTTTGTGCATATACGGTATATAAAGGCGTATATGAATTCAGGGTTAATTCTAATATTGTGAGACTTATGGCTTATTTTTTAGTAATTATGCACTAAATGTAAGTGATAGCATTACATTATATATATATACATATATTGTTATATATCAAGACGGATTTTGACAGTTAAAGCAGCAGGTCTCAATCCACACTCTGGCAGTCATTGTCTCTCAACTATCGTGTTACACATCTTTTGGGGTTACTAAATATTAGTATTACATTTTCAAATGCACATTTACTTTTACTTTGTTATATTTTCAGATTCTCCAATGGCTTCAAGCACGTCAAAATGTCGAGGATGCCTCAACAAAGCCAATTCTTTCTGCTACGTGTGTGGGGACTTCACAACAGTTGCACAGCGTCGAACCATCACTTCCCTCCTCATAACCGCCTACTTTCACTATTTTGACTGTAAAATTGGTGATTAGGACAAGTCTTGGGCTCCACACATCTGTTGTAAACCCTGCTACAATGGACTAATTGCATGGTTTAATGGCAAGAAAGCGGTTTTCAACTTTGCAGTCTCGATGGTTTGGAGAAAGCCGCGAAACCACGCAGATGATTGTTATTTTTGTTTAACAAATATAACTGGTTTCAATGCCTCTTCTAGGAAAAAGATTAAATATCCCAACCTTCGATCTGCTATTAGACCCATTCCCCATTCAGATTATCTTCCTGTACCCACACCTCCTGTAAATAAGGATCTTCTTTCCTCATCAGATGAAGAAATGCCTTCAAAGGAGGATTCTGCCGAGTCAATATCTTTGGAAGATATTGAGTCTACATATTCAGGAACAAATGGCAATGAGCCACACTGGATCATGCAAGAAGACCTGAATGATCTTGCTCGTGATTTGTATTTGTCAAAACATCAGTCAGAGCTCTTGGCTTCTCGGATTAAACAGTAGAACCTAGTCCAGGAAGATGAAATGATCACCAGTTTCAGGAATCGGAACTAATAAGGTTATTGGTCTTCTTATGGGTATGCAAGCGGGCTTCACAAAGTACTGTTATTTTCTCTGTCTCTGGGATAGTCGAGCTGTATCCCAGCATTACAAGCAGAAAGACTGGGGAGGTCTATAAGCACTTTTGTTCCAAACGAACACAGCCTCAAGGAAAATCCTCTAGTGGACATGAATAAGGTGCTTCTTCCTCCTCTTCACATCAAGCTTGGTTTGATGAAGAATTTCGTGAAGGCGTTGCACAAAAATGGTGCTGCCTTCCAAAACTTGTCTACTGTGTTCCCAGGTCTTAGTGCTGCAAAGCTCAAAGAGGGCATCTTTGTCGGACCTCAGATCTGAGAAGTGCTAAAGGATACTGATTTTGAGCAGCTTCTTAACTTAAAGGAACTGAGAGCATGGGAAGCATTCAAGTCAGTCTGTAGTGGCTTCCTTGGTAACACACGCGTACCAGATTACCAAGCCTGTATTGAGAAGTTGCTAAAGTCTTACGCGGATATGGGGTGCCGAATGTCACTAAAGATTCATTTTCTCCATTCCCACCTCAACTACTTCCCGCCAAACCTTGGAGCAGTGAGTGATGAGCATGGAGAAAGATTCCACCAAGACATTACGAAGATGGAGAGCAACTATCAAGGCAAATGGAACCCCGGCATGATGGGAGACTTCTGCTGGATGCTCTTGCGTGACATCCTGGAGGCAAAATACATCAGATCTTCTAAGAAAACACACTTTTGACTGTCTGTGGCACTATGAATTGTGTGATTGTGTCATCCAAGTATATTGATTCAATCAGTGTTCTTTATCTATCCTGTTTTATCTGTTATAAGCTGCTGCAACTCTTGAAATATACACATATATTCTCTGTTTATACTAAAATGAGACTATTTAAAAGCCAGAAAACTAGATGTGATAGAGCAAAACTATTTATAAATTTGAATTCAGCACACCCAAATTAACAAAAAACACATATCCCCATTCTTGCCTCCGACCAAAATTTTATTTTTGTAAACCAGTGCAATTAATTTAGAAATCATATATATTTAATATATATGCATAAACAGGATTTAGCATTAAATAACCTTCAAAGGTTGATATGCCATAAAACACAACCCACCATACTCATTGATGCTTCATTTCAGTAATCTGACGAAAAAAAAGAGTTGATCTTTAGCCAAATAGAAATTGAAGTTGGAATGAAAAAGAAATAAAAAAGCAAAAACATGAAATAATACAGAAAATGGAAAAGACTTAAAAATAAAAAATCATAGAGGCAAGAGGGAAAGAACATTAAGTAATATAGTTTGTTTGTTTGGGTTTTATGGCATATCAACTTTTGTAGGTTATTTAATGCCAAATCTATTTTTATACAAATAAACAGTTCTATTTCAAACAATCCAGTTTAGCATAAGTGCACAGTTTAATTGTCAAAAACATTTCTATTTCAACTTATTCAGCCTAATCAAACAGTTCTGTTTAGCATACAAAAATAGCCAGTTCCATTTCAATCAATTCAGTTTAGCATAAGTACACAGTTTATATGTTAAAATAGTTCTATTTCAAGCAATTCATTTTAGCAAAAGTAATGTAGTATACTTAGTTACTTTTTCATTCTTTTGCTTTGAATGGCATTGAGCAATTTTTCAATGCAAAGAAGCTTTAGTTTGCTTACAGTACATATTGTTACTAAGTGGTCACCCATCTAAGCGTTGACCAGTTTCATCACTGTTTAACTTTGCATTGGTTGGTTGCTTGGGTTTTATGGCCTATCAACTTTTGTAGGTTATTTAATGCCAAATCCATTTTTATACAAATAAACAGTTCTATTTCAAATAATTCAGTTTAGCGTAAGTACAGTTTCAATGTCAAAAATAGTTCCATTTCAAACAATTCAGTTCACAGAGTAATTTTTTTTGGGG
This sequence comes from Sepioteuthis lessoniana, assembly GCA_963585895.1. Taxonomy (NCBI): domain Eukaryota; kingdom Metazoa; phylum Mollusca; class Cephalopoda; order Myopsida; family Loliginidae; genus Sepioteuthis; species Sepioteuthis lessoniana. Next base: position 50,363,970 of record OY757941.1, on the reverse strand, counting down.
GGGTCTTTAAGTGAAGACGTTCAAGTTTGCTTATGTTCATTATGTCTGGGTCGAGATGCTGAAGAAAATGGCCCATACTAGCCAAAGTGCTTTCGATCATTTCACGGGTCGTCCTCAGGGGTTGTGTTTGATTGTTGCAGTGATATTTTTTTTATTTGGAATGTTTTTTATGATATATAGTTGGCTCATGCTATTAGGAGGATACAAGGTTGAGTTATTGAATATGTTTAGTATGTTAATACCTATGTTGAATGCTATAAGTACGTAGTCGGAATGAAGTTCTATTTCAAGCAATTCAGTTTAGCATAAGTACATAGTTTAAATGTCAAAACAGTTCTATTTCAAACAATTCAGCTTAGCATAAGTATATAGTTTAGCTCAATTTGGCCCATAGATAGGACCCTATCAGGTGCTACCAGGCCAAAGTGGACCTAGGAGCGATTGTAATAAAGTGATACTCTGCCTTCCCCAAAGCTCCAGCATTACTGGAGCCTCATCATCAGATTGTTTAGTGTCATATCCAAGACACACGTTGGGGAAGTCTTACCCCTCTGCAGAGATGCAGTCGGTGTATTCTACAGACTCAGCCGACTGGACACCAGGACACTCGTTGAGGAGGTCTTAACTCTCTGCAGAGATGCAGTCGGTGTATTCTACAGACTCAGCCGACTGGGTACCAGAACACTCGTTGGGGAGGTCTTATCCCTCTGCAGAGATGCTGTTGGTGTATTCTACAGACCCAGCCGACTGGACACCAGGTCACTCGTTTGGGGTGGGGGGGTCTAAACCCTCCGCAGAGGTGCAGTTGGTATATTTTACTGACCCAGCCAACTGTGGACCAGGACACTCGTTGAGGAGGTCTTAACCCTCTGCAGAAATGAAGTTGGTGCATTTTATAGACCCAGCCAACTGGACACCAGGACATTCGTTGGGGAGGTCTTACCCCTCTGCAGAGATGCAGTCGGTGTATTCCACACCTCCAGCCGACCGGGCAATTAACTCATATTAGATCCTATTATTAATCTCATAATAAATTGCGAAACTAAAAATGTAAACAAACGGACACTGCTGCTGTTGCTACATAAATACCTTAAAAATTCCCTAAGCCAACGTTGTCCGCTTGTTGGCTGAGTGGTCTGAGACTCTGTCTAACGTAAAGTTGGATGGGTTTCGATCCCGGCTTCGAGCGTCCTGCGTGTCTAGAAGAGTTCTGATAGAAAGAAACAGTCTGTCTGTTGATGACAAAATATATATGTATATATATATATATATATATATATATATATATATATATATATATATATATATATATATATATATATATATATATATATATATATATATATTGCATAAAAAGATAAATGCAAACGAGAAAAGTCAACAATAAAAGTGCTCGACGCTACTGCAGCAAGTATAAAACCAGAGCAAGTATAAAACCCAGAAAAATATCCAAGGATAAACACAAGAAGAACATTACTTCAAGTTTCAAGTGTAGTGCACAATCATCAGACACGAAAATAAGAAAAGGAGTCAATCAATCTTAATCCTGTAGTACTGTAAAATCACGTTGAGATGAAAGTAGACGTGTACTCATACCTTGAACAAACTTTATCTATCAATCTACACATAATGGACTCATACGTCCATCTCGACGTCTGAGAGCTCAACAGTTTCGTAGCAATAGCAATGGATGTTTGATGAAATAGCATTTCTGAGGTTTCATCAAACATCCATCGCTATTTTAACAACACTTTTCACTTTTCATGAGTTTAAAGTCCTGAAGAAGGTTATTATAACCGAAACGTTCAACATTGACTTTCATGATATATATATATATATATATATATATATATATATATATATATATATATATATATATTCTCCTTCTTATGTCAGTCTCAGGACTGCAAGTTTCGTCTGAAATGTGCATTTTTTCTAATTCATGGAACTAATGAAACTGATATGAAGAGGTAAGAAAATATTTCATTATCTTCTGTTTTATCTTGCTCTACTGGTCAGTATTTGAGCACTTCTCTAATGTAAGAAAAAGAAAACGTTTATAACGGCTTATTTGGCACGACATGATGATGTTGATGATTAAAAGCGAAAAATCATTATCATTTATTTGTTTGTACTCTCTTTTGTTTTTTTCCAACCCAAATACTTAATCTCATTCGGCTGGATGAGATGTAAGTCGAGTCTTTCATCTGAGAATTATATCTTTTTTTTTTCAAAAATATAAAAAAAAACTTATCGAGCACCTCCCGTGGTGTAACAGTTAGCACTCACTGGTTGCTCCTATATTACTGGCCTTGTGTCACAGCTAAGCTAAGCTCAATAAATAACTCTATGAAAATTATAGTTATTAGACTGATGTGAGAAAACACACACACACACACACACAAACACACACATACATACATATATATATATATATAAATATATAAAAACCCTTACAGTCTTGATGATGGTTCAGCAGAACCGAAACGCTATAGTGTCGACTGACTTTGTTTCTCTATAAATCCCCCCTTTCTATTTGGATTACTTGTTGTCAATTTTTCTTCATATATATATATATATATATATATATATATATATATACCAAATCTGACGTACTTGAAAACATTTGTCTGCTAATAAATGAGCTCTGGCTCATTTAAAGTTTTCTTTTACAAATCATATACATTTAACAGATACATATATACATATCACCATCATCAAGTCGCGCAGACAGCCTAGATCTCCCTGACCCTCTCTCGCCACCCATTTCTGTCGTCCATCGCTCCCGGGAGGTCTTCCAAGCTATATCTTGGATCGGCACAGAGCTGTTGTATATAGGTTCTCGCTAGTCGTTCTGCCTTTGCTCGTCCATGTGAAGGGGTTCACAGGAGTATGTCGCTTATGAGTTCGTCCTTACGTCTTTAGCAGTGTCCCTCATATCTGGTTTGTCTAACTTGTAGCGTTTTCGTGATGGGTGGTAGGTGGCCGTATAGCTTCTGTTTTGTGGGGTGTTGCCTCCAGGACTTGTTCAATATTGCTCGCCGCATTCTTGTGTAGTTGCCGTCAAGATTTTTCTCCGTACGTTTAGTTAGCGTCCATGTAATGCATCTATATAGCAGTCGATACTGCTATATGGATGCATTACATTACCTCTGCTTGGAAAAACTGCGTTTTATTTTATCGGTCAGATCTGACTTCCATATGACCGATAGCCTATCGATAGCTGTCCATGCCTTTGCAAGTCTTGTGCTGATGTCTTTCTCGGTTGATGAGGCACTGCTTCCTCGGTCAGTGAATTTATCCACTAGTTTCAGAGAATTACCATTTAGTGTGGAGATGTCACCTCTTTGATTAAAGCACGTGTATTCCGTCTTGTCTGCGTTGACATGGAGGCCTATGCCAGCAGCTGCAAGTTCCAGACTATGTCGCAGGGATTCGGCTTGAACGGATGTATTTGCCAGAAGCGCTATGTCATCGGCGTTGTCCGCGTTCGTAATTGTTTGTACGGGGTATCTTCTGCTTCTTTCCTTTGTCAGCTTAAAACCGTTTTCTTTCATTAAATCTATAGATGTTCTAAACACATAGTCTCGACATATAATAAACAGGTATGGGGCTAATGTGCCTCCTTGCAGTACACCTGCTACAATCTTGAAGTAGTCTGAGGGTCTGTGTCTCTATCTGGTGAGCATACTTTTACTTTCGTGTTTTTATATAGCATCATTATGGCTGCGACGGTTTCTTTGATCAGTTCGTAGGCGAGTAGTATTTGCTCCATCTTCCCACTGTGTATGGATTTGGTTGGGTTCCTTTTATTGCAGAAGGAATCTGTTTTTACATTTGCACGCTTCTTTTTTCTAATCACGAATGTCACCCATGGGACTCTAGGTTTAGCTCTTTGTTTAGTTGGTATGCATTCTGCATATATATATATATATATATATATATATATATATATATATATATATGTGTGTGTGTAAGTTACTCAATGCCAAATCCTGTTTATATATATATATATATAAACAGGATTTGGCATTGAATAACTTCGATATGCCATAAAACCCAATCAGCCACATCTGACGATTGTAACTTTCATAGCTTTATAAAACTCGAAATAATGTGGCTACCGAAGAGTGGGTAGGTGGATTTCGATTATTATGAGTTCTTACCTCGCTCTTCGGCCAGGCGCTGAGCAGTTTTTCTTAAAAAAATTAATCATTTAAAAACATTGTTCGGTATTGAAATATATATGTGTGTGTGTGTGTGTCTGTCTGTCTGTCTATCTGTCTGTCTGCTTAGTCTTTTATCATGCCCCAAATCTCATCCTGTTCTTTGGACTAATAAACAACGTCGTTCTTCGAGAAGATCTGCAAGTCCGAATAACTTGATTATTCTTGGCTTCGTTTGAAAGAGGCGCGATTTTGCTAAGGAAAAAACAAACAAACTCTTATTTAACTCTTCGCCTCACCACAACTACCTGCGCCATCACGACCCATGTGCAGCAGCCAGAAGTGGATTGAGGTTCGATACACATATCTGTCAGTTGGGTGCGGAGAAAGTGCCATTCAAACGACCAACGAAAAAGGGAAAAAAAAATTAGGGTATTTGAATGAGTGACTACAATAACAACAAAGGGACGAAAGAATCCAAGCAACAAAAAAAGAGTTTCTTTTTATCTAATATTAAGGGGGGGGGCGAATAATCGATCATTTTGTTTATGGTGTAAGACCCCACACCCCCACCCAAACCCATGACCCTAACCCGTTCCTCATTCTGATTGTTTACTGCGCTTTGCATTTTAACGTACAACTGCTCACACACACACACACACACACACACACACACACACATAAAATAATATAGACGTTTCTATACACCAATAAAAATGACAGACACATCTTTTTGTTTATTGTGTAAGACACCCTACCCCAAACCCATAACCCTGACCCGTTCCACATTCTGATTGTTTACTGCGCTTTGCATTTTAACAACTGCTCACACACACACACACACACACACACACATAATAACATAGACGTTTCTATACACCAACAAAAATGACAGACACATACTTATATATATATATATATATATATATATATATATATATATATATATATATATATATGCATATACACGTACATAATTTCCGTACACTTGTAAAACTAACATCGAAGCTCACACACTCATTCACATACACACATACAAATACATACACATGTTTACATACATACATACATACACACTTGCACATCCATAGTCATGATTGCATAGAATTTTCCATATATCCATAAAATTAAACATCAAATATTCATGCCGATATACACTCATACATACAGATACACACACATACATACACATATACTTAGGGCACCTCTAGTGGTGTAACGGTTAGCTAGCTAGACTTGCAAACCTACACGAGTGAGTTTGAGTCTCATTGGGTGCCCCATTCATTCGGCCTTGTGCCATATCGAAGCAAAGAGCTTTGTAAATTAATACACATATACTTATATACAGAAACACACATACACTTTCACATACGCAGGCATAATACAGAAATTTCCATATACCTATAAAACTAACCACCAAGCACTCATACATACACACACATACATACATACATACATACATACGTTCATACACATACATATACACATATATACATACAGACAGACAGACACACACAGACACACACATACACTTTCACATACGCAGGCATAATACAGAAATTTCCATATACCTATAAAACTAACCACCAAGCGCTCATACATACACACACATACATACACATACATACATATATATATATATACACACACACACACACACATACACATATACATAAAGATACACACGCATACACACACATATATAAACGCACACGTACACACACATACACACAAGCACACACATAAATGCAGTTCCACACATACACACACATACATACATGCAGCCACATACACATACATACATATATGTTGACACATAAACACATACAAACGCACACATACATACATAGACATACATACACTTTCATATACACGGACATAATTAAATTTCCATGCACCTATAAAACTAACATTTTAGTACACATACAGGCATGCAGACATACCTACATACACACACACATATATAAACACACACATACACACAGTCACACACCGGTTCACACATACATAAATACAGTTCCACTCATACACACACATACATACATACATATATACACCCACATACACATACATACATATATGGTTTGGTTTGGTTTCTTTGTTTTAATGGCATATCAACTCTTTTTAGGTTATTTAATGCCAAAGCCATTCTCCTAGAAGAACAGTAGTGGTACTATTTAACCCATAGCTGGGAGGATAAGGGGGTTCGTGCCTTTCCCAAGGGTATTTGTCCGAAAGTGAACGTAATAGCGCGACTGGAGTACGAACTCGCTTACTACGATTCTGCAATCCATCGCTTTAACCATTACACCACGAGGACATCCCCAGAACAGTAGTGGTACTATTTAACCCATAGCTGGGAGGATAAGGGGGTTCATACCTTTCCCAAGGGTATTTGCCCGAAAGTGAACGTAATAGCGCGATTGGAGTACGAACTCGCTTACTACGATTCCGCAATCCATCGCTTTAACCATTAGAGTGAGAGAGATTGGTTTGGTTTCTTTGTTTAATGGCATATCAACCTTTGTAGGTTATTTAATGCCAAAGCCATTCTCCTAGAAGAACAGTAGTGGTGCTATTTAACCCATAGCTGGGAGGATAAGGAGGTTCATACCTTTCCCAAGGGTATTTGCCCGAAAGTGAACGTAATAGCGCGATTGGAGTACGAACTCGCTTACTACGATTCCACAATACTTCGCTTTAACCATTACACCACGAGGATACCCCCACACATACATATATGCGGACACACAAACACATACAAACGCGCACATACACACTCACTTGCACATACATGCATATAATAACAGAAATGTCCAAAACTAACGTGTACATACACTTTCAAAAATAAAGACACATTTACACATACAGCCACTTCTCAAAACACAAACACATTTTTACATACGTGTACAGCCCGATACACAAACTGTGTGCAAATAAAACTATTAGTGTTTGATAGCAGTACTTAAAACCTTTTAACTGCGTGCAAACAAATGAGTACTGGTTTGTTTAAAATTCGTACCTACAAACAACACTGGTTTACAAAGAAATTGAGGCAAGCACAAAAGTACCCGTTTTTACCTAATTTGAGGGTGCTGAATTCAAATTTGAAATCCGTTTTTACTCATCACCTCTAGTTCTTTAGATATGCATAGTGTGTATTTTGTGTATATACGGTACATAAAGGCGTATATGAATTCAGGGTTAATTCTAATATTGTGAGACTTATGGCTTATTTTTTAGTAATTATGCACTACGTTTGTACTTACTTGCATACCTCTACATATGCACACACACACACACACACACACACACACACAAGCACATTTGTATACACACACGCACGCCTCTGCATACGCAGACACACACCAAAACAGACACATAAACATATATACATACGCACATCCTTCCACACGCACATGAAAAAGCTTTTATATACTTGTTGACGCTTACACACGCATACCACAAACACATTTTACACACATGCGCGCACACACAGAGCTATATACACATGCACAAATATATTTTTATACACCTGCATACACACATGTACAGGTATATTTATCATATTTACCCAACTCCTCCGCTCGGGCAGGATATGACACAAGGTCAATTTTTTAAGCGGAGTTTAACAGGTTTGAATTCAGAGTTTTCCTTCTCCAAGACTAGTTGCCTTACCAAGGCTGAAGAACCCTGTCTGTCCTACTATTTACGCATAGCTGGAGGAAGAATAATTGGAGTCATACCTTTCCCAAGGGTATTAGTGCTATGTGAAATGCAGTCTCGTCCAGGATTTGAACTCGTGTCGCCGTGTCCATTTCCTACGACGATAACTATTACATCACGGATATTTATATATACATACGCACACACATACATACGTGCAGGCAGATTTTTTACCCATATGTATACAAATACACACACACACACACACACACAAGCACATTTAAACACATAAGCATAACCTACACACACATATACACAAGTTTATGCACACACAATCATTTATATATACATGAATAGTCTACACATAAATACAAGCATGTTTATGTACACACATACATACACATACATACACACACACACACACACTAAGACAGTTATATTAACATGCACAACCCACACACAGACATACAAGAATGTTTGTCTACTCACACACATTTCTACATATATATATATATATATATATGATTTTTAAATCACAAACTGCACCAAAATGAAGATGAACGAACGTCTAATGTAATGTCCGCTTTTAGTTGATCTTATGTATACATAGGGTTTTTTTTAAATACCCTATCCGGTGGCAAAAGCTGCTCGGTAGCGCCAGGAGTGGCAGTACCGCCTTGAGCTACCGAAACTGTGTTATCACCCTGGTTGGCGGCTGATGAGGCTAGGGTATCGCACGTGCTTTCACACGTTGTATGATGAAAAAATATATATATATATATATGAATAACCTGCACACAGACATACAACCATGTCTATACACACACACTTGCCCAGTCGGGTGGCGCTGTACAATACATCGATTGCATTCCTGCAGAGGAGTAAGACCTCCCCACGACGAATGTCCTGATATGACACTAAACAATCTGACGATGAAGTTCCAGTAATGCTGGAGCTTTGGGGAATGCGGAGTACTCTTTTATTGTCATTGCAGGTGGTAGCACCTTGTAGGGTCCAACCTATGAGTCAAATAGAACTAAACTATGTACTTTTGCTAAACTGAATTGTTTGAAATAGAACAGTTTTTGACATCGAAACTGTGTACTTATGCTAAACTGAATTGTCTGAAATAGAAATGTTTTGACATTCAACTGTGTGCAAACAAAAAACTATACTCGTGCTAAACTGAATTCTCTGAAATAGAACTGTTTCTATGTATAAAAATAGATTTGACATTAAATAACCTACAATGGTTGATATTCTATAAAACCAAACCAAACCAAACACACACACACACACAATTTCATTTATACATGCATGTGCAACCCTACACACACATACAAGCTTGTTTATACAGACACGTGCTCAGGCACACACACACACACACACATATACACACACAAGAACATTTATACACACACGCACACGCACACCCCTACACATACTCCCATTGACGCAAGCGCACACGTCCATAAAATCGCAGAGAGACTCCATTTCTGAGTTGAACTGACAAGTGAAGGAAAACTCCATACAGGCTGTTCAACCAATAAACGCTTTTGACTCAGAAAGGTTTTGGCGCGACGACTCTTTCTTCAGAAAAATAATCAATAAAGAAACCTGATTATCTCTAAACGAGCCACCCGTAGGGTGAGACAACGGGTGGCTTATAAGCAGAGAATGGTAACGCTTTGATTATTATCGACCATTGATCTCTTGAATATCGATAATAAGCATATATGTTTATGATTGAGACAGACAATCGAGATTGGATGTCGAAATCAGCTTCAACAGAAGATCAAGTTATAGAAAGGCAAAAATGCCTCTGTGTGTGTGTGTGTGTGTGTGTGTTTACGCTTGTGATCGCTTAACTAACGGATAATTTTAAAATGATGTCGTCGAGACATTGGGATGAAGAAAGATTTAGCGAACTTGGAGGAAAGAAAGAGGAAAAGCACAAAATTGTTCCCATTCGAACTAGAACATCTAATCCGGTATTTTAGACTCTTCCTATTAGTATGTTCCAATCTATTTATGTGTCTATCTATCAATCGATTAATCGATTGGATAATCTAATCAGCTAACTCGATTTGTTTCTATCTATCTATCTATCTAGCATGCTATCCCATTATTTTCAGATCACCCTCTCTCTCTCTCTCTATATATATATATATATATATGTTCAGTTCTATATATATCTGTCTATTCCATTATGTTCAGATCAATCTATATCAGTGTGTTACGATCTATCAATCTATCTATCTATCTATCTGTGTACATATATATATATATATATATATATATATGTCTTTCGGTCGTTTCAGATATATATATATATATATATATATATATATATATATATATATATATATCTTTCAGTCGTTTCACATCTATTTATCTATTTCAGTCGTTTGAGATCTATCTATATATATATATATATATATATATATACATATATTTATCTTTCGGTCATTTCAGATATATATATATATATATATATATATATATATATATATATATATAGATAGATAGATAGATAGATAGATAGATAGATAGATCTTTCAGTCGTTTCATATCTATCTATCTATCTATTTCCGTTGCTCCAGATGTATCTATCTATCTACCTATCTCTTTCAGTTGCTTCATATGTATCTATCTATATCTTTCAGTCGTTTCAGATCTATCTATCTATCTATCTTTTTCAGTTGCTTCAGATCTATATGTCTGTCTGTCGTTATTAAAGCTAGTTAGGGATATTTGGATTTATTATGAGTATATTTTTCTGTTTATTTGGTTGATTTAGTTTATTGATTTTACCACATTTGATAAACAACCTTGAAGCTCAATTTAATCCTGATGTCAGTTTAACAATTATTGCCAACAATTCCTTCATATCAGTTCCTTTGAGAAGCCACACAATGACGAAATAAAGTTGAATTGGAATTGAGCTGATTAGATTTTCGTTGCTCAGTGACTTTATACAGTCGAATTTCATTCTAAGTCCAGTTTGCTGGTTCATATTTTGCACCTGCTGATGAGTCTAGTGACTTGATCAACAGCATAACGTGCTGTGTGCGACTAAAGTCGAATTTTTAGCCGGAAAATGCAGCACAGTCGGCAATAGAAAAATCATAAAAGGCGACAAAAAAAAGTTTGCTTTATCTGGTTTATTGGTTTTACGGCATGTCAACCTTTGTTGGGTTATTTTATACTGAAGTCAGTAGAACTGTTAGTCTCTAATTATCTATGGTACAAAAATGTATCTTCACAATCATTTTAAACATCCAAACATTTCAGACTTAGTAGATATATATTAATCTAGTTTAAAACTAGTTTAAACTTTATCTGAGACAGAACGATAATTAGACGGGTCTCTCACAGGTATTATCACTGTGGGTCAGCGTGAAACTGAAAGTAATGGCATATATATATATATATATATGAGACTTTGGTTTTACAGCATGCCAACCTGCTCTTGGATTATTTGATTTCAAAAGGTTATTTAATAATTACTGCCTGAAATTATATACAGTAAAAAATGTATCTTCACAATGATTTCAAACAAGTGAATAATTTATACTTAGACGCAATATCGATGTTTTAAGAGCCAATGTATGTATAAAGTTCGCAACCATTTTAAATAATAACCCTAACCCTAACCCTAACTTCAAACTTAGTTGTAATATCAATGTTTTATGGGCCAATGTATTAATAAAGTTCATATTTTAAGCATTTAAACATTTCCAACTTAGAACATCTAAAACCAAAACCAAAAATATGAATATTCGTGGTGCATTCAATAAGTTTCCAGACTTTTTTGTACAGGCATTTAAAATTGTCATAGACTCTTGAAGATTCAGTACGTTATTGCTATACATCTTATGAGATGATTGACCAATTTTTATGATTTCACGTTCAAATGAACAGCTACGGCAGGAATTGGAATACACCCAACTAAAGCCTGATTGTTACAGCTGGTCAATTTCAAAAATCCAATCTGGACGTCGGGACACTTTAGAAGAGCGATATGCAATAAAATCGTGTTTTAAACTTGGAAAAAATGCCCGAGAAATGCTTCAGACTGCTTTTGGAGCATCTTGCAGGAGTTTTTGAGTGGCATAGATTCAAAGAAGGCAGGGAGTCTGTGAGGGATGATGAGAGATGTGGGAGGAGTAAAGAAGTTAGAATACCAGAGTTGATTGGCCAGTCACAGCTGGTGAATTTCAAAATTGCAATCTGGACGTAAGGACACTTTAGAAGAACGATATGCAATACAATTGGGTTTTAAACTTGAAAAAAATGCCACAGAAACGTATGGAATGCTTCAGACTGCTTTTCGACCATCTTGCATGAATCGAGAATCAGTTTTTGAGTGGCATGAGAGATTCAAGGAAAACAAGAGAGTTTGTGAGGGATGATGAGAGGTGTGGGAGGAGTAAGGAAGTCAATGCACCAGAGTTGATTGGCCAAATGGTTAAGGTTAGGGTTACTATGTTGAGGTTTTAAGGGAGTTCTGGAAGAGATTCCTGGGGAAGAGGCCAGCACTCTTCAAATTGGGTCAGTGGCACCAGTCCACAACTCCATCCTTGTCACAGACTATATGACCAACATGGGCATCAAGACAGTTCCTTACCCTCCCTATAGTCCAGACCTTGCTCCCTGTGGCTTTTGGTTATTCCCTAAGCTCAATGGCTGTTGTTATGAGACAATTGAGGAGATGAAAGAGGCTGTGACGAAGGTCATTGACACGCTCCCACAAGAGGACTTCCATGGGATCTACCAGAAGTTGTTGAATCGGTGCAACAAGTGCATTGCAGCTGGAGGAGATTACTTCAAAGGGGGCTAGTGTTTCATATGTGTACTATCAATAAAAGTGCCCATACGAAAAAAGTCTGGAACCTTATCATATGCACCTCGTACGTTGTCTTGTAAGGAGTGGGGTAATTGTTGGGTTAGGAAAGAAGAGAAAAAAGAAATACAAGAAAGAAATTAAATCTATAATGGCAAATATAAGGTGGTCGGTAGTTAAAATAATTTTTTGCGATATAAAATGTCTGCCTTCACTGAGATAGATAGATAGATAAATAGATGAAGTGGTCGGTAGTTTTAATATTTTTTTTGCAATGTAAAAGGTTTGCCTTCATCGCCATTATATCTATGTACGTTCCTTTTATTTGTTAGTGCATCACCGACCGCCATTTTGTAAATCATATATCGACTTCCTGTTGGAGACAAAAAAAAAAAAAGAAAATGCGCGGGAAAAAATAGCGGGAAATAAAGAAAAATGCAATTACTTTAATGGATTTTCTGGGTTTTTTTTTTCCTTTTCTTTCTTTTATGAAGTGAGCGTCTCTATGTTTAATGCAAAAATGATTTGAGTTTTTATCGGCTAGTTACTCTCTCAATTCGCTTGCTTTGGTCCTGTTCTTTTGTTGTTGTTTTTTTTTTTTTTTTGTTTCATGACATATCAACTTTCGTGGATTATCTAATGCCAAAGCCATCCTTATAGACAGGCAGTAGTGGTACTATTTGACTCATAACGGCGGTATAAGGGGGTTCATGCATTTTACTTGAGTGTGTAAGAAATAAATATTCCTTCAATATAAATTTGCAATATAAAATAAAACTAATTATAAAATTTGAATAAATAAATAAATAATAAATAAATGAGTAAATAGATATAACTTCTCGCAAGTATCAATTTTTAAGAATGATTGAAAGAACGTTTTTAGTGGTTGAGAAGAAAAAAAACTGTCTTTAATCAAACGGGTGACATCTCCACTCTAGACGGAACCCCCCTTAAACTAGTAGACAAATTCACTTACCTAGGAAGCAGCGTCGCATCAACCGAAAAGGACACCGACACGAGGTTAACAAAGGCATGGACAGCTATCAATAGGCTATCGATTATATAGAAATCAGACCGAATCAATAAAATGAAATGCAGTTTCTTCCAGGCAGCGGTCCTATCGATACTGCTATATGGATGCACTACATGGGCTCTAACAAAACGGCTGGAGAAGAAGCTTGACGGCAATTACACAAGAATGCTGCGAGCAATATTGAAAAAGTCCTGGCGGCAACACCCCACATGACACCAACTGTACGGCCACCTGCCTCCTCTCACGAAAACTATTCAAGTTAGACGAACCAGACATGCAGGACACTGCTGGAGAAGCAGAGACGAACTCATTAGTGATGTACTCTTATGGACCCCCACACATGGCCGAGCAAAAGCAGGACGACCGCCACGAACATATTTTCAGCAACTATGTGAGGATATGGGATGTTGTCCAGAAGACCTGCCAGAGGCGATGAACGATAGAGAAAAGTGGCGAGAGATTATCTGGGATATCCGTGCTACCAGCACGACATGATGATGATGATGATGATAACTATAAATATGCAGACATTGTTTTAAAAGACACGTATGACAAATATCGTCACAGTCAAAAAAAAACTTTTTGACATGGAATGACGTCGCTTCAAATTACCAACGTTACACAAAAAAAAGTAATGAAACTTCGAAGTCAACAATTCTTTGAAAAGAAAACAAAGAAACCTAAGTTAAGTATCAATTTAGTTGTGCTTTTATTTGGGTCTGTATATGTATATATGTATATAAGTACTTGAATATGTGCAATATAAATTTGACTTAGCTATGTGTTCACTTTTCTTATAAAACTTCACACACACAAAAAAAAGTTGGCCTCCATGTCAATGCATACAAAACGGAATATATGTGCTATTATCAAACAGGTGACATTTCCACACTAGACGGAACCTCTCTGAAACTAGTAGACAAATTCACCTACCTAGGAAGCAGTGTCTCATCAACCAAAAAGGACATCGACACGCGGCTAACGAAGGCATGGACAACTATCGATAGACTATCGATCATATGGAAATCAGACCTAACCGATAAAATGAAACGCAGTTTCTTCCAGGCAGCAGTCGTATCGATACTGCTGTATGGATGCACAACTTGGACGCAAACTAAATGACTGGAGAAGAAGATAGACGGCAATTACACAAGAATGCTGCGACCAATATTGAACAAGTCCTGGCAGCAACACCCCACAAGGCACCAAATATACGGCCACCTGCCTCCTATCACGAAAACTATCCAAGTTAGGTGAACCAGACATGCAGGGACGAGCTCATAAGTGATGTACTCCTATGGACCCCCACATATGGCCGGGCAAAAGCAGGACGACCAGCTCGAACATACATACAGCAGCTATGTAAGGATAAGGGATGTAGCCCTGAAGACCTGCCAGAGGCGATGAACGATAGGGAGAAGTGGCGAGAGATTATCTGGGATATCCGTGCTGGCGGCACGACATAATGATGATGATGATGATTACGTTGGTACAAAAAAATTAACAAAATATTTTAAGTTTGATTATATAAATAGAAAGAGAAAGGAGATAATAAGAAAGATCGGAAAAAAGAAAAAGAAAAGAAGAGTAAATATATTATTGTTGAGAAATATGTAATTACGTTAGTGGTAGCTCCATACAATGAGATACGTATCTCGAGGTAAGAGCCTGTTCTGAATGTTTTACAGTTTTTAAAACAAGGTCATCGGGCTCAAATCTTGGCCACAAATGATAGATGAATAACAATGACATTTATTGAAAGGTAGAAGGATAACATTTTAAGATCTGCTGCTATTTAGTCTCAAATATGAATTAAAAGTGTTGACGACCCCCAGATTACATGCTCCAAATGTCCGCCGTTCAGTTGAATGCTGCGTGCAAAGTTGTTGATAACCCGTGTATATTCCCCGGGGTGATCGGAGGACGGAAGAATAAAGAACTTGGAATACACCTTACTAAAGCCTGATTGTCACAACTACGATTTTCACAAGTGCCATAAGCTTCAAAGTTCTTGACCAATTTGAAAATCCTGACTCCTTTTTGGAAATGGGTTGAAATTGAACTTCGTTCGCTATCTCGCTTGAACAACTTTGGTTTGGTTTATTGGGGTTTATGGCATATCAACCTTTGTAGGTTGTTTAACGCCAAATCCATTTTTATGTAAATAATCTGTTCTGTTTCAAACAATACAGTTTAGCATGAGTACACAGTTTAATTGTCAAAAACATTTTCATTTCAAATTATTCAAGCAGTTATATATAAAAATTCAATTTAGTGTAAGTACAGTTTCAATGTCAAAAACAGTTCAATTTCAAACAATTCAGTTTAGCATAAGTATGCAGTTTAAATGTAAGTACAGTTTAATTGTGAAAAACATTTCTAGCCATTAAGTTTAGTAAAGCAGTTCTAATTCAGCTAATTCAGGTTAGTATAAGTACAGATTTTGTTTACACACAGTTAAATGTCAAGACAGTTCTATGTTAAACAATTCAGTTTAGTGTAAATACAGTTTCCATGTCAAAAACAGATCTATTTCAAATAATTTAGTTTAGCATAAGTATGCAGTTTAAATGTAAGTAAGGTTTAATTGTCAAAAACATTTCTATTTCAACCTATTCAGTTTAATCAAACAATTCAGTTTAGCATAAGTATGCCGTTAGTTCTATTTAACCCATAGATAGGGCCCTATCAGGTGCTACCACTCCGGGCCAGAGTGGACCAGGGAGCAATGGCAATGAAGGGGTGCTCTGTATTCCCCAAAGCCCCAGGATTACTGGGACCTTACCATCAGATTGTTTAGTGTCATATGCAGGACACTCATTGGGGGCGGAGTCTTACCCTTCTGCAGAGGTGCAGTCGGTGTATTCTATAGCTCCAGCCGACTGGGCAAATTGAACAATCTTGAAAGATTTACTTTCCTGAAATGTCTTAACAAAAATATCTTCTGTTTCATCGTTCAATACAGGATTTTGCAATATTTGGTTAAATATTTCAAAATGTTAACTATTTCTTAGCAATGATTTAAAAAGACAAAGAGAATCAAGTCGACATGGAAGATTTGAGGCCACTACTTTTTTTCGACAATAATGAAACACAATGTATTTATATTTTTGTGCTTGTTTGCATATGTGCATAGATATATATATATATGCCAATAAAAACAGTACATAAAAATACATATATACACACATTACTTATATGCAGAAATAGATAGATAGATTTTTCGGAGGTGCCCGTGGTGTAATGGTTATCGTTTTAGGAAATGGACACGGCCACACGATTTCAAATCCTTGATGAGACTGATTGCATTTCACATAGCACTAATACCCTTGGGAAAGGTACAAGTATGAATCCAATTATTATCCCTCCAGCTATGGGTAAATAGTAGGACAGACTAGGTCTCTTCAGCCTTGGTGAGGCCACTAGTCTAGGAGAAGGAAAACTCTAAATTCAAACCTGTTAAACTGCGCTTAAAAATTAACCTTGTGTCATATCCTGCCCAAGTGGAGGGGTTGGTAAATATGGATAGATAGATTTTATGAACTTAAAATGATAGATAGATAGATAGATAGATAGATAGATAGATAGATGGGAGATTTAAAAGCTTTGCAATATTTTGCTAAGATGAAGATCATTTCTGTCGTTCCAGATGCTTTTCATGAAATTATGAAAATGAACTACATAAGGCCTTTCTCACCAGATTTGCATCTTTGGCTTGGAGCACGACCTCGGAATCGACAGTTTTAGTCCTGACTCTTCCTGATAGTTGAGGTTCTTGCAACCCGAGCGAAATTTCTTCAACCATCTGGTTACCGATACTGTGATCAAATGCCCCTTTACTTTTCGTGCAACAAATATTTATAATTTATAACCCAGTTCAAACTCATAAAGCATAAGTTCAAGAATAAAACTATGTTGCGTCTCCATCTGTGTGGCTTTCAAATCACAGAGTGAAGAGAAGCATAACATGTGTTATACACCCTACCTATGTACATAAATGGGTATGTCCCATTCCTCATACTGTTATATACCCTACCTATGAACATAAATGGGTATGTCCCATTCCTCATACTGTTATATACCCTACCTATGAACATAAATGGGTATGTCCCATCCTCATACTGTTATATACCCTACCTATGAACATTAATGGGTATGTCCCATTCCTCATACTGTTATATACCCTACCTATGAACATAAATGGGTATGTGCCATTCCTCATACTGTTATATACCCTACTAGTGAACAGTAATGGGTATGTGCCATTCCTCATACTGTTATATACCCTACCTATGAACATAAATGGGTATGTCCCATTCCTCATACTGTTATATACCCTACCTATGAACATAAATGGGTATGTCCCATTCCTCATACTGTTATATACCCTACCTATGAACATTAATGGGTATGTCCCATTCCTCATACTGTTATATACCCTACCTATGAACATAAATGGGTATGTCCCATTCCTCATACTGTTATATACCCTACCTATGAACATCAATGGGTGTGTCCCCTTCCTCATATTGTTGTATACCCTACCTATGAACATTAATGGGTATGTCCCATTCCTCATATTGACGCTATATAATTGTAAATTGTAAATTATTTGTATTAAAAATAGTTACTTGAAGCTCGAATTGTTTACTAAGAATTACTAGTGACTTGAAACCTTATAACTGTATGCAAATAAATGACTATTATTAAAGAGAAATAATTACTTGAAACCATATAATTATTTGTGTTTAATAGGAATACTTGAAATTATAATTATGTGCAAATCATTTGTATTAAATAGGAATACTTTATATCATATAACTGTATGCAAAAATTCTTAAACAAATAAACAACAGGCCCGGTCAGCTGGGGCTGGAGAATACAACGACTGCATCTCTGCCGAGAGGTAAGACCCCCACCCAATGAGTGTCTTGGATATGATACTAAACAATCTGATTGTGAGGCTCCCGTTTTGGAGCTTTTGGAAATGTGGAGTACCCGTTTATTGACTTTGCTCCCATTTCACTCTGTCCCGGAGTGGTAGCACCTGATAGGGTTTTATCTCTGGGTAAAATAGAACAGTTTGTCATTTAACCTGGGTGCAAACAAATGACTGTTGTTTAATTGAATTGTTTGTGATGCATAAAAATACTTGCAATTATTTGTCTATGTAAACGGATGAATACTGTTGAATAGAATTATTAGTATTAAATAGCAATACTTGTAACCACTTTACTAGGTACAAACAAATGATTAGTATGGAATAGAATTTTTAGTTTTAGATAACAATCGTTGAAACCATATAACTGTGTAGAAAGTAAGTAAGTAAGTAAAGATGGCGACCGTAGTAGAAAGCGATCAGAAGGCTCCCTTTCCAATAGCTACTACACCGAGGTCTAGGGGAAGGCGCTACTCCTTTCCCTGGATTACTCCTCTTTACCCTTGATACATACCTTATATTGCTGAGTGTTAAGCAAGGAGATATCAAGAACCATTTTAAAGTCTTTGGTATGACTCGACCTGGGATTGAACGCAGGTCTCCTGGACCATTAGTGTGCAAAAAATTAGTTCGAACTGATCTAAAAATGAAATTACCAACAAACTATTCTCTTACACATAGCAATACTCGAAACCATTTGACTGTGTGCAAATAAATTGAGCTCAGGGCCATTTTAAAATGTTATCTCCAAACTATGCGTTTACAAATCATATATTTTATATACATGTAAAAACAAAATTTGGCATTAAATAAGGGCTGATATGCCTTAAAGTACCAAACAAATAAAAAAAATGTAAATATAAATATACAACGAATGAGATTCCCTAAACTGTTGGCATAAAATAACCCTAGATTTGTTGACATGCCGTTAAAATCAATCAATCACTCAAGACATTGATGTTTACTGGTAGGCGCCTATCTTCTGTCTAATTAATATGACAGGTCATAATAGGTTATATGGTACTAGTAACAAGGAACGATTCCTGGCTTATCATCAAACGCCAAAGAGAGATTGCCTTACCGAAGCTAAAGATTTTTAACTATTTAGAGGGGGAAATTTATACATGTCTCTCCAACGGAGTTTTGTGCAAAATGATCTCAAACTGTCCTCGGCAGAGTTTGAACCAGTATCGCCAATTCCATTCTTCGCGTTGTTAATCGTTTTAAGACAATGCCGATATTTGGCGGGATCGATTTTGAGAGTGAAAAATCAGGAGAAATAACAAGATAGGAACGTTGGAGTGGTCATGGACGTAGGCCTATGAAAAAGGAAGAGATTTTAGCCCCAAGGAAATACAAAAGTTGAATAATTAGGCTTTTGGAAACTGATAAATAATTAATAGCCCGAAGTGATGAAGAATTCGGCCAGACTCAAACAGTCACAATGAAAATCGATACTACTGGACACCCTCGACTAAAATAAAGGCCATCTTTATAACCCCGTTATACAAAATAGAACTGACAGAACAGCCCATTTGGGAGATGTTGGACGCAGGAATAATAGAACGGTCTCAGTCCCCATGGAGTTTTCCGATTGTAATCGTAGGAAAGAAAGATGGTGGTTATAGATTTTGTGTGGATTTCAGAGCGTTGAATAAAATAACGAAACCTGTCGCATACCCACTTCTTGCTGATAGACGATATATTAGTTCTTCTAGGAAAAGCTACATACTTTTCCTCGATCAAAAAAAAAAAGAGCCGGATGTGGGCAGGTGGCTTGGGTGCGTTAAGATTATGTCAATTTCGAGTTATGCTCTTCGGATTTTCAGGGGTACCTGGAGTTTTTTTGGGGGGGGCGTTTGCGATTAATGTACTTAGTTTTGAGCGGAATGGAAGCTTATCTAGACGACATTTTGATATTTTCTAAAGACTAGAAAGAATACTTTCATCATTTACTGTAAGTATTTGAGGCAGTCATAGTGTTTGGTGGTCGCTGTTTAGACTACGTGCTTAGAACATCGATCGATAAAATCAGAGAGAACGGCTTCGAGCTGACAAAGAAAAGAAGCAGAAGGTACCCCGCAAAAACAATTACCGACGCCGACTACGCTGATGACATAGCGTTACTAGCAAATACATCCAACCAAGCCGAAACACTACTGCATAGTTTGGAACGAGTCGCCGCAGGCATTGGCCTCCATGTCAATGCACACAAAACGGAATATATGTGCTTTAATCAAGCAGGCGACATTTCCACACAAGACGGAAGCTCTCTGAAACTGGTTGATAAATTCACCCACCTAGGAAGCAGTGTCTCATCAACCGAAAAAGACATCGACACGCGGATAAAGAAGGCATGGACAGCTATCGATAAGTTATCGGTCATATGGAAATCAGACCTGACCGATTAAATGAAACGCAGTTTCTTCCAAGCAGCGGTCGTATCGATACTGCTGTATGGATGCACCACTTGGACGCTAACAAAACGGCGGGAAAAGAAGATAGACGGCAATTATGCAAGAAAGTTGCGAGCAATATTAAACAAGTCCGGGCGGCAACACCAAACAAAGCACCAACTATACGGCCACCTGCCTCCCATCACGAAAACTATCCAAGTTAGACGAACCAGGCACGCAGGACACTGCTGGAGGGGACGGGGATGAGCTCATAAGTGATGTACTCCTATGGACCCCCACATATGGCCGAGCTAAAGCAGGATGACCAGCTAGAACATACATTCAGCAGCTATGTGAGGATATGGGATGTAGCCCAGAAGACCTGCCAGAGGCGATGAACGATAGGGAAAAGTGGCGAGAGAGGGTCAGGGATATCCGTGCTAGCGGCACGACATGATGATGATGATGATTTGAGGCAGACAACCCTGCAACTCTAACTAAAGAATCATTTATAATTAAACAAAAAGAAGAGATCAAATATACTGGTTGTTCATAATGTCCTGTAGCAGTTTTTAAATTTATCAACAAACATGACGGCTTTGTTGAAGTGCTATATTTCTCCAACCCACCAGCAGATAGGAGTCGATGCAAGGTTATTTTAATGTGAAGAACCATGCATGAATCGGGACACATACGCACTTGTTGCAAAAAATACTTGATCCTGTCAGCATACCCTCATTGGGGTACCTCAGGCGCCAAGTAAAGAACTCATTGCTGCAATGCAGGTATTTCCTGAGGGAATGATCCCTGGGACCGGACGAAAAGCTCAATAACCCACCTGGGGCTCGTGAGGATGGTATATTGTGTTCATCTGAAAGTGGAACCAAAATCCCGCGCGGGGCCGCCGATGAGTGGCCTTGTTGAAATGAGATGATCAAAATGTGCGTCAAAATTAACCTTCAAGAGTTGAACTTTCACATGGTTTTTACTAAATGTACATAGAACGTTAGTTATTGAATTAAAATTTTTCTAAACTTCCGGAAACTTTTATGGACCACTAGGATTTATGATTTTTTCAATGCCGAATTTGCTGCCATGGGATGTCATATGCCATCCCATGACAGCAAACAATCGCAAGTTGATTTTACACTGGTCCGTTTGCAGCAACCTATAGATAATTCGTATCGATTCTAAGACAAACTATGTGAGTCTGCAACTGGTCTGAGAAATTATACGAAAGTTCATGGATTTAATATTGTTGCGTTCTGGTTAGTGAACGCTTGTAATATTAAATAAAGGACAAACTACGATATGAGAGGAAATAGAGGTATATTCTCAGGAAAAAGTATATACAATAGAGAGACTATTAGTAGACAAGAACATAGGATTAGTGAACGTTTGTTATATTAAATAAAGGACAAACCACGATATGAGAGGAAATAGAGGTATATTTTCAGGAAAAAGTATATACAATAGAGAGACTATTAGTAGACAAGAACATAGGATTAGTGAATACAGAATAAAGATATAGTCCAACGATAGTATTGGCTCCCGTTATTACGGTAGCAAGTAAGGTGATCTAGTGTGATCTCCAGTCTCCAACGCTCTAATACTATTCCTATAAGAAGCTGCTCTTCACCTTTTAGTGTGCCCTGGTATGAGTAGTTACTGCTATATATGGCAGATGGACTAGTTCATTGTGTGGAAAAAGGTGGGTGATGCCCAACAAATATCAACACCAAAGACAGTTCTTTTGCTTGTTACATTTGTGACATGGTTTAGAAGGTGAAGTTTTCCTGAGGAGCCGTAGGCGTTTCACCAAGTGCTTTCTTATGGGACTGAGATGGCCCTTTTCTATAAAAATGTAGCCCTCATTATGTATGTATGTTTGCATGTATGTGTGGATGGATGTATTCACGTATGTATGTATGTATGTATGTAGGTATACATGTATGAATGTACGTATACATGTAAGTATAGATGGATTTATGTTTGCCTGTGTGAATGTATATATGCAGGAAATGTGGACTGTTCTGAGGACTATATTAGAGCGGTGCTCGCTCTTGGTTGGAAGCCACTAAGCCTTCTTGACTTTCTGACTGATGAGGCACGCTTCAGCCGGCCGTGTTTGACGGACCACTGTTCAAGTTGAATTTGTTTTGTCGTTCGGTCAAGGCCGCTTGGCATGGGTGCCTGAGAGGCCTAGCAGCCATAACGCGTGGTTGCGACTGACATTTCCTCAAAATTCAGGGTCCGTCCCCCTTCCAAGAGGTGCTAGGTTTATCGCCTGGTACCTGAGGGAACTCTTTTTAGGGGAATGCCGATGGGGCCCGTGGCATTTTTGGAGCTGCTGGGTGTGACTGGACTACTGCCCTGCGCTGGGACCCACATTAAAAAGGCCTTGTGCCACACTCGTCCGGTAAGTGGGGCGTATGAAAAATGCCGTCACTAAGCCTTCTTGACTCTCTAACTTATGGTACGATGGGGTACACTTCGGCCGACCCTGTTGACTGCCGCAGTTCTGGTTGGGTGTGTCTTATCACGCAATCAAGGCCGCATGGCATGAGTGCCGAGGAAGCCTAGCACTCACGTCACGCTGCTGCAACCAATATTTCCTCGAGCCTCAGGGGATTCCCTAGGCTCTAACCCTCTTCGGGGACGGCTAGGTTTATTGCCTAGCGCTTAAGACGCCTTTTTGAGAGGAATGCCGAAGGGGCCCGAGGCAGATTTTGGAATGCCGGCCGTGTTTGGGCTATAGTCCTACATCCGGACTCACCTTTAAAAAGCCTTGTGTCACAGTTGCTCGTTTGGCAAGCTGCTCGACAAATGATTATCTCTAAGCCTGATAGTAGTCTGCCTGTCTGTCTTTCTGACAAAAAACGACTAAGATTGCTTACACATACGGCTAACTGTATTTCTCTCCGTAAACAAATATCTCTTATCTTACATATGTGTCGACACTTACAACTCACGACACAACTTTCCAGCGGCGAGGAATCGAACAAAGAAAATTTTCAGCAAAATACCAACGAAGAACATTCGAATGTTAAATACAACCAACAGCTTGCTACGAAAGATGCGAATATTTAAAAAAAAATCCACAGAACCATTATCATCATCATCATGTCACGCCACCAGCACGGATATCCCTGACCCTCTCTCGCCACTTCTCCCTATCATTCATCACCTCCGGCAGGTCTTCAGGGTTATATCCTGTGTCCTCACATAGTTGCTGTATGTAAGTTCGTGCTGGTCGTCCTGCTTTTGCACATCCATATGTGGGGGTCCACAGGAGGACATCGCTTATGAGCTCGTCCTTGCTTCTCCAGCAGTGTCACAAACACGCAATAATTTTAAATCTGCTTAAGGTTGAACTTTTTGTTTACAAAATACAAAAACAAAAAAAAAACAGTTAATTGAACACCGTCTCTTTAAAGAAATATGGAAGATGTTAAATTTCAAGGAAAACACCCTCAGATGTTAAAGAAGCTATTATGGATCTTATGAAAATCCAGAACGAACTTTTTAGAACAAGAACGCTACGAAAAACAAAACGAACTGTTTGAAAATAACGTTCGAACTATTAGTCTTAGTAAAAGAGTCAGGCAGTGCAGATTCTTTTTCACAGAATTCAGTAACGAATTTAATTTAAGTACAGCCCGGAAGAAAAGGTAACATTTGCGGCGTATTTTCGTCGTTATTAAGAGGTTTTTCAAAAAGACTGCGTTACATAGTCGCACGAAAAGTACGTGTGAAATTCGGTCAAAGCGAACGCGAAAAGTATGCTGACTACATACTTCCGAGAAGTCCTGGAGATATACCGTTTGAGGAAACATTCTTAATTTTGAAAAAAAAAATGGGGAGGATTGCTCTACTTTTGCTGGAGTTGTCAATAGAGAGTGTGAAAGGTTCTAATTAAAAGAACTTACCCCCAATATGTTTAAATGCTTGATTTTTGTACAAGAGCCGACGGCATCGGAAGATGGCGAAATTAGAACCAATTCCTAAAATGGTCACAGAAGAATGCGAACGATTAAAAAATCTTCGGCACAACACGGTGAAGATTGAAGAACGCGATATCTCAAAAATAAAGTAAAAAGTAAAGTTGGCGACCATAGTCGAGGATGACCCGAAGGCTCCCTTTTCAATAGCTACTACACCAAGGTGTAGGAGAGGGCGCTACTCCTTTCCTTGGATTGCTCCACTTTACCCTTGATCCTTACCTTATAATGCTGAGTGTTAAGCAAGGTAGCATCAAGTACCATTTTTTGAGTCTTTGGTATGACTCGACCTAGGATTGAACCGAGGTCTCCTGGGCCATTGGCGAGCACTCTATCCATTATGCCAATGCCCGGCATCTCAAAAATAAATGCTATTAAACAAAAACAATATAAAGAAGAAAATACCCATAAAATAAATCTTTGTTATAGCTGTGGACAGATCCATTATATTATTATAAGGAATGTCTTTTTTGCGGGAAATAATGTTTTAATTGCAGCCAAATAGGTCACAAAAACACGTATTGCAGAAAGCCAAAAAATGAAGGACAAAACTAAAAAAATACAATGAACTCAATAAAAACGAAAAACACAGAAATAAGAATGGAAAGTTTGTGAAAGTATCGATGAACAATACAAAGGTTAAGTTCCGGTTGGATACCCGTTCTGATGTGACATTGATAGATGAACAAACTTGGAAAAAATTTGCAAAATGTTGGGTATTACCCACCTTTTTCCACACAATGAACTAGTCCATCTGCCATATATAGCAGTAGCTACTAATACCAGGGCAGACTAGAAGGTGAAGAGCAGCTTCTTATAGGAATAGTATTAGAGCGTTGGAGACTGGAGATCGCACTAGATCACTTTACTTGCTACCGTAATAACGGAAGCCAATACTATCGTTGGACTATATCTTTATTCTGTATTCACTAATCCTATGTTCTTGTCTACTAATAGTCTCTCTATTTTATATACTTTTTCCTGAGAATATATCTCTATTTCCTCTCATATCGTGGTTTGTCCTTTATTTAATATTACACGCGTTCACTAACCAGAACGCAACACAAACTAACGCTATTAAAGACGAAAAAAATTGTACATAGCGTTACTGGAAAAACTGAAATTTATTGTTGAGTATATTACAAATTTAACATTTACGGGAAAAATATTAATATTAAAAGGATTCATTATGAATCGAACCCAGAACCTATTTGGTATGGATTAGATTGTGTCATTCGACCTTTATGAGCCAACCAAGTGATTCATTCTGCTACAGTGTTAACGTTTATTTGTAACAGCGTTGAAAAATCAAAAAAAGAATTAATGATAAAATTTTTTGACATTTTTTTTCCAAGGGAGGCGCACAGAAGCTAAAGTGACATTCAAAATTAAAGAGAATGTGGCACCTATTTTCAGTGCGAAAAGAAAAGTACCTTTTTCTAATGAAGCCTCCATTTACAAAAAAAAAAAAAAAAAAAAAAGACTGCTTATAACAAATAGGTGTGTTGACCAAAACAGACTATAGTGATTGGGCTAGTCCTGCCGTTTATATGAAAAAGAAAAATGATAAAATCAGGGCCTGCACAGATTTTTCTACGAAGTTGAACGATTGTTTGGAAATATACAATCACCCGCTGCCAAAGCCGGAAGACATAATTGCCAAGTTAAGTGGCCGCAAAGTATTCCCAAAACTGGATTTGTCTGAAGGATACCTCCAAATTCCTATCGACGAAGAATATACGAAGTATTTAACTATAAGTAAGCATAAAGATCTGTATAGATTTAACAGATTGCTATTTGGTTCAAAAGTCATCCAAGGCATTTTTTAGAAAATCATGGATTCACTATTGAATGATATAGACTTCGCAATAGCATATTTGGACGACATTTTAATTAAGAGCGAAAGTCAAGAATAACATGCCAAACAGGTCAAAGAAGTTTTTGAAATAATAAAGCAATATGGCTTGAAACTTAGTCTAGACAAAAAACTAAGTATTTGGGACAGATGATAGATGCAAAAGACAGAAAACCAGACCAATCGAGGTTAAGCGCTATAAAGAACATGCCTATCCCAACAAATGTGTCAACTCTACAAGCATTCCTGGGATTAGCAAACTACTACGAGTATTTTATCCCTAACATGCACATTTTAAGAGCGCCTCTAAATAGATTATTGAAAAAAAAATTCTAAATGAAATCAGAGAACCGAATGTCAGAGTGCTTTTGAGGAAATAAAAAAGATATTAACGTCAGATTTTAGTTTGATGCATTACGATCCATAGAAGGATATTATTGTTGCGAGTGACGGTAGGAATTTGGGTTTAGGAACCGTAATATAGCTCAAAGAAAGCAACGGTCAAGTAAAAGCGATTGCGCACGCGTCGAGAACCTTTTTGCCAGCTGGAAAAGGATACAGCAAAATCGAAAAAGAAGATTCAGGAATTACTTTTGCAGTAAAAAGTTTCATAAATTCATTCATGGAAGAAGTTTTACGCTCCAAACAGACCACAAACCGTTACTGTCTAATTTTGGTTCCAAAAGGGGGATTCGTACACATACTGCAAGCAGTTTATTGGCGTCGACGTTTTTTGGGGGGTGAGGGGTTGTTTTGTTTTTTGCTTTTCTTAATGATGCTGTCTCATCCGTCTGCTATTTGACCGGCTCTCCGGGTCGCGATTCATCTGTTATCTTGGATCTAAACCACACAACGTGGGCAGATAGCGGACGAGTCGTGTCATCCGACGACGTAACCGACCAGTGGTGAGTGGCTTGAAGTGGAATCACCTTCATGTTTGGTGAGGGCAGGTGTAGTACCACATATACTTATGCATGCATATGTATGTATGCATGCGTGCATACATATAAGTATGCATGTATATCTGCAGTTATGCCTGTATGTATCTATGTATATATATTTACATATACATATATATATTGTCATCTACACACAGACTGTTTTGTTGTATCACAACTCTTCAGTGTGGCTAGACAGGCTAGATTCCCGAAGCTGGGATCGAAACCTAGCTGACTGAAATGCCAATGCAAGATTCTACCACTCAGCCACGAGGAAACCAGCGCAAGCGAAAGAAATTTAAACGCTTATGTATCACATTTGTTTTGTTTACATATATCCGCTTAACGGCTACCAAGAGCTCAATTCATTTGAAGAGCCTTGTATTACACTAGTGACAATCATTACTTCCCTCGCTAGAGAGCTCAAACCCACAGAGGACCATCTATATATATATATATATGTATGTATGTATGTGTGTGTATATATTCATGCATATATGTATGCATTCATATATGTACATGTATACATGTATGTATGTATGTATGTATTTATATGTATGTATATATATATATACGTATGTATACGTATATATATATATATATGTATGTATATATATATGTATGTGTAGATATATGTTTGTATATATATATATATATATGTTTATGTATGTATGCATATAGGCATATATATACAGGTGTGGATGGACGTATGCGCATATGTACGCATGTATAGTTGCTTTTATGTATGCATGTGTAAATGTAAGTGTATATATATATATATATATATATGTACGTATGTTTGTATATTATTGTATATTTGTCCACAAAGTCACCACGCTAACTGTGACACATGGAAAATTGTGCCTATCTCTTGCTGGTCTCAAAAGCCATCTGTGTAAATATGTAAAATCTATCTTGCACTCAAATAATGTCACTGCAAGCAAAACGGATCGGTTGTTCCAATTCTGTGGCAAAATCTGTCGCAGCAATGCTGGCCTCAAGAGTCACCTACGAACACATACAATTTAAGGGGGTAGTGGGTGAGAGGTGGAGAGGATATGAAATAAAGGAGGTGATCACGCTCGAAACCGATTTAAATCAGCTGTACAACATGAATTATCAAATTTTAATTTGAGTCTGAGGGGGGGATTTATCATCATCATCATGTCGTTCTGCTAGAACGGATATCCCTGACCCTCTCTCGCCACTTCTCCCTATCATTCATCGCCTCTGGCAGGTCTTCAGGGCTACATCCGGTATCCTCACATAGCTACTGTATGTATGTTCGAGCTGGTGGTCTTGCTTTTGCTTGGCCATATGCGGGGGTCCATAGGAGCACATCACTTATGAGCTTGTCCCTGCTTCTCCAGCAGTGTCCCGCATGTCTGGTTCGTCTAGCTTGGATAGTTTTCGTGATGGGAGGCAGGTGCCGGTATAGTTGGTGCCTTGTGGGGTGTTGCTGCCAGGACTTGTTTAATATTGCTCGCAACATTCTTGTGTAATTGCCGTCTATCTTCTTTTCCAGCCATTTTGTTAGCGTCCAAGTAGTGCATCCATATAGCAGTATCGACACGACCGCCTCCTGGAAGAAACTGGGTTTCATTTTATCGGTCAGGTTTGATTTCCATATGATCTAAAGCCTATCGATAGCTGTCCATGCCTTCGTTAGCCATGTGTCGATGTTTTTTTCGGTTGATGAGACGCTGCTTCCTAGGTAGGTGAATTTGTCTACCAGTTTCAGAGAGGTTCCGTCTAGTGGGGAAATGTCACCTGTTTGATTATAGCACATATATTCTGTTTTGTGTGCATTGACAAGGAGGCCAAATCCTTTTTCGGCACTCTCGATGAGGCATGAGGTCAACTTTTTAAGTGCAGTAATGCTGGTTTGGATTTAGAGTTTTCCTTCTCCGAGACTGGTTGTCTTACCAAGGCTGAAGGACCCAATCTGCACTATTA
The DNA here is from genome assembly GCA_963585895.1 of Sepioteuthis lessoniana. Taxonomy (NCBI): domain Eukaryota; kingdom Metazoa; phylum Mollusca; class Cephalopoda; order Myopsida; family Loliginidae; genus Sepioteuthis; species Sepioteuthis lessoniana. The sequence goes on along the minus strand of OY757941.1, from coordinate 50,334,174 downwards.
TTTACCGATAGCTGGGGATGGAACAGATAGATTCATGCCTATTTGAAAGTTATCAACGCGAAGTGAAATGCAAACAGCCTCGTCCAAGGTTTGAACTCGAGTTCACCGATTCCATATCCTATGACGATAACCGTTACGCTAGCGCACGACCAAATCACTCCCTCTCTCCCACACTCTCTCTCTCTCTCTCTCTCTCTCTCTCTCTTTGTTTGGATATATATATATATATATATGCATGTGTGTGTATATGTGTGTGTGTAAAACAGCTACAATTTGCAAAAACACATCACGGTTGAGGAACAAAATGTGAGTCACCGGGTGCCTTTAAAAGGCAGATTAAGAAATATAGAAACATTTGTTGGTTGGTTGGTTATTTTGTTTAACGGCATATCAACCTTTGTGGTTTATCTAAAACCAAATCTTGTTTACATATATATAAGTGTGTGTGTGTGTGTGTGTGTGTATAGCGAATAGTTTATCGGTAAATACTTTTGTTTAAAAGTAAATTGTGAGAGCGTGGAGCAAAGGGTTAGTCGATAAATTTTGCTTCCCTGGCATATGCTTTGTAAGTGGTCTTGTTTTGCAGATATATCTTATATTTTTTATGTATATCTGCAAGATTGAAGTTTGTAATTATGTTGTCAGTTTTAACATGCATGCTTTCTACATAAGTAAAGTTGGCGACCTTAGTCGAGGGCAACTCGAAGGTTCCCTTTTCAATAGCTACTACACCGAGGTCTAGGGAAGGGCGTTACTCCTTTCCTTGGATTGCTCCACTTTAACCTTGATGCGTACCTTATAATGCTGAGTGTTAAGCAAGGAGATATTAAGTACCATTTTTGAGTCTTTGGTATGACTCGAACTGGGATTGAACCCCAGTCTCCTAGGTCATTGGCGAACACTCTACCCGATTGGCCAATGGGCCGGTTTTGATCTTCGAAAGTTGAATTTTTTTAAGGTCTTGTCAAAAACTTTTTATGTGATCTTATTCTTGATTTTGAGGGGTGTCTAGATTGAGGCGATGAGAGGTTTCATATGTTCTGTTGTTTTTTGGGGGGTTTTCAGAGGTTGGTTGGGTATGATTTATTTGATTGGGGGGAGGTATTCGAGTTTAACTGTGCTAATTAGAATGAGTTTTGATTTTTGATTGCTCGCTTTGGTGTTGGGTTTTGCAAGCATTTTGTAAGAACAGTTTCTTATCAATTTAAATCTTTGGTATGTCAAATTTGTATAGTGAAAAGTTAGGGGTTCTCGAAAAAACTGAGTTAACGAAGAGGTTGTCACTTGATTTCGGTGATAAAAGTAAAGGACTAAAACGTTTTTACAGTTTGGTTCGGGAGAGTCCCCATGAACTTTGGCCTCGAAGTAAACGATTTCGAACTCCAGTCGCGCTATAACATTCCCTTTCAGACTAATACCCTTGGGAAAAGTATGACTTCCTTTATCCCCCTGCTGTGGATTAAATAGTACCATTACTGTTCTTCTAAAATGATTGCTTTGATATTAAATAACCCACAAAGTTTGATATACCATTAAACAATAAACATTTTGTTGCCCAGTCGGCTGGAGCTGTAGAATACACCGACTACATCTCTACAGACAGGTAAGACCCCTCCCCAACGAGTGCCCTGGATATGACACTAAACAATCTGATGGTGAGTCTCCAGCCCTGAAGCTTTCGGGAATATGGAGTACCCCTTCATTGCCATTTCTCCCAGGTCCACTCTGACTCGGAGTGGTAAGCACCTGAGGGGGTCCTATCTATTGGTCAAATAGAAATGTTTAACATTTAAACTGTGCGCAAACGAATGACTTACGTTATATCAAATTGTTAAAAATAGAACTATCTGACCATTAAACTGTATATAAACAAATGACTGATGTTTAATTGAATAGTTAGTAATACATAGCAATACTTGGAATAATTTAACTGTGTGCTGATCAGTGAGTAATGTTGAATAGAATTATTAGTGTTGATTAGCAATCTTGGAAACCATTTAAGTGAGTACAACCAAATGATTAATACTAAATAGAACAATTTGTGTTAGAATACTCGGAACCATTTAACTGTGTGCAAACAATAGTAATATTTGAATGCAAACAAATTAGATCTGACTTGTTTGTAAATAAAATTACCAACAAACTATTAACTTACAAATCATATTTTTAACCATTTAATTGTGTGCAAACAAATGAGTTCTGACTCGTTTAAAAAAAGTTATCAACAAACTATACGTTTACAAATTATATATGATATGAATAAAGAGGATTCGGCATTAAATAAACAGCAAGTGTTGGTGTGCCATAAAACTCAACGCAACCCATGAGTTTCGTTCTCACATTAATCATCGTCTTAATGGTTCAAGCCGGCCATCTCCATGACTTTCAAACCGTCTTTCGTAAGAATGGTGATTGATTGATTTTAACGGCATGTCAATTTGTCTGGGATTATTTTATGCCTTATTGTAAGTGAATAGCGTTCATTATTTGTTCATTTTTTCTTTACTTAATTTTTTTCTTTAGATTTTTTTTTTTTTTTTTTTGCACTCGATCCAATCGAATAAGAGTGGTTTTTAAACAGATCTATTTTAAGGCACCAATGAGATCATAACAGCTACTACCATTTCGGGTCAGAATGAATCTTGGGGTAATGTCAATGAAGAGGTGCTCCACACCCCACCTCTAGATCTGCACAAGTTGCAGTTGAGAACTATAACAACTTCCTCCCTCGGAAAATGTTGTCCAGACACCTGCAGTCTTGTGTTCATTTCTGTCAACGAGTGGCATTCAGTTGGAATCGACGTTCGTTCCTATATCCCAATTTCCGTACAGCTACAGGAATGGGTGGGTGTTACAATTCAAAACTGTAAGAGCGTGGTACCAGTTTCAGTCGTTCATCAAAAGTTTTGTCATTCTTACCACCAAAGAAAGAAGTATTTCCTTCAAAGTCAGTAAACCGTGATATATTTTCTTGTGACGGCTTCTTTGAATGGAATTAGTTGAGCTTTACCAATGAAATAAGAATGTCAGTATTGGTTGTGTATATATATATATAGAGAGAGAAAGAGAGAGAGAGACGATTTAATAAAAGTGAATAAAAAGAATCTAAAATCGAATATATGTTGGCAATCTATAACAAAAAAGAATACAAGACAGCGATTTGGAATATGATCTAATGAGTCAGCAAAATTCTATGAGAAGATCAGCGAATGCCAGAGTCTTTTGCAGGTACATGCCTTTTGTGTGCGTTCTGGTCTACCCTTGTAGCTTCTCCTTTGCTGTTTGTCCGCGATCCCAAAATCGAGCTGAATTTATACATAATTCTCTCCCCACGCATCAAAGAGATTAAACAACAAAACAACTCAATTTTCTGTTGGTTAGAATCGATGTCAAAATATCACTTTCTATGTTTTGATTTTTTTTTTTCATTTGCAAACCCAAACATATTTTACTAATACCGTATCCAGAACCAAAATCAAACTAAATCCGACCTTTTATCATCCAGGGTTTTCGGACTATTGTCCTCATCTTTATTGTTATATTTCACAAGGTTTCGGCCGATATGCCCACTGGCCCTCTTCAGGTGTTTCTCTGTCGAACTCGAGAGCCTACGCGGAACTTCCAACAACATCCTTTATTAAATCCACGAGGGTCGCTTGCTCTGATTCCGTTAACCATAACCGGATACAAGTGGAGGTTCCCGTGGTGTAATGGTTATCGTCGTAGGAAATGGACACGGTGACATGAGTTCAAATCCTGGACGAGACTGATTGCATTTCACATAGCACTAATACCCTTGAGAAAGGTATGAATCCAGTTATTCTCCCTCCAGCTATGGGTAAATAGTTGGGCAGACTGGGTTCTTCAGCCCTGGATAGGCAACTAGTCTAGGAGAAAGAAAACTCTGAATTCAAACCTGTTAAACTCCGCTTAAAAATTGACCTTGTGTCATATCTTGCCCGAGCGGAGGGGTTGGGTAAATATGATATGATAACCGGGTACAAGTGTTAAGTATTCCTGTATTGTTACTCGCCTGCAGTCAGAATTGAACCTGCAACCTCCAGATTACTGTCTTTTCGAAGTTTAGGGAACTAACCGTTACGCTATATGTTTTGGTGGTCAGTTCAAAATGAATCACTAAGCTTCGTCTCAGAAAGTCAGACAACTGAAACCTGCCCTGTCCAGTTCGAGATCACACCTGGCTTCACGACAAACATTCTCTCCTGGGGAAATTAATATCTTACTTTAAAAGTTTATTTATTTACAGAGACAATCACAGTTTAAATGTTGCTTTTTAACACACTATTTATTTCTAGTATAAACATGTGGCAATAAAACCAGCTTGTCATTTAGTATCTTCAATTTTATTTCTATAACTGACTTGCTTATTTATCAAGTTTAACAATGTTTTATTTATACTATGTCAATAAAGAATTGAAAAAAAAAACACACCAAAAACGTGGTGCAATTCAACCATCTCTATGCAGTGGACTATTCTGATGATGTATAAAAGGATTAACACACACACAAATCACTGCATTTTCTGTATATAGATTCTTTTAAATTCGCAAATTACATCATTTTAAATGATGACAGATCTGTTAAACAAAATTAAAGTGAGTAAAAGAGAAAGAAAATCATGTATAACAGACTTATCTATCAAATAATGAAAAATTGGGAAAGAAAAAATTGAAGGTTTTAATGCTTTTTGTGTTTGCATTAAGATTGAAAGAAAAAGTTAGGTTTCCTTTTATGAATAAATAACTTTAAAAAAAAGGTACATCTAATAATATCAAATTCCACATTAACTCGTCCGAATCACCGTCTTGTGAAAATTACAATACACTCCAATAATATTACTCACTACAATATTCTCCAAAAGCCAGTTACCTTGTTACAAGGACATGCTACACAAGACATGATTAAAACTAGGCGCTAGAAGGCGGTGGTTGAGGGTCAACTACGTCGAGGGAAACAGTTAATAAAAATTATTTCTGCCATATATAAAGACACATGAGACCATATACACAAAAAGGAGGCGTTCTTGGTGTAACGGTTATCGTCGTAGGAAACTGATACGGCTATCCATGTTCAAACCCTGGACGAGGCTATTTGCCTTTCACATAGTGCTGATCCTATTTACCCAACCCCTCCGCTCGGGCAGGATATGACACAAGGTCAAATTTTAAGCGGAGTTTAACAGGTTTTAATTCAGAGTTTTCCTTCTCCTAGACTAGTTGCCTAACCAAGGCTGAAGAACCTAGTCTGTCCTACTATTTACCCATAGCTGGAGGGAGATAAGGGGGTTCATACCTTTCCCAAGGGTATTTGCCCGAAAGTGAACGTAATAACGCGACTGGAGTACGAACTCGCGTACTACGATTCCGCAGTCCATCGCTTTAACCAGTACACCACGAGGACACCCCCTTCGGAAGGGTATCACTCTTCAGCTACAGGTAAACAGTAGGGCAGGCTGGGCACGTTAACTTTGGAGAGGCAAACTGTTTTGGAGGAGGAGGAGGAGGAGGAGGAGGAGGAGGAGGACTCTGAATGAAAACATGTTAAACACCGCAATAGAATTTTACCTTATTTCACAAACTGGTTGTGACGTGGTGTTGATCAAATGTATATATGAAAAATGATTTGGCATTAAATACCTTGCAAGGGTTGATACACCATTAGATGAAATAACTAACCAGTCAATCAAACAAATGGTCCTATGTATTATCATATAGAAATCAGACCTGACCGATAAAATGAAACGCAGTTTCTTCCAGGCAGCAGTCGTATCGATACTGCTGTATGGATGCACTACTTGGACGCTAACTAAACGGCTGGAAAAGAAGATAGACGGCAATTACACAAGAATGCTGCGAGCAATATTGAACAAGTCCTGGAGGCAACACCCAACAAAGCACCAACTATACGGCCACTTGCCTCCTATCATGAAAACTATCCAAGCTAGACGAACCAGACATTCAGGACACTGCTGGAGAAGCAAAGACGAGCTCATAAGTGATGTACACCTATCAACCCCCACATATAGCCGGGCAAAAGCAGGACGACCAGCTCGAACATACATTCAGCAGCTATGTGAGGATACGGGATGTAGCCCTGAAGACCTGCCAGAGGCGATGAACGATAGAGAGAAGTGGTGAGAGAGGGTCAGGGATATCCTTGCTAACGGCACGACATGATGATGATGATGATGATGATGATGATTTATGCCTTTTAAAGCTACAAGCCCGACAGGCATTTTTCTACGGTACCCAGGATGCCCATTTTTGGAGTTTCTTAACTCTCTTAATGGATTCAGTTAATGTATTCTTTGTCTCATCAACAGCAAATTTTCAAATTTTGAAAGACCAGGATCGATTATCCAACGTTATATTTTTTACTATTATCTGGTATGGTTTGGTTTTATAGCATATCACCCATTGTATGTTATTTAATGCCAAATCCATTTTTATACATAAAAACAGTTCTATTTCAAACAATTCAATTTAACATAAGCACATAGTTTAGTTCTATTTGACACATAGGTAGTACCCTATCAGGTTCTACCACTCCGAGCCAGAGTGGACCAGAGAGCGATGGTAATAAATGGGTACGCTGCATTCCCCAAAGCTCCAGCATTACTGGAACCTCATCATCAGATTGTTTAGTGTCATATCTAGGATACTCGTTGAGGAAATCTTACCCTTCTGCAGAGATGCAATCAGTGTATTCTGCAGCCTCAGCCGACAGAGCCACACATTGGGGGTATTTTACCCCTTTGTAGAGATGCAGTCGGTGTATTCTACAGCCCCAGCCAACTGGGCCACTCATTGGGGTAATCTTACCCCTCTTTAAAAACGGGTCAGTCTGACCTGTCGGTCTGAGTGAACCCGGGAGTAATAGCAATAAAAAGATACTTGACTCTCCCCTGAAGCTCTAGAATTGGAACCTCACCATTAGATGCAAGTTAGCCTCATACTCAGGGGATATGACAGGAAGTACGGGGGAGTAAACTCCCTCAATTCTGTAAAGTAAAATATCGAAATTAAACAAAGGTAGCTTCCAAAACGTTAAACCAATTTTTCCGCTTTTACAATATTCCAAAAATGTAAAAATATTACGTGAACGTTCCGAAAGTAAAGACGTCTTTGAATGTATTTACCCAACCCCTCCGCACGGGCAGGATATGACACAAGGTCAATTTTTAAGCAGAGTTTAGCAGATTTGATTTCAGAGTTTTCTTTCTCCCAGATGGATTGCCATACCAAGTTTGCTTTATAATTTGTTCATAGCTGGACGGAAAATAATTTGATTCATACCTTTACCAAAGAGACTAGAGCAACGTGAAATGCAATCAGTTATTTGCAATAAGATTTACCTTGGTATTTAATAAGCAAATAAATTTTGACAGAAAATAAAGTAAAAACCATACAGCCAGACAACATTACACTCTTACGTGCCCTTTACCTGATAGATAGATAGATAGATAGATAAACTGAAATAGAGATAAAGAGGCTAAGATCGATAGATAGATAGATGAAGTAGAGACTGAAATTGATAGATATAAACAAACTGACAAACAGATAGATAGATAGAGAGAGAGAGAGAGAGAGAACTAACTTAGAGATAATGCTTATAAATGCCAATATTTTACAGTAACTCTAAATTAAACGTTTTAAGATTTCTTTTTTCTCATACGCTTTGGGTACCATGTTTACGTGGTGAATTCAGTAAGTTTCCAGACTGTTTTTGTACAGGCATTTAAAATTGTCGTAGACTCTTGAATATTCAGTATGTTATTGCTAAACATCTTATGAGATGACGGACCAGTTTTTATGATTTAAGGTTCAAATGAACAGCTACAGCAGCAATTGGAATACACCTTACTAAAGCCTGATTATCACAGCTGGTGAATTTCAAAAATACAATCTGACACTTTAGAAGAACGATATGTAATAAAATTGTGTTTTAAACTTGGAAAAAAATACTACAGAAATGTATGGAATGCTTAAGACTGCTTTTCGACCATCTTACATGAATCAAGCATCAGTTTTTGACTGGCATAAGAGATTCAACGAAGGCAGGGAGTCTGTGTGGGATTATGAGAGGTGTGGAAGGAGTAAGGAAGTCAATACATCAGAGTTGATTGTCCAAAGGGTTAGGGTTGGGGTTAGGGTTATTATGTTGAGGTTTAAAGGGAATTCAGCAAGAGATTCCTTCGGAAGAGGCCAGCACTCTTCAAATCGGCTCAGTGGCGTTTCCACCAGGACAATGCACCAGTTCACAACTCCATACTTGTCACAGACTATTTGACCAAGACAGTTCGTCACCGTCCCTATAGTCCAGACCTTGCTCCCTGTAACTTTTGGTTATTCCCTAAGCTCAGAGGCAGTCGTTATGAAACAATTGAGGAGATGAGAGAGGCTGTGACGAAGATCATTGACACGCTCACACAAGAGGACTTCCATGGGGCCTTCCAGAAGATGTTGGAACGGTGCAACAAGTGCATTGCAGCCGGAGGAGATTCCTTCGAAGGGGACTAGAGTTTCATGTGTGTACTATCAATAAAAGGGCCTATGCGAAAAAAGTCTGGAAACTTATTTAATGATCCTCGTATATGCTTATATTTTTTTATGCATTCCTCAAAGTAAATTTTTAAAAAAGGAAATTTTCTAAGTTTTGTCGTGCCTAGAAAACAGACTTTAACCCATTTCCTCAGTTATCCTGTGATAGAATAAATGCTTAAGTAAGTGTGAGATTGTAATTTTTTTGGTCCAATAAAACGTTGAAGCGGCTTCAAGTACAGATAAGATTTAAGTGTGCCGGTTCTAATCGTTTGAAAATTTAAAAGCCAGCAATCGTAATGCTGTCAAATATTGACACGTAAAAAATTTACCGGAAATGGCATAAAACATTAGTTCTACAAAACATTATTTCTGCAAACTGGTAGAAGTCGAAGTTTTTTAGATGATATCTTTGACGTGATTGGGTGTAACCGAAGTTTTAGATGATTTTATTAGAAACTAAAAATGTATAGATTTTATAAACGGGTTATAGATAGATAGATAGATAGATATGAATAGAAAGAAAGAAAGAAAGAAAGAGATAGATAGATAGATAGATAGATAGATAGATAGATAGATATGAATAGACTGAAAGAAAGAAAGAAAGAAAGAAAGAAAGAAAGATAGATAGATAGATAGATAGATAGATAGATATGAATAGAAAGAAAGAAAGAAAGAAAGAAAGAAAGAAAGAAAGAAAGAAAGAAAGAAAGAGATAGATAGATAGATAGATAGATATCATTCGACTAAGCTTGCTAACTAGATAGATAGATAGATAGATAGATATGATTAGACTGAAAGAAAGAAAGAAAGAAAGAAAGAAATAGATAGATAGATAGATAGATAGATAGATAGATAGATAGATAGATAGATATGAATAGAAAGAAAGAAAGAAAGAAAGAAAGAAAGAAATAGATAGATAGATAGATAGATAGATAGATAGATAGATAGATAGATATCATTCGACTAAGCTTGCTAACTAGATAGATAGATAGATAGATAGATAGATAGATAGATAGATAGATAGATATGATTAGACTGAAAGAAAGAAAGAAAGAAAGAAAGAAAGAAAGAAAGAAAGAAAGAAAGAAATAGATAGATAGATAGATAGATAGATAGATAGATAGATATCGTTAGAGTAAGCTTGCTAACTAGATAGATAGATATGAATAGACTGAAAGAAAGAAAGAAAGAAAGAAAGATAGATAGATAGATAGATAGATAGATAGATAGATAGATAGATAGATAGATAGATATGAATAGAAAGAAAGAAAGAAAGAGATAGATAGATAGATAGATAGATAGATAGATAGATAGATAGATAGATAGATAGATATCATTAGACTAAGCTTGCTAACTAGATAGATAGATAGATAGATAGATAGATAGATAGATAGATAGATAGATATGATTAGACTGAAAGAAAGAAAGAAAGAAAGAAAGAAAGAAAGAAAGAAAGAAAGAAAGAAAGAAAGAGATAGATAGATAGATAGATAGATAGATAGATAGATAGATAGACTAGGCTTGCTAACAAGATAGATAAATAGATAATAGATAGATAGGTACGAGTATCAGCTGAAAAGTTCATAAGCTGACCAAAATACTCTGATGTAATGCGACCAAATAATGTTTATTTTTCAGCATAATCCTCTTTGTTGTCTGCCCACGTCTTTTATCAGTGTTGCAGTGATTGGATCCTATTGGTGAAACAACGTCATCAACAGCAGATGTGACTTCATGGTATGAATTTTTAGCCTATGGAATTTTCGGCCCATCCTTGTAAGTGATACGAACTATTCAAATTTCGATCTGGGTGCAGCCGAGTGTACGATCTAAAATACATCCTTATAACTTTGAGTGCTTACGTTCAAATGTGTGTATAACTGTGGATACGTATTGATTATTCGTATTCAAGTTTACTTCGGTTTTCATAATTTTCTCTTCTTTATAATGATATTCATTCTGTTTACTGACCGGCATCTGCAATGTCGCTTTGTATCTGCCTTAATCTTCAACAATATGCTAATGTCTGCTTGGCCCCTAACTATATAAGCAACAAACGAGAGGAAAAAAACAGAAAGAGAGAGAGAGAGAGAGAAAAGAAACAGAAACTACGAAGGCTGACGAGCCGCCCTAAAGTAGATTGCTACAGTTTTGGACGCCAAAAACGTGCGGCTATATTGGCATTTATGGAAAGCAAAAGAAGATGGCGGCGACATTATGGGCCGCATTCTTGCTTTTCAAGTCGGAAGGAGAAGAAAGTGAATCAAACGTAATTTTAGGCGGTGTCTCTGGCGAAGGCGGTGATGAAGATGGCGATGGCGAACGATTCCGATTTTTTTTTATTTTTTTTTTATTATTTGTTTAATTTTATACTTACTTTACCCCCAGACATATTCGACTGTAGTTTTATGGAAATTCGATGAAGAAAGAATGAAATATTGAGAATTGGTGAAGCAGTGATTTATATATTTACATATTAACCTACCGAAAAGCTACACTCACGCACGTCCGTATACGCACGTACGCACACATATATGGGTATATGTATGTGTGTGTATACGAGAAGGAATCAATAATTATCTGTTCTTTCTATGCTGCTATAATATATATATATATATATATATATATATATATATAAAGGCACATTTCATCTGATGATTGTATTATTTGTAACAATCTGTATGAGGAGGTGAGTAGACATTTATTCATTTTAGGTGTTATCGTGCTCTACAGCCCAGTATTAGAGCACTTTTGGATTTAAGAAAAAACGTTTTTAAAACAATTTCACATATAGGTTCCAAAAAATATAATTTATTTGTTGCAGCACTCTTTTCTTGTTAAATCCAAATATTTACCTCTTTTAGAACGGACCAAATGCAATTTAAGATGTATTCAAACGCCAAATCAGAAAAAAAGCATCTATTATCTGTTAATTGTATTTTTATTTGAACCCCTTAAAACGTTCCCCAAAGGCATGGAAAGGAAACTAGAAATCCGGGAAAGGGAAATATATCTAGCACTTTTAAGATCAGCTAGAATACTTAGGAGAGTCCTGGACACCCAACAATTGTTGGTTATTTAATGCCATATTCACTTTATACATATATATTAAATATAAATTAATATTAATATATTAATTTATAAACGCATTTTGTAGCTAACATTCTTAAACGAGCCTGAGCCCTTTTTTTTGTACAGTTAAATGGTTTCACGTATTGCTATATTACAGTCACGATTTAATATGTCATTTGTTTGCACACAGTTTATTCTATTTGACCCATTGATAGAATCCTATCAGGTGCTACCACTCCAGGCTAGAGTTGACCTGGGAGCAATGGCAATGAAGGGGTACTCTACATTCCCCAAATCTTCGCCATCCTTATTTACCCAACCCCTCCGCTCGGGCAGGATATGACATAAGGTAAATTTTAAGAGGAGCTTAACAGGTTTGAATTCAGAGTTTTCCTTCTCCTAGACTAGTTGCCTCACCAAGGCTGAAGAACCCAGTCTGCCCTACTATTTATCCATAGCTGGAGGGAGAATAATTGGATTCATACCTTTCCCAAAGGTATTAGTGCTATGTGAAATGCTATCGGTCTCGTCCATGATTTGAACTCGTGTCGTCGTGTCCATTTCCTACGACGATAAGCATTATACCACGGGCGCCTCCAAATCTTCGCCATCAGATTGTTTAATGTCATATCCAGGACACTCGTTGGTTGGTTGGTTGGTTGGGTTCTGATCTTACTCCCCTGCAGAGATGCTGTCGTTGTATTCTACAGCCAAATGGAATGTAAAAACCCAAGGAGACTCACTGTCACTTAAACTTTATAGAAATACTACCAGTTAAAACTGGTATGAAAAACTTGCCTTAAGTGAAAGCAATAATAATAATACTATTTTCTAAGAAGTTATAGCTTCAAGGACCTTTTTTAATATGATAATTTGCACAGAGTGGTATGGTTTCTATTATTCCTATCGAATACCTTCATTTGTTAACCGATCTATCTAATCCGCAGATGTGACCCTAATGAGTACTAACTACCACTCTGGATCAGAATAGACCTGGAAGTAATGGCAGCGAAGACATGACCCCATACTTCCAAGATATCTTGAACTGGAACTCTCCATCAGATGTAGAACAAAGATAGATAAACATGCATTGATTAACACACACAAACTCACTCACTCACACACACACACACACATACACGCGCGCATATATATATATATATATATATATATTAAGCAAAGTTAAGTAAAGTTGATGACCATATTTGAGGGCAACCGGAAGGCTCCTTTTTCAATAGCTACAACACCGAGGTGCCCGTGGTGTATTGGTTACCGTCGTAGGAAATGGACACGACGACACGAGTTCAAATCCTGGACGAGACTGATCGCATTTCACATAGCACTAATATCCTTGGGAAAGGTATGAATCCAATTATTCTCCATCCAGCTATGGGTAAATAGTAGGGCAGACTAGGTTCTTCAGCCTTGGTGAGGCAACTAGTCTAGGATGATCCGTTTTGGTGAAACTGAGCTAGATTTTTTTTTCTGTAGGCATTCATACTTCACTCTATTTAGTGTTTTGAGCACTATTACGTTTAGTGAGCACTATTACGTGTAGTGAGCACTATTACGTTTAGCTTAAGAAACTGTGTCGGTGTGTTTTTCTTTCGGCTAGTTATACGTTATAGGTTGATTATTTCCAAGTAGTACTATGATTTTAGTCTTTTCTTTTTATGGATTTTTTCCCGGATACCAGTGAGTGTAATATTTTTTTTTATTTGCAAACTATACTATCTGGGTTTTTCACATCACCAGAATTATAGAATAGTTTTTTTTTAAATAATTACTTAATTATATATATATATATATATATGTATGTATATATATCCCTACATGTATAAGCATGTGTGTGTGTGTGTGTGTGTGTGTGTGTGTGTGTGTATCCCTTCATGTATAAGCACTCTATCATTGATATTGAGCACTATTTATTAATACCGCAAAATTTGATCAACCATTGACTCACCAAGTGAGCTAGTGATAACCATAAACAATTACAATATCTATCTATCTATATATATATATATATATATATATATATATATATATATGTATATGTCTATATATATATATACCTACATGTATAAGCACTCTATCATTGATATTGAGTACTATTTATTAATACCGCAAAATTTGATCAACCATTGACTCACCAAGTGAGCTAGTGATAACCATAAACCATTACAATATATATATATATATATATATATATATATATATATATATATATATATATATATATATACTCCTTGTGTGTTTGTCACCCGAAGTTGTCTTTTCACGGGAGTCTTCTCACTATTCTGGCCGATCTTAATAATTCTGTTGTCTAGATAGACTCAATTCTTTCTTTGATTTCCAGTTGTTCTAGTCCTCTTTTATGACCGTTCCGAGTGCACCAATTACAACTGGTACGACAGTCATCCTCATGTTCAATAGCTACTTTTTTGTTCTCCCGCGAGGTCCAAGTATTTATCAATCTTTTCACTTTTATTTTTACTCTATAGTCTGCTGAAACACCAAGATCCACTCGACGGCAGGTTCCCGTTTTTCTTTCTCTTTTTTTTTTCTTTTTTTTTTTGTTTTTGTTTACTTGATTAAGACTAAATCTGGTATTATTATTATTACTCCTTGTGAGTAATCCTCACCAATGTTTGCTGATAGTCTTTCACTGTATATATATATATATTAATGAGAGGCAGGTGGCTGTATAGTTGGTGCCTTGTGGGGTGTTACCACCTGGACTTTTTCAATATTGCTTACGGCATTCTTGTGTAATAGCCGTCTATCTTCTTCTCCAGCCGTTTAGTTAGCGTCCAAGTGGTGCATCCATACAGCTACCTGCCTCCCATCACGAAAACTATCCAAGTTAGACGAACCAGACATGCAGGACACTGCTGGAGAAGCAGAGACGAGCTCATAAGTGATGTACACCTATGGACCCCCGTATATGGCCGAGCAAAAGCAGGACGAACAGGGCGAACATACATACAGCAGCTATATGAGGATACGGGATGTAGCCCTGAATACCTGCCAGAGGCGATGAACGATAGGGAGAAGTGGTAAGAGAGGGTCAGGGATATCCGTGCTAGCGGCACGACATGATGATGATATATTAATACGATGTGAGCTTTGCAAGATGGCTACTAATGATTTGTCATTCACAAACGGCCCATTTGAAATATACGGTTCATTCAAATGAACAATCTGTCTCAGACCAAACAATTCGAATCTTTTTTAAGTGTCGTTAACGACACATACCATCATATTTTCACGAAAGAAAACACCTTTAAAAAACTAAATTTTAAACAAATCATTTTGTAAAAATTCTGTATTCTAAAATATTCCGTTTCATGAAAGGTTATGAGTTGTATTTAGGAAAATATAGATTATTCAATAATAAGAACAAAATATATAAATTTAAAAAAGAAAGAAAAATAATGAAAAATGTAAAATTAAAATACAATGTCTAAAATTTTAATTCTTATCCATGGTGACAAATTTTTGATAAATAAAATTAAATTTAAATCATTATTAGCGAAAATTTTATTCATTTATAATATTTGAAAATTATTTTTTGGTATATCATATTGTTATTTTATTCTTTTGAGAGTTTTTTTTACAGCAGTATTAGCTGATGGTTTTTCACTGGAGTTTGAGAGAGAGCAAATCTCATCAAGTCTCCAGGACTCTTCTCGGTATTCTAGCTGATCCTAATAATCCTCTCGTCTGGGTGGTGTCCTCTTATCCTCTGATTTCTAAGTCTTCCATTTCCTTTACCAAGCACTTGGGAATTGTTCCTAGTGCTCCAATTACAAATGGTATCACCGTCACTTTCATGTTCCATGGTTTTTTAGTTTACTGGCAAGGTGTAAATATAAACTTTCTTTTTGCTTTCTTTTATTGTGGTTCGCGGAGACAACAGGTCTCCCTTCCTTTTTTTTAATTATCACTAGGTCTGGTCTTCTCGCTAAGACTTTGGTGTCCTCGTGGTGTAATGGTTAAAGCGACGGACTCCGGAATCGTAGTAAGCGAGTTCGTACTCCAGTCGCGCTATTACGTTCCCTTTCGGGCAAATACCCTTGGGAAAGGTATGAACCCCCTTATCCTCCCAGCTATGGGTTAAATAATACCACTACTGTTCTTCTTGGAGAATAGCTTTGGCATTAAATAACCTACAAAGGTTGATATGCCATTAAAACAAAGAAGCCAAACCAAACCTAAGACTGAGGTACAATCTTATCTTTTAATTGTTTAGATTTACAAGTTTAAATCGTCGTGGAAGTGTCTTCGTGGTGTAATCGTTAAATCGCTGGACTGCGGAAACTTAGTAAGTGAGTTCGAACTCCAGTCTTGCTATTACGTTCACTTTCGGGCAAATACCCTAGGAAAAGGTAAGAACCCCCTTATCCTCCCAGCTATGGGTTAAATAATACCACTTCTAGGAGGAATGGCTTTGGCATTAAATAACCTACAAAGGTTGATATGCCATTAAAATAAAGAAACCAAACCCTGTTGCGTGTTATCTATTTTTACTTTAACATAATTGGTTCGCATGACGTTATTTTGTGCTGCTTTTAGAAGGGATTCTGTTTCTTTTGAAGGTTTCTCTTTCTTAGTCTCGAATGAGATTTCCTTTGAATTATCCATATGCTTGTTTTTTTTCCTATTTCTATTTCCTTGTTATTGTTGTTCTGTTTATCTTTATGCTGTCTGTGTTGTTTCTGGTCGCTGTAACTAGTCTTTCTTTGATCTTTTGAGAGTTTTTCACGCAAGCATTAACTGGTGGTTTCTCACTGGAGTTTAAGTGACAGCAAATCTCTCTAAATCTCCCAGATTTTTCTCAGTTTTCTTATCAATCTTAATAATGTTATTATTTGAATGGTTTCCACTCGTCCTCTTATTTACAAATCCTCCTGTCCTTGTGCGAATCCTCTGGTGACTGTACCGAGTGCACAAGTTACAATTGGTATCACCGTCACTTTCAGGTTCCATAGTTTTTTCAGTTCTCTGGCAAGGTCTAGGTACTTATCTCACTTTTCGCTTTTTTTCACTTTTTTGTCAGCTGGAGCGGCAAAGTCTACAATTCGACCAGTTCTCTCTTTTTTTCCTTTCTTTTTTTATTTTTTTATTTATCTATTTTTTTTTTCTCTAAATCTGGTCGTCTGCCCGAGATTAGATGATCCGTATGCATCTCAAAGTCCCAGATAGGTTTACGCGTCTCATTTTCCATGATGGATTCTGGGTTGTGCATGTACCATTTGTTCCTATATATATATATATATATACTCCTGGATAAAAATCTAAGACCACCCTCAAAAATGAATGGAGGTGCCCGTGGTGTAGTCGTTATCGTCGTAGGAAATGGACACGGCGACACGAGTTCAAATCCTGGACGAGACTGATTGCATTTCACATAGCACTAATACCCTTGGGGAAGGTATGAATCCAGTTATTCTCCCTCCAGCTATGGGTAAATAGTAGGACAGACTAGGTTCTTCAGCCTTGGTTAGGCCACTAGTCTAAGAGAAGGAAAACTCTGAATTCAAACCTGTTAAACTCCGCTTAAAAATTGACCTTGTGTCATATCCTGCCCGAGCGGAGGGGTTGGGAAATAGTACCACCCTCAAAAATGAAGGAAAAGAAATTGTTTACAATTTTGAATTATGATATTCAGATATATGAAATATGTTGGAGGTGCCCGTGGTGTAATGGTTATCATCGTAGGAAATGGACACAGTGACACGAGTTCAAATCCTGGCCGAGACTGAGTGCATTTCACATTGCACTAATACCCTTGGGAAAAGCATGAATCCGATTATTCCCCCTCCAGCTATGGGTAAGTAGTAAGGCAGACTAGGTTCTTCAGCCTTGGTTAGACAACTAGTCTAGGAGAAAGAAAACTCTGAATTCAAACCTGTTAAACTCCGTTTAAAAATTGACCTTGTGTCATATCCTGCCCGAGCGGAGGGGTTGGTAAATATGGATATATGAAAAATAAGGCATAAAGACAATTGAATTTAAAATATGAAGAAATTCCAATTTGTTTTTTATATGTGTATAAACATTTATGCTTAATTCTAAAATTTTGTTTTGACATAAATATAAGACCAAGGAGCAGAACTATAGAATATAAAGTCAATTTTTTTCTTTAATATTATATAGATCCGCTGTTAGCTTTGATAACTTCAAAGATTCGGCTAGGCATACTATCAACTAGTTTCTGGAGTTGAACTGAAGGTATTTTTCCCATATGTCTAACATTGAGTTTAGAAATTGCTGAGTACTGTTGACTTCATTCATAAAATTTTGCAACAATCAATCCCCATAAATTTTCTTTCGGATTGAGATCTTATTTTATTTTATTTTTTTTGTTCAAGCAAGTACTTCTTTGTCATTGGTGCATTGTGAATAGCAGCACTATATTTATGAAAAACCCATTCTTCTCCACATGGATGACTCCCTTCTTATGCGAGAGATAAATCAATTAGCATCTTCACATAATCTGCTGCTTTTTGTCGACCACAGACAAATTGTAGTTTAAGTTTTCCTGAAGATGAGAAGGCCCTCCCCACATCATAAGAGACCCTCCTCCACTATGCCTTGTTGAGTAATTATCTTCTTGAATTTTTTTTCCTTGCCAGTACTTCTGAAAGCCATCTGAACCGTCAAAATTGAATTTCTTTTCGTCCGAGAAAACAACTTTTTGCCATTCGTTAGCATTCATGGTTTGATATTGAGGAGCATATGCCAGTCATTTCTTTTTGTGCTTTATAGTTAACCTTGGACGATGAATTCTTTTCTTATGCTTAATTTTTTCATCCTTTAAATGCCTTCTAATTGTTCAAGTACTGCAAGGAGCATCCACTAGAGATTTCAATGTTTTTGATATTGACCAAGTTTTCTTTTTTACTTCATGAACGATTCTTCTTTTGAATTGTGGTGATAATTTTTCTGGTCTGCCAGTCGGTTTTCTTGTTCCATACTTATTTGGACTTTTCAAGTAATTGCAGATAATGATTTTACTAGGTCTTAATGGCTTAAAAATTTCTCTTAAAGATTTTCTCTTCTCTTTGCAGTGCTATAATCTTGCCTTTCTCAAATTTAGTACTTCTAGCCACTTATGCTTTCAGTATTTTAAGTATTACAGTTTTAATAGCTTGCAAGGACGAACTCATCAGTGATGTACTCCTATGGACCCTCGCCAATGGCCAAGCAAAAGCAGGACGACCAGCTCGAACATACATACAGCAGCTATGTGAGGATACGGGATGTAACCCTGAAGACCTACCAAAAGCGATGAATGATAGGGAGAAGTGGCATAAGAGGGTCAGGGATATCCGTGCCGGCGGCACGACATGATGATGATCATGATGATCTTACGTAGACTATATATAATTATTGTTTCAATTGAATCAAAAATAAATTTTAATATTCAGCATAAATGTTAATATACATATAAAAAAACGAATTGAAATTTCTTACTTCAAATTTAAATGTCTCTTAACTTTATCTTTCATATATTTGATTTTCATAATTTAGAAATAATAAACAACATCTTTTTCTTCATTTTTGAGGTGGGTATACTTTTATCCAGGGGTGTATAAATATATATATATAGAGAGAGAGAGAATTAACTTAAATCGCGAGTCAGAATTCTCCTACTAAAGTTTCACCTTAACGGCTCATCAGGGAGTCTCATACTGACCCTTGTAATTGTGGCATTGCAGGGTTTACGGAGGGTTTTAGTTTTCTTTTGACCAACTGGTGGCATATCTCTTGATTTTTTTCGACTGGTGTGACGGGGTTGGCCTTTTCTTTCTTTTTGTCCTATGACTTTTTTCTTTTTTCCCCCGGGCAGTGATTCGAGATATTTTTATCTCTTGTTCCTGACGGGGTTTTTTTTTTCTTTTTTTTTTTTCTTTTTTAGTAACCGTGAATGCTGGTAGATAGTAGATTAGTAAATATATATATATATATATATTTCTGAGTGTGTGTATGTGTGTGTTTGCTTGTGTATGTGTGTGTGTGTGACGGGTAAACTTGCGTCTGAATTACCCCAAAATGAAAATAACCCTGACACCTCATCCTATCAGATATATTTGATAAAATTACATGAAAATATCTTGAAATATGATATAGCTCAGTCGGCTTAGGCAGTAGAATACACTGACTACATTTCTGCAAAGGAGTATGACCCTCCCTTCCAATGAGTGTCCTAGATATGACATTAAAACATCTAATGATGAGGCTCCAGTTCTGGTGCTTTGAATAATGAGGAGTACCCCATCATTTCCATTGCTCCCTATTAATAGTACCAGTTAGAAATAAGGTGCCCGTGGTGTAATGGTTATCGTCGTAGGAAATGGACACGGCGATATGAGTTCAAATACTAGACGAGACTGATTGCATTTCACATAGCACTAATACCCTTGGGAAAGGTATGAATACAATTATTCTCCCTCCAGCTATGGATAAATAGTAGGGCAGACTAGGTTCTTCAGCCTTGGTTAGGCAACTAGTCTAGGAGAAGGAAAACTCTGAATTCAAACCTGTTAAACTTCGCTTAAAAAAATTGACCTTGTGTCATATCCTGCCCGAGCGGAGAGGTTGGTAAATATGATAAATAGACATAAGTAACCATTTTCTAAACTTGATACCATTTAACTATGTGCAAGCAAATAAGTTCTGTCTCGTTTAAAAATTGTTACCTTCAAACTATTCGTTTCCATATGATATGCATTTGATATATAGGAATAAACAGGATTTGATATTAAATAACCTACAAGAGTTGATACGCTATAAAAACTAACCTTGAAATACTGTAGATTAAATTTATTTAAAGAAATCACCAATGACTTGAATCACAATCTCCAGATGACTTTTGAATCTCTGGCAAGCCTTTCCGGCGGTATCCTTATTTAAATTGATAAATTTCACCGTTACCCTTGCATTCAGTTCATTTTTGGTGTTGCATGGAATTTTGTGGGTCTCTCACTCAAGTATAGTCCACACATAATAACCAAGGGGATTACGATCTGGGGAGGGAGGCATTTAGGGTGATGTGGTCACAGAAATTTTCTCACGGACAATACTGGGTTGTCTTGCTTATGTGGCATGGTGCAGAGTCCTATTCTATTGCTAGACGTAGGGTCTTCCAATAGTCACCCTCCCGATCCAGGTCAGGCACTTGATGTAGACCTCTGAGTTGAGTATGAGGCCACGTAGAAAGATGAACATCACAATCGCTAGTGACCACTCCAAACACCATGATATAGACTGAATGTTTGGTTTTCATCAAGATTAATACAAATCTGTCCACAGAATGAAATCCAAACTCTCTTATATCTTTGTATTGGAGGGTCTAAAGTGAATGTCAAGCAGTGCAGCATGCTGTTTCTAAATTTCTGGAGGAGTGGATTGCGTTATGTTGCTGCTTTTCTCGTGTACAGGGCCAAACTGGCTATGGTTTGCTGCATAGTAAACAAAACCTGAAAAATGCGCAAAATTAAAAATAGCTACAATGTACCAACCACACCCTGAATGTCTGTATATATATATAGTCATCCACAGACAGATCTGTTTCGTTCTATCAGAACTCATCAGTATGGCTAGACGTACTAGCTTCCCGTAGCTGGAATCGAAACCCGGTTGACTAAAACACCAATCCCAGCCTCTAACCCTCAGCCACGAAGAACCAGTAGCAGCGAATCAAATTTTAAATGGTTATGAATCACAATTACTATTGTTTACATACATCCGTTTAACGGCTACCGAGACCTCATATATATATATATATATATATCAATCCCTGGTCTCGTCATACCAAAGACTTTAAAAATGGTACTTGATACTTCCTTGCTTAACACTCAACAATATAAGGTACATATCAAGGTGGGGCAATACAGAGAAAGGATTAGCGCCTTCCTCTACACCTCGGTGTAGTAGCTATTGAAAAGGAGCCTTCTGGTCGCCCTCGACTACGGTCGCCAACTATATATATATATATATATATGCTTACGCGAAGTTTGATAGATTTAAATACATTGATCAGTTTGTTTACTTATTGAGCAACCCAGTGAGTGTCTCGCTGAGGGAGATGGTTAACGAGCGAGGCTAATAGACCATTCCTCAAGCGTTCGGTACTTCCATATTTCTGGTCCGGTGCCAAAACTAACAAAAGCAAATCACCAAACGACAAGTCATTGTGTCGTGGATATCTGGTATCACAAACTATTACTAATGAGCTCCATTCTCACTGGGTGTTCCCTACTTGTGGCTCTGTGCCAAAACGAAGGTAAGTTTAGTCAAGAAACAAAGTCTCTTCGTAAAAAGTAATGGTTAGTGAGCTAAACGTATACCATTATTAGTGAGAACTATTCTCACAAGATGGCATATGCCACTGACTTTGTGTTCCCCAAAAAACTAAAGAGAGAAAATAATTATCTAATCAAGTAGTGGTTCTTGTTTACCGCCAAAAAATTCAAAAATTCATTGTAAATTCCTTAAAAGAAGCCATTTCGGGCGATAAATATGAAGTTTGGGTTGGAGCTTGGAATTGAAAATGAATTGTTCATTGTTTTCCGGGATCAGATATCAGGAGATCAGAATCAGACGAAGTGCTTCTTATAAATTATATAAATGCATTTGTAGCAGAAAGAATTCCAAACCATTATTTAGTGCGGGAATTGTTTTGCCATTGGAATTTTGAAATGATACATTTCATCCAATTAGAACGACCTATGCCATTCTGCCCAGGCACACCTCACTGGGCACCATAAAAGGCAGCACTAAACACGTGCGACCTCTCTTTTCCTTTCACATTCCTCTTAGCTGGCAGAAGGTAAAACGAGCCGATACGAGAGAAAACATTTCTCTCTCCAAATCGGGACAATTCCAATAGCAGACAGGGAATATCCATCTTGAGAGAGCACACTTCAACATTTGTTCCTCTGCATACCTTTGAAGACCATTTCCTGGTCAATTATTTCTCCCTCCTAAACCATTTGGACCCGAAGTTTATAGCTAAGCTCTAAACTCCCGCATAACCATTTACAAATGATTGCTCATTCTATTCAACTCGCGGCATAAGGAAAATTTCCTCTCAAGCAGTCATTAAACTACTAGATTGAAAGCCATCAGTATCTACGCGTTTATCATTTGTTTCCTTTCTATAAAAATAACAAGAGGCAACAGAACGATACTACGTCAACTAACATTTATGCCAAAAATGGTAATGTCATCAGCCCTCTTGTTATACATCAAAACGGGTTTTAATATAAGAATGTATTGCAAAGAGTTTTAATATAGGAATGCTTTGGAATGGGTTTTAAAGCAGGAATGTATTGGAATGGGTTTTTGTATAGGAATGCATAGGAAAGTATACTTCAATACAATAAATCCGGAGTAGGGAACAATTCCGCCAGGACAATTAAATTATTCAAACTTCGAATATTTAAATATTCCTGGTGAGGAGCTCAATGTAAATGATATCACAGAGCAAATATTCCTTCAAGAAAAACAGAAATTCGGTCACTTTAGGATTATAAATTTATATCCATCCTGCTAAGAGCATTGATATGAATCAATAACTTCAAAAGGATTTAACAGGTCTTCTTCAGATCCAATCTGTCGAATCATAGAAGGAGTTCGTGCTAAAAACCTTGAGGCAACACTCTTGTTCGTAGATTTCTCCAAGGCATTTTTGATTCCATAAACACATAAGTTGGAGGTGTCCGTGGTGTAGTGCTTATCGTCGCAGGAAACGGACACGGCGACACGAGTTCAAATCCTGGACGAGATTGATTGCATTTCACATAGCACTAATACCCTTGGGAAAGGTATGAACCCAATTATTCTCCCTCCAGCTATGGGTAAATAGTAGGGCAGAAAAGGTTCTTCAGCCTTGGTGAGGCAACTAGTCTAGGAGAAGGAAAACTCTGAATGTAAACCTGTTAAACTCCGCTTGAAAAATTGACCTTGTGTCATATCCTGCCCGAGCGGAGGGGTTGGTAAATATGATTCCATACACAGAGAAAAGATGGAACAAATACATCTTGTGTATGGTCTCCCCAAAGAAACTATCACAGCCATAATGATGCTCTATAGTAACACGAAAGTTAAGGTTCGCTCTCCAGATGGAGACACGGGATGTAGACTAGAAAACTGCCGAGAGCGATGGATGATAGGGACGATTGGCGAAAGAGAATTAGGGAAATCCGAGCCAGCTGCGTGACTTGTTTATATATATATATATATTGAATATCCAGTCAGTGTCCGAAGACAGTGGGTGTGGATTACTCTTTACATAGAATATATGAGGAAAATCATATAAATCTATGAGAGTGCTCAATGTATGGCTATTGTTAGTTCCCTATTTATTCGCTGGGGTATAACAAAATTCACATTCAGAGCGTATATAGTGCAATTTGATGGAGACTCAAACTCGGTTAAGCCGTCATAATAAATTTATTTCGGCGGAGAATATTACTATACTCTCTGTCTCGTCAGATGACTATTTATATGATTCTCTCTTGTCGCAGAGTAGAATTGTTGACCGGTAGATTAATTCCACTCCTGTTTCTTAATCGTTCAAACACCTAACATTTTGACCCCCTCTGCCCACGCCTGTGAATGAAATGATTTGTAATTTGATTTCCACTTTTAGTCTTATTTTTATGCTTATTTTTGTTTTTATTTTATTTATTTATTTTTAATTCTTTTATTTTATCTTCTGAATTCGAACTGTAAATCCACATTTGCTACTCTGCGACGAGAGAGAAGCACGTAAATAGTCATCTGACGAGACGGAGAGTATAGTAATATTTTCCGCCGAAATAAATTTATTTTGACGACTTAACCGAGTTTGAGTCTCCATCAAATTGTACTATGTATATATATATATATACGAGGATCATTAAATAAGTTTCCATACTTTTTCGTATGGGCACTTTTATTGATAGTACACACATAAAACTCTAGTCCCCTTCGAAGTAATCTCATCCGGTTGCAATGCACTGGTTGTACCGTTCCAACGACTTCTGGAAGGCCCCATGGAAGTACTCTTATGTGAGCTTGTCAATGACCTTCGTCACAGTCTCTTTCATCTCTTCAATTGTCTCATAACGACAGCCTCTGAGCTTAGGGAATAAGCAAAAGTCACAGGGAGCAAGGTCTGGACTATAGGGAGGCTGAGGAACTGTCTTGATGCCCACACCACTCATCATCCTTCACAGGCTATCTGCCTTTCTTGAATCTCTTATGCCACTCAAAAACCGATGCTCGATTCATGCAAGATGGTGGAAAAACAGTGTGAAGCATTCCATACGTTTCTGTGGCATTTCTTCCAGGTTTAAAACAGAATTTTATTACATATCGTTTTCTAAAGTGTCCTCATGTCCAGATTGCATTTTTTGAAATTCACCAGCAGTGATAATCAGGCTCTCGTAGGGTGTGTTCGAATTCCTGCTGTAGCAGTTCATTTGAACCTGAAATCATAAAAATTGGTCAGTCATCTCATAATATGTATATATACGACAATTTTAAATGCCTGTACAAGAAATGTCTGGAAACCTATTGAATGCACAACGTATATATATATATATATATATATATATATATTGATAATATAGTTTGCTCTCTCTCTCTCTCTCTCTCTCTCGCTCTCTCTCTATGTATATATATACATATCAATCTTTATTTTAAAAATATAGATATATATAAGTAAGTAAGTAAGTAAAGTTAGCGACCATAGTCGAGGGTGACCCGAAGGCTCCCTTTTCGATAGCTACTACACCAAGGTGTAGGGGAGGGCGCTACTCCATTCCCAGGATTGCTCCACTTTACCCTTGAACCGTACCTTATAATGCTCAGTGTTAAGCAAGGTGGTATCAAGTTCCATTTTTAAAGTCTTTGGTATGACTCGACCTGGGATTGAACCCAGGTCTCCCGGGCCATTGGCGAACACTCTAACCGCTGGGCCAATGTCCCGGTTTACTATATATATATATATATATATATATATATATATATATATTCAGTAACACACACACACACACACACACACACACACACATATATATATATATATACATTAGTCAGTAATCAATCCAGTGAATCTGGAGCTGGAACAATTCCAAGCAGGACAATTTAATTTTTAAAAATTCAATATTAAAGTTAAACCGCCAAGAACTTAATGCAAATAAAATCTACAGAGCAAATAATCTTTTTCATAATAAAAAAACAACAACAGGTCACATTAAGATAATAAATTTATTTCCATCCTGTTAAAAGCATTGATATAAATCAATGCTCTAAAAATGGACAGGACATCTTCAGATTAACTAAAAACATGGATATGCATATATATATATATATATATATATATATAATGATGAATAAATATATATTAGATATATATATTTGATTCACTGAATTTAGATTGTGAACTCTGGGTTTCATGGAGTTTTTGCAAAACAACGATCATCAGGCAGTTAAGAAAATGAAGAATTTTCATTTTCATTTTCTTAACTGCCTGATGATTGTTGTTTTGCAAAAGCTCCATGAAACCCAGGGTTCGCAATCTAAATTCAATGAATCAAATATAAATATCAAATATATATTTATTTATTATTATTATATAATAGCTCTATCCTAGATATTGAGCACTCTCCATATTATATTGCACTTGGTTCGACACATACCCACAAAGTGATTTATTGATAACCAACACAGTTTATGTATATATATATATATATATATATATATTGAAAGCAAAGTTTACTAGAACAGAGTGAGATAGAAGAGAATAGACAGGCAGACAGACAGACAAAGCGATGGGGGAGTAAAGAAGGAGGGGAGGGTGTGAAGTAGAAGTGAACATGGTGATAAATGTTAACAGATGTTAGGAAATTCTTACGTCCTTCTCAGTCAATACCTGACGAGATAAGAAGAAAAAAAAGAACTCAAAATGCCAGGGTTTCGAGCAGACAGAAAATTCGTTTATGTTGACATGTAACAGCGACAATGTCATTTGTAAAAGAAGAAATAATGGCGGTTTTATTATTCACTGTTTTTTTTTTCTGCAGTTTTCTCTCGTTCGTTCTCGACTCAAAACATTTTTCAAAAGGCACTTTTTTTTTCCTTTTATGTTTTTATTTTTTTCTTTCTTTTTATTTTTAGTTGTTTTTACACAAATTTCTTTTTATCATCGCTTTCTTTCTTTCTTTTTTTTTTGCGGCAATATAGGAATAGAGACACCGATATTTGCTTCCTTTTCTTTCTATAATGGTTTCCTCTCTCTCTCTCTCTCTCTCTCTCTCTCTCTCTCTCTCTCTCTCTCTCTTCATTCTCTCTCTCTCTTTACTTATCATTCTCTTCCATTTTCTTTTCTTTCTCTTCTCGCTTTTTTCTTTTCTTCCTCCAAATCTCTCACTGTCTCTCTCACACACACACACACACACATACACACACACACTCTCTCTGTCCCTCTCTCTTTACTTATTCTCTTCCCCTTTCATCTCTTTTTCTTCTCATTTTTTCCCTTCTTCTCCACATCTCTCTCTCTCTCTCTCTCTCTCTCTCTAACTCTCTCTCTATCTTCATTCTCTCTCTCTCTTTACTTATCATTCTCTTCCACTTTCTTTTCTTTCTTTTCTCGCTTTTTTTTTCTTTTCTTCCTCCAACTCGCTCACTATCTCTCTTACACACACACACACACTCTCTCTCTCTCTCTCTCTCTCTTTACTTATTCTCTTCCCCTTTCATTTCTTTTTCATATCATTTTTTCCTTTCTTTTCCACATCTCTCTCTCTCTTTCTCTCTCTCTCTCACACACACACACACACACTCTCTCTCTCTCTCTCTCTCTCTCTTTACTTATTCTCTTCCCCTTTCATTTCTTTTCATATCATTTTTTTCCTTTCTTTTCCACAATCTCTCTCTCTCTCACTGTCTCTCTCTCTCTCTATCTATCCTCTCTCTCTCTCTCTCTCTCTCTCTCTCTCTCTCTTTACTTATCATTCTCTTCCACTTTTTCTCTTTATCTTCTCGCTTTTTTCTTTTCTTCCTCCAACTCTCTCACTGTCTCTCTCTCTCTCTCTCACACACACACACTCTCTCTCTCTCTATCTATCTATCTCTCTCACTTTACTTATTCTCTTCCCCTTTCATCTCTTTTTCTTCTCATCTTTTTACCTTTCTTCTCCATATCTCCCCATCTCTCTCTCTCTCTTTCTCTTTTCATTCTCTCTCTCTCTTTACTTATCATTCTCTTCCACTTTCTTTTCTTTCTCTTCTCGCTTTTTTTTTCTTTTTTTCCTCCAACTCTCTCACTCTCTCTCACTCTCACTCTCTCTCTCTCACACACACACACACACACTCTCTCTCTCTCTCTCTCTCTTTCTCTCTCTCTCTTATCAGTTATCAACTGAACTTTATACGTACTCAACTCGTTCCACCATGGTCAGGATTCGTCACAATTTTTCAAACGCACAACAGACTTTAAAGTTTTCCTTCCGATTGGCGTACTAAGGTTAAAGGACCCAGTCTCCCTATAGTTGGAGATTAGGGGAGAGATGTCTTTCTCAAGAGCATTTATGTAAAGCGAAATGACCGTATCTAGGATTTGAGCTCAGGTCGATTTATGAATTTTAAGAAACTAGGAAAGAAATAGTGATCCTGTCGGTTGGGATTGAAGAATTCACCGACTGCATCTCTACAGAGGGGTTAGACTCTCCCAATGAATGTCCTGTCATGACACTAAACAATCTAATGCTAAGGCTCCAGTTATGCTAGAGCTTTGAGGTATACAGAATACCTCTTTATTGCCATCGATCTATGGTTCACTCTGACCTGGAGTGGTAGCAAAAAATAGGGTCCTATCTATCGGTCAAATAGAACTAAACTGTGTACTTATGCTAAACTGAATTGTTTGAAATAGAACTGTTTTGACATTTAACCGTGTGTAAATAAATGACTCATGTTTAATAGAATTGTTAGTGATACATAACAATACTTGAAACTATTTAACTTCGTTGACTAAATTGAATAACTTGAAATAGAAATGTTTTTGATATTTAAACTGTGCTCTTATGCTAAACTGGATTGTTTGAAATAGAACTGTTTATATTTATAAAAATGGATGTGGCATTAAATAACCAACATTGGTTGATATGCCATAAAACCTAACCAAACCAAAATAGATAGATAGATTGATAGATAGATAGATTGGTCGACATGTGTGATAACTATTCATCAATTAATTAAGTTATCCCCCCCTCTCTCTCTCCCTCTCTCTCTCTCTCTCTACACACACACACACACACACACATAATGATATACATACACATGCATATCGGTTCTGTTCTGTCTTTGATCCGTTCATGTCCTCGTAAGAATCGTTTGACCTTTGGATAGAATGAATTTAGGAAGGCGTCATATGTTTCCCACGTTCTTTCTGTCCCAACTGGAGCCATCTTCGCGAGAACGAAAAATCAAATGAGAAAAGGACAATTTATGTATATTTATACAAAAGTAGGAAGAAGTAGGAGAAGGATTTACGGAAATGCCGACAAAATATTTCCCTCCAATTCTACTCCTTCCGTCTCATACCTCTATTAAAATACTTATCTTCAATTTATACCATTCAAAGTCAAAAAACATAATCGGATCTGCCTTACTTATTCAAACACACACACACATACACATATATATATTTATATATATATATAAGTAAAGTTAGCGACCGTAGTCGAGGGCAACGGTATTCTGTATCCCTTAAATAGCTACTATACCGAGGTGTAGGGGAGGGCACTACTCCTTTTCCTGGATTGCTCCACTTTACCCTTGATACTTACTTTATATTGCTGAGTGTTAAGCAAGGCTGTATCAAGTACCATTTTTAGAGTCTTTGGTATGATGCGACGTGGGATAGAACCCAGGTCTCGCGGACCATTGGCGAACAGTCTACCCACTAAGCCAATGAGCCACAAATCCCGATATATATATATATATATATATGTATATACATATATATATATACATATATACATATATGTATATATATACATATATACATATATATATACATATATATATATATACATTTATATATATATGCACACACACACACACACACACATATATATATATATATATATATCATTTGTGGCGTATAAGTTGACCTTTAAGCCTGAAAAACATCTTTACAAAACAAGGGATCTACTTATACGGCTGGGCTAAAATCCAAACCGTTACTACAGATTGATCAGTCAGGGTAACAGTACACCTAACAATCGATATACACCACTTATGTTTACTCAAGCAGTTCAGTTAATACCATTTCCAACTTAAACTCATGTTTGGTGAACATATTTTACAAATTAACACAACGATTAATATAGATTAATAAATCTTTTATATAAATTAAGTTATTATATTAACGCTGTAACACACACCGTTTCAAGCAGCTGATACGCTAACTGTAAACACCAACCAGAACATCACAGCACCCTGGCAGCTAGTCATACAACTACAGTATGTTGTTTATCTGCAGAAT
This sequence comes from Sepioteuthis lessoniana, assembly GCA_963585895.1. Taxonomy (NCBI): domain Eukaryota; kingdom Metazoa; phylum Mollusca; class Cephalopoda; order Myopsida; family Loliginidae; genus Sepioteuthis; species Sepioteuthis lessoniana. Next base: position 50,303,988 of record OY757941.1, on the reverse strand, counting down.
TTCACGACAAGTCAATAGACTGTGAATTCATATGAATATAGTCTCTTATGGGTAATATTAGCATGTTCCATATATTATTCTAGTTGTCTACTGTACGTTTAAGGGGTCTACCCGAAAATTTGAGCTAAAAATCTTGAGATATACTTATACGTCAAATCGTACGTCGACATTTACGATGTTCGCCAACGGCCCGGGAGACCGCGATTCAATCTCAGGTCGAATCATACCAAAGACTCAAAAAATGGTACTTGATACCGCTTAGTTAACACTCAGCATTATAAGGTACGGATCAAGGGTAAAGTGGAGCAATCCAGAGAAAGGAGTAGCACCTTCCTCTACACCTCGGTATTGTTGCTAATGAAAAGGGAACCTTCGGGTCGCCATCGACTACAATTGCCAACTTTACTTTATATATATATATATATATTGAATGAACCAGGGTAAAACAAAGATGATTGATATTACTTTTCATATTTATCAGTCTTTTACGCTTGACGGACATCAACAAGAGAATTCAATTTTTTTCAGAATGGACTTTAATAAATAATTTGCATAACATTATTTTCCAAAAATTATGATGTACGCACTTACCCACCCCTCTGCCATGGAATGAATGTGACACAAGGTCAAATCTTAAGCGAAGTAAGGCTGTCTTGAGTTCTGAGTTTTCCTTCTCCTAGACTGGTTGCCTAAAGAAGGCTATAGAACCCTTAGCTGTTGGGGGAAGAGTTGGATTCATGCCTTTCCAAATACCATTAGCGTGAAAAGTAATACCAACAGATTCACCCAGGGTTCGAACTTGGATCACCAATTTTATTTCCTATGAAACCGTTGCATTAAGCGCGCCTCTAGGTGAAAAAATTTAATTTAACACAAAAAAATGTAGTGATAGATGAACTCAACAATGTGGTGTGATCATTTGTTAAATAAATGTTCTTTTATATTAAAAGATAGATTGATGGAACAATCTATGATAGATAGATAGATAGATAGATAGATAGATAGATAGATATGAATAGAAAGAAAGAAAGATAGATAGATAGATAGATAGATATGAACAGACTGTCATAGATAGATAGATAGATATGAATAGAAAGAAAGAAAGAAAGAAAGAAAGAAAGAAAGACAGATAGATAGATAGATAGATAGATATGAACAGACTGTCATAGATAGATAGATAGATAGCATTTTCTATTTCTTATATTCATTTCTTTTTTCACCTTTTTCTTTAACTTCCTTCTTTTCCTTTGTTCACTTTATTCTTTATCGACCAATCGCAAAGCGATTTGGCTGCGCATTGCGTCCCATCACATGACCCCATCACGTGATCTTAGCACAAAAATGAATATGTTCTTCATATGAAATATATAAACTGTATTTACCGTCCCCTACCCTAAAAAAATCAGTTCTACACGCTCTCACGAAGAGAGAGCCGTATTTATCCGGCGAATTTCAAAATAACCCTTAGTTGTTTCTCTGGATGTTTGCCCTGAATCAGAGCCACCCGAGTCAGTTTCGGCTACCCTGAACTATTTAAAGGTAGAATTTTGTAATATTTCCAACAAAATCGGTGCGCTTAATGATGTAAAGGTTGTTGGTCCGGACAATGGAATCGGTGAACCGATTACAAAAGCTTTGGTTATTACTGCGGCATTAATGATCTCGGAGATGTAAATCTCCATACCTGTTCCAAATATCTTGACAAAATATCCCGTTTCTGGCATCATCACACATGAGATGAAGGACAAGGAAGTCAGATAAGAGAGAACTTGTTAAAACCACTCTCAGATGGCCCAGTCAGCTGTGGAGAGTGCTGCAGAACACACCGTCTGCATCTCTTCAGAGGAGTAAGACTCCCGAACGAGTGTCCTGAAAAGTTTCATGGAATACTGGAGTTTTGGGGAATGCAGATTACCCCTTCATTGCCATCGCTCCGGGGTCCATTCTGACTCGGAATGATAGCACTTAAAAGGGTCCTATCTATGTGTCAAATAGAACTGTTTGACATTTAAACTGTGTTCTTATGCTAAAATGAATTGTTTGAAATAGAACTGTTTTTACATTTAACTGTGTGAAAACAAAACCTGTGTACTTATGCTCAACTGAATTGTTTGAAATAGAACTTGTTGATCATTTAATTTTGTGTAAAAGAAATGACTGATGTTTAATTGAATTGTTAGTGATACATAGCAATACTTGAAAACATTAAACTATGTGTAAACAAAAGATTAATAGAATTATTCGTAAGAATTAATTTTTTTAATTTATTTATTGCGAACTTTTTGTCCTCATCTTGGTAGTTTTTGTGTTGTTTCTTCTTTCAATACGTTTCGGCCAAATTTCACCTCTGGCCGCGACCTCGGATAGGAATACAGAGTCTTGTAACCATATCCCCAGTAATTACTGCCTTCCATAATTGTTGTCTATCGCACCATGTTTTTAACCAAGTAAACCTTTAGCCGGCTTGGGTAGTATTTGAAACCGCTATCTTCTGACAATGTTCACCTGGAACCGTAGAAACTCAACGCCTCTATCCGCTGCGCCATGGATTTTTTTGGACTTATAAATCCAATTATCTGGTCTTCCATAGTCGGGTCCGTACCGAATTTGTAATTGTCTTTAATTGAAATCATTTTGAGATGAAGCTTCTTAATCTGAGAATTAATTTTTTTTTATTTACTTATTGTGGACTTCTTGTCCTCATCACCTGAAAAAGGCCAGAGGTGAAATTTGAAAGAAGAAACAACATAAAAACTACCAAGATGAGGACAAAAAGTCCGCAATAAATAAATAAATAAATAAATAATTCTCAGATTAAGAAGCCTCATCTCAAAATGATTCCAATTAAATGAGAATTATTCGTATTAGAAAGAAATAAGAGAAACCATTTAACATTTAAACCATTTTAAAAATGAGCACAAGCTCAAGACGTTATCTACTGAATGTGTTTAGAAATCATATATCTAAAATATATGAAAGTAAATATGGATAAAATCCGACAGTATGAACGTAGCAGAAAAAACATAATCCAAATAGTAAGTTGTCTCCCTTAGTCGAGGGTGACCAGAAGGCTACCTTTTCAATAGCTACTACACCGAGGTGTAGGGGAGGGCACTACTTTCCCTGGATTGCTCTACTTTACCCTCGATACGAACCTTATAATGCTGAGTGTTAAGCAAGGAGGTATCAAGTATCATTTTTAAATTCTTTGATATAACCCGACCTGGAATTGAACCCAGGTCTCCCAGACCATTAGCGAACACTCTACCCACTATAACATTTAACATGGATGATTCTAAACGATCTATACATATGAAAACTTACTTGTTGCATATTTCTCAATAAACGGGAGGTTCTGTCTCGTTTCTTTGAGAAATCTAACATTTTCAAATATTTTCCCACGTGCCAGACACGTTCTAATAATGATTTTTGAATTAGGAACGCTATGTGTACGTTTATATATCTTTTCATTGTATATTTCTCATTTGTTCCTGTGATCTCAGCAAGCATCCATCGCTAAATGAACTATTTTGTTATCCAAGTCCTGATGATGGTTACTGAAACTGTCTTGAACAAGTCCTTGCGGCAACACTCCACAAGACACCAACTGTACGGCCACCGGCCTCCTATCACGAAAACTGTTCAAGTTAGACGAACCAGACATGCAGGACACTGCTGGAGAAGCAGGGAAGAGCTCATAAGTGATGTACTCTTATGGACCCCCACACATGGCCGTGCAAAAGCGGGACGACCAGCACGAACATACATTCAGCAACTATGTGAGGATACGGGATGTTGTCCGGAAGACCTGCCTGAGGCGATGAACGATAGGGAAAAGTGACGAGAGAGGGTCAGGGATATCCGTGCTACCAGCACGACATTAGGATGATGATGATGATATGGATTATGTTATTTCTGCTACCTTCATGCTGTCAGATTTTAATCCATAGTTGCTTTCATACTGTCCTTTCGGAAAAACAAATACCAAATACAATCTTACACGACATTTAATATGGATGATTCTAAACGATCTATATATATATGAAAACTTATTTGTCGTTACGTATTTCTCAATAAACGGGAGGTTTTGTCTCGTTTCTTTGGGAAATCCAACATTTTCAAATATGTTTCCACGTGGCAGACACGTTCTTATGACTTTTGAATTATGAACGCTATGTGCACGTTTGTGAATCTTTTCTGTTTCTCATTTGCTCTTGTGATCTCAGCAAGCATCCATTGCTATATGAACTATTTTGATATCCATGTCCTGATGATGGTTACTGAAACCGAAACGTTAACGTCGACTTTACATCATAATATATTCACCAATTTAGATTATGTTTTTTCTGCTACCTTCATCTAAGATATGTGTATAAAAACGATTTGGCATTAAATAACCAATAATGGTTGATATATCATAAAACCAAACCAAACAAAAGAAAACCACACTCAGAAGAAGTACCCATGGTGTAGTGGCTAACGTACTGGACTGTAAAATTGTTGTTACCGTGTTCGAATTCTAGTTCTGGATTAATACTATTGAAAATTGGAGCAATCCAGGGAAAGGAGAAGCGCCCTCCCCAACACCTCAGTATAATAGCTATTGAAAAGGGAGCCTTCTGGTCGCCCTCGACTACAGTCGCCAATTTACTTACTTACTTACAATTGAAAAAGGCATGAACCCTTTTATTCGTCCCCGGCCTCAGCTATGGATTAAATAGCACCGCTGTTATTCATCTACAATGATGATTTAGGCATTAACCCACCAAGGTTGATATGCCATTTAATAAAGAAACTAAACCAATACATAGTAAGTAAAGTTGGCGACTGTAGTCGAGGGCGACCCGAAGGCTTCCCTTCTCGATAGCTACTACACTGAGGTAGCTACTCCTTTCCCTGGATTACTCCACTTTACCTTTAATCCGTACTTTATAATTCAGAGTGTTAAGCAAGGTGGCATCAAATACCATTTTTTAAAGATTTTGGTATGACTTGGGTTCAATCCCAGGTCTCCCAGGCCATTAGCAAACACTCTAATCATTATGCCAATGTCTGGTTACCAATATATAGAATGTGTTGAAAATATACTCAATTTGATATGAAAAAACACAAGGTCTTTAGAGGATGATTATATAATTGAATTATTTGGCGACGTACCTTGCAATACGAGGGGCATACAATAAGTTTCCAGACTTTTTTCATATGGGCATTTAAAACTGACGTAGACTCTTGAAAATTCAGTATCTTATTGCTATATGTCTTATGAGATGACTGACCAATTTTTAGGATTTCAGATTCAAATGAACAGCTACAGCAGCAATTGGAATACACCCTACTAAAGCCTGATTGTCACTGCAGATGAATTTGAACCTGAAATCATAAAAATTGGTCAGTCATCTTATAAGATGTATAGCAATAAGATACTGAATTATCAAGAGTCAACGACAATTTTAAATGCCAGTACGAAAAAAGTCTGGAAACCTATTGAAGACACCACGTACGTATACTTTCGGATTAATACCTTTGGGAAAGGCATGAACCCCTTACCCCTTTAGCTAGGAGTTAAATATTACCACTACTGTCCTTCTACAAGGATGGTTTTGGTTTTAAATACTCCATGAAGGCTGATATGCCATTAAACAAAGAAATCAACTCCAAGTAATATATCGAATGTATTGAAACTCAATTTACCAAATAAAATAATTATATAAAAGAAAAAGATATTAACAAGAACACAGGTTTTTAAACTTTAAATATACAGAGACCATGTACTTAAAACTAGATGGTACCATATCCACATTAGATTACTTGGGTCTGAAATTAGCGGACCATTTCACATACCTCAGTAGCAATATCTCATCTACTCACAACGATATCAGTATACGCATTGGAAAGGCTTAGACTGTTACCAACAAGTTATCGTCCATATGAAAATCTAATGTCTCTATTAAAATGAAAGGGGAATTATTTCAAGCTGTATCCATGTCAGTACTATTGTATGGTTGCACTACCTGGACTTAACGAAGCGCTCAGAAGGAAAACTAGATGGGAATTACACAAGGACGCAGCATGCTGTTGTAAAAAATCCAAGAAGCAGTACCCAAAAACAGTGACTGTACGACCACCAACCTCCCATCTCACAAACCATCAAAGTAAGACGAACAAGATATGTTGGATACTGCTGGATAAGTAGGAACGAACTCATAAGCGAAGTTCCCCTGTGGATTCCCACACATGTCTGACCAGCAATGATTTACGTTCCTCAGCTTTGTGCGGACACAGGATACTGTCTAGAGGATCTGCTAGAACAAAAGACGATAGGGTGAGAGAGAGAGAGTCAAGAGAATTCGTGCAATCAGCACAACATGATGATGATAAGGATGATGGTTATCCAAATATGTGAGCAAAAACTGTCTTTTGTGTCTCATTATGTTATTATTTAACCCCCTCTCTTCGTCGCGTGCAGGATTTACACAAGGTCAATTTTTTTAAGTGAAGTACGTCAAAAAAAAAAAAAAAAAGAAATAAACCAAGACGGGTTGACATACCGTTGAAATTAATCAATCAACCAAAAAACATTTAAGGTTCATCGAATGAAGACTTTTTGGTAAATCTATAACGAAACAGTAGGTTTAATTTGGGTTGGGTTGGGTTTGGTTGGGTTTTATGGCATATTAACCATTGTAGGTTATCTAATGCCAAATCGTCTTTATACATATATATTAAATATATACGATTTGGTTGAGTTGGGTTTTATGGCATATCAACCATTGTAGGTTATTTAATGCCAAATCCTCTTTACACATATATATTAAATGTATATAATTTGGTTTGGTTGGGTTTGATGGCATATCAACTATTGTAGGTTATTTAATGCCAAATCATCTTTATACATATATATTAAATGTATATAATTTGGTTTGGTTGGGTTGGGTTCGATGACATATCAACTATTGTAGGTTATTTAATGCCAAGTCATCTTTATACATATATATTAAATATATAGGATTTGATCTAGTTGGGTTTTATGGTATATCAACCATTGTAGGTTATTTAATGCCAAGTCATCTTTATACATATATATTAAATATATATGATTGGGTTTGGTTGGGTTTTATGGCATATCAACTACTGTAGGTTATCTAATGCCAAATCGTCTTTATACATATATATTAGATATATACGATTTGGTTGAGTTGGGTTTTATGGCATATCAACCATTGTAGGTAATTTAATGCCAAATCCTCTTTATATATATTATATGAGTTGTAAAGGCATAATTTGTAGATAACATTTTTTAACGAGCCAGAGCTCATTTGTTTGCACACAGTTAAATGGTTATACATACGATCTGTAAGTCAATAGTTCGTAGATAATCTTTTCTTTTTTTTTTTTTTTTTTTTTTTTTTTGCAGGAGTCATAGCCAATTTGTTGGCATACAGATGGTTTTCAGTATACTAATACGAATAATTCTATTTAGCATTAATCATTTCTTTTGTCTCAAATGGTTTCAGATATTGCTAACATAAATAGTTTTATTTGCACGCAGTTAAATGGAATCAACGGTATCAGGCCTACTTGACCTTGCCTGATTGTCAAGTCCTAGCAAACCGAACATGATTTCTTCAGCCATCTGGTTACTGTACTGTGATCCTATTTACCAATCCCTCCGCTCGGGCAGGATATGACACAAGGTCAATTTTTAAGCGGAGTTTAACAGGTTTGAATTCAGAGTTTTCCTTCTCCTAGACTAGTTGCCTCACCAAGGCTGAAGAACCTAGTCTGTCCTACTATTTACCCATAACTGGAGGGAGAATAATTGGATTCATACCTTTCCCAAGGGTATTAGTGCTATGTGAAATGCAATCAGTCTCGTCCAGGATTTGAACTCGTGTCGCCGTGTTCATTTCCTACGACGATAACAATTACACCACGGGCACCTCCTGTTACTGTACTGTGATCAACGGCGCCTTCACCTCTCTCACGACAAATGTTTTTGGCCGTTTCTGTGGCATTATCATCCTGTTCGAACTCTTAAAGCATAGGTTCGCGAATTAAACTACGTTGCACGTTTGAAACCACACACGGAATGAAACAATGCACAACGTGTTAGTTCACCAACTACCAGGGTACTACCAATGTTGTATATCTATAATACAACTGCATAATACATATACATGCAGAGATATAATCAAACATAATGACAACTTCAATGAACGAACGAACACGCTTCTTTATGAAAATATACCTCTCACTTTTTATTCTCGAAAGAGTTGATGTCGGTTGTGTGTGAGAGGTGAGTTGGAGACGGGGACAAACTGCTACATATTGACCAAAAAATCTTCTGACCAGTTCGAACTCATAAACCATCATCGTCATCATCATCATGTCGTGCCGCTATCCTCTCTCGCCAATTCTCTCTATCGTTCACCGCCTCTGGCAGTTATTCAGCGCTACATCCCGTATCCTCACATAGCTGCTGTATGTATGTTCGAGTTGGTCGTCCTGCTTTTGCTTGGCCATATGTGGGGGTCCATAGGAGTACATCACTTATTAGCTGGCCCCTGCTTCTCCAGCAGTGTCCTGCAAGTCTGGTTCGTCTAACTTGGATAGTTTTCGTGATTGGAGGTAGGTGGCCGTATAGTTGGTGCCTTGTGGGGTGTTGCCGCCAGGACTTGTTCAATATTGCTCGCAACATTCTTGTGTTATTTGCCGTCTAGCTTCTTCTTCAGCCGATTAGTTAGCGTCCAAGTAGTGCATCCATATAGCAGTATCGACACGACCGCTGCCTGGAAGAAACTGCGTTTCATTTTATCGGTCAGGTCTGATTTCCATATGATCGAAAGCCTATCGATAGCTGTCCATGCCTTCGTTAGCCGTGTGTCGATGTCTTTTTCGGTTGATGAAACGCTGCTTCCTAGGTTGGTGAATTTGTCTACCAGTTTCAGAGAGGTTTCTTCTAGTGTGGAAACGTCACCTGTTTGATTATAGCACATATATTCAGTTTTGTGTGCATTGACATGGAGTCCAATGCCTGCAGCGGCTCGTTCCAAACTATGCAGTCGTGTTTCGGCTTGGTTGAGTGTATTCGCCTGTAACGCTATATCATCGGCGTAGATAACCATGACCCACATTCAAACCACATACGTAAAGCATAGGTTCTCGAATTAAACTACGTTGCACGTTTGAAACCACACACGGAATGAAACAATGCACAACGTGTTAGTTCACCAACTACCAGGGTACTACCAATGTTGTATATCTATAATACAACTGCATAATACATATACATGCAGAGACATAATCAAACATAATGACAACTTCAATGAAATAACGAACACACGTCTTTATAAAAATATACCTCTCACACTTTATTCTCGAAAGGATTGATGTTGGTTGCGTGTGAGAGGTGAGTTGGAGACGGGTACAGACTGCTACATATTGACCCAAAGTTCTTCTGACCATAGCAGCACTTCTTCCTCATTCTGGCTGGGCTGCTCAACCGTGGATCACTGAGGGCCCAAGTCCTCTGTCTGGAGCTGGTTCTCACTCCGCTGGCATCCTATCTCCAACTCGCTCCAACCGCAACTGGAACTGACTGCCTGCAAATTGGAACTGACTGACTGGAACTGACTCAAGCCGTCTGTGACTCCTGGTTATATAATTGTCCGACATCCACCAGCTTCCTGTGGACGTACGCATCTGTCACCATCACCGAATTCAACCACGTCCACAGGTCAAGGTGATATTCCGATATCTTCGACCGGATGCACCTGTTTCGTTTTTTTTCCGCTTATTTACGCAGGTGCATCTCTTGATTGACGGCTCGGTCGAGGGTCTATATGTTACACCAACCACAACTGGTACCTACTACGGCTTGAACAGGTTCGGTCGCGTTATATACGTGACGCAAACTAGCATAGTTAGTAAGTAGAGTTGGTGACCTTAGTCAAAGGTGACTCGAAGGCTCCCTTTTCAATAGCTACCACACCGCGCTGTAGGGGAGAATGCTACTCCTTTCCCTGGATTGCTCCACTTTACCCTTGATCAGTACCTTGTAATGCTGAATGTTAAGCAAGGCGGCATCAAGTACCATTTTTTGTGTCTTTGGTATGACTAGACCTCGTAGAGTGTTCCCTAATGGTCCCGGAGACCGTTCAAAGTAGCATATACAACCAAAATATTACAAAACTTTTGTTTCACCCAAGTAATGGCGTCAAGCCCAGTCGGCTGGGGCTGTAGAATTGACCAATTGCATCTCTGTAAAGGGGGGTTAGCCCCCTTCCAACGATTGTCTTAGATATGAAACTAAATCATCTGGTGGTGAGGCTTCAGTTCTGGAGGTTTGGGGAATGTGGAGTACTCTTTCATTGCCATTACTCTCAGGTCCACTCTGGCCCAAAGTAGTAGTACTTGATAGGGTCATATCTATAGGTCAAACAGAACTGTTTGACATTTAAACTGCGAGCAAACAAGTGACTTATGCTAAATTGACTTGTTAGAAATAGAACTGTTTGATCATTTAACTGTATGTATACAAATTACTGATATTCTAATTGCATAGCAATACTTATAACCATTCAACAATGTACAAATCAATGAATTGTGTCCAAAAGAATTATTAGTGTTAAATAGTAAAACTTGTAACCACTTTACTGTGCAAACAAATTATCAATATTAAATAGAATGATTAAAGTTTGATAGCATTAATTGTAGCCATTTAACTATATAGAGACAATAGCAATACTTGTGAGCAAAAAGGTTTGATCTAACATATTTAAAATAAGATTAATTACAAAACATACTTAGCTGTGTTTATGGAGATGCCCAGGGTATAATGGTCATCGTCGTAAGAAATGGACACGAGTTCAAATCCTGGACGAGGCTGATAAGTAAGTAAAGTTGGCGACCAGAAGGCTCCCTTTTCAATAGCTACAACATCCAGATGTAGGGGAGGGTGTTACTCTTTTCCCTGGATTGCTCCACTTTACCCTTAATACGTACCTTATATCGCTGAGTGTTAAACAAGGAGGTATCAAGTACCATTTTTAAAGTCTTTGGTATGACACGACCTGAGATTGAACCCAGGTCTCCTGGACCATTGGCGCACATTCTACCCATTAGACCAATGAGCCGGTTAAAACCTGTTAAACTCCGCTAAAAAATTGATCTTGTGTCACATCCTGCCCCTGCAAAGCAGTTGGTAAATATTTTCTTGAATGTGTGCAAACAAATCACTGATGTTAAATTGTTACTGTTACATTGTAATACTTCAAACCATTTGACTATGTGCAAATAAAAATTAGGTCAGTATCGTTTTAAAATGTTATTTACAAAATGTGTTTACAAATCATATATATTTAATGTATATGTATAAACAGGGTTTGAAATTAAATAACCTACAAGAGTTGATATGCCATAAAGCCTAAACAAACAAAACAACCAATTGCGCCGATGAGAGGAACTTTTTAAAAGTCACAAAATGATAGCCTTTTCCTTTTACAGCTCGAGGGCAAAGATAAAAACTTTGTAGGCCTCTGTGTCTCAGCTATTGTCGAGCTCACTGTGACATTTTTCAAAAATGAAAAAGTTAGAGAAATTTTTAAATTATTTTACAAGGCTAACGACAATTATAATTCAAAAGTTTGTCTTTCGTAAGTTCTTGAAAATAAATTTATCTACAATATGAGTAAATTGTAAATTTTCAGAAGAACATGTTCAATCGTCATGCCAACCTAGCGGGTCATAGAATAAGTTGACTGTATCCCCTGCTGGAGAGGAAGCCTCACCCCACCTAGAAAAAGAGTGTCTTGGGCATGATTCGAAACTGAATCTGATGCTGAGGTTACAATCCTGGAACTCTGAGGAATGTAAAATACCCTCTCATGGCCATTACTCCTAGGTCCACTCTGACCTTGAGTGGTTGTACCGGTTTGAGTCCCATCTTTGGGTCAAATCTGTTTAAAAATTATTCATTAACAAATTCGAATTTGTAAATGTCTAATTATAATCATATTTACCCAACCCCTCCGCTCGGGCGGGATATGATACGAGGTAAATTTTTAAGCGAAGTTTAACAGGTTTTAATTCAGAGTTTTCCTTCTCCTAGACTAGTGGCCTCACCAAGGCTGAAGAACCTAGTCTGCCCTACTATTTACCCATACTTGGAGGGAGAATAATTGGATTAATACCTTTCCCAAGGGCATTAGTGTTATGTGAAATGCAATCAGTCCCGTCCAGGATTTGAACTCGTGTCACCGTGTCCATTTCCAACGACGATAACCATTACACGACGGGCACCTCCCAAAGTAGTTATATATAACAATTCAGTTTAGTGTAAATACAGTTTCAATGTCAAAAAACTGTTCTATTTCAAAAAATTCAGTTTAGCATAAGCAAGCAGTTTAAATGTAAGTACAGTTTAATTCCCAAAAACATTTCTATTTCAAGCTATTCAGTTTAATCAAACAATTGAGAGTTCTATTTAACCCATAGATAGAACCCTATCAGGTGCTACCACGCTGGGCCAGAGTGGACCTGGGAGCAATTGTGAAACGCTACCCCCTCACCCCCCCCCCACATTATCTCAGTCTTCTAACCATTCCTTCTTACGCCGGCTGGTGATCAACTTGTGGCTGAGGGGGTAACGCACATTTCTTGCCACCACACAAGAATACGATCGAGGGAGACAGGAGAAAATAGAAAGACAAACGAACAAACACGAACAAACTTGGGGTTACCAAGAGCAGAGGGAGGTATGCAACACTACATGCATGTGCATTCCTGATAGCAGATGATATGGACTAACGCTAGCGTGGGTTACTAGCGAAAATTCCACAATGCTACTGGAATCAGACATCTTGAGACTCTTCTTCACTGGACCCTATCTTGTCTCCTCGCCTCTCTGCTCGGTGTCTGGTGTTGACTGCCCCTCCGTGGATCCACGCCAACTGCCTCTGCTCCTGTCTAACTACCAACTGCCTCTGCTCCTGTCCAACTACCAACTGCCTCTGCTCCTGTCCAACTACCAACTGCCTCTCTCTGGTCCAACTACCAACTGTGTCTCTCTGGTCCTTGCCTCTCTCTGGGTCGCGTCGTCAACTCTCATTCGCCTCCCCGTACCACTTCCGGGTACGGCGAGATTTCATGTCCACTTCCACCATTTCTCTTTGCGACTTACTTTCCTTCTCTCCTGTCCACTTGAATTCTTCCCTCTACCGGGGGTGGTGTGGGAGGGGATAGCGTTTGCTTCCAACCGTTTTTTTTTTAAATCCACAAAAAAACAAAAACTTTCTTTTCTTCCTAATTTTTAAAGTTTACTTATTCTTTTTCTTTCTTTCTATTTTCTTTTTAACAGAGACAGGCATGGATGCAGTGACAAAAATTCCCTAGCAATCTTTCTTTCTACTTTTCGTTCTCTCTTTTTCTTTCTTTTTTTTTTTCTTTCTTTTTCATGACTTTATCTGTTCTTCCTTCTTTTTCTTTGTTCAAATTTTTCCGCCATTTTTTTTTTTTTTTAATTTTTTTATATTTTCCATTTTTTTTTGTTTTTGTGGTAGAAGCTTTCCTCCACCTTCTACCCTCTGCACTCGGATGATCCGACTTTGACCAGTCGATTTTAACCTAGAAATCTCACTTTCTCTCTAATTTTTCGTTTCATCTTCCCTTTCTCTGGGGTTTTGAAATACCACAATTTTTTTTTCTTTTAGTGAACCTTGCAGCAAAAAAATTTTTTTTTTTTTTTAATCGGTGACTTATCACCTTTCCAGCATAAAAAAAAAATTACTATAAAACTTCCCAGAACGGACTAACTTTCTTAAGCCACTGGTCCTAACACTTAAGTATAAAAATTTCTATGTGAAACTGCTACGAAGAAGGAGAAAAAAAACATTTGAATTCTAGCGGTCAAGATAAGTGTGAAAAGAGGGTAAGGGAAGAAAACCTTTCTTTCCCTTCTAACAAAAATACAACAACAACAAAAAATCAGCAGTTATCAAGGGTTTAAATATATACACACACACACAAAAACGAAATAGATTACTTGTTTTTTTTTTTTTTTACATCTTAAAATTTCCTTAATCTAACAAATCTTTCTTTTTTTTAATCGGTGACTTATCACCTTTCCAGCATAAAAAAAAATTACTATAAAACTTCCCAGAAGGGACAATATTTTTTTAAGCCACTGGTCCTATCACTTAAGGATGATTATACTATGGAAACTGCTACGCAAAAAAAAAATCATTTGAATTCTACTGGTCAAGATAAGTGTGCGAGGAGGGTAGGGGAATAAATTCTTTCTTTCCCTTCTAACAAAAATACAACAAAAAAAATCAGCAGTTATGAGGGGCTTAAACATACATACACACACACACAAACGAAATAGATTACTTGGGTTCTTTTTTTTTTTTTTCTCTACATTTTAGATATCCTTAATCTAAAAAATTTTTTTTTGTTCTTATATTCGAGTGCAGGTGGGTGGGGAATGTGTATTCCTACCTTTGTAGATTTCTTCCTTTTCAATCTTTTTTTTTCTTTTTCTTTGTTTCTTTCGTTTTCTTTTTCCTTCTTTTCTTTTCTCGTTGCTCGCAGGGTCCTTATTGCATTTTTTTTTCTTTCTTCTTCGTCCGCTCGCTTCCCGACTCCTTCATCCCTCGATTCATTCCTATTTTTTTTCATCAGGTTTTTTTTTCATCCTGGTCACGGCACCATTGTGAAACGTTACCCCCTCACCCCCCCCCACATTATCTCTCTCAGTCTTCTAACCATGTCACTTCTTAGCCGGCCGGTGATCAACTAGTGGTTCGAGGGGGCAACGCACATTTCTTGCCACCACACAAAAATACGATCGAGGGAGACAGGAGAAAACAAAACAGACGAACAAACTTGGGGTTACCAAGAGCAGAGGGAGGTATGCAACACTACATGCATGTGCATTCCTGATAGCAGATGATATGGACTAACGCTAGCGTGGGTTACTAGCGAAAATTCCACAATGCTACTGGAATCAGACATCTTTAGACTCTTCTTCACTGGACCCTATCTTGTCTCCTCGCCTCTCTGCTCGGTGTCTGGTGTTGACTGCCCCTCCATTCTTCCACACCAACTTCTCTTCTGCTGCTTGCCTCTCTGCTCTCCAGCCACCAACTGCCTCTCTTGGTCTCCTGCCACCAACTGCCTCTGCTCCTGTCCAACTACCAACTGCCTCTCTCTGGGTCGCGTCGTCAACTCTCATTCGCCTCCCCGTACCACTTCCGGGTACGGTGAGATTTCATGTCCAAGAATCCTTTGTCTGGTTTCGCGCCAAAACAGACTCGTCTGCTTTGGCGGCCAACCCCCATAGTGCTACACAATGGCAATGAAAGGGTGCTCCGTATTCCCCCAAAGCTCCAGCATTACTGGGACCTCACCATCAGACAGTTTAGTGTCATATCCAGGACACAGTATCACTAGTGTTAGATAGGAATGCTTGAAACCATTTTACTCTGAGCAAACAAATGTGCTCTAAAATCTCGTTATATATATATATATATATATATATATATAATTGTTTTTGTCGTAGGAAATGGTCATGATACTTCGAGTTCAAATCCTGTACGAGACTGTTTACATTTCACATAACGCTAACACTTTTCAGAGAGGTATGAATTCATCTATTCTCCTTCCATCTATTGGTAAATAGTATGGCATACGGGGTTCTTTAACCTTGGTATGACAACCAATCTAAGAGAAGAAAACTCTGAATCAAAACCTCTTAAACTCCGCTTTGAAAATAGACCTTCAGTCACATCCTGCTCGGGCGAAGGTGTTGGGATATATATATATATATATATATATTTCGAAAAATTCTAGTTGAAAATACCACTATAATTGCACAGGAAATTGATAATCTACGACTACAAATCCTAGAAGCCCTACATATGAAAACAAAAAAAAAAGCTAAAATCAATAGAATTAATTCTGAAAATAGCGACAATGTTTTGAAATGCCTTTTGAATTTTTTTTTTTTTTATATTCCGTATTCCTTGATAGTATTTTAATTCCTTTTATAGCGTTCTGTTTTTTAAATTCATCAGCAACTCAATTTTATCCAACTCTGCGTTTGCATATTTTTATGTAATAAAAAACCAAAAAACTTTCAAAACTCTTTTAAAAAAAACGACACTCTTTACCCGTGCAAGCCTAAAAGCCCTGATGAGTCCGAAAGTGCTGGAGACAATTTTGGTAAATTCATCTATTAATTCCTACCTGAAACCAAGACACTTATCAGGAAACTCGAAAGGATCTTTATTAAATTATATAGACAAAATGTCTTTATTATTTAATCAAACATGCTTAAATGAACGACTGCTGCCAAACTACACACGCACTCACACACGTACACACACGAACACACACGTATACACACACACACACACTCACACATATATATATATATATATATATATATATATATGCCAAATATTACGAAACAGTTTGATGTCATTTGATATCATTTTGAAGACTTAGCTAAATTGAATGTAGTCAGAAAATTATATGCTTGTAAAATATGCAAGTACACCTAATATTCAAAGGTAAAAAGAGAAAATAAATTTGAATAAATTACAATTTATCATGTGGTACCCTTCTCGGCAATGAAGGGGTAGTCCACATTCCCTATATATATATATATATATATGGAGTACACCTTATATATGAATATATATACACACACACATTAGGGTGCCTCAAATGCCCAATGTTTTTCAAAAACTTCAAAGGATTAATTTGTCCCCAATTTAGTTTTATTCCATTTTTATAAATAGGCGTTCATGCAAAAAACTGTAAAATTTTACTTCCTTTTAATATGGCCACCTTGTTATTTTATGTTTATTATATTATGCCGTATATAATTTTTTGGTATATTTAGGAGGATATAAGAAAAACTAAATAGAAATTTCTTATAGGTTCGTTTTATGATTTTTTAGGTAGATAAATACATGTAGTTTATAAGCCTGTATCAAAATTCATGAATAGTTGATTCGCTATAATTTTAAATGGAATAAAAAACATGGATTTCTTCTAAAATTATTTATTATTTATATACATTATTATAAACAGGTAAAGCTGAAATTATTTTTAAGAAGAACATGTGCAAAGAATTGGAATTATTTATATTATGATATCAATAAAAATATCAATAAAAAAGATTATATCAATATACAACTTAACAATAAAAATATGATACCTATTTTGCCAAATATTATATCCCGAAAAAATGATTTTTGATGGAAATTTCCATGTTGAGCAATATTAATATTGAAGTACAACGTGGTCGTATTCGGCAATATCAAAATAATTCCATTTTTGGAAATATATATTTCATATAACAAACAAAATAAAATTAGGGACAGACCACATTTTTAATGTCAGGGAATTTGATGCAGCCTGATATATATATATATATATATATATGCTCCCCCATGGGGGTTGAGCTCCCTGGCGAAGGAATTGCCGGCCGCCGCTAGCGTAATGCAAAGCTCTTCGAAAGAATTGAGCACTCTGGTAGCCGATAGGGTATAAAAAAACGTAAACAAAGGCTGCTGCTGCGGCTGTTGCTAAAAATAAAAATACTTTAAAATCCCCTTAGCCAACATGGTCCGCTTGGTGGACGAGTGGTCTGAAACACAGTCTAACGTAAAGTTGGACGGGTTTCGATCCCGGCGTCCTGCGTTCTAGCCACACTGAAGAGTTCTGTCTGTGGATGACTATATATACAGGGTGGAACGATAAAATTGTCGCTCTAGAAAAGACGACATGATTCCATTTCCGTTTAATGAAAACCGGTTTTCTTTTTTTTTGTTGCAGACCATCTACTTGTTGGCCAGTTGTGTACAAATCCCAAGAGCGATTCGAGCCTTCTATCATGTCTGAAAGTGACACAATGTTCAACGAGTGAGATCGGAGATGCACCGCTGTACAACTCATGCTCTCTACCAATCCAAGTTATGACAACAGAACCATTGCCAGCACTCTCAAAATGCAAATCCGGACGGTTCCACGTGCCCAGGGTGATGAAAACAAAGTTTCCGGCTACGGTTATGGTCTTTGGTGTGGTTTCAAGTGAGGGCCACATCATGCTACCTCACATCTTCGAAGTCGGCCTGAAAGTCAACACCAAAGAGTGTGGTGATCCCCAGGTGCAATCGGGTGGCCGGTGGCAGACCCTGAGTGTGACAGCAAGACTCGGCGCCGGTCCACAAGTCCAAAGAGACCCAGGCTTGGCTTCAGAAGGAGTGCTATGACTTTGTACCCTTCTCTCACTGGCCCCTCTCCTCTCCCGACCTGAACCCGCGGGACTACTTCATTTGGTCATACGACGAGAACATCACCAACATGACCTCCCACAACACCAAAGCCAGCCTGATCGCCGCCATCGGCCGAGTATTCGCCGAGCTCCCGCCGGCGCTTGTGGAAAAGGCATGCTCTCAGTTCCGGATCCGTATCGAGGCGGTAACTGAGGCTGAAGACGGCTACATTGAATAGATGTCAGCTCTACTACATAATCAAGTTACCTGAATTGATTTTTTCAATAAAAGTCTTTAAATAAAGCTTTAGTGTTGTTTTCTTTAGAACGACAATTGTATCGTTACACCCTGTAGATGTCAGCTCTACAACATAATCAAGTTAGCTGAATTGATTTGTTCAATAAAAGTTTTAAAATAAAGCTGTAGTGTTGTTTTCTTTAGGACGACAATTGTATCGTTCCACCCTGTATATATATATATATATATATATATATATATATATATATATATATATATATATAAGTAGGATTTGTTAATAAACAACTCACAAGGGTTGATAAGCGAAAAAACACGAAACAAGCAACGAACATTATTATTATTGCAATTCGTGGTAAACAGAAATGATAGGACAACGTTAATGCCACACGGAACACGTTACTGCTTTGTAGTTGAGTATTTTCTTATTCAGTTTTGTTTCTTTAATATATTCTTTTCATTTCTGAAAACCGATGGAAAATGCAGTTGGAGACGCATTTAAGGGTTGAGCCTGGTGTGTTTTCCTTGTTTGTTTATGGCGACACGGCAAAGAAAATGTCAACAATTGTTTTATTGAATAAACCGACATTCCAAAAAGGTCGCAGGTCGAGGAAAGACAAAATTTGGGTCTTCTCTCTCTCCCTCTCTCTCTCTCTCTCTCTCTCTCTCTCTCTCTCGTTTATTCACTATCTATCTATCTTCGTCTGTTTACTTTTGATCCATCCATCTTCGTCCGTTCATTATCAATCTTTCTTTCTTTCTTTCTTTCTTTCTTCGTCTGTCCATTATCAATCAATCTATCTTATTCTGTTTATTATCTATCTATCTATCTATCAATCTCAGTCTGGCTGGTATTCATGGTTGACTAGTTGTATCTATCTATCTGTCTAAATCTGTCCATTTTTCTATAAATCTTTCCTTTTTAATATATTTTTGTCTATGTCGCTATCTTTGATATACAAACCGATCACCTTTTCCTGGTCAAAAAAAAAAAATAGCCAGTTTTAATTAGCAAGAAGAAAAGCACTTGTCATCAAGTGGATTTTGAAAGTTCCGGCGGACAACTTAGTGAAAGTAAAATGCTTAACAAATAACCTTGCAACAGAACTGAAATATGTGAAACAAGAATGTGACGGTGATACCAATTGTAATTGGAGACTTTGAACAGTCATAAAGAACTTAGAAAAACAACAGTGTAACCTGGAGATTTGTGGAAAAAAAATTAAGACTATACAGACCACTACACGACTAAAATCACTAAGGGGGAAGATTATGTGACACTATGGACTTGAGATGATGTTATATAGCCACATACAACAACAAAATACATATACAAATATATGCGAAATATAATCAAACATAATGACAACTTCAATGAACGAATGAACACACTTCTTTATAAAATATCATCATCATCATCATGTCGTGCCGCCAGCACGGATATCCCTGACCCTCTCTCGCCACTTCTCCCTATTATTCCTCGCCTCCGGCAGGTCTTCAGAGCTACATCCCGTATCCTCACATAGCTGCTGTATGTATGTTCGGGCTGGTCGTCCTGCTTTTGCTTGGCCATATGTGGGGGTCCATTGAAGTACATAACTTATTAGCTCGTCCTTGCTTCTCCAGCAGTGTCCTGCGTGTCTGGTTCGTCTAACTTGTATAGTTTTCGTGATGGGAAGCAAGTGGCCGTATAGTTGGTGCTTTGTGGGGTATTGTCACCAGGACTTGTTCAATATTGCTCTCAACATTCTTGTGTAATTGCCGTCTAGTTTCTTCTCTAGCCGTTTAGTTAGCGTCCATGTAGTGCATCCATATAGCAGTATCGATACAACCGCTGCCTGGAAGAAACTACGTTTCATTTTATCGGTCAGGTCTGATTTCCAAATGATCGAGAGCCTATCGATAGCTGTCCATGCTTTCCTTAGTCGTGTGTCGATGTCTTTTTGGTTGATGAGACGCTACTTCCTAGGTAGGAGAATTTGTCAGTTTCAGAGAGGCTCCGTCTAGTGTGGTAATGTTGCCTGTTTGGTTGTAACACATATATTCAGTTTTGTGTGCATTGACATGGAAGCCAATGCGTGCTGCGGCTCGTTCCAAACTATGCAGTAGTGTCTCTGCTTGATTAGGCGTATTCGCCAGTATCGCTCTGTCATCAGCGTAGTCGGCGTCAGTGATTGTTTTTGCGGGCTACCTTTTGCTTCTTTTCTTCGTCAGCTCGAAGCCATTTTCTCTGATTTTGTCGATCGAAGTTCTAAGCACGTAGTCTAGACAGATGATAAAGAGGTATGGAGTTAGCGTGTCTCCTTGTAGTACTCCTGCAACAATGTCGAAGTATTCCGTGTCTCCATCTGGTGAACGTACTTTCACTTTGATGTTTCTGTAGAGAATCATTATTGCTGCTACGGTTTCTTTTGGTAGGCCGTATGCTTGTAGGATTTGTTCCATCTTCCCTCTGTGGATGGAATCGAAGGCCTTGGTAAAGTCGACAAATAGTAATGTCACGTGTAGGTTTTTTGCCCGAACGCCTTTTAGGATTCTACGGATGGTCAATATTTGTGAGGTTGTGGATCTATTTTATAAAATATACCTCCGACTTTTTATTCTCGAAAGGGTTGATATTGGTTGTGTGTGAGAGGTGAGTTGGAGACGGGTACACACAGCTACATATTGACCCCAAGTTTTTCTGACCATAGCAGCACTTCTTTCGCATTCTGGCTGGGCTGCTCAACCGTGGGTCACTGAGGACCCAAGCTCTCTGTCTGGAGCTGGTTCTTACACTGCTTGCATCCTATCTCCAACTGGAACTGCAACTCGAACTGACTCAAGCCGTCTGTGGCACCTGGTTATATTTTAGTTTGACACCCACCTGCTTCCTGTGGGCGTACGTATCTGCTACTATCACCGAATTCAACCACGTCCACAGGTCAAGGCGATATTCCGATATCTTCGACCGGATGCAACTGTTTCGCTGTTCTTCCGCTTATTTACACAGGTGCATCTCTTGATTGACGACTCGGTCGAGAGTCAATATGTTACAGTGATTAAAGTCGATAATTTAGAAGTTGGCGAAGAGAGAGTCAAAACTAGGAATTCACAAAAGTAGTTATGAAGCATAAAATTTCTTTTTTTTTTTTTTGCGGATCATTATAACAAGGAATAAAAAGTAAATATGAGTCATTAAAGAAAAAAGAATATGATAAAAAGAAGATATTCAGAGAAAATAAGACAGTAAAGCAAACCGCCTATTTTCTGGGTCCAAGACCAGATGCGACATCTGGCTAATATCTAGTGACAAAGGTCCTACGTTAAAATGCCAATGATAAGAAAAGAAATGAATAAGTTTTTGAGAACCTCTTTTTTAACTTCGAATTTTAAAAAATTGCCATAAAGACAGTTGGAACGACCTTGTAAAAGAAGGCCAGATAAGAAATAGAGAAAGTGGGAGAAATACAGGAACCCTGAAATACTACCCTGCTGAGTATCCACATACGTGACATACCCGATCAGATTCGTGCCGCTGATACCACGCCCGGCCGAAGTGTGCTCCATCTACTTGATACAGCTTATTAATCAACGGTATTTGTTGCACGCCCCACCAAACTGACGAGTGTGGCACAAGGCCTCTTTTAAGGTGGGTCCGGGCGCAAGGCTGTAGCCCAGACACACTTAGCATTGCCAAAAATGCCTCGGGCGCCGTCGACTTAACCCTAGAAAGGAGTGCCTCAGGTTCCAGGCGATAACCCCCCGGAGGAGGGTTAGAGCCTTGGGGGCGGCCTCTTGTGGCTCGAGGTATGTCAATCCAGGGACGTGACAGACCCGACCAGATCCGTACTGCTGATACCACGGCCGGCCGAAGTGTGCCCTATCTACTGGATACAGCTGTTTATCAACGGTATTTGTCTGGACGTTGGGTCTGGGCGCAGGGCCGGAGCCCAGACACATCCAGCATTCCCAGAAATGCCTCGGGCCTCGTCAGCAGTCCCTTAAAAAGGGGCGCCTCTGGCACCAAGCCATAAACCTAACCCCTCCAAAGAGGATTAAAACCTGGGTTGACGGCCCCCTGAGGCTCGAGGTATGTCCAGTGGCAAGACACACTCGACCAGATCCGTACCGCTGACACCACGACCGGCTGAAGTGTTCCCCATCTACTGGATTCAACTTATTAATCAACAGTATTTGTCCTCCGTCCCATCAACCGGAGGAGTGTGGCACAAGGCATTTTTAAGGTGGGTCCGAACGCAGGCCTATAGCGACTCCAAAAATGCCTAGGGCCCCGTCGGCATTCCCCTAAAAAGGGGCGCTACAAGCACCAGGAGGTAAACCGAACCCCTCCGAGGAGCCTTGGGGGACAGTCCCCTGAGGCTCGAAGTATGTCCTGTGACGAGACACATCCGACCAGAATCGTGCCGTTGCTACTACGACTGGCTGAAGTGGAAATTTACTAAGCTTTTTGCTTAGATGTGGCACAAGGCCATATGAAAGGGGCACCCAATGAGACTCGAACTCACTCGTGTAGGTTTGCTAGTCGAGCTTGCTAACCATTACACCACCACAGGCGCCTACGACCGGCTGAAGTGTGCCCTATCAACTGGATCAACCAGTGAAGTATTTAATCGTATGCTATTTATGGCTATGAGCTAGTCCATCAGGTAGAATGTTGAAGGGGTGTTTGCCACTTTATGAAAGCTAGCAACACCTGCAGCCATTAAAATATATGCTAATAAATCTATTAGCGTTAGATAGCAACACTTAAAATCATTCAAATGTGTGCAAATAAAACTATTAGTGTCAGATAGCAACACTTTAAGCAATCCAAATGTGTGCAAATAAGACTATTAGTTTTAGATAGATTTGGAGAGTGTGGAGTACCCCTTCAATACCATGACTCACAAGTCCACTCTGACCCAGAATGGTTGTACCGATAATGGTCTCGTCTCTGGGTCAAATATATCTGTTTAATAATAATAATAATAATAACCATCAGCTAACACTGATATGAAAAACTCTAAAGGGGTAAATAATAATAATAATGATGATAATAATACACAACCCAAAATCCAGTATAAGACTAGACAAGACTGGATGGAGAAAGTAATCAACTGGAAATTGTACAAGAAATTGAAATTTGACCATACGAACAAGTGGTATATGCACAACCTGGAATACGTCCTGGATAGCAAGACGCACAAACTTCTGTAAAATTTTGAGATACAAATGGATCACCTAATCTCTGGCAGACGACCAGACCTAGTAATCATCATCATCATATCGTGCCGCTAGCACGGATATCCCTGACCCTCTCTCGCCACTTTTCCCAATTGTTCATCGCCTCTGGCAGGTCTTCTGGGCTACATCCCCTTTCCTCACATAGCTGCTCTATGTATGTTCTAGCTGGTTGTCCTGCTTTAGCTCGGCCATATGTGGGGCTCCATTGGAATGCATCACTAATGAGCTCGTCCTTGCTCCCCCAGCAGTGTCCTGCGTGCCTGGTTCGTCTAACTTGGATAGTTTTCGTGATGGGAGGCAGGTGGCCGTATACTTGGTGCTTTGTGGGGTGTTGCCGCCGCCGTCCCGGTGACTACAGAGTAAAACTGAAAGAGAGCAAAAAGAGAGATAAGTACAAAGACCTTGCTAGAGAACTAAAAAAAAAACAATGGAACATTAAAGTGACGATGATACCAACTGTAAATGATGCGCTCGGTACAGTCACCCAAAGATTGGTAAAGGGACTGGAAGACATGGAAATAAAAGGACAAGTGGAGACTATCCAAATTACTGCAGTAGTAAAAAAAAAAAAAAAAAGAGAACCAGCCATATTGAGGATTTTTGACAAAAACTAGAAGAAATCGAAAAGAGGGATAAATATCAAGACCTTGCCAGAGAGCTAAAAAATCTATGAAACATGAAGGTGACAGTGATACCAGTTGTAAATGGTGCACTCGGAACAATCATCAAAGGAACTAGAAAACTTAGAAATCATAGGACCAGTGGAGACCATCCAAACTACAGCATTGTCAAGATCGGCTAGAATACTGAGAAGAGACCTGGAGACTTGATGATATTTGCTCTCTCTCAAACTCCAGTGAAAAACCATCAGCTAACACTGCTGTAAAAAAAATTCTCAAAAGAATAAAATAACAATAACAATATGATATACCAAAAAATAATTTTCAAATATAATAAATGAATAAAAATTTCGCTAATAATGATTTAAATTTAATTTTATTTATCAAAAATTTGTCACCATGGATAAGAATTAAAATTTTAGACATTGTATTTTAATTTTACATTTTTCATTATTTTTCTTTCTTTTTTAAATTTATATATTTTGTTCTTATTATTGAATAATCTATATTTTCCTAAATACAACTCATAACCTTTCATGAAACGGAATATTTTAGAATACAGAATTTTTACAAAATAATTCGTTTAATTTAGTTTTTTAAAGGTGTTTTCTTTCGTGAAAATATGATGGTATGTGTCGTTAACGACACTTGAAAAGATTCGAATTGTTTGGTCTGAAACAGATTGTTCATTTTAACGAACCGTATATTTCAAATGGGCCGTTTGTGAATGACAAATCATTTGTAGCCATCTTGCAAAGCTCACATCGTATTAATACATATATATATATATTGTATCACAACTCTTCAGCGTGGCTAGACACGTAGGACGCTAGAAGCTGGAATCGAAACCCGCCCAACTTTACGTTAGACTTAGTATCAGACCGCTCAGCCGACAAGCGTACCACGTCAGCTAGGGAATTATAAGGTATTAAGTAGCTCTAGCAGCAGCAGCGTTCGTTTGTTTACATTTTATACCTTACCGGATACCAAAGTGCTCAATTCTTTTGATGAGCTTTGCATTACCTACATACATACATACATACATACATATATATATATATATATATGTAAGGGTCTTTCAAAAGGTTCTAAGCCTCACTCAGGTTTTTAAGTTCCCAGTCGACTAGGGCTATCATATTCACCAAACCCTCCGCTCGGGCAGGATATGACACAAGGTCAATTTTTAAGCGGAGTTTAACAGGCTTGAATTCAGAGTTTTCCTTCTTCTAGACTAGTTGCCTCACCAAGGCTGTAGCACCTAGTCTGCCCTACTATTTACCCATAGCTGGAGGGAGAATAATTGGATTCATACCCTTCCCAAGGGTATTAGTGGAAGGCTACAGAATACACCGACTGCATTTCTGCAGAAGGGTAAGTCCTCGCCCCAACGAGTGTCTTGGATATGATAATAAACAATCTGATGGTGAAGCTTTGGGAAATGCAGGGTACCCTTTCATTACCATTCCTCTTCCTCCCAGGTTGAATCTGGTTTGGAGTGGTAACACCTGATAGGGTGCTATCTATGGGTCAAATAAAATTCTTTCACATTTAAACTGAGTGCAAACAAATGACCTATGCTAATTTGAATTGTTAGAAATAGAACTGTTTTTACATTTAAGTGAGTGTAAACAAATGACTGATGTTTAATTGAATTGCTTGTGATTCATAGCAATACTTGGAACCATTTATCTGTGTGCAAAAAATACTCGTTTTAAAATGATATCAACAGAATATCTTTACAAATCAAATAATACATGTATAAACAGGATTTGGCATTAAATAACCGATCGTTGATAAGTCATATAACTCAATCCAATCAACTCTTTCAGGTTTTTGATTTGTTACACACCTCTCATGTTGAAATGGGCCTCACCTGTACAGAAAGTAAGACAGAAATTTGAATAAACTTTCCTTGAGAATTAATTTTTATTTATTGCGGACTTTTTTCCTCGTGTTGGTAGTTTTTGTGTTGTTTCTTCTTTCACTACGTTTCGGCCAAATTTCACCTCCGGCCTTCTTCAGGTGATTTGCCGCCACCTCGGATAGGAATGCTGAGTCTTGTAACCGTATCCCCAGTAATTACTGCCTTCCGTAGTTGTTGTCTATCGCACCTTGTTTTTGACCAAATAAACCTCTGGCCGGCTTGGGTAGGATTGTCAGAAGATAGCGGTTTCAAATCCTACCCAAGCCGGCCAGAGGTTTATTTGGTCAAAAACGTGGTGCGATAGACAACAACTATGGAAGGTAGTAATTACTGCGGATACGGTTACAAGACTCAGCATTCCTATCCGAGGTCTCGGTAAATCACCTGAAGAAGGCCAGAGGTGAAATTTGGCCGAAACGTAGTGAAAGAAGAAACAACACAAAAACTACCAAGATGAGGACTAAAAGTCCGCAATAAATAAAAATTAATTCTCAGATTAAGAAACCTCATCTCAAAATGATTCCAATTAAAGACAAGTATAAACTTTCCTTGTTTTAAAAGAAATAATTGTGTATTGCCACAACAAAAATGTTTAAGTTATGACTCTTCTTTCTTAGTGAAGCTAAGAATTTTTTAACTGCATTCGTATATTTAAAAATATAAGATAAATAAACGAAACAAGACAATAAACATAAATAATGTGAAACATGATTGTCTATTAACTTTTATATCAGGCCATAACGCTTCATTTAACAAAATTATTGACCTACGAACTATTCGCTAACAAATCATATAAACAAAGCCAAAATGTTGTATAGCCATGATCATCATCATCATCATCACCATCATGTCGTGCCACTTGCACGGATATCCCTAACCCTCTCTCGCCACTTCTCCCTATCGTTCCTCGCCTCCGGCAGTTCTTCCGAGCTACATCCCGTATCCTCACATAGCTGCTGTATGTATATTCGCGCTGGTCGTCCTGCTTTTGCTCGGCCATATGTGGGGGTCCATAGGAGTACATCACTTATGAGCTCGTTCCTGCTTCTCCAGCAGTGTCCTGCATGTCTGGTTCGTCTAGCTTGGGTAGTTTTCGTGATGGGAGGCAGGTGGCCGTATAGTTGGTGCCTTGTGGGGTGTTGCTGCCGGGACTTGTTCAGTATTGCTCGCAGCATTCCTGTGTAATTGCTGTCTAGCTTCTTCTCCAGCCGTTTAGTTAGCGTTCAAGTGGTGCGTCCATATAGCAGTATCGATACGACCGCAGCCTGGAAGAAACTGCGTTTCATTTTATCGGTCAGGTCAGATCTCCATATGATCGAAAGCCTATCGATAGCTGTCCATGCCTTTGTTAGCCCCGTGTCGATGTCTTTTTCAGTTGATGAGACACTGCTACCTTGGTAGGTGAACTTGTCTACCAGTTTCAGCCATCATACAACTATACAAATATACGAATTTGTGAAATGTTCATATGCATATGTAGGTCAATAATTTTCTTATGCCATATCAATCATTGGTTATTTAATGCTAAATCCTGTTTTTACATGTATATATTAAATATACACGGCTAACGAAGGCATGGATAGCTATCGATAAGCTATAAATCATATGGAAGTCAGACCTGACAGATAAAATAAAACGCAGTTTCTTCCAGGCAGCGGTCCTATGGATACTGCTATATGAATGCACTACTTGGACGCTAACTAAACGGCTGGAGAAGAAGCTAGACGGCAATGGCACAAGAATGATGCGAGCAATATTGAACAAGTCATGGAGGCAACACCCCACAAAGCACCAACTATACGGCCACCTACCTCCCATCACGAAAACTATCCAAGCTAGACGAACCAGACATGCAGGACACTGCTGGAGAAGCAGGAACGAGCTCATAAGTGATGTACTCCTATCAACCCCCACATATGGCCGAGCAAAAGCAGGACGACCAACTCGAACATACATACAGCAGCTATGTGAGGATACGGGATGTAGCTCTGAAGACCTGCCGGAGGTGATGAACGATAGGGAGAAGTGGCGAATGAGGGTCAGGGATATCCATGCTATCGGCACGACATGATGATGATGATGATAGGTCCACACAGCTAAGTAATCAAACCGTTCTATTTCTAATAATTCAATTAAGCATAATCCACCAAAGTAAAATGGTTCCAAGTCGTGTTCTGTGTAAAATAATAATTGCACTTGCCGCCATAATGTCTATGCAGCAGTACTAAACAAAAGCTGGCACTCATTTTACCAGCAGACAATCACAGCCCATGCAATGACGTAGGGATACTGCCCTAAGACTTCCCGAACCCAACGACCACAATACCACCTAAAGCAGATCTGGCAATGCAATACATACCCTCGACAAGCACATAAAAAATCAGATGCTAGCCCCAAACACAACAGGGTCGAAAAGCAACAACCAACACGCCCCAAAAAACTATCTTTCTTCCCAACAGAACAAAACATTCACAGGCTCTTCGGGAAAGATCGTCATTCTAGTGTAACATATTGACCCCGGCCAAGCTGTCACAATAGGAAATCCACCTGTGTAAATAACAGGTACATCCGGTCGAGGAATATCAGGATATAACCTTGACTGTGGATGGGTTGAATTGAGTGCGATTTGTGACGCCCACAAGAAGAAGGTGGGCGAGGAACAATTATATAACCCGGTGCACAGGAAGTTCAATCAGTTGGAGATAAGATGCTGGAATGAGGAACATGTCCCGGAGAGGCTGAGCCACCAAGCCCCCGGTTAAGCAGCCCAGGGGTACTGGAAAGAAACGCTGTAATGGCCATAAGAGTGGAGGTCAATATGTTGCAGTTCTGTTCGGTCTCCAACTCCCTCTCACAGTAAAACCTTTAGTAACCCTTTCAAATAAAGTGAGAGGTGTATTTTTCTAAAGACTGTGTTGCTCGTCTTCATTGCGTCGTTATGTTTCTGCATGCAGATGTGTATGTATAGTTGTCAGGGGTCATGGCTATACAACACTCGTGCTGCAGCCACTAGCGATATCTCTTGCCTATCTGGGATCTGGTTTTGGCGAGAATGGGACTATATATCGACTTTATGGCGGCAAGTACCATTATTATTCTACACTCTGAATCACTAACAATTCAATTAAACATCTGTCATTTGTTTACACATAGTTAAATGATCAAACAGTTCTATTTCTAACATTTCAATTTAGTATAAGTCAACAAACTTAAATGGTTCCGACTATTGCTCTGTATCACTAACAATTCAATTAAACATCTGTCATTTGTTTACACATAGTTAAATGATCAAACAGTTCTATTTCTAACATTTCAATTTAGCATAAGTCAACAAACTTAAATGGTTCCGACTATTGCTCTGTATCACTAACAAATCAATTAAACATCTGTCATTTGTTTACACACAGTTAAATGATCAAACAGTTCTATTTCTAACAATTCAATTTAGCATAAGTCAATAAAGTGAAATGGTTCCGACTATTGCTCTGTATCACTAACAATTCAATTAAACATCAGTCATTTGTTTACACACAGCTAAATGATGAAATAGTTTTATTTCAAGATATTCAACTTAGCATTAGTCAATAGTTTGCACTCAGTTTAAATGTCAAACAGTTCAATTTAAACCCATTCCGGGCAGAGTGGATCTGGTAGTGAGGGCAATGAAGGGGCACTCTGCATTTCCCAAAGCTCCAGCATTACTGGAGCCTCACCATCAGAATGTTTAATGTCATATCCAAGACGCTCGTCGGTTGGGAGTCTTACCCCTTTGCAGAGATGCAGTCGGTGTATTCTAAAGCCCCTGCAGACTGGCCTGGAATATTTGGATTCATGCCTTTCCTGAGGTAATTAGCACTAGGTGACTATTTGCACATAGCTTCGGAGAGAACATAGATTTATGCCTTTTCCCAAGAGCATTAGACTAGATTACAATAGCAAGGTTAAAGGGTCAAGTCTGACCGACTATTTACCAACAGCTTCGGAGAGAAGCTTTTCCCAAGAGTATTAGACAGATTACTACAGCAAAGCTAAACTGTCCAGTCTGCCCAACTTATAACTCCTAACTTCAAGAGGTGGCATGGATTCATGGCTTTCCTAAGAGCATTAGACTGGTTACCATAGCAAGGTTAAAGGATCCAGTCTGCCCAACTATTTGCACATCCGAGGATCATTAAATAAGTTTCCAGACTTTTTTTGTATGGGCACTTTTATTGATAGTACACACATGAAACTCTAGTCCCCTTCGAAGTAATCTCCTCTGGCTGCAATCCACTTGTTATACCGTCCCAACAACTTCTGGAACGCTCCATGGAAGTCCTCTTGTGTGAGCGTGTCAATGACCTGCGTCACAGCCTCTTTCATCTCCTCAATTGTCTCATAACGACAGCCTGTGAGCAAAAAAATAAGCAAAAGTCACAGGGAGCAAGGTCGAAACAATAGGGAGGCTGTGCAACTGTCATGATACCCATCTTGGTCAAATATTCTGTGACAAGGATGGAGTTGTGGACTGGTGCATTGTCCTACTGGAAATGCCACTGACCCGATTTGAAGAGGGCTGGCCTCTTCCATAGGAATCTCTTCCTGAACTCCCTTAAAACCTCAACATAGTAACCCTACCCTAACCCTTTGGTCAATCAACTCTGGTGTTCTGACTTCCTTACTCCTTCCACACCTCTCATCATCCCTCACAGACTCCTTGCCTTCCATGAATCTCTTATGCCACTCAAAACCCATGCTCGATTCATGCAAGATGGTCGAAAAGCAGTGTGAAGCATTCCATACGTTTCTGTGGCATTTTTTCCAAGTTTAAAACACAATTTTATTGCATATCGTTCTTCTAAAGTGTCAGATTGCATTTTTGAAATTCACCAGCTGTGACAATCAGGCTTTAGTAGTGGGTATGCCAATTCCTGCTGTAGCTGTTGATTTGAACCTGAAATCATAGAAATTGGTTGGTCATCTCATAAGATGTATAGCAATAACATACTGAATTTTCAAGAGTCTACGACAATTTTAAATGCCTGTACGAAAAAAGTCTGAAAACTTATTGAAGGCACCACATAGCTTCATAGAGAACATGTATATATGACTTTCCCAAGAGCATTAGACCAGTTGCCCAAGCAAAATTAGGGGGTCCAAGGTACCCGACTACTTACGCATAGCTTCGTAGAGAACATAGATTTATGCCTTTTCCAACAGCATTAAACTAGTTACCATAGCAGAATTATAAGTTTCCGTCTGAGCGACTATTTTCCTATAGCTTCGTAGAGAATATAGATCCACCCTTTCTCAACAGCATTTGACTGGTTGCAATATAAGTCCAAAGAACGCAGTCTGTCCTACTCTTCACTAATTGTTGCGAGGAGAATTGAATGTATGCCTTTCCTGCAGCGAAACATAAATAACCTCATCCCATATTTGAACTCTGCTCTCTCAGGAGCAACAGGCCAAAGAGGAGAAACCGCAACACTAAGCCATCAATCCCTGACCAGACCTTTAGCTCTTTGCAACTATACCTGTCTGTCCTACATCGTCCTTATCAGCTACGAGCGTGTACTGTCCCATTTTTGATATTCGTTTCAAGAAGTCAAAAAATGCTACGATGATGACGGCGATGAATACTTCAATAAGCTGAAAGGAGTCGTGTTATCAAAGTGCTAAAAAGTTTCCAGAGAACAAACCGGTCTCAGTTCAATGTTTTTTAACCGGTACGACGTAATACCTTGCTGTATAGTTGAGAATAATTTAAGGTGTAACACGATTTTGAATCAGAATAGCGAAATTCCAGCAAAGAAATACGGACAAAGATCGTATTCGAAAATTTCAATGCAGCAACCAACAAAAGAAAGAAAAGTATTTCATTTGCAGTTCTAGATGTCGTGTTTGTGTGAATCAGGTTTCTCTACGTTGAATAAATTCAAGACAAAGAACTTTTTCAAAACCGTTGACGAAGAAAAGGGTGTTCTTTCACAGGATGTGTTAGCCTAATATTATCGTCTTAAGAAATGGAATCGGTGATCCGAGTTCAAATCCAGGACTAATCTGTTTGCTATTGGTAAATAAGAAGTCAAACTGGATTCAAACTGTTTTGATAACAAGTGGATTGAAGAAGAAAAAGTGGAAAATTTCAAACTAGCTGTACTCCACTTAGAATCTGATCTGGAGTCACATATTACCAGTTGCTTTTAGTTTCTTTGTTTAACGGCATATCAACTTTTGAGGGTTATCTAATGCCTAAGTTATGCTTGTGGAAGAAATGTAGTTTGGTTTGGCTTCTTTGTTTTATGGCATATCAACCTTAGAGGGTTATTTAATGCCAAAGTCATGCTTGTGGAAGAACTGTAGTTTGGTTTAGCTTCTTTGTTTAATGGTATATCAACCTTAGAGGGTTGTGGGAGCCTTACCCATCTCACCATAATGGACTCTTCTCACCGTTATTAGTACTGAGAGATTTCGCTGCTAGAGAGGCAGATCAATATCGGTGTTATCCGAACAGTACGAGACTTCTTACCTTTTCTATGTAACTCTGTCTTTCTTGTGTAATATAATCTGTTATCCGTGTTTGTGTTTTCATTAGTGACCCTTTCCGGGGCCACAACATACTACCACTCCGAGCCAGAGTGGAACTGGGATAAATGGCAACGTAGGTGGATTTTACTCCTCCGCAGAGATACAGTCGTTGTATTCTACACCCCCAGTCAAGTGGCTTAGTGGGGTAAGGAGGTTCATGCCTTTCCCAAAAGTATTAGTCTGAAATTGAATGTTATAGTGTGACTGGTGTCCGAACTTACTTACTACAATGTCCTTGCCACGTTAGCTACTTCCCTAATTGTGATGAAAGGATAGGGTAAATAAATACATACTGCATTTTTTTTACTGAACAGTTAAATCCCATTCAGGGTTTTCGGAATATTGTCTCTATCCTTATTGATATATTCATAACGTTTCAGCCGATGTGCCCTCCGGCCCTCTTCAGGTGTTTTTTGTCGAACACGTAACTTCGGAAAAAATCATACATACATATTTACCAACCACCCACCCCCGCTCAGGAAGGATATGACACAAGGTCAATTCTTAAGCCGAGTTTAACAGGTTTGAATTCAGAGTTTTCATTCTCCTAGATTTGTTGCCTAAACAAGGTTGAACAACCTAGTCTGCCCTACTATTTACCCATAGCTGGAGGGAGAATAGTTGGATTCATACCTTTCCCAAGGGTATTAGTGCTATGTGAAATGCAATCAGTCTCGGCCAGGATTTGAACTCGTGTCGCCGTGTCCATTTCCTACGACGATAACCATTGCACCACGGGCACCTCCTAAAAAAATCATACATAATAGTAGTAATTCATAGTGATTTAAGAACGTTAAGTTTATAAGTCCCAAAAATTCTGGCCCAGTCGGCTGGAATTGCAGAATACACCGACTGCGTCTCTGCACAGGGGTAATATTCCTACAACGAATGTCCTGTTTATGAGGCTAAGCAATTTGATAGTGAGGCTACAGTAATGCTGGAGCTTTGAGGAATATGGAGTACCTCTTTATTGCCATCGCTCCCAGGCCCACGCTGGCCCGGTGTGGTAACACCTGATAGGGTCCCATGTACTTGTGCTACGCTGAATTGTTTGAAATAGAACTGTTTTTAAATTCAACTGTTTGTAAACAAAAACCGTACTAATGCTAAGCTGAATTGTTTGAAATAAGACTGTTTATATGTATAAAAATGGATTTGGGATTAAATAACCTACAAAGGTTGATATGCCATAAAACCAAACCAAACCAAAAACCAAACCAAAAAATACAGTGTGAACTGTCCAGCGGGACACATAGCGTAACGGTTATAGGCGTTGGTTCCTTAAGCTTCTAAGTGATAATTATCTGCAGATTGCAGGTTCAATCCTGACTGCAGGCGAGTAACAATACAGAAATACTTAACACTTGTACCCGGTTATGGTTAACGGAATCAGAGCAAGTGGCCCTCGTAGATTAAATAAAGGGCGTATTAGCTCTCTAGTTCGACAAGAAACACCTAAAGAAGGCCGGAGGACATATCGGCTGAAACGTTATGAATATAACAATAACGATGAAGACAATAGACTGAAAACCCTGAATGATAAAAATCATCGAGCTTCGTCTCAGAAATTCAGACAACTAATTAAATCCCAAATTTACATCTTCAATAAGCTACAATTCTTCTACAAAAATATATTCTTAACTCAACGTAAAAAAATGGAATCAGTGTCCCGAGACCAGCCAGGCTGTTTGCATTTCACTTCGGGCTAATGAACATGAAACCATTTTCTCTCTACCCAGCTATGGACAAATAGTATAACAGACTGGACTCGTTATCTTTAGTTAGACAACCAATCTAAAAGAAGGAAAAATTTGAATTCAAACCAGCTTTAAAGTTATTAGCGTAACGTGATCGTCATGGAGAATGGAATTGGTGACACGAGTTCAAATCCTGGACCAGGCTTTTTATGTTTCACTTCACGCTAATGACCCTTGTAAAGTCATGAATCCATCCGTCCTCTCCACCACTAATAAGTAAATTGTAAGGCACACGAGGGAATCTTTACGTTTATACTTTATATGCAGACCCTCCCTTACTTCTTGATGAATAATCAATATTTTTCGAATCCCCAAAATTGCCAGAATTGATAGAGGTCTTCTTAATGCTAAACAATGTATTTTGTAAATTAGAGGCTCGTTTAGCGTTACGGTTATCATCGAAGGCAATGAAAAGGACGACCCGAGTTCAAATTCTGGACAAGGCTGTTTCCATTTCACTTCCAGCTAATGATCCAACTGTTCTCTCATCCAGATAACTCGTAGAACAGAGTTTTTAGTCTTGGTTAGGCAACAAGTCGAGGAGAAGGATAACTCTGAATTCAAACCAGCTTTACTTCACTTAAAAAATGACCTTGTGTCACATCCTGCCCGTAGCGGAGGGGTTGGGTATATGTATACATTATTTCGTTATGGAGGTGCCCGTGGTGTAATGGTTATGGTCGTAGGAAATGGACAGGAAAAGGTACTCCACATTCTCCAAATCTCCAAGGCTGGAGCCTCACCATCAGATTGTTTAATGTCATATCCAAGACACTCGTTATCCCTCTCAAGAAATACAGTGGTTGTATTCTACAGCCTCAGCCAACTGGACAATTATATTCTGAAATGTTCTTTTTTATTATTATTTATTTACTTGCTGCTTTTTCAAGACTTGAAAATATGTTTCAAGTTTGGAAAATATGTTTCAAGGGTATTTCGTTTTTTAGAGACATATTCTAAGGGTGTTTCGTTTTTTAGAGACATATTCTAAGGGTGTTTCGTTTTTTAGAGACATATTCTATGGGTATTTCGCTTTTAGAGACATATTCTAAGGGTATTTCGCTTTTTAGAAACATATTCTATGGGTATTTCGTTTTTTAAAGACATATTCTAAGGGTATTTCGCTTTTTAGAAACATATTCTAAGGGTATTTGGTTTTTTAGAGACATATTCTATGGGTATTTGGTTTTTGGTTCAGCCCAGTAAAGGCTTCCCAGCCAATGTTGTTGATATTTCTGTTTGTTTCATGGAAGCAGATACTTTGAAACAATCTGATGGTGAGGTTCCAGTAATGCTGGAGCTTCAGGGAATGTGGATTACCTCTTGATTGCCATTGCTCCCAGGTCCACACTAGTCCGGAGTAGCAGCACATGATAGGGTCCTGTCTATGGGTCAAATTGAACTAAACTGAGGACTTATGCTAAACTGAATTCATTGAAATAGAACTGTTTTAACATTTAAACTGCATACATATGCAAAACTGAATTGTTTGAAATGGAGCTGTTTTTGTATGCTAAACTGAGTGGTTTCAAATGGAACTGTTTTTGACTCTGAAACTCTACTTACGCTAAACTTAATTATTTAATATAGAACTGTTTTGACATTTAACTGTGTATAAATAAAAATTATACTTATATTAAAATGGATTGTTTGAATAAGAATTGTTCGACTAAACTGAATGGCTTGAAATAGAAATGTTTTTGACAATTAAACTCTGTAATTACGCTAAACTGAATTGTTTAAAATAGAATTGTTTACTGTATAAAAATGGATTTGGCATTAAATAACCTACAATGGTGGATATGCCATAAAAAAACAACCAAACTAAATTATATATATTCAATATATATGTATAAAGAGGATTTGGCATTAAATAACCAACAATGGTTGATATGCCATAAAACCAAACCAAACCAATCATATATATTTAATCTATATGTATAAAGAGGATTTGGCATTAAATAACCACCAATGGTTGATATGCCATAAAACCAAACCAAACCAAATCATATATATTTAATGTATATGTATAAAGAGGATTTGGCATTAAATAACCAACAATGGTTGATATGCCATAAAACCCAAACAAACAAACTCATAAAAGGGATATTTCTTTTGCTTCGTTGTTGTATAATGTGACGCTGTTTATTAAGGGATTTTGACATATGTGATCACAGGTATATATTTACCAACCCCTCCTCCTCACGAGCGGGATACGACACTCAGTCAATTTTTAAACAGCATTTAACAGGTTTGAATTCAGAGTTTTCCTTCTCCTAGATCGGTTGCCATACCAAGATTAAAAATTCCAGTCTTCTCTTCTATTAACCCATAACTGGAGAGAGAAAGGTATTAGCGCTATGTAAAATTCACACTGTCTGGTCTTGAATTTGAACTCGGGTCGCCGTATCCATTTCCTACGACAGTAGACATTACACTACAAACGCCTCCAATGTGAGCACTGGTACAAAGATTATTCTTGAGGCATTTTGACTGCATTTGTTTTATTGCTCACTTCTGAATCAGGATTTTCCCTTACTAGACGCAATATTTTCGACATCGCTTGAAGAGCGCCCAATCGACATTGCTGTAAAAATAATTAAAGATAATTAAAAAAAACATAATAACAAAATATTTCATATTTCTTTTAAAAAGTAAAATAGGAAATAACACTACAACGATTTTGCACCAACTTAGAATTTCTTGTAATTTCAAGCAAAAACCCTTTATCTGCAACTGCCAGGAATAATTGTCTGACTTAGTTTGGAGGACAGATTTATTTGAAATATTTGTTAATTTGGCGGAGTTTTCGAGGCTATATGAGAGTTCTAAATGGCACTGAAATCGTTTCCGTACGCCACATTTGGTGTAAACAATGAACAAAAGACGCACATCCTATAACATAGTTTGTTCATAGAGGATCTTCTCATGTAGCTTGTCGGAGCACATCCTTGCACAGGTCTTCAACTTGTTTGAATTCACAATTTTCCTTCTCCTAGATTGGTTGGTACTCATTTTCCTGAGCATATTCAGGCTTGTGTGTTATATATTGACCCTCGACCGAACCATCAATCAAGAGATGCACCGGTGTAAATAAGTAGAAGAATAGCAGAAGCAGGTGTACGTGAGAAAATAATATAACCGGGTGCCCGGAGGGTTCAAGTCAGTTGGAGCAGGATGCCAAAGTGAGAACCAGCTCCAGGCAGAGAGCTTTGGGTTCGTAGTGACCCCCGATTGAGCAACCCAAGCCAAGATGTGAAAGAAGTGCTGCTGTGGTCGAGAAAAGAACTTGGGTCAATATAGCAGTCCGTCCTTGTCCCCACTCATTTCTCACACACAACAAATATCACCTTTCGAAAATAAAGTGTGAGAGATTTATATTTTTATAAAGAAGTGTATTCGTTCGTTATTGAAGTCGTCATTATCAGTTGATTATGTTCCCGTGTATAATTGTATACGCGTAGTATACTATACAACATTGTGTATGTATTGAAACCCCAGTTATGTGTTAAATAATACCACTACTTTTCTTTTACAAGAGTGGGTTTAGCATTAAATAACCCACGAATACTAATATTTCATTAAACAAAGAAACAAAACTTATATTATTTGTCTCTATTGTCAAAATGTAGATTTTTGCACTGTTTCCACTGGATCACTGTCATCAACCTGTAGTGCCTGGCCTTGTACTCCTTCTAGGTCAGCGTTCATTTTTTTCCACTGGATCACTGTCACCAACCCGTAGTGCCTGCTCTTGTACTCCTTCTAGGTCAGCGTTCATTTTTTTTCCACTGGATCACTGTCACCAACCCGTAGTGCCTGCTCTTGTACTCTTTCTCGGTCAGCGTTCATTTTTTTCCACTGGATCACTGTCACCAACCCGTAGTGCCTGCTCTTGTACTCTTTCTAGGTCAGCGTTCATTTTTTTCCACTGGATCACTGTCACCAACCCGTAGTGTCTGGTCTTGTACTCCTTCTAGGTCAGCGTTCATTTTTTTTCCACTGGATCACTGTCACCAACCCGTAATGCCTGCTCTTGTACTCCTTCTAGGTCAGCGTTCATTTTTTTTCCACTGGATCACTGTCACCAACCCGTAGTGTCTGGTCTTGTACTCCTTCTAGGTCAGCGTTCATTTTTTTCCACTGGATCACTGTCACCAACCCGTAGTGCCTGGTCTTGTACTCCTTCTAGGTCAGCGTTCATTTTTTTCAATGGATCACTGTCACCAACCCGTAGTGCCTGGTCTTGTACTCCTTCTAGGTCAGCGTTCATTTTTTTCAATGGATCACTGTCACCAACCCGTAGTGTCTGGTCTTGTACTCCTTCTAGGTCAGCGTTCATTTTTTTCAATGGATCACTGTCACCAACCAGTCGTGCCTACAGTTTTATTGGAATAAAAGGCGCTATTACGATTAATTTTCTTGAAAAAACGAACAACTGATAATTTCCGAATGCTACCAACCGGATTTGTCTCTATGGCTATTGAAAATAAAGCTGGCAACCGAAGTCGAGGATGACCCGAAGGCTCTCTTTTCAATAGCTACTACTTTACAAATTGACAAAATATGATTGGTTGGTTGATTGGTTGGGTGGTTAGTGTTTTATATCATATGAACCATTGTAGGTTATTTAATGTCAAATCCATTTTTATACATATGAAAGTGAAAGTAAAAGTAAAATTGGCGACCATAGTCGCGGGCAAGCAGAAGGCTCCCTTTTCAATAGCTACTACATCGAGGTGTAGGGGATGGCGCTACTCCTTTCCCTAGATTGCCCCACTTTACCCTTGATCCATACCTTATATTCCTGAGTGTTAAGAAAGGCGGTATCAAGTAGCATTTTTTAGTCTTTGGAATGACGCGACCCGGGATTGAACCCAGCTCTCCGGAGTATTTGCGAACACTCTACCCACTTGGCCAATTTATACGTATAAATAGCTCTATTTCAAACAATTCAGTTTAGCGTAAGTACACAGTTTAGTTCTATTCAAACCAAGATAGGACCCTATTAGGTGCTACCACTCCGATCCAGAGTGGACCAGGGAGCGATAGCAATAAAGAGGTACTCCGCATTTCCCAAAGCTCCAGAATTACTGGAACCTCGCCATCAGATTGTTTAATGTCATATATCAGGATACTCATTGGGGGAGTCTTACCCCTCTGCAGAAATACAGTCAGTGTATTCTACAACCCCAATCAACTGGGCCAACTAAACATGAGTTGGCTACTACGAGCCTGAGTCGAACATAACGCACGGCCTCGGAATCTATTGTTTTATGTCGACCTGACCTTGTCTGATATTCAAGATTCTTAGAACCCGAGCGAAATTGTTTGGTTACTTTACAGTGATGAATAGCGCATTGACCTCCCTCACGAGAAATATTTTTGGTTGCTTTTGCGGTGTTATAGACCAGTTCAAACTTGAGAAGATGAAATTTGTAAAGTTGCTGAATTAGACTACCTTGCACGTTCATCTGTGCGAGGGCTTTCAAATAACACACGGCATGAAACAATTCACAACGTGTTAGTGCACCAACTAGCACAGTACTAGCAACCACGGCAGGTACATAACACCTCTTGAACTACTTCGGTCACGTTATATATGCACCGCAAACTTGCACATACCAAAATTTTGAAAAGTTTTGACTCACCCAAGTACTTGATGTTTTAATAAGATTAGACCGGCCTTTTCTTTGAGTTTTCAACCATCAGAAGGAGAAACTCTTTACATATTCTTCATTTCTTTTGAAATCACTTAAAGTGAGAAAGGGCTTCATAATATTAGACCCACTGTTTCTGTGATTCGACTGCAACTCTCAAATGTAAAAAAAAAAGCTCTATCAAACCCTCCATTAACCAACCTTACACGACTTCTGCAGGTGTTTCACATCAGGATCAAACCCCGGTACCCACCGCTGTACTTATTGACATGTTACATCCCAAAAGTCACAGTTCCTCCTTGAATTTCTAATTCCTTTAATTCTGGAATTTTGAACCAATTACATCAGCCATTTTAGTTAGTTACCGCCAGATTACCAATGTAAAACTATGACGAGCCTGTTTATTATTTGGTTGGTTGGTTGGTTGGTCGGTTGGTCTCTTGGGTTTTATGGCATAATTACCCTTGTAGATTATCTAATGCTAAATTCTGTTATTATATATATATATATATTAAATAACTTATTGAATAATAGCACTTACGGTAAGGGAAATAAACGCAAGTAATTCGAAGATAAAAATATACAACGATTCACTGTCTAGGGGAAAAAAAAAAATATATATATATATATGGGAAAAAAAGAAAAGGCCAACCTTGTCATACCAATGGAAAAAATCAACAGATACGCAATCGATTGGTCAAAAGAAAAAAACACCGTAATTGCTGCTAAGCTACAAGTGCAAAAAGTGTTCAATACTAAGTAGAGCAAAATAGTGACAAAAATTATTTCGTGAGTCAGGAAGTAACCTACTACCGTTTCGCCTAAACGGCTCATCAGGGTACCTTAGGCGAAACTGTAATCGGTTAGTTCCGGACTCACGAAATAATTTTTGTCACTATATATGCGATTTGTAAACGAATAATTTGTAGTTAATATTTTAAAACAAGACAGATTTTGCGTGTTTGCACACAGATAAAAAAATTTCAAGTACTGTTATCTAACTGTTATCTAACTCTAATAATTTTATTTTGTGCTAATCATCTGTACACATTTAAATGGTTTCAATAATTACTTTCAAATACTAACAGTTTTATTTGCACACAATTAAATAGTTTCGAGTATTGCTATGTAACACTCTCTACGGCGCAACCGTATTGAATCCAAAATTGAGAAGATACTTAGGAAGAACCCGAATAACTTTCGGAGAAATCGATCCACGATATCACAAATTTTAACTATCCGTCGAATTCTAGAAGGTGTAGTTGCAAAAAAACTTGACACAACAATATTATTTGTCGACTTCTCCAAGGCCTTTGACTCCATACACAGAGGGAAAATGAAGCAAATACTTCTCACCTACAGCTTACCCAAAGAAACTATCGCAGCTATAATGATGCTATATAAAAACATCAAAGTAAAAGTCTGCTCTCTAGATGAAGACACAAACTACTTTGACATTGTAGCAGGTGTGCTGCAAGGAGACACATTAGCCCCATACCTCTTTATCATCAACCAAGACTACGTGCTTAGAACATCTATTGATATAATGAAAGATAACAGTTTCAAGCTGGCAAAATAAAGAAGCAGAAGATACCCTGCACATATAATTACGGACGTGGACAACACCGATGACATAGCGCTTCTGGCAAACACATCCGCCGAAGCCGAAACCCTGCTACATAGTCAGGAACTAGCAGCTGCTGGCATAGGCCTCCATGTCAACGCAGACAAGACGGAATACATGTGCTTTAATCAAAGACGTGACATCTCCATACTTAATGGTAGTTCTCTGAAACTAGTGGACAAGTTCACCTACCTAAGAAGCAGTGTCTGATCAACCGAAACAGACATCAACATGCGACTAGTAAAGGTATAGACAGTTATTGATAGACTATCGGTCATATGGAAGTAAGATCTGACCGATAAAATAACACGCAGTTTTTTTCAA
Source organism: Sepioteuthis lessoniana (assembly GCA_963585895.1). Taxonomy (NCBI): domain Eukaryota; kingdom Metazoa; phylum Mollusca; class Cephalopoda; order Myopsida; family Loliginidae; genus Sepioteuthis; species Sepioteuthis lessoniana. The sequence goes on along the minus strand of OY757941.1, from coordinate 50,261,744 downwards.
GCAGCGGTCGTGTCAATACTGCTATATGGGTGCACTAAATAGACGCTAACCAAACGTATGGAGAAAAAGCTTGACGGTAATTTCACAAAAATGCTGCGAGGCAGCACCCCACGAAGCAGCAGCTGTAAGGCCACTTACCACCCATCACAAAAACTATCTAAGACGAATTAGACATATAGGACACTGCAGGAGAAGTAGGGACGAACTCATAAGCGACATACTCCTGTGGACCCCTTCACATGGACGAGCAAAGGCAGGACAACCAGCTAGAACTTATGTCCTCGTGGTGTAATGGTTAAAGCGATGCACTGCGGAATCGTAGTACGCGAGTTCGTACTCCAGTCGCGCTATTACGTTCACTTTCGGGCAAATACCCTTGGGAAAGGTATGAACCCCCTTATTCTCCCTCCGGCTATGGGTAAATAGTAGGACGGACTAGGTTCTTTAGCCTTGTTGAGGCAACTAGTCTAGGAGAAGGAAAACTCTGAATTCAAACCTGTTAAACTCCGCTTAAAAATTGACCTTGTGTCATATCCTGCCCGAGCGGAGGGGTTGGTAAATAGTACCAGCTAGAACTTACATACAACAGTTCTGTGCCCATACAGGATATAGCCTGAAAGACTGGCCGGGAGCGATGGACGATAGAGACGGGTGATGAGGGAGGGTCAGGGAAATTTAACATCAGTCATTAGTTAGCATACAATTAATGTCAGTTCTATGTGACCTATAGTCTGGGCTCTAACAGGTACTACCACTGATGGTTTTAGTTGACCTGGGAGTATTGATAATAAAGAAGTTCTCCACATTCCCGAAAGCTTCATGGGTAGAGTCTCACCATCAACTGCAGTTTAGTGTCAAACCAGGACACTGGCAGGTGGGGGAGTGGTTCTTACCCCTCTGCAAAGATGCAGTGGACGTATTCTACTGCCCTAGCGGATTGGGTGTCCGCTAGGAAACAGAAGTTACTGTAAGCCTGTTTTTAGTTGTGTTTTATGGCATCTCAAACCTTATTGCTAATTTAACGCCAAATCCTGTTTATACATATATACAATTTGTAAGCGAATAGTTTGTTGATAACATTATTTTTTTCAACGAACCAGAGCTCATTTTTTGGCCCTCAATTCACTGGTTTCAGATAAATCTATTTCTTGTTTGAACACAGTTAAATGCTTTCAAGTATTGCTATTTAACACTAATAATTCTATTTTTGCACAATTCAAATATTTCAATCTTTACAATCGAACACTAATAATTTAATTTAATATCAATTATTTGTTTGCACATAATTAAATTTTTTGAAATATAGTAAATGATTTGATAGTTCTATTTGACCCATAGATGTCAGAGTAAACCTGTGTGTAATTTAGTAATAAAAATGTAGTCCACATTCTCCAGATATCCAGTAGAGGAGCCTCACTATTAGATGCAATTTACTGTCTTAAACAGGATACCACTGGGGATTCCTTATGGCGTAATGGCTCAAGTACTGAACTCCCTTGAAGTAAGCAGGTTTAGGTCAAACCCAGAATTTTGACCTCAAAATCTCGACTAAGATACCATATCGACTTGTCCCCTGCCATTTATGCTATATACAAAGTCAAAAAAAAAACTTTGACTTTCTGAAAAAGAACATGAATATTTGGTTAATATATAAAGAAAATTACCACTTGTCTATTAGTCTAACCCAGAATTTTGACCTCAAAATCTTGAAGTCGACTTAAATGTCAGATTGACGTTTACACAGCAAGTAAATACAATGTCAAAACAATCTCTGACTTTCTGACATGTTGAAGAAGATCATGAATATTTGGTTTATATTTAAAGAAAATTACCACTTGTCAATAAGTTATTAACATGAAAACTCCAGTGTCTTTCTTCTCCTGACTGAGGTTATATGAAACCAATTTTAAGCAGATTTTCTGCATTCCTCTGTTCTTGGTTAGAATCTCCTAAACAGTCAATTAAATTCATCTCTAATTATTTTCACTGTCAAAATCTCCTGAACAGTCAAAACAAATGTTCCAGGGTTAATTTTATCAAAATGAAAGTAAATAACAGTGGGAGACAAGATCGGTTTCTTTGTTTAATTGCATATCAACTTTCGTGGGTTATTTAATGCCAAAGCCTTCTTAGTTGAAAAACAGTAGTGGTGTTATTTATTCCAGAGCTGGGGTGGGGATAAATAGGTTCATACTTTTTCCAAGGGTATTAGTCTAAAAGTGAATGTAAAGTTTGAATTCACTCACGACGATATAGCAGTCCTGCACATTAGCCACTATGTCAAGGGGAACTAACTCCTTCTGTACATAAAAATTTAGAAATTGAATTACCTCAAAAACTCTCAGCTTAGTCATTATCATTATTGTAAGATTTGGACTTGACCGTTTTAAATCAATATTTAGTAACGAGATATTTGCTAGGGCAATAGCATTAAAATACTATGATTTAAAGAACAAAGCAATATAACAGTTTGGATTCACAGCCATCATAATTTTCAAGGGAGATAACTATTAAATCTAATTACAGAATGTATTTTATTTATTTTCAATTATTTCAATTATAATATGAATTCTATAAATAAGATGGGGTTTGGTTTGATTACTTTGTTAGATGGCATATCAACCTTTGTGGGTTATCTAATGCCAAAGCCAGTAGTGGTACTATCTAAAGTGGATGTAATAGCGAGACTGGAGTTCGAATGCGCTTACTAAGGTGTCACGTTAACCAACACACCACGGGATTCCATCCTAGTCTACTCTGGCTCAAAGTAGTAGTACCCGTTTGGATCCCGTATATGGATCAAATGTATGGATCAAATATTGTGTGGATCAAACAGATTTGAAAATTATTAGTATAGGAAAGGAATGCTGGAAACCATATAATTGTTTGGTTTAGTTTGGTTTTAAGGCGCATTAACCATTGCAGATTATGATATTTACCCAACCCCTCCGCTCAGGCAGGATATGACACAAGGTCAATTTTTAAGCGGAGTTTAACAGGTTTGAATTCAGAGTATTCCTTCTCCTAGACTTGTTGCCTTACCAAGGCTGAAGAACCCAGTCTGTCCAACTATTTACCCATAGCTGGAGGGAGAATAATTGGATTCATACCTTTCCCAAGGGTATTAGTGCTATGTGAAATGCGATCAATCTCGTCCAGGATTTGAACTCGTGTCGTCGTATCCATTTCCTATGACGATAACCATTACACCACGGGCACCTCCAACCATTGTAGATTATTTAATGCCAAATCTATTTTTATACACATAAACAGTTCTATTTCAAGCAATTCAGTTTAGCATAAGTACGCAGTTTAGTTCTGTTTGACCCATAGATAGGACCCTATCAGGTGCTACGAGCCAGAGTGGATCTGGGGGTGAGTGGGTTCTCGTGGTGTAATGGTTAAAGCGTTGGACTGCGGAATCGTAGTACGCGAGTTCGCACTCCAGTCGCGCTATTACGTTCACTTTCGGGCAAATACCCTTGGGAAAGGTATAAACCCCCTTATCCTCCCAGCTATGGGTTAAATAATACAACTACTGTTCTTCTAGGAGAATGGCTTTGGCATTAAATAACCTAAAAAGAGTTGATATGCCATTAAACAAAAAAAAACAAACCTACAACTGTTCGTAAATTAATTGTTTTAGATAAGAATACTTGATATATAACTAAGCAAAAAAAGAATTTTAAAAAATAACAACACAAAGAATATAAATACAAATCTACACGCGATTCCCTAACCCCGAGGGATAATATAACCTTAGATCGGTTGATATGTCGTTAAAATATATCAATCAATAAGTTTTTCTTAATTTCAAATAGCATTTTTTAATAGCATTTTTTGTCGTAAAACCTTTTTTTTTTTTTTTTGCTAACTAATTTTAATCTTGAAAGAGTTAAAAGAAAATTTGTTTTTAAATCTCTTTCCAGATGTTGCTTTATATTTCCGCTATTTTAAATTTTCTATTTCTCTTTATTTCCGGTACAGGAAGAGTAGGAGGCAAAGTACAAAAAGACAAACAAACTTCCATTACATTGAAAGAAAAAACCGCCAAAAATGTCTATATCAGATGAGAATGAGGATGGTGTCCCTGGCTAAACAAACTCCTCCTTACAGCTTATTACAGACTGCATAGTAGAGATTCGGTTTGAGCAACACCCCCCAAAGATTACCCAAGATAGAAGGAAGTGATGTAATGGCTAGCAAATCTTCCTGGGGGAGTTCTAGCCTCACTGCGTGTCAAATTCATACAGCCTTGTGGCACATCTTAGCACAAAACTTAGTAAATTACTCAAGGCGCTTCAGGTGGTGTAGTGGTTAGCAATCAAGACAAGTAAAACTTCACGAGTGAGTTCGAATCTTGTACGCTCCATTTATACGACCTTGTGCCACATCTAAGCATCATCATCATCATCATGTCGTGCCGTTAGCACGGATATCCCTCACCCTTTCTCGCCACTTCTCCCTATCATTCATCGTCACTGGCAGGCCTTCAGCGCTACATCCCGTATCCTCACATAGCTGCTGTATGTATGTTCGAGCTGGTCATCCTGCTTTTGCTTGGCCATATGCGGGGGTCCATAGGAGTACATCACCTATGAGCTCGTCCTTGCTTCTCCAGCAATGTCTTGCATGTCTGGTTCGTCTAGCTTGGATAGTTTTCGTGATGGGAGGCAGGTGGCCGTATAGTTGGTGCCTTGTGGGGTGTTGCTGCCAGGACTTGTTCAATATTGCTCGCATCATTCTTGTGTAATTGCCGTTTAGCTTCTTCTCCAGCCGTTTAGTTAGCGTCCAAGTAGTGCATCCATATAGCAGTATCGACACGACCGCTGCCTGGAAGAAACTGCGTTTTATTTTATCGGTCAGGTGTGATTTTCATATGATCGAAAGCCTATTGATAGCTGTCCATGCTTTCGTTAGTCGCGTGTCGATGTCTTTTTCGGTTGATGAGACGCTGCTTCCTAAGCATAACGCTTAGTAAACGTGTACTTAATGGTACTACTTTTTATTGTAAGAGTGTGCAGTGTTTTTAAAGAAATTGTTGATTTAAAACTCTCACTGGAGTTTTTTTCCGTTTCATGATGTTTAATGTTATCAAATAAAAGAATTGGCCGGTTCAAGTTACCAATAATAATCTTTAGTAAACAGTTATTGCTTCAAGTACGTATTCTTACAACTGTGATATAATTGCGGAATGTTTTTTTTATATCATCATTTTTCGTTGGTTATAACTTATCATTCGGTTTAGTTAGGCTTAGAACTATTCGGCTTAGTGCACATGCAGGTGCACACATTGAGCGCAGGTGTTCACGCTCGTGCACGGAGGATGTGACAATCACAGATGTCATAATAAAAACCCCAGATAGGAAATGAGACTGGGGTGCGAATGACGTCATGCCCGGAAGCGATGGGCTGGGATTCTTGGTGATTTTGAAAAAAAGCAGTTAGTTGAGATTTGAAGCTGGACCAGGAGAGACCAGTTGGGTCTACGGGATGCGCCGCGCGTTTGTTGTGTCAGTGAGTTGAGATCTAACGCTGGACGAAGCGAATTGATTTTTGGGCCTGGGCGAGGCCAGTCCAGTTGTGTGCTACGGGATGTGCGCGCGTTTGTGGGTCAGATGAAACTGTCAGCATAGTAAAAATTGTGTCTCTCTCTCCTCGTGTCGAAAAAACTAAAAGTCAAAAAAAGGTTAATAAACGTTTCGTACTTGAACTAAAGAAAGTCGTCAGTGTTTCGGGATTCCCTATGTATAATTCACATATTCGAATTTGGCTATGTTACACAACAAATAATTGACTCACAATTGTATCATAGATAATTATAAAATACTTAGTGTTTAAACCTTTCATATATCTAAGCCAAACATTCATGTTACTTTTAAATTCTGAAAAAAATATATTTGTTAAAGAATTTCTGCCTGTCTTTTTGTTTAACAACATGAATCATCATAAAAGAGAAAAATACCCTCAGGACTCTGACATTGAGTGGGAGTTTTAAATCACTACGGTCTATTTGCTTTAAGAAATCTCCATATTCTTACTAATGAACAGCTGTGTCATGAAATATTTCCTCCTATATAGGACAATCTTTTCAAGCAACACAGCGAGCTGCATAAATAGGTAACATTTTAATATTTGTAGCATAGAAAAAGAAGTAAGAAGCGTGGGCTTCTTCGTGAACTCAGATAAAACATAGTTTATTTGTTTTAATCAAAATGGCACCACCTTCTCATTAAATAGCAAGACCCAAAAATCATTTTACCAATTCATATACCTCGGAAGCAATATCTCATTTACTGAATGCATGAACTGCTATTAACAGGATGACGACCATTCCGATAAAATGAAACGGGAGTTCTTCCAAGTTTGTTTCTTTATTTCAATGGCGTATCAACCTTCGTGGATTATTTAATACCAAAGCCATGCTTATAGAAGAACGATAAAGGTTCTATTCAAACCATAGCTGGGGTATAAGAGAGTTCATGCCTTTCCCAAGCTATTAGTCCGAGAGTGAATGTAATAGCTATGACTGGAGTTCGAGCGCGCTTTTCACAATGTCTCCGTTCAGCAAGTTAGCCACTACACCACAGAGATTCCCCAAAGTTTCCAAGTTGTAGCTGTATCAGTACTACTGTTGGGCTGCACCACTTGGACTTAAACGAAACGCTAGGAGAAAAGTCTTGATTAGAACTACTCAAACATGCTGCGTGCCGTTCTGAACACCCTAAAAGTTGTATTTGTGCTGCTACTCCTCCCACCCCCATCACACAAACCATCCAAATAAGACTCGCAAAACATCCTGGGCACCACAGGAGGAATGAAGGGGGGGCTTAGAAGTGAGGTTCTCTAATGGACTCCTACACATGGACACACCAGTTTTGACGGACCAGCAAAAACTTTCATACATCGGCTCTGGGTGAACATTGAATGCAGTCTAGAGGATTTACTAAGAATGATGGCGAATAAAGACGGATTATGAGAGAGAGTCAAAGGACCTATGCTATCGGCATGCTTTGATGATGATGATGATGATACTAGTTCATAGTACTGCTAACCAGAAAATATCCACATTTTCAGCAATCATTTCCTGGGTCAAAGTTATCAAAATTCAATTGAAGTATTTTAAGAAATTATATTTATCAATTCGTAATGATAGATTTAGTTGCTGAATTAGTTCATTACTGAATATCATAAACAAGTTCCTTGCTAAATAATGTTCTCAATGACTCTGGGTTAGTTGTAATTTTGGTTAATTGACTCCAGTTGCACAGCTGCCGGGCCTTTTGCAAACGGGTCTTGTTAGCGCTTACTTTCGGACAGGACTCAAAAGCCATAGATCGTTATTCCTATCTGAGTAACGAAATGAAGTTCATAAACAATCACTTATTTGTTTAAATTTCTGAGATGAAACTCAATAATTATTATCGTTTCGGTCGATATTTCCTTCATCTGGAGGTTGCAGTCTCAATCCCAACAACAGGTAATAATAACTTACAATAACTTAACACTTGTATCCAGTCATGGTTAACAGAATTTGAACAGTCCACCCCTATGGTTCAAATAAAGTTGGAGATTCTCTGTCGACTCCTGATTTCGATATGAAACACCTGAAGAAGGCCGAAGAACATATCGGCCAAAACGTTGTGAGCATAACAGTAAAGATGAAGTCTATAGACCGAATATTTTAGTAATAAACAATCACTTGTTCAAAATATCTGGGGGGGTTGTTTGTTGGTTTTTGTATTCTTTTTGGCATTCTTTTTTTTGGGGGGGGTCATGTTAGTTTCATTTGGTTTGGTTTGGTTTTGTTGTGTGTTATGGCATATCAACCCTTGTGAGTTATTTAATACCAAACCCTGGTGGCACAAACCTGTATGGTTTCAAATAACTAGTAAATGATTAAATAGTTCTATTTGAGCCATGGTAGGGACCCTTACAGGGACTACCTCTCTGCGTCAGAGTGGATCTGGGAGTAATGGCAATGAAGGAGTACTCCAGAGCTCCTGGACTAGAGTCTCACCATCAGATGCAGTGTAGTGTCATCCCCAGGGAACCATTACGAATTTTTTATGTTTATACTACGGGGATTTCCCATGGGGTCCTGGTTAATTTGCATGACGGAGATATCAAACCTCAGTCGTACTATTACGTCCACATTTGGGTTAATACCCTTGGGTATGAATGAATCTTCTTATCCCACCAGCCAAAGGGTTAAATAGTTCCCTTACAGTTCTTTTATTTATGCTATGGCAACCTTTTGTTCGCTTTTCTTTATTTCCTTTACATTCTGTTGTTCTATTTATAAGTCATTTTTTCCCCCAAGTTACTTGGCGACATTCTTTCTGTTCCCCAAGAGGTTAATACATTTATTCTTTTATTTACTGATTTAGTTTATTCATATATATCAATTTTTCTCAGCTTATTCATAGCTATTTGTTGTGTCCTTAAAAGGGATACAATCAGACAAGGTTGTACTCAAGTGAAAAGAAACAGTCAACACGATCGTAGATAAAAAAAAAAAAAAAAAAAGAGGGGTTTATTGCAAAGAGAGATACAATAAGACTGACACTACTAATCCCCGAAGCAAGGGTAGGTATAATGCTGTGCTCACTGTATAATATAGTCACTGATATAGTCATTCCACAGGACTGGGAGAGAATGTGGGATATTCCATTACAACACCTCCCCCTGAACTAATTTTCCCATGAAATTTTTGCTTAATACCTCCTCTTTATGAGGTCGAGACATAATCGCTTGGCTTTTTTCTTCTCCCTGATACTTTCCCGTCGGGCGAATGTTTGTGCTGGTGGGGTTGGAGATACTTTCATCGCAACTAGTGGAGGTATGAGAACTGAAATTTTATATGCGTCATATATGATTTCTATTAGCAATTCTTCACTATCTTTTTGCGTGATATCTTTTAATATCCCTTGGCTTTAACTGATTTACGTGTACCGTACATTCGAATCTTCTTCCTTTGAGCATGTATATCACTCTGCCAAGTCTTTTAGTGATAATTCCGTCTTCCCAAAAGCTTTTTCCACTGCTGTAATTTCTGAAGAAAACTCTTGTCTCCCTGTTTGTAAAATTTTGTCGCAAAGTTTGTTTTTTCGTTGGACTAAGTAACAAACAACCAGTCGAAAACTGACCGAATTTTTCTTGCGAACTTGAGCTCGGCTGATGAAAGACCTGAATCTAGGTTCGGATTAGGGATAATTCTGTAAACCGCTAAAAAAAACTTTTGTATATTCCTCTCACCCGTGTTCATGCCTTGATTCTTTCTTAGAGTTCTTTTAAATGTATCCACGAATCTCTTTTGCCCATTTAATATAGGATGGAAAACAAAGGTCGTAATGTGGTCTATATACAAAGATGTGCAGAAATTCTTAAATTTTCTACCCGTAAATTGTGTCCCGTTGTCGCTAACCAAAGTTTTTGACTCGCCGAAACGACTGAAAAGTTCGTTTAATACATTGACAGTATTTATGGAAGTTGGATGTCTACACTTGAATATTCCCGGTCACTTGGAGAAACTATCCATGATTATAAGTTCATAATGACCATTAAGAGGTCTAGCGTAGTCAATGGGTGACCTCGTTCACGTAATATCCGTTTTTGACCATGACTGAATTCTTATTAGTGACGCTTTTGCCGCAAGTTGACAACTTAGACACTCTTTTACCATTTTTTCAATATCCTAGTCCATCCTAGGCCAGTATATATAGCTACGGGTTAATGACTTCATTTTTGTCATTTCTGGATGACCTATATGAAATTCTCTTAGGATTTTTTTTTTTTTTGTGGTATATAGGGCATTACCATTTTATCTACCTATAATATTACTTGCTCGCAGATTAAAAAAGGTGATACTTTTTATCGTTTTTTTCTGTCTTTCGATCAGCCATACCTGCTTCTTCATTTTTTTAATGAATTCGTCTTTCTCTGCAGCTTTTTTTTATGTCTTCGAGAGTCATAGGTAACTCCTGAATTGTTTTGCATAGCAATACAGATAATTCCCTTTCATCCCTTAAGACAGCTATCACCACGTCTTCTAACGCTTCTGAAAATTTTGGGATCAATCTCGACAAACTGTCGGTGTGTCCTAGTTTTTTCCATGATAGGAATTACATCTTAAAGTTGTAATTCAATAAGATTATTCCCCAGCGCTGCAAATTGTTAGCAGTATTCGTGGGTATACCCTTTTTTGATCTAAAAATTGTTAACAACGGTCTGTCTGTAATGTGAATTTCTTCCCATAGATGAGTCTGTAAAATTTCTTAATCACGTAGATTATAGCTAGGCTTTCTTTTTCAATCAGGCTATAATTTCTTTCTGCAAGAAGTAGATTATGGACGCATGGGCTATGGGCTTTGTCGTTCCATCTTCAAACTTATGGAGAATTACCTATAATTGCTGGCCATGGATGCTACAATTATCTTTTTTAGGATCAAAATGAGCTAACATCTGATAACAGATAGCTTTTTATTTTCTGGAAAGCGTCTTTGCATTCTTAAAACCTTTTTCAATGGGTCATTCAATGGAACTCTAAGATCATACATTTTAGGAATGTAGATACTATAATAGTTAGCCAAGCCTAAAAACTCCTGAAAATTGGTGAAGTTGTTTGGTGGTGGCATATTTCTAATACCTTCGGCCTTTTCCGGGTCCTATCTTCAACTGTTCTCGTCAATTATTTCACTTAAATATTTTATCTGATTCATAAAGAACTTGCATCTCTCTGAACCTAGCTTAAAGCCATATTCGTTCATGATCTGGAACCCTGCCTTGATGTGTTTTTTGTGCTGTTCATTAATTTCCCTCCTTAATAAGGTGTCATCTTGATACCCTGGGCAAATATGGTGTCCACTACATATTGGAACAAGCTGGAATCATGTGGGGACAAGCTTTAATTCAAAAGGGAGACGATTTAGCTTGAAAAGTCCTTTGTGTGTATTAATTGCTAACTTCCAGCACTCTTTGTCTACTTTCACCTGTAGATATGCTTCAGACAGACCTATCTTAGAAAACACCTTTCACCATTTAGCTTTGAGAAAATATCTTCCGGTGAAGGTAAAAGGTAGGTGTGGTCTTTAAGACAGTCATTCAATCCCGTTGAAAAATCTACACATATTCGGATCTTTTTGTTTGTTTTTTATCTTTACATACCCCGTCGGTACTGCCCAATCTGAGTAGTCAATTGTAGAGATTACCCCCATTTTCTCGAAACGTTCCAGATCTTGGTTTACTGCGTCCAAAACTGAGAATGGCACATTCCTTTTTGCTTTGAAAACTGGTTTTATGTTGTCTTTAAGTTCAAACCTGACCTCGGTTTTTTGTTCATTGTCCGAGACCTTCAGAAAATATGCGTTGAAATTTGTTTTTCAAGTCAGAAATAAGTTTTTCTGTTTTTTTCAGATTTTTCCTTTAGAGCCACGTCCACTTTTTTACAAAATAAATTTACGGCAATTCCCATAAATCAAAAAGCGTGATCCAATCTGTACCAAATAAATTCGACGTACCAGGATGAAGATAAAATTTTAATTTGACAGTTCAGTCAATAAATGATAAGTTGTTTCGAGGAGGTGCCCGTGGTGTAATGGCTATCGTCGTAGGAAATGGACACGGCGACACGAGTTCAAATCCTGGACCTGACTGATTGCATTTCACATAGTACTAATACCCTTGGGAAAGGTATGAATCCAATTGTTCTCCCTCCAGCTATGGGTAAATAGTAGGGCAGACTAGGTTCTTCAGCCTTGGTGAGGCAACTAGTCTAGGAGAAGGAAAACTCTGAATTCAAACCTGTTAAACTCCGCTTAAAAATTGATCTTGTGTCATATCCTGCCCGAGCGGAGGGGTTGGGTAAATATGATAAGTTGCAGCTAAATTCGCCCCTGAAATTTAGCTTTTTCCCTAGATCCACCTCTAGCTATTTTTTGGTTCTCCTCAATGGTGGACAACTTATTTTCATCCATGTTTGTTCATTCACAATAAAAATGTCCCAGACAATAACTTCAATGTATATCCGTTTATTTTTATATTCACGTATTTCCTTTTTTTTTTTCACCATTTTCAATTTTGTTCTTGGATAAAACATTTACTTTTTATTCTAAATTTTTTTCTTTTTTTTTTTTTTTTCTTTTCTGATTGTACCGACAATGGGAGCTTTTGAGACCGACATATCTACACACGAAACAAACCTCATCCTTAAAAAACAGTCTTTTTTTAAACGAGACCCCCCACCCCCACTGTCATTACACTGAGACGTTTTCGCCTTAGTTTTTGAAAATTTCGGTTATTTTATCGCTTGGACTCAAGAAATCTTTTTTTTATTCGATCCGAAATTGTCTCTCTTGACGTTTATTAGCCTCTGGCATTCCCCAGTCACCTCCTGTAGGGTCTTCTTTCAGAGTCTTGTTCCATAATAGTCAAAATCCTAGATCTCATGTCTTTGTCCTTCGCCGTTGTATATCCCAGGACGAGATTAGACATTTAAACATGTCGATTGAAAGGTCACCTAATTTAAACAATTCACGTTAGGAATTTACATTGCCGGCATAAGTCACAAATTAAATCTTCATTCCCTTGTTTTATAATGTTTTAACATTTGTATCGAGTATGGAACATTCTATGCCTCTCGTCAGAAATTCCGGGCGAAATTTTTATTGTCTCCTCGAACGAGAATTCCTCCGGCTTTTTAGGTAAAATTAGGTTCGTATATTTAGAGTTCTCCTCTCTGCCTAATTTTTTGGAGTAATAGAGTGTTTTTGTTTTTGTTTTTTTTTTTTTGGTGGTTTTTTTTGTCCGATCATTGTTTGCATCTTTTCGTAAAAATCGTCTCATCCACGAAATTCGGCAGGGAAGGTTATTCAGTTGCCCGGGTCATACTTGAATTCTGATAACGAATTCGATATTCCTTCAGGAGAAAAAAAACTTAACCCACGTTCTTCTGTTGTCTTAGCTAATACAGTTTCACATAATAGTTTGGTGTCTTTCGATTGTTGTATTCGTAATTGTATCAACTCATCTAGAAAAATATTTTATAATTTTTCAAATTTTTCTTCTTCTAGTAGCAATTATTGTTGTTGTTGGAACTGCATGCTAGCGTGTAACGCTTTGGTCAATTCAACACGTAGTTCTATTAAAAAAGAATTATATATATATATCATCATCATCTTGTGCCCTCAGCACGGATATCCCTGACCCTCTCTCGCCACCCTTCCCTATCGTTCATCGCCTCCGGCAGGTTCTCAGGGCTACACCCCTATCCACACAGAGCTGCTGTATGTAGATTCGAGCTGGTCGCCCTGCTTTTGCTCGGCCATGTGAAGAGGTCCATAGGAGTACATCACTTATGAGTCCGTCCCTACTTCTCCAGCAGTGTCCAGCATGTCTGGTTCGTATATATATATATATATATATATATATATATACACGTAAACTTTGAATTCCTCTACGACATATTATTTATAAGATTGGATTTTCCCCTGACCCACCTCATAACATCGCAAAATCTTTAACCAACATCATTCGTCCTCACTTCTACACGATTAGCAATTCGCACATGAAGAACTCCGGAGATTTACTCAACCAAAATCAATAATCAAAACATTGAGAACAAATTCAAACATATTTATAAATCAAATCTCGACATAAAATCCTCATACACTAATATTCCAGCTAAAAATCTATCAAACGATTAAAAATTCCCCTCAAGAAACTAAACATTACATTATCTTTACCTATTCATAAAATAATACAAATAATTAAAATTCTCATATTATGAATGAAACATTGCTTTTTTTTTTCAATGTTTTTTATAAACAAAAATCTGATTTACCCTGGGGTTTGCCTCTTGGTGAGGTCTTTGCATGTCTCTTTCTTAAATTTCTAGATTCAAATTTATAATACCCAAAGATACTATTTCCGTTAAATAAATGATATACAAGGATCATTAAATAAGTTTCCAGACTTTTTTCGTATGGACACTTTTATTGATAGTGCACACATGAAACTCTAGTCCCCTTCGAAGTAACCTCCTCCGGCTGCAATGCACTTGTTGTGCCGTTACAACAACTTCTCGAAGGCCCCATGGAAGTTCTCTTTCATCTCCTCAATTGTCTCATAACGACAGCCTGTGAGCTTAGGGAATAAGCAAAAGTCACAGGGAGCAAGGTCTGGACTATAGGGAGGCTGAGAAACTGTCTTGATGCCCATCTTGATTAAATAGTCTGTGACAAGGATGGCGTTGTGGACTGGAGCATTGTCCTGGTGGAAATGCTACTGACCCGATTTGAAGAGTGATGGCCTCTTCCCCAGGAATCTCTTCCTGAACTCCCTTAAAACCTCAACATAGTAACCCTAACCCTTTGGAGAATCACCTCTGGTGTATTGACTTCCTTACTCCTCCCACACCTCTCATCATCCCTTACGGACTCTCAGCCTTCCTTGAATCTCTTATGCCACTAAAAAACTGATGCTCGATTCATGCAAAATGGTCGAAAAGCAGTCTGAAGCATTCCATGCGTTTCTGTGGCATCATTTTTTCCAAGTTTAAAACATAGTTTATTGCATACCATTCTTCTAAATTATCCTCACGTCGAGACTGCATTTTTGAAATTCACCAGCTGTGACAATCAGGCTTTAGTAGGGTGTATTCGAATTGCTGCTGTAGCTGTTCATTTCAACCTGAAATCCTAAAAACTGCTCAGTCATCTCATAAGATATATAGCAATAAGATACTGAATTTTCAAGAGTCTACGACAACTTTAAATGCCTGTACAAAAAAGTCTGGAAACATATTGAAGGCACCACGTAGTTTGGCTATAGAGTATTTTGACTCTTCTCTGTTTCTTGAAAGTCTCTTGTTAATTGTTTGTAACTTATTTTACTGTTGTTTTTTTTTGTATGTATGTAAACAAAAGATAACTATAAACCGGCCCATTTTACTTGTTGGTAGAGTTGGTTGGTTGGTTGGTTGTTTTGTTTTCCGGCGTATCAACTCTTTCCGGGTCATTTAACGCCGAATCAAATTTCAAACAATTCAGTTTAACATGACTACACAGTTTTGTTCTATTTAAAAGCAGTTCTATTTCAAACAGTTCAGTTTAGCATAAGTACGCAATTTAATTCTATTTGATCCATAGATAGGACCCTATTATGTGCTACCACTCAGGGTCAAAGTAGACCTGGGAGCGATGGCAATGAAGGAGTACTCTGTATTCCCCAAAAAGTTCCAGCATTATAGGAGTCTCACCATCAGATTGTTTTGTGTCATAATCAGGACACTTGTCAGGGAGGGTCGTACCCTTCTGCAGAGAATCAGTTGATGTATTCTACAGCCCCTGTCGAATGGGCAAATTTGAGGGTAGAGTGTTCACCAATGGCCCGGGAAACTGACGTTCAATCCCTGGTCGAGTCATACCAAAGGCTCAAAAAATGGTTCTTGACGTCGCCTTACTTAACACTCAGCTTTATAAGATACGGATCAAGAGTAAAGTGGAACAATCCAAGGAAAAGATTAGCGCGCTCCCCGACACCTAATGTCGTTCCCGACTACGTTTACCAACGGTACTTTTTACTTATATATATATTCATTACAAAGTGCCCAGTGTTTTTAAAGAACAAAACATGTCGTTGTATATTTTCTTTATGCTTATATAACGAAAGGCTATTTGAATTTCCGCCTTGTGAGCTGGGGCTGTAGAATACGCCGACTGCTCCTCAGCAGAAAAAGTTAAACTGCCATTCCTACCCTTAATGAGTGTCCTGGATATACCACTAAAGAGCATTTGATGCTGTGGCTGTTGTTCTGGAATTTTAGGGAATGTGAATTATCCCTTCATTGTCGTTACTCGCAGGTCCACTCTGACTCAGATTGTTGTACCTGTTAGGGGCCTATTTAAGGGTCAAATAAAAACTGTTCACGCATTCCCAAAGTATTATTATAATTAGTTATTTGAAACCATACTGCTGTATGCAAATTATTTGTATTACATAGGAATACTTAATAAATAGAATTATGAATGTTAAATAGCAGTACTTGAAACACTTTAACTGTGTGGAAATAATGTAAAACATTAAATAGTGTTATTGGTGTTAGATAAAAATACTTGAAATTATTCAACTGTATGCAAACAAATGATTAATTTCAGAAAGAGTTAATAGTGCTAAATTAGAATACTTGAAACTATTTAAATGTGTGTAAACAAATGATTGATAATAGAATTATTAGTGTTGGATAAGAATACTCGAAATCATTTAACTGTGAGCAAACAAATTATTGATATTAGAATAATTAGTGTTAGATAGGAATACTTGAAACTTTTAACTGTGCGCACATAAATGTGTTCTAACAACTAGTTGGAAAATATAGTTACCTACAAACTATTAGCTTACAAATCATTTGTATATGAATAGGATTTTGCTTTAAATAACCCACGAAAAGTTGATATGCCTTAAAACAACAACCAACAACCATTTGAATTTATAAGAATCCTATGAAACTGTTGAAGTATGGATTATCAAGATGATACTCGATGACAGTGCAATTTCTCAGGAATTTTTTTCTGATTTGGGGTTATACACTTCAGGCACGCTGATGTCGAATGCTACTCCCCACCAAAACAAAGTATGTAGGTTAAAAATGATACTCTACACTCGTTAGAAACAACGTGATATTTTACATTTTGAATAACACAATGGAAAATACTTTCATGGCATTCTAGAGTTCACCAGGCATTTGCGCCGAGTGAGTGGTTTAAAGTTGATCGCCTGGCCCCGAAGGGTGGCCTTCCCACCAGGCGCTACCTGATTAGCGAGGCTGAGTTGATTGCTTGGCGCTTGGGACGCCTCTGAAGGGAAATGCCGAGGAGACATTTTTGTAAAAGGCCGCGCACATGTCTCGTTTCGTGCGTGTTGCCCAACCACCCACTGACGTCACAATAAAATTTCATGTCAGATTTGACTAGGTGGGAAGTTGGATAAATCCCGACAACGGAGGTTTCATTGAAAAACTTCTTTGCTGCGGATTACTCACCCAAGCTTTAAAGATCGGTTAGTATAAAGTTCTGAATATCTATGCCTCCTACTTGGTAGGATTTGACACAAGGTCTTTTTTTTATAGTGGGAATTTAGGGGGGGGTCGGGCTCGAGTCTCGGCTCGTACCCTGCTGGACAATTCTGGTCATAGGATCATTGAATGCAATATGAATTATACTCACTTTGCTAAGACTCCCGGTACGTATGACAGGTGACCTTGTTGGTTGCAGATTCACCAGACCCGAAGGTCCAGTGCAATATGAATCTATGCTTGATCATATTTACCCAACCCCTCCGCTCGGGCAGGATATGACACAAGGTCAATTTTTTAAGCGGAGTTTAACAGGTTTGAATTCAGAGTTTTCCTTCTCCTAGACTAGTTGCCTCACCAAGGCTAAAGAACCAAGACTGTCCTACTATTTACCCATAGCAGGAGGGAGAACAATTGGATTCATACCTTTCCCAAGGGTATTAGTGCTATGTGAAATGCAATCTGTCCAGGATTTGAACTCGTGTCGCCGTGTCCAATTCCTGCGACGATAACCATTACACCACGGGCACCTCCTATATGAATCTATGCTTGATGCTGTTATTGATATTCCGCCCTGCACGTATCCCAGGCGGCCCAGTCGAAGCAAGTCCCGGGGCCGGGTATTTAGTGACAGTTTGTAACACAGGTCGGAGGTACAGATCCCCCAGGGAGAATCCAACTCACAATTATACGATGCAAGGTGTCCACCAACTTTTCTCAATGAAATGGTTTGATTCCTGTGGACGCATCTCCCAGACAGCACCTCCTCATTTTATAAGAATTAGTATAATCAAAGGGCTTGACTTGACACCTGCTGTAATGATCTAAAGTGCTAGACTGCGCTATAGTATGCGAGTTCGAACTCCACTCGAATTATTGCATTCCCTTTCGGACTAATGCCCCTTGTAAAAGGTATAAACCCTCTCACCCCCACCAGCCATAGATTAAATAGTACCACTCAAGTTCTTCTGAAAAGATGGTTTTGGCATTAAATAACCCACGAAGGTTGATATACCAACCCCAACTATGTGTTAAATAGTACCACTACTGTTCTTCTACAAGGATGACTTTGGCATTAAATAACCCACGAAGGTTGATATAGCATTAAAACAAAGAAACCAAACCAAACGTTAACGCCTGTGACAGAATGCAGAAGAACCTATAAGGTTGTTTATTGGGAATGTATCGATGAAAGACAAGCGAAATTTTAAACGCAAAAGACGGAGAAAATCGAACGAGCATACCGAGATCCGAAATCGGAATTGGTTACTTTTGGAAAACATGTAATTCTATGAATGATAATATGTTGTGATTGCCCAGTCAGCTGTGGCTATAGAATACACCGACTGCTTCTCTGCAGAGGGGTAAGACCCCCACCCCAACGAGTGTCCTGGATATGACACTAAACAATCTGATGTTGAGGTTCCAGCAATGCTGGAGCTTTGTAGAATGCGGAATAACCCTTCATTGCCATTGCTCCCAGGTCCACTCTGGCCCGGTGTGATAGCACTTGATAAGGGTTCTATCTATGGGTTAAATAGCACTAAACCGTGCTTCTTTCACTATACTGATTTTTGCATTTAAACTGCGTATTTATGCTAAACTGAATTGTTTTAAACAGAACTGTTTTGACATTGGAACTGCGTACTAGTGCTGAACTGAATTGCTCAAAATTGAACTGTTTTGACGTCTAAACTGAGTACTTATGCTGAACTGAATTATCTGAAATAAAACTGTTTGTCATTTAATTCTGTGTACTGTCCAGTCAGCTGGAGCTGTAGAATACACTGACTGCACCTTTGCACAGGGGTAAGACCCCCCCCCCTAACGAGTGTCCTGATATGACACTAAACAATCAGATGGTGAGGTTCCAGCAGTGCTGGAGCTTTGGGGAATGCGGAGTACCCCTCTATTGCCATCGCTCCCAGGTCCACTCAGGCTCGGAGTGGTAGCACCTGATCGAGCCCTATCTATGGGTTAAATAGAACTAACAGCATACTTATGCTAAAACGAATTATTTGAGTAAACTGAATAGCTTGAAATAGAAATGTTTTTGACAATTAAACCATACTTACATTTAAACTGCGTGCTGATGCTTAACTGAATTATTTGAAATGGAACTGTTTTTCACATTAAAACTGTATTTACACTTAACTGAATTGTTACATATAACTGCTTGAATAGTTTGAAATGGAAATGTTTTTGACAATTAAACTGTGTACTTATGCTAAACTGAATTTATTGAAATAGAACAGATAATCTACATAAAAATGGATTTGGCGTTAAATAACCTACAAAGGCTGATATGCCATAAAACCCAACAAACCAACCAACTAACGAGCAAATTAATGTCTTGCATTCATCAACGGATATTTTCTCCCATTCTCCTTTCAAATTAGTCCATTATTCTTTGATGATTCTTGGAATCTTTTCCTTGGCTCTTTCATTAAGTAACTTGCAAACATTCTCAATAGGATTCATGTCTGGGCTTTGAATAGGCCACTCCATAACAATAACATCCTCCACAGAAAGAAATGTCTTAACAGACTTTGCTGTGTTACATGGAGCATTATCTTGCATAAATACAGCTGGTTGATTGATTGCAGTTCTCAAATTAGGTACATGTTTCTTCAATATCTCTTTGTATACAGATGCGTTAATTTTGCCGTGTAGTCTGGCAAGAGGACCTGTAACCGCTATTGAAATCATGCCAAATACCATCACACTTTCTCCTCTAAATTTAACCCTGCTAGTAGTGCTCTGAGGCGAATATCGTTCTTTAGGACTGCATCAAACGAACCTTCTCTCGTCACAACCGAACAGGTTAAACATTGACTCTACGCTGAAATGAACACAATCACACTTCAGTCCAAATGACATTTTCAGTGGCAAATTTGAATAGGCTCATTTTGTTCTTTTTAGAAATGTAAGGCTTATTAGAAGCTACTCGACTGTTCAAATTTATTTCATTAAGTCTTCAGGAAATTGTGCGCGTTGATATTTTAATGCCGAGGTTAGCATTAGCTCTTTTAGAGATAGCGGTTGCTGTCGCAAATCGACCCTTTTTTGATTCATAACCAATCCATTTGACTTCTCTTGCAGTAGTTTTCCTTGGCCTGTCGGGGGGGGGGGGGTCACATGACACAGTTTCCCCAAGTTTTTTTATGAATAACACTTTTAGATTTCCCCACAGTCTTTGAAATATTTCCAATCGGGAATTTATCTTCATTACATAACTTGACTCTCAGTTTTCTAAGTTCCAATGATGTCACAGATTTTTTCGCCATGTTTACAATGCAAGAGCCGGGGTAATTTAGTAAAATACCCTATTTTATAAACTTACCCTAGAAATTTTTTAAGAATACAAAATAATTGTTAAATTTTACGGACTTATTTAATCGTTCTGATGTTTTTTATCATCTATTTTTTCGAATGTATATAATCATTTTTAAAACTTTATGAAAATAAGTTTATTGGAAGTTTATTTGGGAATTATATGATTTACCATTAAATCCTAATTTTTCCTTGAAAAAATGTTCTATGAAGCTTTAAAATAAAAAGTTATTTCACATTTAGACTTTTTCTTAACATTGTTCTGATATTTATGCTCGCTACTGTATATTCGCCAATAAGTGTGTATGTATATACATGTGAATATATGCATAGAAGATTTATTCAATTGTTTAGGACACAAACCATTCCATGCCCAAAACAATATCGTCAAACGTAGGGGTAAAATACGTACTCTAAGGTGTGTTACATACTTTTTTGAGGAATGCATTTTACAATGGGTCATACCGCAATCAATCCATATATATATATAAATATATAGGGATACTTTATTGAAGATAGCACAAAGATTTAGTATTTAGCTTTTTATTCAGATTTTCTTGTGGACAAACAAGATGTCGCAGTTTAAAAAGATTTATTCTCTGCTATGGGGTAAAGGCCCTCCCCCAATGCGAGTTCAGTCTGCTGGGGTTGCAGAATACACTGTCTGCATCTTTGCAGAGGGGTAACACCACTCTACTAAGTATTCTGTGGCCTAATCGGATTGGGCTGCAGAATAAACCGGCTGCAGCTCTGCAGTAGGGTAAGACCTCACTAACGTGTGTCCTGTAGCCCAGTCGCCTGGGGCTGCAGAATACACTGACTGCATCTCTGCAGAGGCGTAAGACACCGCCCCCACGAGTGTCTTGGTTATGACACAAAACAATCTAATGGTGAGGTTCCTGTAATCCTGGCGCTTTGGGGAATGCGGAGTACCCCTTCATTCCCACTGTTCCCAGGTCCACTCGGGTCCGGAATGGTAGCACATGATAGGGTCAAATCATTGGGTCCAATAGAACTAAACTATATACTTATGCTAAACTGAATTGCTTGAAATAGAACTGTTTTGACATTTGACTGTGTGTAAACAAAAAACTATACCTATGCTAAACTAAATTCTTTGAAATAGAAATGTTTATATGTATAAACATGGATTTGGCAATAAATAACTTACAATGGTTGAAAAACCAAACCAAACTAAAGCAGTTTTAAAACTAACCGAAGTCTCTATTGGTGTCGGCTGCATACAGTCACTTTCGTCCATCTTTGGTTATTACAGAAGACATGGGTACTCCAGCAACCCACAACTTCGCAGGAGTGACGTAAGAGGGCGTATTCATCACGTCCAGATGTCGTCACGTGTGAAGGCGTAGACCGTTGCTGATGGTTTGAAAATGTACCGATTTCAGCAAGGGATTACGTGACTGGGACTTTGCACCTGTGTCAAATCTTTCTCTACGAATTTAAAAGCGGTTTTGTTTTGTGTTGAGAATGTCCATTCTTTTGAAGTATCCCTTCAAATACTTGGATTTTTTTTTTCAATTCATACAGTATAATATTTTTGTATTCTCAACTAGAATTTTTTGAATATTTGTGGGGGTGTTATGGTCCTCTAAGATGTTTTTGTGGATGTGAATACCCATGGATAAATGATTGGATAGTCTACGCATGAGGGTGGTGTTTATATTCCTAATGTATGAATAAAGTGTTGTTTTTTCATCCTATATATATATATATATAGTTTAGCTGGTAGCTTCACATACGTTGTTTTATATGTCATGGGGTTATAAAAAGATCCCTTAAAAAGTCCTTTGTAAAGTTAAAAAGCCAAATGCTTTTGAAAAAAAATAAGTCGAGTAGATAAACATTATCTATAAAATTAGGAACACAATATTTCAGGTATACAATATTTTTTATTGCCGAGACGGTGGTGTAGCTGAGGATATTTGAAAAAGAAACACCTTCTCCGGGGCCCAAGAGGTTTTATAAAGTACACCTACCGCATGTCTATTGATATTATACAATAACAAATACAGAAGTGGTGTTAGGGTTAGAATCAATTTTGTTTAATTCACATGCTTTGATGAATATCCTAAAAACTATATAGCTATTATTATAGAAAACATTCGTGATATTACAGCTGTTACGAATGACATATTAAAAATCCATAGATAACGTTTTCTTTTGTATGATTAGTGTAAGAGAAAAAGCAATAAACAGAAGAAAAAAAAGATATGTTGTTTTATATAGAGTGCAATGGTTACCGTCTTTGAAAATGAAGACAGGGATCGGGGTTCAAATCCTGATCGAGGCTATTTGCATTTCACATATTCTTAATACCTTTGGGAAAGGTATGAATTCCACTATTCTCCCTCCAGCTATGGGTAAATAGTAGGGCAGACAGAGTTTTTAACCTTTGCATAACAACCAGTCAAGAAGAAGTTAAATTCTGAATTGAAACCTGTTCTCTCATTCAGCGGGGTTGGTAATTATATATGTTTGTATGTGTACGAGTTTGTATGCGCGTGCCCGTGCGCGTGTGCGTGTGAAGCGCTTTGGGGAATGTGAAATATCCCTTCATTGTCATTACTCCCAAGTCTACTCTGACCGGAGTGGGGGGTACCGATTAGGGTCTCATCTATGGATCAAATAGAATTAAGGTCTTGAGTATGACACGAAACTGCATCTGATGGTGAGGCTCCAATTCTGGAGCTTTGGAAAATCTGGAGTACCTCTTCGTTGCCATTACTAAGATGTCCACTCTGACTCGAATTGGAAGTACCTGTTACGGTCCCATCCAAGGATTTTAGAACTGTTTGCTCATTCACTAAGGATTATCGTTATCTTTATTATTATTATTTGAAACCTTACCGCTGTGTACAAATTATTTGTATTACCTAGGAATACTTGATATATAGAAATACGAATGTTAAATAGCAATATTTGAAACCATTTAACTTTGTGCAAACAAATAAACACTAACAACTCGTTGAAAAATTAAGTTACCTACAAACTATTCGCTTACAAATTATATATCTACATATTCATGTATGTGGGGGGGTGTAAACAGGATTTGGCTTTAAATTACCCACAAGAGTTGATATGCTATAAAACACCAACCAAAAAGGTAGATATTATCAATGGAATATATATATATATATATATATATATATTAGAACTGATCAGTGTGGCTAGACAGTATCTTCCCGTAGCTGGGATCGAGACCTGGTTGACTTAAATGCCAAGCCAAAGCTTCTAACCATTCAGCCACGAGGAGATACTAGCTGCGAAGTAATTTTAAACGGATATATATATATATATATATATATATATATATATATATATATATATATATATATATATATATATATATATATATATATATATATATATATATATATATATATATATATATATATATATATATATATATATATATATATATATATATATATATATATATATATATATATATATATATATATATATATATATATATATATAACACTGTTATATAAAAGGTACTCTATACCTATCACCCCTTCGTAATAATGGAATGGTCGTAATAAACGACTTTCGTTAAGATATAATCGAGAATATTATTTTGCCATGTATATTTAAAATGCTATTAAAGTTGAATAAAGCTTACGTATAAATTTATTCTGGCCTCTGTTTTTCATTACAATCACAAAATTGGAACTAACTCGAACTAATAGGACTTACACTCCTATAATTTAAATTGGGCGGTATGCCACTTGTTCCCACAACAAAGATGGCGGACGCACACAAATATTCCGTCTCGGAAAACCATTGGCCAGGAGAACCACGTGACCTGCTTAAAACTACGTCCGCGTTTGAATTTCATCCCGCGTTTTTTGGAGCCGATTCCAAGACAAGTATTTTCTATAAATACGTCGTCTTCAAACACTTTATCTCTTTTTCCCAATTCATATTGCAGCGCTAACACATTTCTCTCTGCAGTGTGACTCTCTTATTCACCAACAGACGTCAAAAGCCACAAAATGGATAAGCCTCGCAAACATTCATTTCTTTAAAATACTTTGACTATGAGACTTTTTCCAGCCTCAGAAACATCGACTGTTTCAAACCACAGGAAGAAATGAACATTTAAAAATATGTAATCAACCTTAATAGGACGCTTTCATTATTTAACCCTTTCTCTAGTTTTAGTTGTGTTAGACACACAAACACGCATACACACACATACACACAGAACTGTTTTACCTTTTTCGATGTGCCTTTTTCAAAACATAACATACCACTAAACTAGAAAATGGGAAACTAAACAAAACATATACTAAACCACAACATTAAATGTTGGGGGACTAAACATATCTACCAAATAACATGTCCCCCTACAAACTTGTAGATTGTATTGCGTATGTTGCTTACTATTATAGAATACACATTTTTAGCCTTAAAATAATCAACCCCCAAAACACGGAATAAGAACATTCTAGAAGTTTTGGATCAAAATCGCATTAACATTAAAGTTACATTTTTGTATTTTTCAACCAATCAGCTAAAAACATAGAATAAGAACATTCTAGAAAATCCGGATCAGAAACTAATTCACTGAATTTTTTTAGGCTCTAAAACAAATAAGTAAATATACGAATCTGATTGGTCAAGAAATGTCAGTACCTGTAAAATACGGACAAGAACTCACTCACTACAAATTGGAGAGTAACATATCCACTAACCAATTACATGTACCCACTACACTATATAAATGACTGTTGCAAAAGCTGTAAGATGTTTCATTGAACTAAACTATTAAAAAAATTATCTGCAATCTACAAAGAGAGAATGACTAGCTATCCGGTTAAGCAATGATTTCGATTGAAAATAAACGTGCTCGATCCCTCGACTGTCATGAAATAGTGAATATATTTGCTCGTGTTAAATCTCGAGAAAAACAAACTTTGTTTAAAACTCTCTCTTTTCCAGCCATAATGTTGAATGTGTTCGCAATCTGCAGTTAAAGAAACTTTAGTCTATTCTTAATTCTAGTAGCATTTCTGGCATCTTTTGTACTTTGCTTTGTTTTTTGTTGTTGTTGTTGTTTTTTGCTGTTCTTTGTTCGTTTGCTTTGTTTTCTGTTTGTTTGTTTTTGTTTTGTTTTTTGCTTATTTTTTACTTTTTATATGAAAGTCGTCAATTCAGATAGTGCCCTGTATCATAGATTTGGGGATGGGACATGAGACCCAAGCATCTGCGTAGGCCAGAATATTTACATGTTTTAGAAGTTTTCCTTGCCTTTCGCTTGGGTACATTCAATTTTTTCTCAGGTTTATATTTCACCCATGAGATAAACATTCACGACTACGCAGAAAATATTTCAAGATAAAGAAATATTTGTCAATATCACCTTTTCGCTTTCATTTCTCTTATGTGCAGGAGCCTATATATATATATATATATATATATCACAGGTCGAGTCATACCAAAGACTTTAAAAATGGGACTTGATGCTACCTTGTTTAACACTCAGTATTATAAGTTAAAGATCAAGGGTAAAGTGGAACAATCCAGGGAAAGGAGTGGCGTCCTCTCCTACACCTTGGTGTTGTAGCTATCGAAAAGGGAGCCTTCGGGTCACTCTCGACTACGGTCACCAACTTTCATCATCATCATCATATCGCGCTGGTAGCACGGATATCCCTGACCCTCTCTCGCCACTCCTCCCTATCGTTCATCGCCTTAGGTAGGTCTTCAGGACAACATCTTGTATCCTCACATAGCTGCTGAATGTACGTTCGAGCTGGTCGTCCTGCTTTTGCGCGGCCATGTGTGGGGGTCCATAAGAGTACATCTCTTATGAGTTCATCTCTGCTTCTCCAGCAGTGTCCTGCATGTCTGGTTCGTCTAACTTGAATAGTTTTCGTGATAGGGGGCAGGTGGCCGTACAGTTGGTGTCTTGTGGGGTGCTGCTGCCAGGACTTGTTCAGGATTGCACGCAGCATTCTTGTGTAATTGCCATCCAGTTTCTTCTCCAGCCGTTTTGTTAGCGTCCATGTAGTGCATCCATATAGCAGTATCGATGTGACCGCTGCCTGGAAGAAACTGCGTTTCATTTTATCGGTTAGGTCTGATTTCCATATAATCGATAGCATATGGGGGGGCAATCTTTTCAGTCTAAATATATAGAGCTCTTGCCTCTTAAGAAAGGATCCCCACATATCTCGCATAGACTTCCCAAAACTTAAAAAATAGGATACTGTAGTCTACTAACCATTAAGTCCAGTCGGCAGAGGGGCTGTAGAATATACCGACTGAATCTCTGCAGAAGTGTAAGTTCCCCCTACCAACGAATATTCTGAATATGACATTAAACTATCTGATAGTGGGGCTCCAGCCTAAGAAATTTGGGGAATGTTGAGTACCACTTCATTGCCATTCCTCCCAAATCCACTCTGGCTCGGAGTAGTAGCACCTGATTGGGTCCTCGTTTTGGGTCAAATAGAATTGTCTGACATTTAAACTGTGTACAAACAAATGACTTATACTGAATTGAATTGTTAGAAATAGAGCTATTTGATCATTTAACTGTGTGTAAACAAATGACTGACGTTTAATTGAATTGTTAGTGGTACATAACAATACTCGGAAATTTTTGACAAGTGTAAATGAATGAATGAATAGTGTTCAATAAAATAATGTGTGCTAAATAGCAATACTTCATCGTCTGCAAACAAATTATTAATATTAGTAACATATTGACCACCGACCCGGCCAAGCTGTCAAATAAGAAATGCACTTTTGTAAATAACGGGTGCATCAGGTCGAAGATATCAGTGGATAACCTTGACTGTAGATGGGTTGAGTTGGGTGCAGATGTGACGCCCACAAGAAGCAGGTGGATGTCAAACAATGATATAACCCGGTGCGACAGGAAGATCAGTTAGTTAGAGTCAGAGTTTTGGAGATAAGATGCCAGCGTGAGAACCAGCTCCAGACTGAGGGCTTGCAACCCTCAGGACCCCCGGTTGAGTATCCCAGGAGAACGAGAAAGAAGTGCTGCTATAGCCAGAAGAGCTGGGGGTCAATATGTTGCAGTCTTTGTTCAGTCTCCAACTCACCTCTCACGCATAACCCTTTCGTAAACCTTTCGTACCATTTCGAATAAAGTGTGAGAGGTGTATTTTTCTAAAGAACTGTGTTTCGTGCGTCATTATTGTGTTGACTATATTTCCGCATGTATGTGTGTATAGTTGGTTGTGACTATGCAACCTATTGAATAGAATAAATTGTGTCAGTAATAATTAAAACCATTTAAATGTGTTAAAAAACAGCAATACTTGTGTAAAAACAAATAAATTCTAACTCATTTGAAAAATGAAATTACCTACAAACTATTCACGTACAAATCCTATCCATTAAAATGTGTGCAAACAGATGCTTGATGTTAAATTGTTACTGTTACATAGAAATACTTGAAACCGTTTAACTTTATACAAACAAATGATTAATAGTCAATAGAATTATTCGTCTTAGATAGGAATACTTTAAACCGCTTAACTGTGTGCAAAAAAAAAGAGCCCCGGCTCAACAAAATGTGTTTATAAATCATATATTTGATATACGATGGGCCTTCAATAAGTTTCCAGACATTTTTTCGTATTGGCACTTTTATTGATAGTACACACATGAAACTCTAGTCCCCTTCGAAGTAATCTCCTCTGGATGCAATGCACTGGTTTTACCGTTACAACAACTTCTCGAAGGCCCCATGGAAGTCCTCTTGTGTGAGCATGTCAATGACCTTCGTCACGGCTTCTTTCATCTCCTCAATTGTCTCATAACGAGAACCTCTGAGCTTTGGGAATAACCAAAAGTCACAGGGAGCAAGGTCTGGAGTATAGGGAAGCTGAGGAGCTGTCTTGATGCCCATCTTGGTCAAATAGTCTGTGACAAGGATGGAGTTGGGGACTGGTGCATTGTCCTGCTGGAAATGCCACTGACCCGATTTGAAGAATGCTGGCCTCTTCCGACGGAATATCTTCCTGAACCCCCTTAAAACTTCAACAGGGTATTCCTTGTTGACTGTCTATCCAATGTGAAGCCAACTCAGGTGTATTGACTTACTTACTCCGCCCACACCTCTTATCATCCACCACAGACTGCCTGACTTCCTTGAATCTCTTATACCACTCAAAAACTGATGCTCAATTCATGCAAGATGCTCCAAAAGCAGTCTGAAGCAATCCATACGTTTCTGTGGTATTATTTCAAAGTTCAAAACACAATTTTATTGCATATCGTTCTTCTAACGTATCCTCACGTCGAGATTGCATTTTTGAAATTCACCAGCTGTGATAATCAGGCTTTTGTAGGGCGTATTCCAATTCCTGCTGTAGCTGTTCATTTGGACCTGAAATCATGAAAATTAGTCAGTCATCTCCTAAGATGTATAGATACAGAATTTTCAAGAGTCTACAACAATTTTAAATGCCTGTACAAAAAAGTCTGGAAACTTATTGAAGGCACTTCGTATATATAAATATGATTTAGCAGTAAATAAACTACAATGGTTAATATGACATGAAACGCAACAAAATCATATATATTTAATATATATGTATAAAGATAATTTGGCATTAAAAAACCTACTATGGTTGATATGGCATAAAACCTAACCAAACCAAACTAAACTAACCAGTGAGCGTCATACCGGCAACGACCTCCGTTTATGATGAAACTTAAGAACTAATCCATTGATACTCATTAAGAAATCCTTCTCTTTATATTTTATCACCTTTTTAAATTCGCATTAGCTTCCTAATTTAATTTAAGTATACACACATCCATATACACTCTTCCATATACACACATCCATATTATCACTTCTATATACACACATCCATATTATCACTTCTATATACACACATCCATATTATCACTTCTATATACACACATCCATATTATCACTTCTATATACACACATCCATGTACACACTTCTATATACACACATCAATATTATCACTTCTATATACACACATCCATGTACACACTTCTATATACACACATCCATATTATCACTTCTATATACACACATCCATGTACACACTTCTATATACACACATCCATATTATCACTTCTATATACACACATCCATGTACACTCTTCTATATACACACATCCATATTATCACTTCTATATACACACATACATGTACACTTTTTATATACACACATCCATGTACACTCTTCTATATACACACATCCATGTACTCACTTCTATATACACACATCCATGTACACTCTTCTATATACACACATCCATGTACTCACTTCTATATACACACATCCATGTACACTCTTCTAAATACACACATCCATGTACACTCTTCCATATACACACATCTATATACACACATCCATATACACTCTTCTATATACACACATCCATGTACACTCAACTATATACACACATCCATGTACACTCTTCCATATACACACATCCATGTACACTCTTCTATATACACACATCCATGTACTCACTTCTATATATACACATCCATGTACACTCTTCCATATACACACATCCATGTACACTATTCCATATACACCCTTCTATATACACACATCCATGTACACTCTTCCATATACACACATCTATATACACACATCCATATACACCCTTCTATATACACACATCCATGTACTCACTTCTATATATACACATCCATGTACACTCTTCTATATACAGACATCCATGTACACTCTTCCGTATACACCCTTCTATATACACACATCCATGTACACTCTTCTATATACACACATCCATGTACTCACTTCTATATACACACATCCATGAACTCACTTCTATATACACACATCCATGTACACTCTTCTATATACACACATCCATATACACTCTTCCATATACACACATCCATGTACACTCGTGTATATACACATAGCCTTGTACACTCTTCCATATACACACATCCATGTACACTATTCCATATACACCCTTCTATATACACACATCCATGTACACTCTTCCATATACACACATCTATATACACACATCCATATACACCCTTCTATATACACACATCCATGTACTCACTTCTATATATACACATCCATGTACACTCTTCTATATACAGACATCCATGTACACTCTTCCGTATACACCCTTCTATATACACACATCCATGTACACTCTTCTATATACACACATCCATGTACTCACTTCTATATACACACATCCATGAACTCACTTCTATATACACACATCCATGTACACTCTTCTATATACACACATCCATATACACTCTTCCATATACACACATCCATGTACACTCGTGTATATACACATGGCCTTGTACACTCTTCTATATACACACATCCATGTACACCTCTCTATATACACACATCCATGTACACTCTTCCTTATACACATACATCCATGTACACTCTTCTATATACACACATCCATGTACACTCTTCTGTATACACACATCCATGTACACTCTTCCATATACACTCTTCTATATACACACATCCATGTACACTCTTCTATATAAACATATCCATGTACACTCTTCCATATACACACATCCAGGTACACTCTTCTATATACACACAGCAATGTACACTCTTCTATATATACACATCTATGTACACTCTTCTATATACACACATCCATGTACTCACTTCTATAAACACACCCATGTACACTCTTCTATATACACATATCCATATACACTCTTCCATATACATACATCCGTGTACTCACTTCTATATACACACATCCATGTACACTCTTCTATATACACACAACCATGTACACTCTTCCATATACATACATCCATGTACACTCTTCTATATACACAGATCCATGTACACTCTTCCATATACACACATCCATATACACTCTTCTATATACACACATCTATGTACTTTTTTCTATATACACACATCCATATACACTCTTCCATATACACACATCCATGTACACACTTCTATATACACACATCCATGTACACCTCTCTATATACACACATCCATGTACACTCTTCCATATACACACATTCTTGTACACTCTTCTATATACAAACATCCATGTACACTCTTCTATATACACACATCCATTTACACACTTCTATATACACACATCCATGTACACTCTTCCATATACACCCTTCTATATACACACATCCATGTACACTCTTCCATATACAGACATCCATGTACACACTTCTACGTACACACATCCATGGACACTCTTCAATATACACACATTCATGTACACTCTTCCATATACACACATTCTTGTACACTCTTCTATATACACACATCCATGTACACTCTTCTATATACACACATCCATATACACACTTCTATATACACCCATTCATGTACACTCTTCCATATACACCCTTCTATGTACACACATCCATGTACACTCCTCTATATACACACATCCATGTAAACTCATCTATAAACACACATCCATGTACACTCTTCAATATACACACATCCATGTACACTCTTCTATATACACACATCCATGTACACTCTTCTATATACACACATCCATGTACTCACTTCTATATACATCGTTCTATACATACATCCATGTACACTGTTCTATATACACGCATCCATGTACTCATTTCTATATACAAACATCTATGTACACTCTTCTATATACACACATCCATGTACTCACTTCTATATACCCAAATCCATGTACACTCTTCTATATACACACATCCATATACACTCTTCCATATACATACATCAATGTATACTCTTCTATATACACACATCCATGTACACTCTTCTATATACACACATCCATATACACACTTCTATATACACACATCCATGTACACCCTTCCATATACACCCTTCTATATACACACATCCATGTACACGCTTCTAAATACACACATCCATGTACACTCTTCTATATACACACATCCATGTACACACTTCTATATACAAACATCCATGTACACTCGTCTATATACACACAGGCATATACACACTTCTATATACACACATCCATGTACACTCTTCCATATACACCCTTCTATATACACACATCCATGTACACTCTTCTATATACACACATCCATGTACACTCTTCCATATACACCATTCTATATACACACATCCATATACACTCTTCCATATACACCCTTCTATATACACACATCCATGTACACTTTTCTACATACACACATCCAAGGACACTCTTCTATATACACACATTCATGTACACTCTTCCATATACACCCTTCTATATACACACATCTATGTACACTCCTCTATATACACATATCAATGTACACTCATCTATAAACACACATCCATGTACACTCTTCCATATACACACATCCAGGTACACTCTTCTATATACACACATCCATATACTCACATCTATATACACACATCCATGTACACTCTTCCATATACATCCTTCTATACACACATCCATGTCCACTGTTCTATATACACACATCCATGTACTCATTTCTATATACAGACATACTTGTACACTCTTCTATATACACAA
The DNA here is from genome assembly GCA_963585895.1 of Sepioteuthis lessoniana. Lineage (NCBI taxonomy): Eukaryota > Metazoa > Mollusca > Cephalopoda > Myopsida > Loliginidae > Sepioteuthis > Sepioteuthis lessoniana. The sequence continues at coordinate 50,228,784 of OY757941.1, read as the reverse complement.
ATCCATGTACTCACTTCTATATACACACATCCATGTACACTCTTCTATATACACACATCCATATACACACTTCTATATATACACATCCATGTACACTCTTCCATATACACCCTTCTATATACACACATCCATGTACACGCTTCTAAATACACACATCCACGTACACTCTTCTATATACACACATCCATGTACTCACTTCTATATACACACATCCATGTACACTCGTCTATATACACACAGCCATGTACACTCTTCTAGATACACACATCCATGTACACTCTTCCATATACTCCCTTCTATATACACACATCCATGTACACTCTTCTATATACACACATCCATGTACACTCTTTCATATACACTCTTCTATATACACACATCCATATACACTCTTCCTTATACACACATCCAGGTACACTCTTCTATATACAGACAGCAATGTACACTCTTCTATATACACACATCTATGTACACTCTTCTATATACACACATCCATGTACACTCGTCTATATACACACATCCATGTACACTCTTCTGTATACACACATCCATGTACACTCTTCCATATACACTCTTCTATATACACACATCCATGTACACTCTTCTATATACACACATCCATGTATACTCTTCCATATACACACATCCAGGTACACTCTTCTATATACAGACAGCAATGTACACTCTTCTATATACACACATCTATGTACACTCTTCTATATACACACATCCATGTACTCACTTCTATAAACACACCCATGTACACTCTTCTATATACACATATCCATATACACTCTTCCATATACATACATCCGTGTACTCACTTCTATATACACACATCCATGTACACTCTTCTATATAAACACAACCATGTACACTCTTCCATATACACATCCATATACACTCTTCTATATACACATATCTATGTACTTTTTTCTATATACACACATCCATATACACTCTTCCATATACACACATCCATGTATACACTTCTATATACACACATCCATGTACACCTCTCTATATACACACATCCATGGACAATCTTTCATATACACACATTCTTGTACACTCTTCTATATACACACATCCATGTACACTCTTCTATATACACACATCCATGTACACACTTCTATATACACACATTCATGTACACTCTTCCATATACACCCTTCTATATACACACATCCATGTACACTCTTCTATATACTGACATCCATGTACACACTTCTATATACACACATCCCTGGACACTCTTCAATATACACACATTCATGTACACTCTTCCATATACACACATTCTTGTACACTCTTCTATATACACACATCCATGTACACTCTTCTATATACACACATCCATATACACACTTCTATATACACCCATCCATGTACACTCTTCCATATACACCCTTCTATATACACACATCCATGTACACTCCTCTATATACACACATCCATGTAAACTCATCTATAAACACACATCCATGTACACTCTTCAATATACATACATCCATGTACACTGTTCTATATACACACATCCATGTACTCATTTCTATATACAAACATCCATGTACTCACTTCTATATACACATATCCATGTACTCACTTCTATATACCCAAATCCATGTACACTCTTCTATATACACACATCCATATACACTCTTCCATATACACACATCAATGTATACTCTTCTATATACACACATCCATGTACACTCTTCTATATACACACATCCATGTACACACTTCCATATACACACATTCATATACACTCTTCTATATACACACATCCATGTACTTTCTTCTATATACACACATCCATGTACACTCGTCCATATACACACATCCATGTACACACTTCTATATACACACATTCATGTACACTCTTCTATATACACACATCCATATACACACTTCTACATATACACATCCATGTACACTCTTCCATATACACCATCCTATATACACACATCCATGTACACGCTTCTAAATACACACATCCATGTACACTCTTCTATATACACACATCCATGTACACATTTCTATATACAAACATCCATGTACACTCTTCTATATACACACATCCATGTACTCACTTCTATATACACACATCCATGTACACTCGTCTATATACACACAGGCATATAGACACTTCTATATACACACATCCATGTACACTCTTCCATATACACCCTTCTATATACACACATCCATGTACACTCTTCTATATACACACATCCATGTACAATCTTCCATATACACCATTCTATATACACACATCCATGTACACTCTTCCATATACACCCTTCTATATACACACATCCATGTACACTTTTCTACATACACACATCCAAGGACACTCTTCTATATACACACATTCATGTACACTCTTCTATATACACACATCCATGTACACTCTTCCATATACACCCTTCTATATACACACATCTATGTACACTCCTCTATATACACACATCCATGTACACTCATCTATAAACACAGATCCATGTACACTCTTCCATATACACACATCCAGGTACACTCTTCTATTTACACACATCCATGTACTCACATCTATATACACACATCCATGTACACTCTTCCATATACATCCTTCTATACACACATCCATGTACACTGTTCTATATACACACATCCATGTACTCATTTCTATATACAGACATACATGTACACTCTTCTATATACACAAATCCATGTACTCACTTCTATATACACACATCCATGTACACTCTTCTATATACACACATCCATATACACACTTCTATATATACACATCCATGTACACTCTTCCATATACACCCTTCTATATACACACATCCATGTACACGCTTCTAAATACACACATCCACGTACACTCTTCTATATACACACATCCATGTACACACGTCTATATACAAACATCCATATACATTCTTCTATATACACACATCCATGTACTCACTTCTATATACACACATCCATGTACACTCGTCTATATACACACAGCCATGTACACTCTTCTAGATACACACATCCATGTACACTTTTCCATATACACCCTTCTATATACACACATCCATGTACACTCTTCTATATACACACATCCATGTACACTCTTACATATAAACCCTTCTATATACACACATCCATGTACACTCTTTCATATACACTCTTCTGTATACACACATCCATGTACACTCTTCCATATACACTCTTCTATATACACACATCCATGTACACTCTTCTATATACACACATCCATGTACACTCTTCTATATACACACATCCAGGTACCCTCTTCTATATACACACAGCAATGTACACTCTTCTATATACACACATCTATGTACACTCTTCTATATACACACATCCATGTACTCACTTCTATAAACACACCCATGTACACACTTCTATATACACATATCCATATACACTCTTCCATATACATACATCCGTGAACTCACTTCTATATACACACATCCATGTACACTCTTCTATATACACACAACCATGTACACTCTTCCATATACACACATCCATGTACACTCTTCTATATACACAGATCCATGTACACTCTTCCATATACACACATCCATATACACTCTTCTATATACACACATCTATGTACTTTTTTCTATATACACACATCCATATACACTCTTCCATATACACACATCCATGTACACACTTCTATATACACACATCCATGTACACCTCTCTATATACACACATCCATGGACAATCTTCCATATACATACATTCTTGTACACTCTTCTATATACACACATCCATGTACACTCTTCTATATACACACATCCATGTACACACTTCTATATACACACATCCATGTACACACTTCCATATACACCCTTCTATATACACACATCCATGTACACTCTTCTATATACAGACATCCATGTACACACTTCTACATACACACATCCCTGGACACTCTTCAATATACACACATCCATGTACACTCTTCCATATACACCCTTCTATATACACACATCCATGTACACTCCTCTATATACACACATCCATGTAAACTCATCTATAAACACACATCCATGTACACTCTTCAATATACACACATCCATGTACACTCTTCTATATACACACATCCATGTACACTCTTCTATATACACACATCCATGTACTCACTTCTATATACATCGTTCTATACATACATCCATGTACACTGTTCTATATACACACATCCATGTACTCATTTCTATATAGAAACATCCATGTACACTCTTCTATATACACACATCCATATATACACTTCTATATACACCCATCCATGTACACTCTTCCATATACACCCTTCTATATACACACATCCATGTACACTCCTCTATATACACACATCCATGTAAACTCATCTATAAACACACATCCATGTACACTCTTCAATATACACACATCCATGTACACTCTTCTATATACACACATCCATGTACACTCTTCTATATACACACATCCATGTACTCACTTCTATATACATCGTTCTATACATACATCCATGTACACTGTTCTATATACACACATCCATGTACTCATTTCTATATACAAACATCCATGTACACTCTTCTATATACACACATCCATATACACTCTTCCATATACACACATCAATGTATACTCTTCTATATACACACATCCATGTACACTCTTCTATATACACACATCCATGTACGAACTTCCATATACACACATTCATATGCACTCTTCTATATACACACATCCATGTACTTTTTTCTATATACACACATCCATGTACACTCGTCCATATACACACATCCATATACACACTTCTATATACACACATCCATGTACACTCTTCCATATACACCCTTCTATATACACACATCCATGTACACGCTTCTAAATACACACATCCATGTACACTCTTCTATATACACACATCCATGTACACACTTCTATATACAAACATCCATGTACACTCTTCTATATACACACATCCATGTACTCACTTCTATATACACACATCCATGTACACTCGTCTATATACACACAGGCATATACACACTTCTATATACACACATCCATGTACACTCTTCCATACACACCCTTCTATATACACACATCCATGTACACTCTTCTATATACACACATCCATGTACACTCTTCCATATACACCATTCTATATACACACATCCATGTACACTCTTCCATATACACCCTTCTATATACACACATCCATGTACACTTTTCTACATACACACATCCAAGGACACTCTTCTATATACACACATTCATGTACACTCTTCTATATACACACATCCATGTACACTCTTCCATATACACCCTTCTATATACACATATCTATGTACACTCCCCTATATACACACATCCATGTACACTCATCTATAAACACACATCCATGTACACTCTTCCATATACACACATCCAGGTACACTCTTCTATATACACACATCCATGTACTCACATCTATATACACACATCGATGTACAGTCTTCCATATACATCCTTCTATACACACATCCATGTACACTGTTCTATATACACACATCCATGTACTCATTTCTATATACAGACATACATGTACACTCTTCTATATACACAAATCCATGTACTCACTTCTATATACACACATCCATGTACACTCTTCTATATACACACATCCATATACACTCTTCCATATACACACATCGATGTACTCACTACTATATACACACATCCATGTACACTCTTCTATATACACACATCCATGTACACTCTTCCATATACACACATCCATGAACACTCTTCCATATACACCCATCTATATACCCACATCCATGTACACTCTTCTATATACACACATCCATGTAAACTCATCTATATACACACATCCATGTACACTCATCCATATACACACATCCATGTACACTCTTCTATATACACACATCCATGTACACTCTTCCATATACACACATCCATGAACGCTCTTCCATATACACCCATCTATATACCCACATCCATGTACACTCTTCTATATACACACATCCATGTACTCATTTCTATATACAAACATCCATGTACACTCTTCTATATACACACATCCATATACACTCTTCCATATACACACATCAATGTATACTCTTCTATATACACACATCCATGTACACTCTTCTATATACACACATCCATGTACGAACTTCCATATACACACATTCATATACACTCTTCTATATACACACATCCATGTACTTTTTTCTATATACACACATCCATGTACACTCGTCCATATACACACATCCATGTACACACTTCTATATACACACATTCATGTACACTCTTCTATATACACACATCCATATACACACTTCTATATACACACATCCATGTACACTCTTCCATATACACCCTTCTATATACACACATCCATGTACACGCTTCTAAATACATACATCCATGTACACTCTTCTATATACACACATCCATGTACACACTTCTATATACAAACATCCATGTACACTCTTCTATATACACACATCCATGTACTCACTTCTATATACACACATCCATGTACACTCGTCTATATATACACAGGCATATACACACTTCTATATACACACATCCATGTACACTCTTCCATACACACCCTTCTATATACACACATCCATGTACACTCTTCTATATACACACATCCATGTACACTCTTCCATATACACCATTCTATATACACACATCCATGTACACTCTTCCATATACACCCTTCTATATACACACATCCATGTACACTTTTCTACATACACATATCCAAGGACACTCTTCTATATACACACATTCATGTACACTCTTCTATATACACACATCCATGTAAACTCTTCCATATACACCCTTCTATATACACACATCCATGTACACTTTTCTACATACACACATCCAAGGACACTCTTCTATATACACACATTCATGTACACTCTTCTATATACACACATCCATGTACACTCTTCCATATACACCCTTCTATATACACATATCTATGTACACTCCTCTATATACACACATCCATGTACACTCATCTATAAACACACATCCATGTACACTCTTCCATATACACACATCCAGGTACACTCTTCTATATACACACATCCATGTACTCACATCTATATACACACATCGATGTACACTCTTCCATATACATCCTTCTATACACACATCCATGTACACTGTTCTATATACACACATCCATGTACTCATTTCTATATACAGACATACATGTACACTCTTTTATATACACCCTTCTATATACACACATCCATGTACACTCTTCTATATACACACATCCATGTACACTCTTCCATATACACCATTCTATATACACACATCCATGTACACTCTTCCATATACACCCTTCTATATACACACATCCATGTACACTTTTCTACATACACACATCCAAGGACACTCTTCTATATACACACATTCATGTACACTCTTCTATATACACACATCCATATACACTCTTCCATATACACCCTTCTATATACACACATCCATGTACACTTTTCTACATACACACATCCAAGGACACTCTTCTATATACACACATTCATGTACACTCTTCTATATACACACATCCATGTACACTCTTCCATATACACCCTTCTATATACACATATCTATGTACACTCCTCTATATACACACATCCATGTACACTCATCTATAAACACACATCCATGTACACTCTTCCATATACACACATCCAGGTACACTCTTCTATATACACACATCCATGTACTCACATCTATATACACACATCGATGTACACTCTTCCATATACATCCTTCTATACACACATCCATGTACACTGTTCTATATACACACATCCATGTACTCATTTCTATATACAGACATACATGTACACTCTTCTATATACACAAATCCATGTACTCACTTCTATATACACACATCCATGTACACTCTTCTATATACACACATCCATATACACTCTTCCATATACACACATCGATGTACTCACTACTATATACACACATCCATGTACACTCTTCTATATACACACATCCATGTACACTCTTCCATATACACACATCCATGAACACTCTTCCATATACACCCATCTATATACCCACATCCATGTACACTCTTCTATATACACACATCCATGTAAACTCATCTATATACACACATCCATGTACACTCATCCATATACACACATCCATGTACACTCTTCTATATACACACATCCATGTACACTCTTCCATATACACACATCCATGAACACTCTTCCATATACACCCATCTATATACCCACATCCATGTACACTCTTCTATATACACACATCCATGTAAACTCATCTATATACACACATCCATGTACACTCATCCATATACACACATCCATGTACACTCCTCTATATGCACACATCCATGTAATCACTTCTATATACCCAAATCCATGTACACTCTTCTATATACATACATCCATATACACTCTTCCATATACACACATCCATGTATACTCTTCTATATACACACATCCATGTACACTCTTCCATATACACACATCCATGTACACTCTTCTATATACACACATCCATGTACACTCGTCCATATACACACATCCATGTACACACATCTATATTCACACATCCATGTACACCTTTCTATATACACACATCCATGTACACTCTTCCATATACACATATCCATGTACACTCTTTTATATACACACATTTATGTACACTCTTCTATATACACACATCCATGTACACTGTTCTATATACACACATCCATGTACACTCCTTTATATACAAACATCCATGTACACTCTTCCATATACACCCTTCTATATACACACATCCATGTACACTCTTCTATATACACACATCCAAATACTCATTTCTATATACACACCTCGATGTACACTCTTCTATATACACACATCCATGTACACTCTTCTATATACACACATCCATGTACACTCTTCCATATACACCCTTCTATATACACACATCCATGTACACTCTTCTATATACACCCTTCTATATACACACATCCATATACACTCTTCTCTATACACACATCCATGTACACTCTTCTATATACACACATCCATGTACTCACTTCTATATACACACATCCATGTACACTCTTCTATATACACACATCCATGTACACTCTTCTATATACACACATCCATGTACTCACTTCTATATACACACATCCACGTACACTCTTCTAAATACACACATCCATGTACACTCCTCTATATACACACATCCATGTACTCTCTTCTATATACACACATCCATGTACAGTCTTCTTTATACACACATCCATGTACACTCTTCTATATACACACATCCATGTACTCCATTCTATATACTCACATTCATGTACACTCTTCTATATACACATATCCATGTACACTCTTCCATATACACACATCCATGTATACACTTCTATATACACACATCCCTATACACTCTTCTATATACACACATCCATGTACACTCTTCTATATACACACATCCATGTACACTCTTCCATATACACACATCCATGTACACACTTCTATATACACACATCCCTATACACTCTTCTATATACACACATCCATGTACACTCTTCTATATACACACATCCATGTACACTCTTCAATATTGACACATCCATGTACACACTTCTATATACACACATCCATGTACACTCTTCTACACCACACACATCCATGTACACTCTTCTATATACACACATCCATGTACACTCTTCCATATACACCCTTCTATATACACACATCCATGTGCACTCTTCTATATACACACATCCAAGTACACTCTTTTATATACACACATCTATGTACACTCTTCTATATACACACATCCATGTACTCACTTCTATATACACACGTCCATATACACTCTTCTATATACACACATCCATGTACACTCTTCTATATACACACTTCCATGTACACTCTTCTATATACACATCCATATACACTCTTCCATATACACCCTTCTATATACACACATCCATGTACACACTTCTATATACACACATCCATGTACTCACTTCTATATACACACTTCCATTTTTACACTACCTGTGTCTTGGCCAAAAACTAGGCTAAAAAGTCTGAAACCTGCACTTACTCTTAGCAAACTTTTGATATCCACAAAATGGAATGTGCAGTTGCGGCTTAGGTTAAAAAAATACAATAAAGATTTACAAAAATAAAAAGGAAGCCAGGATTCACGAGCCAGATGCCTTTTACTCGAGTACCCAGAACTTTTTCTCAGGTTTCACTCGTATGAGGACCCACCCACGATATTTTGCGAATTAAGACACATAGATATTTGCAGATATAACCTTTTCTCTTTTCCTTCTGTTATCTATATGAGCTGACATTATATAAGAGGCTGAAATATTATATGTGCTCGTGTAATAGTCGACTCGGACCCTTGAATTTCTGGATAACAACAACAAACAAAATGTTTCTCTTAAAAAGGGTACCGATTCGTTATTGAATATTTATCAGGTCTTCTTCTATTTAAGATATCCTAAGAGTGTCCTGAAATAATTTGTGTACCCTGTAATTTTAAAAAGAGATAGATAGATAGATAGATAGATAGATAGATAGATAGATAGATAGATATCTTAGTCTGTCTGTCTGTCAGTCTTTCTCACTCTCCCTGTTCATATCTACGTATGATAGAAGAAACAGTCTATTTTATTTATAGATAGATATGAACAAACTGAGATAGATAGATAGATAGATTGCTGATAGCTTGTTACTGTTCGTTTCCTAATTTCTGCTGTTCCCGAATATTCAAACAAAGCACTCAATAACCCTGTGTCGTTGTTTAGAAAATCTTAACTGAGAAAAAAACCGCCAAAATTATAATCCATGTACACTCTTCTATACCACACACATCCATGTACACTCTTCTATATACACACATCCATGTACACTCTTCTATATACACACATCCATGTACACTCTTCTATATACACCCTTCTATATACACACATCCATGTACACTCTTCTATATACACACATCCATCTACACTCTCCTATATACACCATTCTATATACACACATCCATGTACACTCTTCTATATACACACATCCATGTACACTTTTCTATATACACACATCCATGTACACTCTTCTATATACACACATCCATATACACTGTTCTATATACACACATCCATGTACTCTCTTCTATATACACACATCCATGTACTCACTTCTATATACACACATCCATGTACACTCTTCTATATACACACATCCATGTACACTCTTCTATATACACACATCCATGTACACTCTTCCATATACACCCTTCTATATACACACATTTATTTTTTTAGAACTAAATATAGAGTCCCTTGGGAAACGCTAGCGGCTAGAGAAAAACGTGCACTTGTGAAGACTGCCTCCAAAAGCTATCAGAAGAACCCAACAAACACAAATGCACGAAAACTAGAAAAGGCACAACATCAATTAACAGGAATATACCTAAAAGAACAGGCAGAATACGTACAAAATCAGATAGATAAGATTAGAGACTCGGTGGAAGATAGGCAATCCAGGATAGCCTGGCAAACAATAAACGAAGTAAGTGGAAGGAAGAGCACAGCCAAAGCAAAATTGAAAGCTCCAAGCCAACAAGAAAGAGTAAATCTGTGGGAACAGCATTTCAAAAATCTACTAGGAAACCCACCGGAAATAACGGATGAACCGATCACCAGAATTATTAGTAAGCAATTAGACGTAAAACTAGGTCCTTTCACCAAAGAAGAACTCGACTCGGTTCTCAGAAGAATTAAAAATAGGAAAGCGGCGGGGCTAGACGAGATCCCCCCAGAAGTGTGGAAGACGAGACAATTCGACGATATACTGCTCCGGCAATGCAACGCAGTCTATAGTCAAAATAGGATAGAACGATGGACGAAGGGATGCATCCTTCCATTCCCTAAAAAAGGCGACCTCGGACTAGCCAAGAACTACCGAGGGATAACACTTACATCCATAGCAGCCAAAATCTACAATGCCCTACTACGAAACCGCATAGAACCCAAAATAGACAACATCCTTAGGAAAAACAAAAATGGCTTCCGGAGAAATAGATCCACTACCTCACAAATACTGACCATCCGTAGAATACTGGAAGGCGTTCGGGCAAAAAACTTACAGGCGACATAACTATTTGTCGACTTTACCAAGGCATTCGATTCCATACACAGAGGGAAGATGGAGCAAATCCTACTAGCATACGGCCTACCAAAAGAAACCGTAGCAGCGATAATGATTCTCTACAGAAACACCAAAGTGAAAGTACGTTCACCAGATGGAGACACGGAATACTTCGACATTGTTGCAGGAGTACTACAAGGAGACACACTAGCCCCGTACCTCTTTATCATCTGTCTAGACTATGTGCTTAGGACTTCGATCGACAAAATCAGAGAAAATGGCTTCGAGCTGACTAAGAGAAGAAGCAAAAGGTACCCCGCAAAAACAATCACGGACGCCGACTACGCTGATGACTTGGCGTTACTAGCGAATACGCCTAATCAAGCAGAGACACTACTGCATAGTCTGGAACGAGCTGCAGCTGGAATTGGCCTCCATGTCAATGCAAACAAAACCGAATATATGTGTTACAACCAAACGGGCAACATTTCCACACTAGACGGAGCCTCTCTGAAACTAGTCGACAAATTCACCTACCTAGGAAGCAGCGTCTCATCAACCGAGAAAGACATCAACACACGACTGACGAAGGCATGGACAGCGATCGATAGGCTCTCGATCATATGGAAGTCGGACCTAACTGATAAAATGAAACGCAGTTTCTTCCAGGCAGCAGTTGTGTCGATACTGCTATATGGATGCACCACATGGACGCTTACGAAGCGGCTGGAGAGGAGGCTGGACGGAAATTACACAAGAATGTTGAGAGCAGTATTAAACAAGTCCTGGCGACAACACCCCACGAGACTCCAACTATACGGACACTTGCCCCCCATCACAAAAACTATACAAGTTTCGACGAACCAGACACGCAGGACACTGCTGGAGAAGCAAGGACGAGCTCATAAGCGATGTACTCCTGTGGACCCCCACACATGGATGTGCAAGAGTGGGACGACCAGCACGAACTTACATACAGCAGCTATGTGAGGACACGGGATGTAACCCTGAAGACCTGCCGGAGGCGATGAATGATAGGGAGAAATGGCGAGAGACGGTCAGGGATATCCGCGCAGGCGGCGCGACATGATGATGATGATATACACACATCCATGTACTCCCTTCTATATACACACATCCATATACACTCTTCTATATACACACATCCATGTACTCACTTCTATATACACACATCCATATACACTCTTCTATATACACACATCCATGTACTCACTTCTATATACACACATCCATATACACTCTTCTATATACACATATCCATGTACTCGCTTCTATATACACACATCCATATACACTCTTCTATATACACACATCCATGTACACACTTATATATACACACATCTATGTACACTCTTCTATATACACATATCCATATACACTCTTCTATATACACACATCCATGTACACACTTCTATATACACACATCCATATACACACTTCTATATACACACATCTATGTACACTTTTCTATATACACACATCCATGTACACTCTTCTATATACACACAAAAATGTACACTCTTCTATATACACACATCCATGTACACTCTCCTATATACACCTTTCTATATACACACATCCATGTACACTCTTCTATATACACACATCCATGTATACTTTTCTATATACACACATCCATGTACTTTCTTCTATATACACACATCCGTGTACACTCTTCTATATACACACATCCATGTACACTCTTCTATATACACCCTTCCATGTACACTCTTCTATATACACACATCCATGTACACTCTTCCATATACACCCTTCTATATACACACATCCATGTACACTCTTCCATATACACCCTTCCATATACACACATACATGTACACTCTTCTATACACACACATCCATTTACACTCTCCTATATACACACATCCATGTACACTCTTCCATATACACATATCCATGTACACTCTTCTACATACACGCATCCATATACACTCATCCATATACACACATCCATGTACACTCTTCTATATACACACATCCATGTACACTCTTCTATATACACACATCTATGTACACTTTTCTATATACACACATCCATGTACACTCTTCTATATACACACATCCATATACACTCTTCTATATACACACATCCATATACACACTTCTATATACACACGTCTATGTACACTCTTCTATATACACACATCCATGTACACACTTATATATACACACATCTATGTACACTCTTCTATATACACACATCCATATACACTCTTCTATATACACACATCCATGTACACACTTCTATATACACACATCAATATACACACTTCTATATACACACATCTATGTACACTTTTCTATATACACACATCCATGTACACTCTTCTATATACACACATCCATATACACTCTTCTATATACACACATCCATATACACTTTTCTATATACACACATCCATGTACACTCTTCTATATACACACAAAAATGTACACTCTCCAATTTACACACATCCATGTACACTCTCCTATATACACCTTTCTATATACACACATCCATGTACATTCTTCTATATACACACATCCATGTATACTTTTCTATATACACACATCCATGTACTTTCTTCTATATACACACATCCGTGTACACTCTTCTATATACACACATCCATATACACTCTTCTATATACACACATCCATGTACACTCTTCTATATACACACATCCATGTACACTCTTCCATATACACCCTTCTATATACACACATCCATGTACACTCTTCTATATACACACATCCATGTACACTCTTCTATATACACACATCCATGTACTCACTTCTATATACACACTTCCATTTTTACACTGCCTGTGTCTTGGCCAAAAACTAGGCTAAAAAGTCTGAAGCCTGCACTTACTATCAGCAAATTTTTGATATCCACAAAATGGAATGTGCAGTTGCGGCTTAGGTTAAAAAAATACAATAAAGATTTACAAAAATAAAAAGGAAGCCAGGATTCACGAGCCAAATGCCTTTTACTCGAGTACCCAGAACTTTTTCTCAGGTTTCACTCGTATGAGGACCCACCCACGATATTTTGCGAATTAAGATACATAGATATTTACAGATATAACCCTTTCTCTTTTCCTTCTGTTATCTATATGAGCTGACATTATATAAGAGGCTGAAATATTATATGTGCTCGTGTAATAGTCGACTCGGACCCTTGAATTTCTGGATAACAACAACAAACAAAATGTTTCTCTTAAAAAGGGTACCGATTCGTTGTGGAATGATTATCAGGTCTTCTTCCATTTAAGATATCCTAAGTGTGTCCTGAAATAATTTGTGTACCCTGTAATTTTAAAAAGAGATAGATAGATAGATAGATAGATAGATATCTTAGTCTGTCTGTCTGTCAGTCTTTCTCACTCTCCCTGTTCATATCTACGTATGATAGAAGAAACAGTCTATTTTATTTATAGATAGATATGAACAAACTGAGATAGATAGATAGATAGATAGATAGATTGCTGATAGCTTGTTACTGTTCGTTTCCTAATTTCTACTGTTCCCGAATATTCAAACAAAGCACTCAATAACCCTGTGTCGTTGTTTAGAAAATCTTAACTGAGAAAAAAACCGCCAAAATAATTGGATATCGATGAAATCTAAACACGTAAATATTTTGGCACTGTCTCCAAATATTCTAATGGAGTTTATTCAAAAACCTTTGCCCGACCCCAAATTTTCTAGCCACACTGGCCAGCCACCAGAAAGTTGTTTTACTTTCTGGCTTCGGCGTCTCCCTCCTGGGGACAGAAAACTGGCGTAAGACCTTCCAAAATTTGGCAGATGATTATATTCTCACGCATATTATTTCAGGTTAGTTTTCCTGCGAGCGAAGGTATATATATATATATATATATATATATATATATATAAAAGAATGAACGAAAGAAAGAGCAGAGAATGAAAGAAAGAAAGAGCAGAGAAAGAAAGAAAGAAAGAAAGACCATAAACAACTGCGAGAAATAGACAGACAGAGAGAGAGAAAGAGAAAGAGAGAGAAAGAGAAAGAGAGAGAAAGAAAAATTAATATCAACCCTTTCACTACTATGTGAAACTATTTGCGATTTACTAGAGCCGTGCCGTGTGCAGCACTTATCAAATTTCATATTACGTCCTGTTTACGAGAGGCTTTCTTAGTGTAACGGTTATTGCCATAGGAAATTCAAGTCCTGTATGAGGCTGCTGGCGGTTCACTTTGCTTTCATATTATTATGCCTCCTTGGGTAACTTCCTTTTTATTCATTTCTTTTGCCTCCTTTGCCATCTCTCCTTTTTATTTATTTCTTTTGCCTCCTTTGCCATCTCTCCTTTTTATTTATTTCTTTTGCCTCCTTGGTCATCTCTCATTTTGTTAGTTTTGCTCCCATCTAGTGTTGAAAAGTAAATTAGCTGTATTTACTATTTAGTTTGGTTTCTTTGTTTAATGGCATACAAACTTTCGTGGGTTATTTAATATGTGGGGTTTTAGGAATTAACAATAAAAACTCCCGACCGGATGTTGACTCGTCGGCTGCCACATACAAAATGTATAAACGCGTCGCTACGCATCGGCTCGACGCACCCATCCGGTAAGAAATCAGAAAAAAAGAAAAATAATCAAAATTAAAGTAGCCAATGGGAAGCGGTCGCGCCAAAAATGAGAAGGATTGTGGAGTGACAAGTTTGGAGCCGGTGGGGAGAGATAAAAACTCAGGATTTCTGTGAACCGGGTCAGTGAAGACAAAAGAGACCCAAGGAAACACATAGATACCGTGATCAAGCGAGAAGTAACGTCCGCCCTCGAGTTAAGAGCTGAAACTACTCTTCTGCTAGTTCCACTACCTGACCATAAAAGAAAGACAGAAAAAAGGAATAAGTACTCTTTAAAAACATTTCCTCCTTTCCCCCTTTTTTCCTAACATCTGACTTTCCACCAATTTGAAAATTTACTACTTGTGAAAGGGAACTTCTGAACATTCAAATCCAAGTTGACGCTTTGTTGTTTTATAAAAATTGTTTAATTTTTAGATTTTATTTGTTTGTCTTGTTTTAAATGAAGTTTTTCTCATTGTATGTTGTAACACTCCAAATCAACCAAAAAGGACATAAATGCCAAAGCCATTCTTGCAGGAGAATATCGCTCTGGGGAAGAAGAGAATTCATACCTAGTTCGAAAGTGAACGCGTCTTTATTTTGAATTCGCTAACTTCAAATTCTTTTGCCGATACCCAACGTCGACTCCCATTATCATATTTACCAACCCCTCCGCTCGGGCAGGATATGACACAAGGTCAATTTTTAAGCGGAGTTTAACAGGTTTGAATTCAGAGTTTTCCTTCCCCTAGACTAGTTGCCTCACCAAGGCTGAAGAACCTAGTCAGTCCTACTATTTACCAATAGCTGGAGGGAGAATAATCGGATTCATACCTTTCCTAAGGGTATTAGTGCTATGTGAAATACAATCAGTCTCGTCCAGGATTTGAACTCGTATCGTCGTGTCCAACTCCTATGACGATAACCATTACACCACGGGCACCTTCCGTTATCTGTTATTTGAGAGATAGTGTAGATAATTTTAAAAAAGATTTAAAAACGGTTGTCCCAAAAGCAGAAACCTTAGATATAAAATAAGTACAATTGACAAGTGATGACTCCGACATCAATTTGTTAACTTAACTGTGATTGGATAATCTCAGTCAGGTGACCGAGGGGGGTTCTAAAAGTTAGAAATTAGAATTCAACTTTAAATTAAACAGCCCAGATCTGCTGACGACTCCACATCTGTGTTTCTCTCTATGATCCAAGAAGCACTCGCACCAGTGTAGGAGCGATATAGAAACCAAAATTATGTGCACACAAAAACATATATTTGCTATTCATCCGGGCAGAAAAGAACGTGTAGCAGTGAAGAAAGCAAGTGCGACCACCGGCCGAACGAACCAAACGACAAGATGGCTATACCTTTGGTTATCGATCCTTTTTAACATCTTTTCAAATCAACCTTATAAAAATACCCTTTGCACAGAACATAGACACGATTAAGGAAATATAAATAAACAGATAAAAATTCTCTAAAGTAACTCATCAGATCGTTCCCAAAAATGCATTCTTGATTTTATTTTTCTTAACATCATTTTTGAAATCATCCTATTGTATTTAAAAAATTTTCTCGGCAATTGCTGTTTTTGATCTAAGACAATTTATTCTAAAAATATATTACTCTATAAGCCAAAAAAAAAAAACAATTGATTATTGGACTTAGTTTTTAAAATCTATGCCGAGAGTAAATATTGAAATCCGTTTTGACTACAAATTCGGATATTGTCTGGAGATTTCCCAAATTTCGTTTCGAAAGGTTATCAGGGTTCAATTTCTTTTTCATTTGGTGCAAATATCTTGATATTATCTATATACATAAAGTAGTTAATCGTTTTCTATAATTTTATTGTCTTCTATAAATATCTTGTCAGTAAACATTGAAAGCGACTTAAATTTGTTGTCTTCTATAAATATCTTCTCAGTAAACATTGAAAACCGTCTGGAATTTGTAGCCTTCTATAAATATCTTGTCAGTAAACATTGAAATCCGTCTGGAATTTGTAGGCTTCTATAAATATCTTGTCAGTAAACATTGAAATTCGTCTAGAATTTGTAGGCTTCTATAAATATCTTGTCAATAAACATTGAAATCCGTCTGGAATTTGTAGGCTTCTATAAATATCTTGTCAATAAACATTGAAATCCGTCTGGAATTTGTAGGCTTCTATAAATATCTTGTCAGTAAACATTCACTCATATTTGTGTATTCATAAACTCCTTGGATTTTTCCATCAATGGGATCCTCGATGCTGGAGAGTCGCCTTCCTCCTTTTTGGGACACAAAATGTCTATGTCCTCCTCGGGTGTAAGTTTTTCTTTGCTATTTTTTGTCTATTAATAAAATACTTGAATTGTTACATCGCTGGAATCCTCACTGCTGGCGAGTATCCTTCCTCCTTTTTTTGGACACAAAGTTTATGTCCTCCCACAGATATAATCATTATTTTCTCATATTAGTGTATTCATCAACACCTTGAATTGTTCCATCAATGAAACCCTCAATGCCTGCGAGTCACCTACCTCCTTTTTTGTGGAAACAAAATGTATGTCCTCCCTCAGGTATAAGTCTTTATTTACTCCTTTTTGTGTATCCATCAGCTCCTTGAATAGTGGCATCAATGTAATCCTCAATGTTAACGAGTCATCTTCCCCCCTTTTTGGACGCAAAGTGTATATCCTGCCTTACGTTGTTTTGTGCTGCTATCAGAAGAGATCCAGTTTCTATCTTAAGGTTTCCTTTCCTAGCCATGTCCAAGTTTTCTTGTGTGAGATTGTCGCTTGAAATATCCATACAGTTGTTTGTCTTCCCATTTTTGTTTTGTTGATGCTTGTGTTGTCTGTATTGTTTCCGGTGACACCGATCTGTCTTCCTCTGCGATTTTCTATATAGTCTTCAGGTCTTTGAATCGATACATCGAAGCTATCTTAAATGCTGGCAAGTCGTCTTCCTCCTTCTTATCTTGACACATTGAGTCTATGTCATCTCTGGGATGTAAGGTCTTATGTATGGTCATTAGTTTTCTTGTTGTTTGAAGTTATTCTCTCGTCCACTTTAAGAATGGTTCTGAGTATCTTACAAAGGGGGACAGCCCAGACGTTTCTCTCTTTGATGGAATTTCTGCTATGTAGTTTGGTTTCGAGTAAATTTCTTGTTCTCATGAGATATTCTTTTTATTTTTTCTTTCATCTCCACTTGTTTGATGATGTCCACTTCCTATATCCCCACGTACTTATGAGTTTCCTTTTCTCTGACCGTTCTGATTTTTCATTTATCGTTTTCCACTTTTCATTATCAGCATGGTACATTTTTCTATGACAAATTTTATCCCTATATCGTCTGTGTATATCCTCGTTGTCTGTATTTGGGTATTTAATTTATTATTATTATTCTAAAAAGAAATGCAGTAGTACTAACAATAAAGCTTTTATGAAAATATGCTTTGAGGTCAAGTATACGTTCGAGATTAAAGCAATCAGCCAGATAACCGTGGCAGTATCTTCCGATACACATTGACTTTCTTGGTTTTCTGTCACACTTATATATATATATATATATATATATATATATATTGTTCAATCCCAGGTCGAGTCATACCAAAGACTCAAAAAATGGTACATGATGCCTCCTTGCTTAACATTCAGCATTATAAGGTACGGATAAAGGGTAAGTGGTGCAATCCAGGGAAAGGAGAAGCGCTCTCTCAAACATTTCGGTGTTGTAGCAATTGGAAGGAGAGCCTCCGTGTCGCACTTGACAACGGGCGGTTTGGTGTCGTTTTATGGCACATCGACTATTGTAAGTTATTAATGCCAAATTCTTTTTTATGCATATAAAAAGTTCTATTTCAAACAATTCAGTTTAGCATAAAAAAGCAGTTCTATTTCAAACAATTCAGTTTTGCATACAAAAGCAGTTCTATTTCAAACAATTCAGTTTAGCATACAAAAGCAGTTCTATTTCAAACAATTCAGTTTAGCATACAAAAGCAGTTCTATTTCAAACAATTCAGTTTTGCATACAAAAGCAGTTCTATTTCAAACAATGCAGTTTTGCATACAAAAGCAGTTCTATTTCAAACAATTCAGTTTAGCATACAAAAGCAGTTCTATTTCAAACAATTCAGTTTAGCATACAAAAGCAGTTCTATTTCAAACAATTCAGTTTAGCATACAAAAGCAGTTCTATTTCAAACAATTCAGTTTTGCATACAAAAGCAGTTCTATTTCAAACAATTCAGTTTTGCATACAAAAGCAGTTCTATTTCAAACAATTCAGTTTAGCATACAAAAGCAGTTCTATTTCAAACAATTCAGTTTAGCATACAAAAGCAGTTCTATTTCAAACAATTTAGTTTTGCATAAGTACACAGTTTAGTTTTATTTAACCCATAGATAGGACCGTATCAGGTGCTACCACTCCGAGCCAGAGTGGACCAGGTAATGATGGCAATGAAGAGGTACTCTGCATTCCCCAAAGCTCCAGCATTACTGGAACATCACCATCAGATTTTTTAGTGTCATATCCAGGGCACTCGTTGTGGGGGTTTTACCCCTCTGCAGAGTTGGTATATTCTACATCCCCAGCCGACTGGGCAGGATTACGGCCCACCAACTTATATATATATATATATGTGTGTGTGTGTGTGTGTGTGTGTGTGTGTGTGTGTGTGTGTGTGTATAGAAAAATTGATAACAACGATCCAAGTGGAAGGAGAGATTTATTGAGGTCGACACTATTGCGTTTCGGTTCTACTGAACCATCATCAGGACCATGAGAGGTGATATTAGCGATTTTAAGTCAACGCTAATATCAACCCTCATGGCCCTGATGATGGTTCAGTAGAACCGAAACGCTATAGTGTCGACCACAATAAATCTCTCCTTCCACTTGGATCGTTGTTATCAATTTTTCTACATATTCTCGGATTTCAATCCTTTATTTACTTTTCATATATATATATATATTGAATATGATCAAGTGTAAGATCTTACCAATAACAGAATATTTAGAAGTAAATTATTGACTATCCTGTTTATCCCCTTTTCTTATTCTTCTCTTCCTTCTGCAAATTCTAAAGATCTAAAGATGAGTTCTATTACTTAACTAGTCTGGTATAGACGAATTTGGGGAACTGGGATAATACATAGGTGCGTAGAAGCAATGATTATAATTACAGTGTCCTTGTTTCTGGCTTCCCGTGCTAAATGTATAAATGTTCCCAGTTAGAATGAGAAGAGATCGTTTATGTATGCCAACCCATGAAAATAAAAAGATACGCCTTTTCAGCTGTCGGTTGAGGGCCACAAACGAGGATCATTAAATAAGTTTCCAGACTTTTTTCGTATGGGCGCTTTTATTGATAGTACATACATGAAACTCTGGCCCCCTTCAAAGTAATCTCTTCTGGCTGCGATGCACTTGTTGTACCGTTCCAACAAAAAAAAAAAAAAAAAAAAAAAAGAAAAAAAAATGCTAAGAAATGTCAGTGTTTTCAAGCAAAAAATATCAATAACGAAAGTGAAATCTTTTTTTTTTTTTACAATAGATATATGAATAAATACGTGGTACCTTCAATAAGTTTCCAGACTTTTTTGTACAGGCATTTAAAATTGTCGTAGACTCTTGAAAACTCAGTATGTTATTGCTATACAACTTTTATTATCATATTTGCTACGTTTCGACCGATGCGTCCTTCAGCATTCTTCAGGTGTTTCCTGACCAAAATCTTTATTGAATCCACTGAAGGAGTTTGTTCTAATTTAATTGTAGTAAGTATTCCTTGTTATTTATCAATAGTCAGGATTGAACCTGCAACCTCAAGATGATTTCACTTGGAAGCACTTAAACCAAACGCATATATCCGTTACGCCATGTGCCCTGCCGGATACATCGCATAAGGGATATAGGCCTTTGATTAAAAATGCACACCATTGGCCGAATACACCAAATAATAAAAATTATCAAGCTTCATCTTAGAAATTAAGGTAAATATAAATTATTTATAATGATGATCTAACGCTTCTCGCAAATACACCTGCTCAAGCTGAATCCATATTGCAAAGCAGAAAGCAAGCAACATGGGGTATTGGTCTCTACGTAAATGCAAATAAAACAGAGTTTAAGTGGCAAGCCACTGAAATTAATAGATCAATTCACATACCTCGACAGCGATATCTCATCTACTGAAAGCGATGTCAACAAAAACCTAGAGAAGGCATGAACAGCTACTTATAGGTTATCGATCATATGGCAATCTGAAATCACTGATAGAATAAAACGGGAATTTTTTCAACCTGTGGCCATATCAGTACTATTGTATGGATGCACCACATGGACGCTTACGAAACGCACAGAGAAAAAACTAGGTGGGAACAACACAAAAATGCTACGTGATGTTCTAAGAAAATCCTGGAAGCAACACCTCACAAATCAGTAGTTAAACAGCCACTTACACATCTCACAAACCGTTCAAGTAAGACGAACTAAACATGTAAAGCCTTATCCAGTCGGCTGGAGCTGTCGAATACACCGACTACTTCTCTGCAGAGGTGTAAGACGCACCAACGAGTGTCCTAGATATGACACTAAACAATCTGATGGTGAGACTCCAGTAATACTGGGGCTTTGGAGAATGAGAAGTGTCTATTTATTGCCATCGATCTCAGGTCGACTCTGACCGGTGGGTAACACCGGATAAGCTCCTATCTATGAGTCAAATAGAACTGTTTGACATTTAAACTAACAACAAACAAATGACTTCTGCTAAACTGCATTGCTTGGAATAGAACTGTTTGACATTTAAACTGACTGCAAACAAATAACTTCTGCAAAAACTGCATTGCTTGGAATAGAACTGTTTGACATTTAAACTGACTGCAAACAAATAACTTCTGCTAAACTGCATTGCTTGGAATAGAACTGATTGACATTTAAACTGACTGCAAACAAATGACTTCTGCTAAACTGCGTTGCTTGGAATAGAACTGTTTGACATTTAAATTGACTGCAAACAAATAACTTCTGCTAAACTGCATTGCTTGGAATATAACTGTTTGACATTTAAACTGACTGCAAACAAATGACTTCTGCTAAACTGCATTGCTTGGAATAGAACTGACATTTAAACTGACTGCAAACAAATAACTTCTGCGAAACTGCATTGCTCGGAATAGAAGTGTTTGACATTTAAACTGACTGCAAACAAATGACTTCTGCTAAACTGCATTGCTTGGAATAGAACTGTTTGACATTTAAACTAACAACAAACAAATGACTTCTGCTAAACTGCACTGATTGGAATAGAACTGTTTGACATTTAAACTAACAACAAACAAATGACTTCTGCTAAACTGCACTGCTTGGAATAGAACTGTTTGACATTTAAACTGACTGCAAACAAATGACTTCTGCTAAACTGCATTGCTTGGAATAGAACTGTTTGACATTTAAACTGACTGCAAACAAATGACTTCTGCTAAACTGCATTGCTTGGAATAGAACTGATTGACATTTAAACTAACAACAAACAAATGACTTCTGCTAAACTGCACTGCTTGGAATAGAACTGTTTGACATTTAAACTAACAACAAACAAATGACTTCTGCTAAACTGCACTGCTTGGAATAGAACTGTTTGACATTTAAACTGACTGCAAACAAATGACTTCTGCTAAACTGCATTGCTTGGAATAGAACTGTTTGACATTTAAACTGACTGCAAACAAATGACTTCTGCTAAACTGCATTGCTTGGAATAGAACTGTTTGACATTTAAACTGACTGCAAACAAATGACTTCTGCTCAACTGCATTGCTTGGAATAGAACTGTTTGACATTTAAACTAACAACAAACAAATGACTTCTGCTAAACTGCACTGCTTGGAATAGAACTGTTTGACATTTAAACTGACTGCAAACAAATGACTTCTGCTAAACTGCATTGCTTGGAATAGAACTGTTTGACATTTAAACTAACAACAAACAAATGACTTCTGCTAAACTGCACTGCTTGGAATAGAACTGTTTGACATTTAAACTAACAACAAACAAATGACTTCTGCTAAACTGCACTGCTTGGAATAGAACTGTTTGACATTTAAACTGACTGCAAACAAATGACTTCTGCTAAACTGCATTGCTTGGAACAGAACTGTTTGACATTTAAACTGACTGCAAACAAATGACTTCTGCTAAACTGCATTGCTTGGAATAGAACTGATTGACATTTAAACTAACAACAAACAAATGACTTCTGCTAAACTGCACTGCTTGGAATAGAACTGATTGACATTTAAACTAACAACAAACAAATGACTTTTGCTAAACTGCACTGCTTGGAATAGAATTGTTTGACATTTAAACTGACTGCAAACAAATGACTTCTGCTAAACTGCATTGCTTGGAATAGAACTGTTTGACATTTAAACTGACAGCAAACAAATGGCTTCTGCTAAACTGCATTGCTTGGAATAGAACTGATTGACATTTAAACTGACTGCAAACAAATGACTTCTGCTAAACTGCATTGCTTGGAATAGAACTGATTGATATTTAAACTGACTGCAAACAAATGACTTCTGCTAAACTGCATTGCTTGGAATAGAACTGATTGACATTTAAACTGACTGCAAACAAATGACTTCTGCTAAACTGCATTGCTTGGAATAGAACTGTTTGACATTTAAACTGACTGCAAACAAATAACTTCTGCTAAACTGCATTGCTTGGAATAGAACTGATTGACATTTAAACTGACTGCAAACAAATAACTTCTGCAAAACCTGCATTGCTTGGAATATAACTGTTTGACATTTAAACTGACTGCAAACAAATGACTTCAGCTAAACTGCATTGCTTGGAATAGAACTGATTGACATTTAAACTGACAGCAAACAAATGACTTCTGCTAAACTGCGTTGCTCGGAATAGAACTGTTTGACATTTAAACTGACTGCAAACAAATAAATTCTGCTAAACTGCGTTGCTTGGAATATAACTGTTTGACATTTAAACTGACTACAAGCAAATAACTTCTGCTAAACTGCGTTGCTTGGAATATAACTGTTTGACATTTAAACTGACTGCAAACAAATGACTTCAGCTAAACTGCATTGGTTGGAATAGAACTGATTGACATTTAAACTGACTGCAAACAAATGACTTCAGCTAAACTGCATTGCTTGGAATATAACTGTTTGACATTTAAACTGACTGCAAACAATTGACTTCAGCTAAACTGCGTTGCTTGGAATATAACTGTTTGACATTTAAACTGACTGCAAACAAATGACTTCAGCTAAACTGCATTGCTTGGAATAGAACTGATTGACATTTAAACTGACTGCAAACAAATGACTTCAGCTAAACTGCATTGCTTGGAATATAACTGTTTGACATTTAAACTGACTACAAGCAAATAACTTCTGCTAAACTGCGTTGCTTGGAATATAACTGTTTGACATTTAAACTGACTGCAAACAAATGACTTCTGCTAAACTGCATTGCTTGGAATAGAACTGTTTGACATTTAAACTGACTGCAAACAAATGACTTCAGCTAAACTGCGACGCTTGGAATATAACTGTTTGACATTTAAACTGACTGCAAACAAATGACTTCAGCTAAACTGCATTGCTTGGAATATAACTGTTTGACATTTAAACTGACTGCAAACAAATGACTTCAGCTAAACTGCATTGCTTGGAATAGAACTGATTGACATTTAAACTGACTGCAAGCAAATGACTTCAGCTAAACTGCATTGCTTGGAATATAACTGTTTGACATTTAAACTGACTACAAGCAAATAACTTCTGCTAAACTGCGTTGCTTGGAATATAACTGTTTGACATTTAAACTGACTGCAAACAAATGACTTCAGCTAAACTGCATTGCTTGGAATAGAACTGTTTGACATTTAAACTGACTGCAAACAAATGACTTCAGCTAAACTGCGACGCTTGGAATATAACTGTTTGACATTTAAACTGACTGCAAACAAATGACTTCAGCTAAACTGCATTGCTTGGAATAGAACTGTTTGACATTTAAACTGACTGCAAACAAATGACTTCAGCTAAACTGCGACGCTTGGAATATAACTGTTTGACATTTAAACTGACTGCAAACAAATGACTTCAGCTAAACTGCATTGTTTGGAATAGAACTGTTTGACATTTAAACTGACTGCAAACAAATGACTTCAGCTAAACTGCGACGCTTGGAATATAACTGTTTGACATTTAAACTGACTGCAAACAAATGACTTCAGCTAAACTGCATTGCTTGGAATAGAACTGTTTGACATTTAAACTGACTGCAAACAAATGACTTCAGCTAAACTGCATTGCTTGGAATAGAACTGTTTGACATTTAAACTGACTACAAGCAAATAACTTCTGCTAAACTGCATTGCTTGGAATAGAACTGTTTGACATTTAAACTGACTGCAAACAAATGACTTCTGCTAAACTGCGACGCTTGGAATATAACTGTTTGACATTTAAACTGACTGCAAACAAATGACTTCAGCTAAACTGCATTGCTTGGAATAGAACTGTTTGACATTTAAACTGACTGCAAACAAATGACTTCAGCTAAACTGCATTGCTTGGAATAGAACTGTTTGACATTTAAACTGACTACAAGCAAATAACTTCTGCTAAACTGCATTGCTTGGAATAGAACTGTTTGACATTTAAACTGACTGCAAACAAATGACTTCTGCTAAACTGCGACGCTTGGAATATAACTGTTTGACATTTAAACTGACTGCAAACAAATGACTTCAGCTAAACTGCATTGCTTGGAATAGAACTGTTTGACATTTAAACTGACTGCAAACAAATGACTTCTGCTAAACTGCATTGCTTGGAATAGAACAGTTTGGCATTTAATCTGACTGCAAACAAATGACTTCTGCTAAACTGCATTGCTTGGAATAGAACTGATTGACATTTAAACTGACTGCAAACAAATAACTTCTGCTAAACTGCATTGCTTGGAATAGAACTGTTTGACATTTTGATTAAATAGCTTTCTTTAACTTTTAATTTCTTCCTTTCCTCCGTCTTTCAATTCATCTCGTTTTTTATTTTTTTTTTTGTTTTTTTTTGTCATTGTCATTTTTTTATCTTCCAAACATTTGACTCTTCACTTTGCCTTCTCCATTAAACATTTTCTCCATCGTACACTTACATCTTATCCTTGATTTCAACTCAGTCTTCCATTACCATCTTGTTTTCTGTGAACTCAACACTGGCAACTATTTTTGTCGTGCGCTGAGCAAACCCGCACTCCCAAAAACAAACAAGCCGAAAGCCTAAGACTCTTTCCCTATTATCCCAGCTAACAGAAACAGTGTTACGAGACAAGAGACAATCGACACAAGATGGACGTCATTTTACGCCGGATTGATAAGTCATATTTCCTTGGCTTTTATATATCTGAAAAGATCAATACAAGGTCCAAGGCCACCGACGTAAGAAAGAGTAGAAATGCTCTGTCGACACTGGATAAAGAAAATCGATAAGATTC
This sequence comes from Sepioteuthis lessoniana, assembly GCA_963585895.1. Classification (NCBI taxonomy): domain Eukaryota; kingdom Metazoa; phylum Mollusca; class Cephalopoda; order Myopsida; family Loliginidae; genus Sepioteuthis; species Sepioteuthis lessoniana. The sequence continues at coordinate 50,200,410 of OY757941.1, read as the reverse complement.
ATAAAAGTTCAATTGTTTTCAACGGTAGTAAGAAACAGTACGAAAAGGGAAGGGATATATAATCGATATGTTATTACGGTTGCCGTTTTTTTTTTTTTTTTTACTTATTGTAGTCTGTCCAATATGGCCGATGGCTGTGTACACACATTGATGCACATACGAAAACACATACAAATATACTTACATATCCTCTTGTTCGGCATAACTTTTTATCTGTCTAATATGTTTAAGCCACATACGAGGGTGGATTGAAAAGTTCGTAGACTGACCAAACTACTCTAATGGAATTTGACCAAACGAGGTTTATTTTTCAACATTGTCTCTCTTGTGGTCCACACACTTCTTCCATTGGTGTTGTAGTGCTCGGACCCCATTGGTCAAAAAAAGGCGTCAATAGCACATAAGATGTCACTATATGAACCTTTCAGCTAATAAACTTTTCAAATCACCATCGTAGATAGATTGATAGATAGATAGATACGAAGGTTGGCTGAAAAGTTCGTAGACTGACCAAACTACTCAGACGGAATGAGGCCAATGAGGTTTATTTTTCAGCATAGTCTCTCTTGTGGCCCACACACTTCTTTCATTGGTGTTGCAGTGCTCGGACCCCATTGGTCAAAAAAAGGCGTCAATAGCACATAAGACGTCACTATATGAACTTTTCAGCTAATAAACTTTTCAAATCACCATCGTAGATAGATAGATAGATAGATAGATACGAAGGTTGGCTGAAAAGTTCGTAGACTGACCAAACTACTCAGACGGAATGAGGCCAATGAGGTTTATTTTTCAGCATAGTCTCTCTTGTGGTCTACACTATTCTTCCATTGGTGTTACAGTGCTTGTATCCCATTGGTCAAAAAAGTCATCAATAGCACATATGATGACATCATATGAACTTTTCAATCCACTCTCGTCCATGAAATCATTCATAAGTAAAAGTGATGTTTGATTTTTTTTTTTTATTCGATAAACCTATCGTAAAGAAAAATAATTCTCGTTTAATAAGATTTAATACGCGTTTCTTTTGACAGGTCTTTTGACATTCTTTTAATCTGACCAACATGTTTCCAAAATGTTTCATTCCTATATATTGTGTGCAATAAACAATAAGAAACTTAATAATAACAATAAGAAACTTAACTAGTTCCATTCACTGAGTGAGTTTTCGTAGAGAAGTAACCAACGTGCTGGACTGTGGAATCGAGGTCGAACTCCAGTCGCGCTATTACGTTCACTTTCGGACTAATACCCTTGGGAAAGGTATGATCTCTCTTATCTCCCCCACACGCTATGGATTAAATAGTACTACTTCTATCCTTGTATAGGAATGGCTTTGTCTTTAGATAATTCATGAAGGTTGATATGCCATTAAACAAAGAAACCAAACCCACACCGGCTAAAATACGACTTCTTTTAATGCAACTAAAAATTCAACCAAATATCTTATCCCCATTTGTTATTACAAACAATCATCTTGCATTTAGAAGTCCAGTAATCCAATTTTCTTTTTTGACACCAATATTTGATTAGTAGGTTGCTATGGCATATAAACCCTTGTAGGTTATCTAATGCTAAATCCTTTTTATACACACACACATACGAGGTGCATACGATAAGTTTCCAAACTTTTTTCATATGGGCATTTAGATTTTTCGTAGACTCTTGAAAATTCAGTATGTTACTGCTATACATCTTCTGAGATGACTGACTAATTTTTGTGATTTTAGCTTCAAATGAACAGCTACAGCAGCGATTGGAATACACCCTACTAAAGCCTGATTGTCACAGCTGGTGAATTTCAAAAATGCAATCTGGACGTGAGGACACTTTAGAAGAACGATATGCAATATAATTCTGTTTTAAACTTGGAAAAAAATACCACAGAAACGTATGGAAGGCTTCAGACTGCTTTTGGAGCATCTTGCATGAATTGAGCATCAGTTTTTGAGTGGCATAAGAGATTCAAGGAAGGCAGGGAGTCTGTGAGGGATGATGAGAGGTGTGGGAGGAGTAAGGAAGTCAATACACAAAAGTCGATGGGTCAAATAAAGAATTTCATGGATAAGGACCGTCGTGTGTCTATAGAGACAATAAGTGCACAATTTGATGTCAGTGTGGGAACTATACTCACAATTATTCGCGAGGAACTGAAGATGCGGAAGATTTGCGTGAAGTTTGTCCCAAGGGTGCTCATCCTTGTCACAGACTATTTGACCAAGATGGGCATCAAGACAGTTCCTCACCCTCCCAATAGTCCAGACCTTGCTCCCTGTAACTTTTGGTTATTCCCTAAGCTCAAGGAAAAACTTAGGGGCTGTCGTTATGAGACAATTGAGGAGATGAAAGAGGCTGTGACGAAAGTCATTGACAAGCTCACACAAGAGGACTTCCGTATGGCCTTCCAGAAGTTGTTGGAACGGTACAACCAGTGCATTGCAGCCGGAGGAGATTACTTCGAAGGGGACAAGCGTTTCATGTGTGTAATATCAATAAAAGTGCCCATACGAAAAAAGGTCTGGAAACTCATCGTATGCACCTCGTATATATATATATATATATATTAAATAATAGCCCTTACGGTAAAAAAAAACGGCAAGGGATTTGAAGCAGAAAATATACAACAAATCACTGCCAAGGGGGGGGGAATATATATATATATTGGAAAAAAAAAGAAAAGGTCAACCTTGTCATACCAATTGAAAAAAAATCAAAAGACACACAATTGGTTGGTCAAAAGAAAAAAACCACCGTTAGGGCTACTAAGCTACAATGCAAAAAGTGCTCAATACTAAGTAGAGCAAAATATTAACGATAATTACTTTAGTGAGTCAGGATTTAACCTGCTATAGTTTCGCCTAAGCGGCTCATCAGAGTACCTAATCCCGATTAGGTACCATGATCTCTGATGAGGCAAAACTATAGTAGGTTAGTTCCTAACTCACTTATCGATACTATATATACATAGTTATGGTTGTTTGGTCGGGTTTATGGTATATCAATTGTTGTTAGTTATTTAATGCTAAATCTTATATATATATATATATATATATATATATATATATATGTATATATACTAAATATACATGATTTGCAAACACATTTTATTGATAACATTATTAAACGAGACTGAACTCAATACTTGTTCACAGTTAAAAGGTTTCAAGTACTGTTATATAATTAAGGAATGATTTTTTATTTAATCAATTTTCATTAATTACATTTTATCATTCAGTTTGGTTGGGCTTTGAACTATTCGGGTTAAGAGTTCGGGTGTGTAGTCAATTGGTGCAGTTTACGCTCGTGCGCAAAGGATATGACAATCACCATTGTCATAATAAATCCCAGACAGAAAATGGGGCTGAAGTGTGGATGACGTCATGCCCCCCCTAAAAAAATGGACTGAGAATTTGGAAGATTTTGAAAAAGATTCAGTCGAGGTCCCACCATGGTGTTGAGAAGTTGGGGTCCGACCATGGTGTTGAGAAGTTGGGGTCCGACCATGGTGTTGAGAAGTTGAGGTTCGACCATAGTGTTGAGAAGTTGAGGTTCGACCATGGTGTTGAGATCCGACCATGGTGTTGAGAAGTTGAGGTTCGACCAAAGTGTTGAGAAGTTGAGGTTCGACCATGGTGCTGAGATCCGACCATAGTGTTGAGAAGTTGAGGTTCGACCATGATGTTGAGGATTTGAGAGTGGACCATGCAGGCAGACAATTGAGTTTCTGCCATTGGGGCAAAGAATGATGTCCTCAGCCATTGAGTTGAGTTTTCTACCGTTGCGGCAGCGGTTAAGTTTTTCGGATACCGACCAGCGAAGATGAATTTTGATCTTAAATATCACGAGATGTGCCGAACGTTGGAGGTGGGGTTAGCATAGTATGATTACGAAAGACTTTTAAGAATTGTGTCTCTCCTCGTGTCGATGAACTGAAGTCAATAAATTAATAAACAGTTCGTACCTGAACAACAGAGTCCGCCTGTTTTCGCGTGTATTTGTATTTCCCTGTATTTGCATTTGTATATGTACTGTTGGATTGATATCATAATGATCATCGTTGGTATACAACAGAAGTCCAATAATCCAATTTTATTTTTTGACGCCAATATTTGATTAGTAGGTTGCTATGGTGTAACATAACCATAATATACGGATGTGTGAAATAGACATAGGGAATCCGAAATACACGATATTCACGAAGTTGGTTCAGGTACGAAACTTTATTACCTTTGAGTTAAAGGTTATTCGACATGAGGAGAGAGAGACACAATCTTTCTATGCTGACTGCTTTTACATCGTCAGCTCTCAACCCAACCAACGCGCGGCGCCCGTAGCGCACAAAGTCCTCTGCCCTCGCCCAGGTCTGAATCTCAACTAACTGCTTTTTTCAAATCCCAAAATCCTCAGCCCACGCGTCCGGACATGACGTCATTCACCTCCCTAGTCCCATTTTCTATCTGGGAATTTTATTTTGACATCTATGAAAGACGCATCTTCCCCGAGCACGCGTGAACACCTGCACTCATGTTTGCACCTAACTAACCCATGCACTGAGCCGAAAGGTTCTCATCCTAAATAAACCGAAAGGCAAGATATACAAAACGAAATCCCTCTGCAATTATATTACAATGGCATATCAACCCTTGTAGATTATTTAATGCTAAATCCTTTTTATACACACACACACATATTGGATGTGTAAGCGAATAGTTTATAGGTAATATTTTTAAACGAGCCAGAACTCATTTGTTTGCACACATTTAGATAGTTTCAAGTATTTTTTGTTTACACAGAGTTAAACAGTTTCAGGTAATTATATTTATTGTTTGCACATAGTTAAATGGTTTTAAGTATTGCTATTTATTGTTTTCATGCAGTTAGATGGTTTCAAGTCTTTTATATTAATTGTTGGCACACAGTTAAATGGTTTCAAATACAGTAAATGATTACAGAGAGGACCTGGGAATAATGGCAATGAAAAGTTACTCCACATTCCCCAACGCTCCAGGACGGGAGCCTCACCATCAGATGCGGTTTTGTGTCATATCTAGGACACGCGTAAGTGGGGGTGGTCTTACTCTTTTACAAAGATGCAGTCGGCGTATTCTATGCCCCCAGCAGACTGGGCTGATACCATTTGATCAAAACCTTTCATTCACATGTTCATCATTCAATCAAACTGTTCTATAGGTACACATCCTCTAATCCGAACTTCTTTAAATCAGAACACCATGAAATCAAAACTTTTTCCTCTACCTTAACCAACAAAATGGAACAGAATTGTTCACTCCACAAAGGAAAAAAGAAACCAAATGAAAACGGAAATAAAATCGTCTGGTCTTCGTTATTTCTCTTCTAGTTTATCCTAATTGGGGATGCATTAAGGTTTGAGTGCTGACTCTCATAAATACGATTCCCAGGTCCTTGGTTGGGGCTGAAGGATACACCAGTTGCATCTCTGTGGTGGAGTAAGGCCCTAACCCAACGAGTTGTTACATAGCCATATACACGAATATGGCCATGTGCGAAATAGACATATAATGTTGATAACAATAGAACATAGGAATCTCGAAATTCGAAAACACGTAACGACTTCTTGTTCAGGTACGAAACCTTTTCATTAACTTTGAGTTAAAGGTTTCGACGAAAGGAGGAGAGACACCGTCTTCTATGCTGTCTTATTCATTTGGCCCCCCCAACTCGAGCGGCCCTCCATAGGGCGCACGTTCGCCTCGCGCCTGCGAGATCCAAAAATCGATCCTTCTCGTTTGGCGTCTAGTACCCAACTCTTACTTTCTTCAAATCTCACACAAACCTCCGCGAGCTTCCGGTACGTGACGTCACCTGCACCCTGTCACCGCGTTTCGTCTCGGACTATTATGACATCTGAGTGACACCTCCATCCGCTCGCGCGCACCCGCGTTAACAGCTGCCTCAGTGTTGCACCTAACTAACCCATGTGCTGAGCCGAAAGGTTCTCAGCCTAACTAAACTCAAAGTCATGAACCGAAATCCCTCGGCTATTATATAACAGAGTGTCCTGAATATGAAACAAAACAATCTGATGGTAAGGAGCTTTTGGAAATGCAGAATACCCATTGCTCTTAGGTCGACTCTGTTCCTGAGTGCTAGCACCTGATTGGGTCCTATCTATGGGTCAAATAGAACTGTTTGACTTTTAAACTTGAGCAAACAACTAATTTTCATTATATTGAATTATTAGAAATAGAATTTTCTATCATTTAATTGTGTGTAAATAAATGACCGATGTTAACTTGAATTGTTCGTGATACATAGCAATACTTGAAACTCTTTAACTTCGGGCCGAGATTGATTTATTGGTATTATATAGTAATATTTGGAACCATTTGACGGTGTGCAAATGAACGAATAGTGTTGAATAGAATTATTAGTGTTAAATAGCAACACTAGTAACCATTGAACTGTGTAGAAACAATAGCAATACTCACGTACAAGCAAACTGATTTTAACTCAGTTAAAAATGAAATTACCAACAAACTTAAAAATCATGTATATAAAATAAAAGTAAAGGTTTGGTTTGGTTTCTTTGTTTAATGGCATATCAACTCCTTTTAGGTAATTTAATGCCAAAGCCATTCTCCTAGAAAAACAGTAGTGGCACTATTTAACCCATAGCTGGGAGGATAAGGGGGTTCATTCCTTTCCCAAGGGTATTTGCCCGAAAGTGAACGTAATAGCGCGACTTGAATACGAACTCGCGTACTACGATTCCGCAGTCAATCGCAATAAAAGTAAAGTTAGCGACATTAATAGAGGGTGACCTAATGGCTCCCTTTTCGATAGCTACTACACTGAGGTGTAGGGGAGGACGCTACTCCGTTCCCTGGATTGCCCAACATTACCCTTGATCCTTACCTTATAATGCTGAGTATTAAGCAAGGCGGCATCAAGTACTATTTTTTTAATCTTTAAAATGACTCGACCTGGGATTGAACCCAGTCTTCTGGACCATTTGCGAACACTCTACTCATGTGCAGACAAATGACTGATGCTAAATTGTTACTGTTACATAGCAATACTTGAAACTATTTAACTTTGTGCCAACAAATGATTAATCATCATCATGATGTTGTGCCGCTAGCATGGATATCCCTGACCCTCTCTCGCCACTTTTCCCTATCGTTCATCGCCTCTGGCAGGTCTTCAGGGTTACATCCCGTATCCTCACATAGCTGCTGTATGTATGTTCTAGCTGATCGTCCTGCTTTTGCTCGGCTATATGTGGGGGTCCATAGGAGTACATCACTTATGAATTCGTTTCTGCTTCTCCAGCAGTGTCCTGCGTGTCTGGTTTGTCTAACTTGGATAGTTTTCGTGATGGGGGGTAGGTGGCTGTATAGTTGGTGTTTGTTGGGTGTTGCCGCCAGGACTTATTCAATATTGCTCTCAACATTCTTGTGTAATTGCCGTCTAGCTTCTTCTCCAGCCGTTTTTTTAGCGTCCAAGTGGTGCAGTATCGACACGACCGCTGCCTGGAAGAAACTGCGTTTCATTTTATCGGTCAGGTTTGATTTCCATATGATCGATAGCTTATCGATAGCCGTCCATGCTTTCGTTAGCTGCGTGTCGATGTCTTTTTCGGTTGATGAGACACTGCTTCCTTGATAGGTGAATTTGTCTACCAGTTTCAAAGAGGTAATGATTAATAGTAAATAGAAATTTTCGTATTTAATAGAAATACGTGAAACCATTTAACTTTTGGCCAAAAAATGAGATCAGGTTTGTTTTAAAATGTTATCAACAAAATGTGTCGACAAAATCCTATATATCTAGTATATATGTATTAGCAGGATTTGGTATGAAATAACCAACAATGGCTCCTATGCCATGAAAGCTAACTAAACCAAACTAATCTCTTTTGTTACCAATGATGAGAGGCGAGGGAAGATCCCCAGCACGGCCGAGCAATATATCCACCCTGTAACCTGAGCCTCAGTTCATTTGTCTCGTAACTCATTTCTTCCTTGAATATATGGGGCCCTAGCTTCCAGGAAAAAAACCACCCCCACTTGCGTGGACCTCCCAAAACTAAAGTAGTTTAGAAGATTATATTCTTATCTACTTACCACAGGCCGTGGGCACTTCAGATGGTGTAATGGTTAACAAGCTAGACGAGCAAACCTCCACGAGTGAGTTCGATTCTCATTGCGTGCCCCATTCACACGGCGTTGAGACACATCAAAGCAAAAAGCTTAGTAAATTATTACTTACCGCCAGCTGTACATACGACGAAGACTTCCGCTTATGAAGGACATTAAAAAACTAACCCTTTCATCCCCATCGAGAAATCCTTTTTCTATTTTATCATCTATTAAAATCTGCCGAACTCCCTACACTCATTCTCATCGGTACATATACACTCAGCCCCGTGCGCATATATATGCATATAGGCTACGACAATTCACAAATACATTCATGTAGCTGCTTGGCATTTTGTAACATATGAACACTTACTGGTTATTCAATGTCAAATCTTATTCAAATATATATATTATATATATATATATATATATATATATATATATATATATACGAGGATCATTAAATAAGTTTCCAGACATTTTTCGTATGGGCACTTTTATTGATAGTATACATATGACACTCTAGTCCCCTTCGAAGTAATCTCTTCCGGCTACAATACACTTATTGTATCGTTCCAACAACTTCTGGAAGGGCCCAATGGAAGTTCTCTTGTGTGAGCGTGTCAATGACCGTAGTCACAGCCTCTTTCATCTCCTCAATTGTCTCATAACGACAGCCTCTGAGCTTAGGGAATAATCAAAAGTCACAGGGAGCAAGGTCTTGACTATAGGGAGGCTGAGGAACTGTCTGAGACAAGAATGGAGTTGTGGACTAGTGCATTGTCCTGGTGGAAATGCCACTGACCCGATTTGAAGAGTGATGGCCTCTTCCGACAGAATCTCTCCCTGAACTCCCTTAAAACCTCAACATAGTAACCCTAACCCTAACCCTTTGGCCAATCAACTCTGGTCTATTGACATCCTTACTTCTCTCACACCTCTCATCATCCCTCACAGACTTCCTGCTTTCCTTGAATCTCTTATGCCACTCAAAAACTGATGCTCAATTCATGCAAGATGCTCCAAAAGCAGTCTGAAGCCTTCCATGCGTTTCTGTGGTATTTTTTCCAAGTTTAAAACAGAATTTTATTGTATATCATTCTTCTAAAGTGTCCTCACGTACAGATTGCTTTTTTGAAATTCACCAGCTGTGACAATCAGGTTTTAGTAGGGTGTATTCCAATTGGTGCTGTAGCTGTTTATTTGGGCCTGAAGTCATAGAAATTGATCTGTCATCTCATAAGATGTATAGCGATAACATACTGAATTTTCAAGAGCCTACGACAATTTTAAATGCCTGTACAAAAAAAAGTTTGGAAACTTATTGAAGGCACCAGGTATATATATATTTCATAAAGGAAAAGTTGGTAGGTAACTTTATTTTAAAAATGATTGATAGAGCTCATTTGTTAGTCCACAGTTAAATATTTCCATGTGTTGCAAGCAAATACTAATAATTCTAATATTAATCATTTATTTGCACACAGTTAAATGGTTTCAACTATTCCTATCAAACACAAATAATACTCTTTATAGATTTTTCTATGTATTTTTACCACTTAGAGAATTCGTACTATTGACCGCATTTTCATTCTTATATTCACAACGTTTCGGCCGATATGTCCTTTGACCATCTTCAGGTGTTTCATGTCGAACTTGGGAGCCTACACAGAACCTCGAATTCTGTTAACCATGACTAGGTACAAGTGTTAAGTTCCTAGTTATTCTTACCTGTAGTTGAGATTGAACCTACAACCTCTTAATGATTTCACCCGGAAGCACTTTTCAACCGTACTTCTTATCCACTGCGCCATGTGTCCTTCCTATGTAATATAAATAATTTGGTTTCAAATATATGATGATACTTGTCCTTAGGGAATGATTGAACAGTTCTATTTGACCCATCGATGGCACCCTAACAAGTACTTGTAATCCTACTCAAAGGGGACCAGGGAGTAACGTTAATGAATGAGTACTCCAAAGCTCCAGGACTAGAGACTCAATATCAGACAGTTTTAAAGTCATATCCAGGATACTCGTTGGTGGGGTGGTCTTACTCCTCTGCAGATTTGCTGTCAGTTTATTCTGCAGTCCCAACTGATAGAACGGTACTTATATGCCCACATCTTCACCCATATGCGTTTTGCTCCTGAATAAGTGCACACTGAACCAGAAGTTATAGCGTCATAAGAAGATCGTTAAATCACAACTTTTTCTTGTCACTTTATCCAGCCATTATGCCGATACACATTCCGTAATTCAGACTTCTTTTATGTTTAATTATTTAATTTTGCAAAACAATACATAAAACATTTTTTTATTTACTCTTATATCAGGAGTCTATGTAACTTTGTGAACGAGGACACTCAATACATTGGCCTATTTCAACACTTATTTAATGATTGATTGTTTTATCTCAACAAAGATATGGGAACCAAAACAGAAAACAAAGGTTAAATGAAATTTTATTCATTCATTGCTAAATTTGAGAGTTGCTGTAGCAGCAGAGAAATAGAGACGTATTTGAGAGGTTTAGGGCTTGAGCTCTTTCTTAGCCCGTTTGGGTTACCGCACTAAAACTGACGAGAGAACTTTCCTCTTTACTGACTATTGGAAGTCCAGACTTCGATGGAAGAGAAAATATTTAAAAATATATATTACGCTCATGCCAAGTATCTGTCGCTGCCTCCCACCAGATACGACTTGACACAAGGTCAAAAGCCCGAAGGCCAATTAAAGTGGGGATAAAGGGGAGGGGAAGGTCGGGAACGAGCCGAGACTCGAACCCTGCTTGTCTGTGCTGCTCATCGGCTCACTTAGTGCAATGTGAGCCTGATGAGGCAAGCAGTTTCACGAACCCAAATGTGGGTCCGGGCACGTATGCCAGTTTGCGGCTTAAACTAGACGCATGGTCTAGTGCCGTCCAAGGGGGACAAAGGAGACAAAAATGCAGCTCGCCCACCCGAAGGTAGCCTAGTCGAAACTAGGTGCCTAATTAAAGGCCCCAAGTCTGCCATTGTTCCTTTTATATTACGCTCTTGTCCCCTTCTTTTCGTCGCATGAACAATAATGCTAATTAAAAGCTTCTGAGTCGTCTAAGACCCGCTGTAGTGTAATACTTGATTCTGGGGCCCTGGGCTGTAGCCGGTTCATTATCTATGTAAATCCGACACTGGATTCTAATCCCTAAGAATGATTGGTTATCCTAACGGCAATTGTCGGAATACGCTGACTGTGTCTTCTGAAGAGAGGTAAGATCCTCCGAAAAAATGGGCGTCTCGGATATGAACTGCATTTAATGGTGAGACTCCTGTTCTGGAGCTCTTGGGAGTGTGGAGTACCCATTACTTTATCATTACATTACCATCACATCTAAGTCCACTCTGACCTGGAGTGGGCGTACCTGTTAGGGTCCCATGTTTAAAAATAATTTGTATTTAATAAGACCGTGTACAAAAAACTCGTAAGAAACGATACAAAAAATATAAACATGGACGCGATTTCCAAACCTCTAAGCAAACGATAACCCTCGATGGGTTAACATGCCCTTAAAATCAAAAAAGATAGGCTGAGAATTTTTCATTTCAAAAATTCAATCGTTTTATTTTCTTGGTTAAATTCCATTTTTATCCAGTCAGATGTTTTTCATTATTATCAGCCTCGTTTTCGAGATTTATCGGAGTTATGCTGATAAAGATGTCATGTTTGAAAGTTATCAGTCTATTCCTCCAGTTCTGAAGGAAGATAAGTTTCGCTACTATGGAGAAATCGGAGCTTTTAATATAAGAAGAAGAAAAATGACGTTTTTATGACACAAGAACAAACATTTCTAACCGAATACTTTCAGATTTCTAAGGAAATGAGAAAATTATCTCTGCTATCAGATACTTTTGGTATGTTTATAATTAACTCTTCTTAGATTTGTTCCCTTTCGTGATTTATGGTGTTTTGTTTTGTTTTGTTTAATAGTAAAAGTAAAGTTAGCGACCATAGTCGAGGGTGACCCGAAGGCTCCCTTTTCGATAGCTACTACACCAAGGTGTAGGGGAGGGCGCTACTCCATTCCCAGGATTGCTCCACTTTACCCATGAACCGTACCTTATAATGCTGAGTGTTAAGCAAGGTGGTATCAAGTTCAATTTTTAAAGTCTTTGGTATGATTCGACCTGGGATTGAACCCTGGTCTCCCGGGCCATTGGCGAACACTCTAACCGCTGGGCCAATGTCCCGGTCGCTTGTTTAATAGTATGTCAGCCTAAGTAGATTATTTAATGTCAAAGCCATCCTTGTAGAAAAACAGCAGTGATATTATTCAACCCATAATTGTGAGAATAAAGGGGTTTATACCTATTCCAAGGGTAAAAAGTCAGAAAGTGAACGTAACAGAACAACCGGAATTCGAACACGTATACTTCGCAGCCGCAGGGCAGCATTTTAGCCATTGCGCTACTATGGATGCTTCGGGGTTTCTCTCTTCCAACCTGATACTGATAATTTATATGACCCTGTCAGCTGAGAATGCAGAATACACCAACTGCTTCTCGGTGGAGGGGTAAGACTTCCCCAACGAGTGTCCTAGATATGACACTAGACAATCTGATGGTGAGGCTCCAGTAATGCTGGAGCTTTGGGGAATGCAGAGTACCCCTTCATTGCCATCGCTCTCAGGTCCCCTCTAGCTCGAAGTGGTAGCACCTGATAGGGTCCTATCTATGGGTCAAATAGAACTAAACTGTATGCTTATGCGAAACTGAATTGCTTGAAATAGAACTGTTATAAATATAAATATGGATTTGACATTAAATGACCTACAATGGTTGATATGCAATTAACCAAACCAAACTAAAACTAAAAAAATCTAAATAATTTATACATAATTATATAGTTTTAGGTAATCATTTGTTTGCATAGTTAAAAGATTTCCAGTAATTATCAAAATTCAATAATAATCATTTATAAGAACAAGACATGGGCAAACTTCAGCCCGCGGGCCGCATGTGGCCCACCAAAATTCACGAGGACAATGAATTGATAACAACAAATGCTAAAAGCTCATAATTGCTTCTTCACTCATTTTTATTTAATTGTTAATTTACATTTTAACCCTTTTCCCCCCAGTACTATAGCTTTAAACAGTTCGACTAAACCACATATATAACAAAGAAGCAGATTATAACGTGCAGAAACTATCACAGATGCATATTACGCAGATGATCGGGCGCTTCTCGCAAATACTCCTGCCCAAGCTGAATCCAAGCAGCATAGCCTGAAACAGGTAGCAAGAAGCATTGGCTTCCATGTAAACTCAGTCCATGTGTTTAAAAAAACTGGAGCCATTTCCAGTATTAAATTCAAAGCCTCTGAAATTAGTAGACCAGCTCATATACCTCGGTAGCAATATCTCGTCTACTGAAAGCGATATCAGTATACGTATATTCGAAAGGCAGGGATTGTTGTTGATAGTTTATCATTCATGTGGAAATCTGATCTCTCTGATAAAATTAAGCGGGAATTCTTCCAACCTGTGCCTGTGTCGGTACTACTGTATAAATGCACTATATGTACGCTTACGAAACACATGGCAAAAAAACTAAATTGGAATAACACAAGAATGCTCTGTGATGTTCTGAGCAAATCCTGGAAGCAACACCTCACAAATCAGTAGCTAAACAGCCTCTTACACATCTCACAAACCATTCAAGACGAACTAGACATGCAAAGCCAAGCCCAGTCGATTAGGACGGTAGAATATACAGACTGCATCTTTGCAAAAGGGTAAGACCCTCCCCTAATGAGTGTCTTAGATATAACACTAAACAATCTGAGCTGGAGCTTTGGGGAATGCGGAGTTACGCCACCTAAATTCAAACGAAACGCTCTGAGAAAAAGCTAGACGGGAACTACATAAGAATGCTACAAATCCTGGAAGCAGCATCCCACAAAACAGCATATGTACGCCTACTAAGCTCATGTTTCCAAAAACATCCAATGAAACGAACAAGAGATGCTGGATACTCTTGGTGAAGCAAGGGCGAACGGTCTTCTGTGGACTCCTACGTATGGACACACTGATCTGCAAAAATTTACATTCATCAGCTCTGAGCGGACACAGGATGCTTCGTAGAGGACCGACCAAAAGCGATAGCTGATAGGGACGGATGGTGTGAAAGAGTCATCGGAATCAATGCTATCAGCACGATTTGACGATGATGATAATGATGATCATGATTGAAGTTTCTTAAATTTTGTAATTTTTCGTTGAACGTAACGTTTTCAACATTATAAAACTTCGGCGGATTTTCACGTCTTTTGTTTTAGAAACAAGAAATGTTTATGTTTTTTTTTTCTCTTGGGAAAAATATATTTCTTTAATATTTTTCATTTTTTTTTTTTTGTGTGTAATCAAATTAATAAATCAGTTTTATGTATATTTTTATTATGCAATTTTTATATTAACGTTACCTTTCGATTTAAAAGTGACAAATGAAATTATTTGTCGGATAGTTTAACATGCACATAGATTTTTTTTTAGTAGTTTTAATCAATTTTTAATTTACAGATTATAAAAATATTCAATATTTTTCTTCGATGCACGGATCAAATTCATATTGAATTTATTGATTTTTTTAAATGGATTTAACGTTCTCCAAATATCACTTTGAAATAGGATGGACAAGTATGGTTGACAAGTTAACACCTGAATAAATAAATGCCTTAGTTGAATATTTGATTAAAACAGTTACGACTAATGTGAAACCCCACCCATTCTTAACAAATATCCTCCAAGTGGAGGGCTCAGTGTCAGGCGTCTATGATCAGAGAAATCGTACAATGGACACTTGTAAAGACACTTGAATACCAAAAAATAATTTTTATTCAACGATTGGACGTGTTATATGACCAGTTCATTTTACCTTATTCCTTTTGTAAGTTTTTTTTCGAAAAAATTGTTTCATCAAGAAAGCTTATAACACGACGATGGCCTATGATCGAAATTAGCTGATAACAGATGTACATATTTTTCTTTTTTTAAGTAGAGGAATTGATATTGTGAATTGAATTGGATGGAGGTGCCCGTGGTGTAATGGTTATTGTCGTAGGATACGGCGACACGAGTTCAAATCCTGGACGAGATTGATTGCATTTCACATTGCACTAATACCCTTGGGAAAGGTATGAATCCAATTATTCTCCCTCCAGCTATGGGTAAATAGTAGGACTGACTAGGTTCTTCAGCCTTGGTTAGGCAACTAGTCTAGGAGAAGGAAAACTCTGAATTCAAACCTGTTAAACTCCGCTTAAAAATTGACCTTGTGTCATATCCTGCCCGAACGGAGGGGTTGGTAAATATGGATATTGTGAATTGAATTACCACGACGAACACCTACGCACGACATACGAGAACAACAGCTGTCCAGTGTTCCCGTATGTCATGCGTAGCTGTTCGCTGGATTTTCTAGTTGCTTATAACAATCAAAAAATAAACAACAAAAGAAATATTCCTATTTGTGCTACCACTTTTGTTAATATATATATGTGTGTGTGTATGTGTGTGTGTGGTATCTATGACATCCTGACATAGACTTGGTTTTATTTGGTTTTATGGCATATCAACCATTGTTACGTTTGTTTGTTTTCTTTGTTTAATGGCATATCAACCTTTGTAGGTTATTTAATGCCAAAGCCATCCGTCGAGAAGAACAGTAGTGGTACTATTTAACCCATAGCTGGGAGGATAAGGGGGTTCATACCTTTCCCAAGGGTATTTGCCCAAAAGTGAACGTAATAGCGCGACTGGAGTACGAACTCGCTTACTACGATTCTGCAGTCCATCGCTTTAACCATTCCACCACGAGGACACCTCCTCAAACATTGTTAGTTATTTAATGCCGAATCCTCTTTATATATTTAATTGATATGATGTATCTAAGTGTTGCTATGCATCACTAAAAATTCAATTAAACGTCATTTATTTGTTTACACACAGTTAAATGGCCAAACAGTTCTATTTCAAACTATTCAATTTAGCCTCAATTGTTGGCCTACAGATTAAATGTCTATTTGAACCATAGATAGGATCATATTAGGTACTATCACTCGAGGCCAAAGTGGACCTGGGAGTAATAGCAATGACGAGGTACTCCGTATTCCCCAAAGCTCCAAGATTACTAGACCCTAACCATCAGATTGTTCAGAGTCATAACAGGACACTCGTTGGTGGGGAATCTTAGCCCTCTGCAGAGAAACAGTCCATGCATTCTACAGCACTTTGTTTTCAGAGAGACAATCTCCTTAAGGACATTTACATTTATATATAACGTTGATTTTTTGCAAAACTCCAATTTTAAAGACAAAGTTGGAGATTTTAAATTTGTTATAGTATATGATAAGTTTTATTTTATTTTTTGTAATATATGATAAGTTTTATCTTTTATTATATATATATATATATATATATAAACAGAAGCTGTAACACAAAAATAAAGATTTCTTTAATATAAAATAAATCTTTATTTATGTATATGGGTGTGTATATATATATATATGTATATATGTGAGTGTGAGTATATATATACATATATGCATGTGTGTGCATGTGTATATATATATATATATATATGGAAGGATTATTTACCAACACGAGCTGGATGAGACACAAGGTCAATTTTAAGCGGAGTTTAACGGGGTCTGAATTCTGTTTTCCTTCTAGACTGGTTGCCATTTTCAAATCAAAGAGCTCAGTCTGGCCTACTATTTACCAATCACTGGGTTAGATTCATATGTATCCCAAGGATATTAGCACTATATGAAATGCAAACAGCTTCGTCTTGAATTTGAACGCGTGTCACCGGGTTCATTTCCATTATATCACAAACGCCGCCTGCGTGTATATGCATATATATATATATGTGTGTGTGTGTGTGTGTGTGTGTGTGTTGTGAATATTTGTACTTCCGTTTGTAAGTCAAGCTATAACAACGTCCACTGACCCAGTTTTCATCTGAACATACTTGATAAAAGCCATCCTTTGAGAGATTCGTCAGAGAAACTCCAATCATTGCCTGATATCTAATAATGGGCTATTTTAAATATTCAGCTGATTAGAAACATTTTTAAAGTTCTCAGATGATATCAGTATCTGTTTGTATATCTATCAGCTGCTTTCCTCTAGCCCCCCCCCTTCTCTCTCTCTCTCTCTCTCTGTCGTAGAGGTAATTTACTAAGCTTTTTTGCTTAGATGTAGCACAAGGCCGCATGAATTGGGCGCCCAATGAGAATCGAACTCACTCGTGTAGGTTTGCTAGTCTACCTTGCTAACCATTACACCACCCGAGGTGCCCCTCTCTCTGTCGTAGAGTCCCCGTGGCGTTGGGACTAACGATATGGGCTGCAACATCTTTGGAAGCGATTTCGAACTCCAGTCGTACTATTAGGTCCATTTTCGGACGGATACGCCGGAAAAAAACGTATGACCCCCCCCCCACACACACACACACCACTCACACACTTATCCCTATCAGCGATTGGTTAAACAGTATCACTTCTGTTCTTCTACAAAGATGGCTTTGACATTAAATAACCCACAAGGGTTGATAAGTAATTAAACAAAGAAATCAAACTTCTCTCTCTCTCTCTCAATCTATCTATCTATATATATATATACATATATATATATATATATATATATCTTCCGTTTTACTGATATCTCTCCATATGTCTGTTTATATATATATATATGTGTGTGTGTGTGTGTGTGTGTGTGTGTGTGTGTGCGAGATATTGATAGAGCCGATCAATAAAGACTGAATTACAGCAAGGAACTTCTATATTTTCTTGTTAAGGTTTTATATATATATATATATATATATGTGTGTGTGTGTGTGTGTGTGTGTGTGTGTGTGTGTGTGTGTGTGTGTGTTTATATGTGTGTGCTTGTATATATATATATATATATATATATATATAAGCTGAATTATTTTCTTATTTCTCATGCCATTCTGATGGCTGTAGATTCCATATATTTAGAAATGTTTCATCAGAAGATTATTTTTTCCATTTAACTTTATACTCACGAGACTGACATGAGGATATAAAGAAGCGAGAAAACATTCGTTTATTTTGGTTTTTTTCTTACTCTGCTGGCCAGTATTTGAGCACTTTTCTGATTTAAGATAAACGTTTTTATAACAATTCATTTCACTATATATATATATCATCATCATCATCATCATCATGTCGTGCTGGTAGCACAGATATCCCTGACCCTCCCTCGCCACTTTTCCCTATCGTTCATCGCCTCCGGCAGGTCTTCTGGACAACATCCCGTATCCTCACATAGTTCCTGAATGTATGTTCGTGCTGGTCGTCCTGCTTTTGCTCGGCCATATGTGGGGGTCCATAAGAATACATCACTTATGAGTTCGTCCCTGCTTCTCCAGCAGTGTCCTGCATGTCTGGTTCGTCTAACTTGAATAGTTTTCGTGATAGGAGGCAGGTGGCCGTACAGTTGGTGTCTTGTGGGGTGTTGCCGCCAGGACTTGTTCAAGATGGTTCACAGCATTCTTGTGTAATTGCCGTCTAGCTTCTTCTCCAGCCGTTTTGTTAGAGTCCATGTAGTGCATCCATATAGCAGTATCGATGCGACCGCTGCCTGGAAGAAACTGCGTTTCATTTTATCGGTTCGGTCTAATTTCCATATAATCGATAGCCTATTGATAGCTGTCCATGCCTTCGTTAACCTCGTGTCGATGTCCTTTTCGGTTGATGCGACGCTGCTTCCTAGGTAAGTGAATTTGTCTACTAGTTTAACAGGGGTTCCGTCTAGAGGGGAGATGTCACCCGTTTGATTATAGCACATATATTCCGTTTTGTGTACATTGACATAGAGGCCTATGCCTGCGGCTGCTTGTTCCAAACTATGCAGTAGTGTTTCGGCTTGGTTGGGTGTATTTGCCAGTATCACTATGTCATCGGCGTAGTCGGCGTCGGTAATTGTTTTTGCGGGGTACCTTCTGCTTCTTTTCTTTGTCAGCTCGAAGCCGTTCTTTCTGATTTTGTCAATCGATGTTCTAAGTACGTAGTCTAGACAAATGATAAAGAGGTAGGGAGCTAGCGTGTCTCCTTGTAGTACTCCTGCTACAATGTCGAAGTATTCTGTGTCTCCATCTGGTGATCGTAGTTTTACTTTGTTGTTTCCATAGAGAATCGTTATTGCTGCTACGGTTTCTTTAGGTAGGCCTATGCTAGTAGGATTTGTTCCATTTGTGAATGGAATCGAAGGCCTTGGTAAAGTCGACAAATAATAATGTCGCTTGAATGTTTTTTGCCCGTACACCTTCAAGGATTCTACGGATGGTTAATATTTGTGAGGTCGTAGATCTATTTCTTTGGAAGCCATTTTGGTTTTTCCTAAGGATGTTGTCGATTTTGGGTTCTATGCGGTTTCGTAGTAGGGCATTGTAGATTTTGGCTGCTATGGATGTAAGTGTTATGCCTCTGTAGTTTTTGGCTAATCCGAGGTCACCTTTTTTAGGGAAGGGGAGGAAGCATCACTTCATCCATCTATCTATCGGATTTTGATTATATACTGCGTTGCAGTAATATATATATATATATATACATATATAAATATATATATATATATATATATATATATATATATATATATATTGTTCATATCTATGTAATATATTTATCAGTATATATCTTTCTATGGCGTTCCATATATCTATCTTAGTTCTGCATCTGCTGGCGAACTCCAGTTCTTGGGAGTGTGGAAACTGCCCTTCCTGCGAGTGTTGAGACAGCCCTTCTTTGCCATATCTCCGGAGTTCCCGAAGTCGCAGAGTGGTAGCTTCTTAGTTATTCACTAAGGATTATTATCATTAGTTACTTGAAACAAAAATTGCAAGTAAAAAACGGCCTGACGTCAGCATTAAATACCCTCGTAAGGATCGATATGCTATAAAATTCATTAACCAATCGAAACCAACCCGATTTATCTCTCTTTAGATCTTTTTTCCTATCTATCGTTGCTTTGTTCAATGGCAAATCAAATTTCGTGTGTCATTTAATGCCAAAGCCATCCTTGTAGAACAGAAATTATACTATTTCACCCACAGCAAGAAGTTTAGAGGGTTCATATCTCATATCTATTTTAGTGTTATTATCTGTCTCACTGATAATATCTACTGACTTCGACCAGTTCATATCTATCCATCAATATATATATATATATATATATATATATATATATATATTTAAAAGGAATAGGTTTGTTTTGTTTTGGTTTGGTTTGGTTTGGTTTTATGGCATATCAACCATTGTAAGTTATTTCATGCCAAATCCTCTTTATACATATATATTAAATATATATGATCTGGTTTGGTTGGGTTTTATGGCATATCAACCATTGAAGGTTATTTAATGCCAAATCCTCTTTATACATATATATTAATTATATAGTATTTGGTTGGGTTGGGTTTTATGGCATATCAACCATTGTACGTTATTTAATGCTAAGTCATCTTTATACATATATATTCAATATATATGATCTGGTTTGGTTGGGTTTTATGGCATATCAACCATTGTAGGTTATTTAATGCCAAATCCTCTTTATACATATATATTAAATATATATGATCTGGTTTGGTTGTGTTTTATGGCATATCAACCATTGAAGGTTATTTAATGCCAAATCCTCTTTATACATATATATTAAATATATATGATTTGGTTTGGTTGGGTTTTATGGCATATCAACCATTGAAGGTTATTTAATGCCAAATCCTCTTTATACATATATATTAATTATATAGGATTTGGTTGGGTTGGATTTTATGGCATATCAACCATTGTACGTTATTTAATGCTAAGTCATCTTTATACATATATATTAAATATATATGATCTGGTTTGGTTGGGTTTTATGGCATATCAACCATTGTAGGTTATTTAATGCCAAATCCTCTTTATACATATATATTAAATAAATATGATCTGGTTTAGTTGGGTTTTATGGCATATCAACCATTGTAGATTATTTAATGCCAAATCCTTTTTATACATAAATTAAGTATAATATTTCTAAATATATTTTGAAGATGTTTTAAACAAGCCTGAGCTCATTTTTTTTGTTTGTTTGTTTTTGTTTTGTTTTGATTTGATTTGCACACAGTTAAATGGTTCCACCTAATTTCAAATAATTCAGGTTAGCATAAGTACGGTCTTTTGCTTACACACTGTTAGCCATTGGTTTAAATACAGTTTTTGGTTTACACCCAGTTAAATGCAAAATCACTTCTATTTCAAACAACTCAGTTTGGCATGTCAACAAAGTTAAATGCTTCTGAATATTGCTATGTATCACCAACAATTCAATTAAACATCGGACACTTGTGTACACTCAGTTGAGTGATCAAACAGTTCTATTTCAAACAATTCAGTTTAGCATAAATACACTGTATTTGTTTACACACAGTTAAATGTAAAAACAGTTCTATTTTAAATAATTTAGTTTAGCACACAGTCTATTTCTATTTGACGCATATATATAATCCTATCAGGTGCTACCACTCCGGGCAGAGTGAACCTGGAAGCAATAGCAATGAAGGAGTGCTCCACATTCCTCAAAGCTCCAGCATTACTGAAGCTCTACCATCAGATTATTTTGTGTCATATCAGGACACTCGTTGGGGTGTCCTAGCCTTCTGCAGAGATGCAGTCGGTGTATGCCACAGCCGCAGCCGACAGGGCAAAAAATGAGTTAGTCCAAAAAGAGACGTATATTTTTTTAATTATTTAGTTCTTACACTCGCTTCCAGTTTATTGCTTTCTTCAGGAAACAAGACACATGCAAGGCTAAATAAATAATATTATATTAAAAGATTTTTTTTACATATATATATATATATATATATATATATATATCTTTTCTTTAAGAAAAAAAACAAAGACCAGTTAATTCAGGATTATAAATTTATTTCCAACCTGTATTTTCAATTTCTAAAAGTTAATTATCGAACTTAACATGAATAGAAAATAAACTAAACAAATAAATAAAAAAGTTAAATTACCGTAATTATAACTGACAGAAGAAATTTGAAAAATTAAAATAAAACGGAAATTCAATAAAACGAGGTGGTAACTCTTTAATCTCGTCCCCTTCCACCCCATGTGTCTATTGTGACGGCAATTTCTTTAAAATCCCAAAAAAGGGTTTTATTTTCGCACGTGTGAAGACGGGGCAGGTTGGCACTTGATCCCTTATAGAATAAGTCCTCGTTCAGAGTTTTTTTTTCTCAGGCATATAAGAACTGGAATATTACGTGAGGGATTAATTTAGGGTTAGACTGACCGCCGCTGGCAAGGGGTTCCAAATTTCACACTTTACACACACCCACCAAGGCCACTAAACTTCCTCTCCTAGAACAACGGAAGATATGGACCTATAGGTTTGGTCGTAATAATATTATACTGTAGTAGTCGGCAACTCCGGTTTCCCGTGTGATATTTTAAAGGAATTAATAGGACAATTTTAAGCAAGATAACATAAGGTGAATAGAAGCTGAAAAAGAAACATGAAGTAACAAATTCGTAGAAGACACGGCAAAGAACAACTTCGACCACGTGGTAACATTAAAATACATGAATCTTTTACTACAATTATATACACTTTCAAAGTGTCAAAACATATAATAATTGAACAGTCCATGAACATAAATGTCTTTCTTCTTTTCTGTTCTTTCCTGTTTCTTCAAATTGAGAGAGAGAGAGAGAGAGAGAGAGAGTGGTATATAAAATTTGGGTATAAAGAGAAATGGTCCCAAAGTTACTTATCTTATTTTTCGACGGGGTTCCACTGGAGAATCTTTCTTCTTTTACGGGCTAATAGACTTTAGGCTATTTTTAACACTGGCTTGAAGAAAGTGGCTTCTTCGTGTCTCGCAGATATTTTTTTGTCTTCTTCACCCGAAGTACTTGGCTTTTGGTTCTTTCTCCTATGAACCCTGCCCAAAAACTAACTTTCTTACTATCTATTTCCGCTGACGGGAAGGAGTCCCCACTTCCGTTTTAGGGTCCCAGCCAATCATTTGGCTTCTCTCTCCTTCCCCCCGGTGTCCGGCGACCTGAGTGAGGTTACCAAGTACCAACATCTGTTGGTATCCCCTCTGTGACCTACATTCTTTCTTGTCTTAACGGCCATTCTTTGGCGGCTTGCCACAGTTAATTCAAACGGGAGGATAGTATTAATCTTATTTCTATCGTCTCAGTGGGACACCACGTGACACTATTCTGTTTTAATTAACTATCCATTGGGTCTGAAGAAGTCCTGTATTAATTTTTTCTTCATGTTTTTGGTTCATACCAGAAACTGAAAATACAGGATGGAAATAAATTTATAATCCTGATTTGACCGGTCTTTGGTTTTTTCTTAAAGAAATATTACTCTGTAATAAATTACATTGAGCTCTCTACCAGGAAAATTTAAATGTTCAGCTCTTGAATGATTTTCTTGTCCTGAGGGAATTACTCCAAACTCTGGTTTAACCTGACCGAATATTATATATATATATATATATATATATATGTCTCAGTGAAGAGACCCTGTAGAGTTGTAACATTGTGGATACTGTGCTAGACTGCGACGTTGTTAAAAGTGAGTTCGAACTCCAGTCGGTCCCTTACGTTCACTTTGGAACTATTAACCATTCTTGTAGAAACCAATAGTGGTATTAATTGACCCCTTGCTGGCTTTGGCATGAACTACCCCACAAAGATTGATATGCCATTAAACCAATAAATCAAACAAACTGAACTAATATCTATCGCAATCTCTTTTTATTTATATATTCTCTCGACCTCAGCCAGACCCCACATATCTTTTTATATCTGATTTTCTCCATTTATAGGTCTTCCTCTCTAGTAAGTTAATATTAATCTCAGTAAATATCTATCTATCTATCTATCTATCTATCTCTTCATATCTATCTATCTATCTCTTCATATCTATCTATCTATCTATTTATCACTTCATATCTATCTATCTATCTATCTCTTCATATCTATCTATCTATTTATCTTTTCATATCTATCTATCTATCTATCTATTTATCACTTCATATATATCTATCGATCTATCTATCTCTTCATATCTATCTATCACTTCATATCTATCTATCTATCTATGTATACATATATGTAATAATAACTCTAATAATAACTTCTGTGCCCTCAACTTTAGAAGTGAATGCCCCTTCAGATATAAAAAAGCAATTATTAATAACCTGTTATCCTGAGCCAAATTGATCTCCTCCTCCAAAACAATATTTTATAAAGAGATAGAAAACAAAACAGGCTCTCATCAATAATGGGTTTCCTAACTATATTGTTGATGAAAAAATTAAACGTATGATTAAAGATGTTAACTAACAAAATAAACACTGCACTACTCCACCCAGTCAACAAACGCATATCAAACTTTTTTACCGTAACCAAATGCACTACAATTATAAATCAGATGAAAAAATATTAAAAACATTGATTCATGGAAACATACTCCCCACTGATCCTAATAAAAAAATAAAACCTATTATATATTATAATAAATTTAAAACCTCCAACTGATGTCTTTAGCTACAGACACTATTTATAGAACAATTTTAAAATTAAACGCTACACACTGCAACGGCCCAGACGCTCTTCTTCTTACAAAGTAGTAATGTACATACAAAAGTTACATCACTTTTGTAATAGATCCTCCCCTGATAATGGTCCAAAGTCGGACAGAAAGTAATTGGGAAATAAACAATTATGGAGAATACATCAATCAATTCCCGCCGAATATCATAAAATCAATACGGCAATATGAAAGGATCAACAAGAAAATATGTTGACAGAAAATATCTATTATGTTCAATGAAATTTGTATATATTTATATGTATATATATGTATATATATATGTGTACATATATGTATATATATGTATATATAAATGTATATATATATATACATGCATATATATGTATTGATACTCTGCCATGTGCACCGCGGGCTTGCAGGGTGCCGTTCGTTCCCACCAAGTCCACCAGTTAAAACAAGGCACACACATTGGCTGTGGTTTGCAGATGCTATTTAATATCACAGATATCACCAACTCCCTAGCTGAACCATATTTTAAAGCCACAAGGCGGGTTATGGGTGAATTATTAAGATTCAACACAGCTAACTGGCTAGCTTTCCCCCTCAATTACTAGGTCTTTGATAAATACAATACTTCCACATCAAAAAAAGGATTCTAAACTGCCATGTTTTGGTTAACAAGATTAATAACAATATTCTTTAATTGAATAAAAGAAAGAAACAAAGAAAAAACAATTCAGGTAAAAAACAGGAGCAAGAAAGTCTTTTTTCTAAATGGTGGAAGGTGAAAATACAGTTCTTCAGCGGTAGATACGGTCCGTTTTCCTTCAAACTTTGGGATATAATGGCAGAGCCCGTACTCCAAATCTCAAGTTTATCACTCGGAGAATATTCCCTCTTCCTTTCTCCTCTATCTTATCAGGGCTATTCTTTCCCCCTGTATTTGTCTTTTATTCACGTCAGCATGAATACAGCAAGATAAATTTGAATATAATTTAATTGTATGTTCACTTACTTGGGATTTTGTAGAATCTTTTGATTTCTCTTTTCCTCTCGTTATTAGGCTGCCATAACACGTTAAGACCCAGATTAATAATTGTTTCTTTCCTCGTGGACAAGTCTTTTCTTAAGGCATTCGTTTAACGAGGCTCACCATACCCCGGAGTGCGAATTCATTCAAAGGAGAAGCTTTTTATTTCTTCTCAGTGTTCCCTGCGCGGCATTATTTTGGAATTTGGGTTTCTTCCGTATCCCAAATTATGTGTCTTCACTCTCCGACGAAGAAACAACCACTAGTTAGTTTCCGTAGTTTGAAAATTTATAACACGTTGGCTTTTTGGTGGTTTATTCCTTTGCACCAATCATGGCCGCAAGTCTGCCTCTCTCCACTGACGAATACATGGCTAATAAAGAGTAGGATTCTCTCATGACCATGTCACTTAGTGCTTATTTGTGAGGGTTGAAGAGAGACGGCCTTTCTTTCCACAGCCAATTCTTGGTTACTACTATAGTCGGCTGACGGCCAGCGAGTCGCACCTCCTTTCCCTATAACCCGGCGAATGTATGAGGGTGTCATATTTCCTCGTCACAGTATATACATATATATATATATATATATATATATATATATATATTGTTTGTTTGTTTGTAGTATATATATATAGTTTGTTGTGTATATATATACGAGGATCATTAAATAAGTTTCCAGACTTTTTTCGTATGGGCACTTTTATTGATAGTACACACATAAAACTCTAGTCCCCTTCGAAGTAATCTACTCCGGCTGCAATGCACTTGTACCGTTCCAACAACTTCTCGATGGCCCCATGGAAGTCCTCTTGTTGAGCGATTCAATGACCCTCCTCACAGCCTCTTTCATCTCCTCAATTGTCTCATAACGACTGCCTCTGAGCTTAGGGAATATGTTAAATATTGACCCTCGACAGTGCCGTCAATCAAGAGATGCACCTATGTAAATAAGCGGAAGCAAGTGAACGTAACAAAATAATACAATCAGGTGCACGGATGGTTTGAGACAGTTGGGGACAGGAAGCTGGAGTGAGAACCAGCTGCAGACAGAGGGCTTTGGACCCTCATTGACCCACGGTTGCGAAACTCCAGCCAAGATGAGAAAGAAGTGCTGCTATGGTCGAAAGAAGAACTTGGGTCAATATAGCAGTCCGTCCTTGTCTCCACTCATTTCTCACACACAACAAACATCACCTTTTCGAAAATAAAGTGTGAGAGATTTATATAAAGATGTGTATTCGTTCGTCATTGAAGTCGTCATTATCAGTTGATTATGTTTCCGCATATATCTGTATATGTATACATGCAGTTGTATGTGGCTATACAACATAACCAAAAGTCACAGGGAGCAAGGTCGGGACTATAGGGAGACTGAGGAACTGTCTTGATGCCCATCTTGCTCAAATTGTCTGTGACAAGGATGGAGTTGTGGACTGGTGCATTGTCCTGGTGGAAATGCCACTGACCCAATTTGAAGAGTGCTGGCCTCTTCCTAAGGAATCACTTTCTGAACTCCCTTAAAACCTCAACATTGTAACCCTAGCCCTAACCCTTTGGCCAATCAACTCTGGTGTATTGACTTCCTTACTCCTCCCACACCTCTCATCATCCCTCACATATTCCCTGCCTTCCTTGAATCTCTTATGCCACTCAAAAACTGATGCTCGATTCATGCAAGATGCTCCAAAAGCAGTCTGAAGCCTTCCATACGTTTCTGTGGTATTTTTTCCAAGTTAAAAACAGAATTTTATTGCATATCGTTCTTCTAAAGTGTCCTCACGTCCAGATTGCATTTTTGAAATTCACCAGCTGTGACAATCAGGTTTTAGTAGGGTGTATTCCAATTGATACTGTAGCTGTTGATTTGAACCTGAAATCCTAAAAATAAGTCAGTCATCTCATAAAATGTATAGAAATAAGATACTGAATTTTCAAGAGTCTACGACAATTTCAAATGCCTGAACAAAAAAGTCTGGAAACGTAATGAATGCACCACGTGTGTGTATGTGTATGTGTGTGTATGTGTGTGTATTAATCTTAATTTATGTTACTCTTTTGATACATATATATTTCAACCTCTTTCTTTCTTTCTTTCTTTCAGTCTGTCCATATCTATTTATTGGTTTCTTTCTTTCTTTCTTTCTTTCTTTCTTTCGTCATCTTAGTCTGTTCCTATCTATCTATGTCTTTCTTTCTTTCTTTCTTTCTTTCTTTCTTTCCGTCTGTTCCTATCTATCACTTTCCTTCTTTCCTTCTTGTCATATCTATTTATTTACTCCACTCTGTTCAAATATTTTTTCAGTACTTCTTCCCCTAATCTCATTTAAGCTGGGCGTTAACGAAAATGCAACGAATATATTGATAGCACAGAAGCTGTATTTATCTTTTAAGGTCCAATGCGCTTTTCTCGCTTATATTACAGAAACAACTTTTTAAAAACTTTTGCCAGCATTAAATAAACACTCCTAATTCACCACTCTAGTCGGTTGGAGCTATTGAACATGCCGTCTGTATCTCTACAGAAGGCGAAGTACCCCCACTCAACGAGTGTCCCGGATATATGACATTAAACTGCATCTGATGGTGAGGCTACAGTTCTAGAGCTTAGGAGAATGAGTACCCCTTCATTACTATTGCACCCAGGTTTACTCAGATCCAGAGTGGAAGTACATATTAGATCCTTATCTATGGGTCAAATAGAATTTGGTAATCATTTACTATTGAAACTATGTAACTATGTGCAAGCAAATAATTAATATTCAATTGAACAATTAGTATTTCTTAGCAATACTTGAAACCATTCAACTGTGGCAAATAGAACTATCAGTAATACATATGAATACTTGAAACCATTTAACTGTGGTATTTAGCTTGATTTGGCATATCAACCCTTGTAGGTTATTTAATGACAAATCCTCTAAATACATATGTATAGAACAGTTTGACATTTAAAATGAGTGCAAACTAATGACTTATATCAAACTGAATTGTTACAACTAGAACTGTTCGATCATTTAACTGTATGTAAACAAATGAGTGGTGTTTAATTGAATTGTTAGTGATACATAGCAATACATGGAACCATTTAACTTTATTGACTTATGTTAAATTGAATGGTTAGAAATAGAACTGTTTGATCATGTAACTGCGTTTAAACAAATGAGTGTTGTTTAATTGAATTGTTAGTGATACATAGCAATGCTTGGAACCATTTAACTTTATTGACTTATGTTAAATTGAATGGTTAGAAATAGAACTGTTTGATCATGTAACTGTGTGTAAACACGACCAAACAGCAGTGAAGAAAGACCTCCACGGGACACTCCAGCATTGACGATCTTCGCTGAAGATAACTGCTGCTACCTGCGATATCCTGCGGTTACCTGCTACACACTAAGGAACTAACGCTGCGACCTGTGACACGGCTGTAACCTGGCACCCAAAATAACTTTTCTCACTCTGACACAAGTCTACTTATGTCATAAAAATAAACCATTCATTGTTGTTCTTCAAAGAAGTTTTGTTATTTTCTTGGTTGGTTGTTGGTTTGTTGGGTTTTATGGCATATCAACCTTTGTAGGTTATTTAACGCAAAATCCATTTTTTTATGTAAATAATGTGTTCTATTTTCAAAAATTCAGTTTAGCATAAGTACACAGTTTAATTGTCAAAAACATTTCTATTTCAAACTATTCAAGCAGTTACATGTAACAAATCAGTTAAGTGTAAATACAGTTTCAATGTCGAAAAACAGTTCTATTTCAAATAATTCAGTTATGCATAAGCACGCAGTTTAAATGTAAGTACGGTTTAATTGTCAAAAACATTTCTATTTCAAGCTATTTAGTTTACTCAAACAATTCAATTTGGCATAAATATGCTGTTAGTTCTATTTAACCCATAGATAGGACCCTTATCAGGTGCTACCACTCCGGGCCAGAGTGGACCTGGGAGCGATGACAATGAAGGGGTACTCCGCAATCCCCAAAGCTCCAGCACTGCTGGAACCTCACCATCAGATTGTTTAATGTCATATCCAGGACACTCGTTGGGCGGGGGGTCTTACTCCTCTACAGAGGTGCAGTCAGTGTATTTTACAGCCCCAGCCGACTGGGCAATTGTTATTTTGTTCAGCCCTCAATAAACAACTAAGAATTGACCTATAGTGTATGTAAACCAATTATATACTAAAAACCATTTCATTATGTCCAAACAAATAATTGAAAAAAAAATTATAAGTGTTAGATAGCAATAATTAAAACCATTTAACTGTGTGCAAGCAAATGACTGGTGGACTAAGTACGAAGTTCCTCTATGGACTGAAGTGGGTGCACCAGTGTTTGCCAAACAGCAAAAACTTACATTCATCAGTTCTGTGTGGACACTGGATGCCATCTAGAATATTTGATGATGATAATGATGATGAACAAGTTCCTTGCAAATATTTTCCTCGATAATTTTAGATTAGTTGTACTAAAGTGAGTCAAAACTTTTGCAATATTTTAGTAACCTGAGGAATAATTTGGGTTGAGTCAAAAGTTTTGCAATATCTTAGTAACCTGGGGCACAATTCTGCAGCTCTGGATAATTTGGCTAAGGATTTGAAGATGATGAACCACGATTGATTGTGAGAAGCCTGGCTCTCCTGATACTCTTTGAGTGCTACTTCTCGGATTGACGACGATGACTTGGCACACAGCCTCGGAATCAACAGTATTAGGCTAAATTGACCTTGCTTGATTGTTCTTGCAACCCGAGTGAAATTTCCTGAACCAACTAGTTACTGTACTCTAATCAACTGCATTTTTCTCCTTTCGTACAACAAATTATTTTTGTTACTTATGCGGCGCTATGGCCCAGTTCAAACACGTAAGTCATAAGTTCCCAAATTAGACAACGTTGCATGTTTATCCGAGTGGCTTTTGTGGGAGTGAATAAAATAAATAAAACAAAAGTAAGTTCAAAAAGTGCGGAAGTTCCCAAAGGCCCCGGACAGGAAGTCGGAACTGCACATGCCTAGAAACGGACTTAATGGCACGAGAAAGAAACTCATTCTCTTTCAGCAGTGACCGTTGGATTGGAAAGACCTACTTTTTTTCCTGCTACTGGTGGGGAAACCACATGTCCGCTTTGCAGCACGCTGGTTCACTTTTCCACTAGTAGCAGCCGTCTCTGCAAACGGCAGCCTTTATCAAAAGCACCCACGACGAAAAACACCCAATAATGGACATATCAACCCTGAAAACAACTAGTGAATTTCAACGCCTGATTTGGGAGAAACGACTCTTCTCCAATAGTCCAGAAAGACATTCCACGCTACAGAGTAATCGTGCGAAAACCCAAACAAAATAAATTTCCACCTACTTTCTTTTTCTTCTTTTGCAGTCTTCACAGACAAGAAGATGCCAGCGAATTAAGATGGGGTAAGAAGAAACTAACGGTGTCAGATATCTAAAACCAAAATTAACACAGTCAGATATCTAAAACCAAAATTAACACAGTCAGATATCTAAAACCAAAACCAAAACCAAACAAATAACCCAACAACATCTAATCTCTCTTAAGCCCCATACTTTCAAACCACACACATGAAGTGAAGCAATTCACAACGTATCAACGTACTAACAGTCGCGATATTACCAACTATCAAAGCGGGTATCTACCACGGCTCGAACAGCTTCGGTCACGTGATATACACACAGCATGCTAGCACATACTACCAAAATATTAGATTACTTTAGACTCACCTTTGTTATTTAGGTCAGAATATGACAACCTACAATAAAAAAATCTTGCTGAATTGTCGTCCAATTATTATTTAGCATCATTTTGTTCGATTGCATAAAGTCATGTGTCATGTGTTATACTATTGTTTACTGGTTGGAAGAGGGTTAAGTGTTAATCTGATGTGTCTCAGATTTCACCAAGAATCAGAACATTAAAAACCAAAAGATAACCGCTTCAGTTACTTACTGGAACTTAATTCTTAAACATCTGACAGTTATTTCTCCAAAATATAAACCCTGCTTGGCGTTCTGCTCTCTACAGAAAGCTTTCAACAGAATAGATGTTGAGGATCGTAAGGTTTATTTTGTTTTAGGGGGTTATTTTTGGAAGCGAGGTTCTTTACAAAAGTATCTCTATCATGGCACAACACTACTGTTGTCGCTAAAAAAAAAAAACATGACTTTCAACACTATAGTTTCAGTCTAGAATATTTGTTGAAAAGTATTTTGTTTAAAATTGTTAAAAAGGATAAAAAAAATAATCTGTTTAATGACGTTTATATTGCTTTCGACCTTACTCGAGGGTGACCCGAAGGTTCTCTTTTCAATAGCTACTACACCGAGGTGTAGGAGAGGGCGCTACTCCATTCCCAGGATTTGACTGGGCCATTGGCTTAATGAGTAGAGTGTTCGTCAAAGGTCCGAGAGACCTGGGTTCAATCCCAGGTAACGACTCAAAAAATGGTACTTGGTGCGACCTTGCTTAACGCTCAGCATTATAAGGTACAGATCAAGGGTAAATTGGAGTAATCAAGGGAATGGAGTCGTGCCCTCCCCTACACCTCGTTGTAGTAGCTATGGAAAAGGGAGCCTGCAGTTCACCCTCGACTAAAAGTCGCCAACTTGACTTACTTACTTTACTTATATTATTATTAATATTGATTAATTTTCTCACTGTGGAATTAACTTAATATGAAGAATAAAACGGCTTTTAAGATATTCATTCATAAAAAAAACCATAGCAATCCTGAAAAAGTGTGACGGCATTTCTTTATTTGCTATACTTTCTTTTTTAAACTTCTAATTAAATTGATACCATTAACAAAAGTATTTAACGCTTCAGTATTTGAGAACAATTTTACGCTTACAATTATTCAAATGAATAAAAGGTTGAATTGCCCAGTTGGCTGGGGCTGTAGAATACACCGACTGCACCTCTGCAGAGAGGTATGACCCTCCAAACGAGTGTTCTGGATATGACACTTAACATTCGGATGGTGAGGTTCCAGCAGTGCTGGAGCTTTGGGGAATGCGGAGTACCCTTTTATTGCCATCGCTCCCTGGTCCACTCCGGCCCGGAGTGGTAGCACCTGATAAGGCCCTATCTATGGGTTAAATAGAACTGACGGCATACTTATGCTAAAATGAATTGTTTGAGTAAACTGAAGCTTGAAAAAGAAATGTCTTTGACAATTAAACTGTGCTTACATTTAAACTGCATGCTTATGCTAAACTGAATTATTTGAAATAGAACTGTTTTTGACATTGAAACTGTATTTACACTAAATTGAATCGTTTAACATAGAACTGTTTTGACATTTAACTGTGTGTAAACAAAATCTGTACTTATACTAAACTGAATTAGCTGAATTAGAATTGCTTGACTAAACTGAATAGCTCGAAATAGAAATATTTTTCGCGATTAAACTGTACTTACATTTAAACTGTGTGCTTATGCTAAACTGAATTGTTTGAAATTGAACTGTTTTTGACATTGAAACTGTACTTACACTAAACTGAGTTGTTATATATGACTGCTTGAATAGTTTGAAATAGAAATGTTTTTGACAATTTAACTGTGTACTTATGCTAAACTGGATTGTTTTCAATAGAACAGATTATTTACATAAAAATGGATTTGGCGTTAAATAACCTACAAAGGTTGATATGCTATAAAACCAAACAAAACAAAACCAAACCAAACTAAAAAGTTGAAATTTGTTTTTTTAATAAAGGTCGTAATTTTCTAATAACTTGGTCAACAGTATCGGATCGAGTGATATCAAGCCCTCGATCATTGCTCAATGGTTAACCAATGTTAACAATGGAAACACCCTTTTCTCCCACATGTTAGTGCTCAAACAAACCTTCAATTTTTCCCAAGCCACTCTAATCAAACCCATACATTGGAAAAAATCCCGCAGACTATTAGAACCTGCGGTCATTTCCAAAACAAACCATATAAGACAACGCCCGGGGTTTTATCAGATTGCACTATACCTGGCCAACATCGTATGACACGAAAACAATATCAAAATAGAAAACGGATTTTAAAAAATGGACATTTTTCTCCACTCTGTACCACCATACTTTTGAGGATTCTTTCCTAATCACTTTCTCCTTCCACTCTCTCCCCGCCAAAGCATCACTTTCGACGAAACAGGATATGTCGAAACCCCTTTCTCGACCACCTTTTTCCCTATTTCTTCCCCATCGGCTCACTAAAATTATTTCCTCATTCATACAATCAAAAATTTCCGTCATCTTATCATGTTCCTCATTTGCTTATATATAGAAAAACTCAGAAAATGGTTCAGTTTGTGAAAGTTTTCAATGATTTCATCATCATCATCATGTCGTGCCGCCAGCACGGATATCCCTGACCCTCTCTCGCCACTTCTCCCTATCATTTATCGCCTCCGGCAGGTATTCAGGGTTACATCCTGTGTCCTCACATAGCTGCTATATGTAAGTTCGGGCTGGTCGTCCTGCTTTTGCTTGGCCATATGTGGGGGTCCATAGGAGTACATCACTTACGAGCTCGTCCTTGCTTCTCCAGCAGTGTGCTGCGTGTCTGGTTCGTCTAACTCGTATAGTTTTCGTGATGGGAGGCAAGTGGCCGTATAGTTGGTGTCTCGTGGGGTGTTGTCGCCAGGACTTGTTCAATATTGCTCTCAACATTCTTGTGTAATTGCCGTCAAGTTTCTTCTCCAGCCGTTTACTTAGCGTCCATGTAGTGCATCCATATAGCAGTATCGATACAACCGCTGCCTGGAAGAAACTGCGTTTCATTTTATCGGTCAGGTCTGATTTCCATATGATCGAGAGCCTATCTATAGCCGTCCATGCTTTCGTCAGTCGTGTGTCGATGTCGTTTTCGGTTGATGAGACGCTACTGCCTAGGTAGATGAATTTGTCCACCAGGTCAGAGAGGCTCCGTCTAGTGTGGTAATGTTGCCCGTTTGGTTTTAACACATATATTCAGTTTTGTATGCATTGACATGGAGGCCAATGCCTACTGCGGCTCGTTCCAAACTATGCAGTAATGTCTCTGCTTGATTAGGCGTATTCGCCAGTAATGCCAAGTCATCAGCGTAGTCGGCGTCTGTGATTGTTTTTGCGGGGTACCTTTTGCTTCTTTTCTTAGTTAGCTCGAAGCCATTTTCTCTGATTTTGTCGATCGAAGTTCTAAGCACGTAGTCTAGACAGATGATAAAGAGGTATGGGGCTAGCGTGTCTCCTTTTAGTACTCCTGCAACAATGTCGAAGTATTCCGTGTCTCCATCTGGTGAACGTACTTTCACTTTTGTGTTTCTATAGAGAATCATTATTGCTGCTACGGTTTCTTTTGGCAGGCCGTATGCTAGTAGGATTTGTTCCATTTTCCCTCTGTGGATGGAATCGAAGGCCTTGGTAAAGTCGACAAATAGTAATGTCGCCTGAAGGTTTTTTGCCCGAACGCCTTCAAGGATTCTACGGATGGTCAATATTTGTGAGGTTTTGGATCTATTTCTCCGGAAGCCATTTTGGTTTTTCCTAAGGATGTTGTCTATTTTGGGTTCTATGCGGTTTCGTAGTAGGGCATTGTAGATTTTGGCTGCTATGGATGTAAGTGTTATCCCTCGGTAGTTCTTGGCTAATCCGAGGTCGCCTTTTTTAGGTAAGGAAGGATGCATCCCTTCATCCATCTTTCTATCCTATTTTGACTATAGACTGCGTTGCATTGCCGGAGCAGTATATCGTCAAATTGTCTAGTCTTCCACACTTCTGGGGGGATTTCCTAATAGATTTTTGAAATGCTGTTCCCACAGTTTTATTCTTTCTTATTGGCTTTTAGCTTTCAGTTTTGCTTTGGCTGTGCTCTTCCTTCTACTTACTTCGTTTATTGTTTGCCAGGCTATCCTGGATTGTCTATCTTCCACCGAGTCTCTAATCTTATCTATCTGATTTTGTATGTATTCTGCCTGTTCTTTTAGATATATTCCTGCTAACTGATATTGTGCCTTTTCTAGTTTTCGGGCATTTGTGTTTGTTGGGTTCTTCCGATAGCTTTTGGAGGCAGTTTTCACGAGTGCAAGTTTTTCTCTAATCGCTGACGTTTCCCAAGGGACTCTATATTTAGTTCTAGGTTTTGTTGGGATACACTTTGATGCCGCCTGTAGGTCCATAATTTTCCCTCCCTTTTTTGAGAGTTTGTATTGAGGCATGTTAATCTATTTTCTATCATGAAATCAATTAGATGTTGTCCATTCCTGTTATATATCCACATATTTATGAAGCTTTTATGTCTTTCCTTATATTTATAATGCCACCTGATTCTAGAATGTTCCATTCCAAATATTTCTTTAGCGTTTGGTTTGGCCGTTTTGTTTTGTTTTGTTTTTTTGTTTTTTTGTTTTGTTTTGTTTTTTTTTTTAAGAACGAAATACCGTGCCTTTAAACCGGTTTTAAGTGTTTGATTTATCTAACTTTCCACATATTTCTATCATACTGTCAGATTCACCACAATCTATCATTTCAACACACACACACACACACACACACACATATATATATTTATATACATATATATATACACAGGTGAAAAACACGAGGTCTCCAGAGGATGATTTTATTCATAGAATTATTTCTATAGATAAAATCATCTTCCGAAGACCTTATGTATTTTCATCTCAGTACATTTTTATACTGTCGGATTTATTTACAGTTTTTTCCATATATATATATATATATATATATATATATATATATATATATATATATATTTAAAAGAACAACAATCTTATCAAAACAGTTGCCACTATATAAAGCAAAGACGACGACGCCATCCAACATTATAACTATTCCTGATAAAAGTGTAAATAAATCTACTTGTGGACCTATAACATCTAATTTTTCTCTCATTGAACCCACAAAATGTTTAAAATACTAGAAAATAAGAAATTAAATCGAATCACTAATTCTATTACAGATTCTAATAGATTTTATTCAAAAATATGTTCTGCTGGTATATTTTGTATTAGATAACAGTACATTGAGTACTCATTCTTTGTATATTCACACCCCTTAGTGGGTAAAGTGTTCTCCAATGGTCCCGGAGACCTGGGTTCAATCCCAGGTCACGTCATACCAAAAACTTTAAAAATGGTACTTGATACCTCCTTACTTAACACTCAGCATTATAAGGTACGTATCAAGGGTAAAGTGGAGCAATCCAGGGAAAGGAGTAGCACCCTCCCTGACACCTCGGTGTAGAAGTTACTGAAAAGGGATCCTTCGGGTCGCCCTCGACAACGGTCGCCAAGTTTACTTATATATATTTGGCATATATATGTATATATATATATATATTACAGTCTCCCATTTATAGCTCTGCCGCTCCTACATCCAGAACTGTGAATAGAACAGCGCATTAATATTTTGAACCTAGTTTTATACTTTTGGAGGCGGAGTTGTTGGTGAGGACGGCGGAGTAGAGTGTTTGCTATTTCACAATGGCACCAGCATCACCATCAAATTCTTGAGATCTTTCTGGCTAGTAACTTTTCTTGTTTTTCCTTCGTTTTTTTTCTGCTGACTAAAAAAAATGAACAGATGGGTGGCATTAAATGTCTTGCTTGAAGTTTAATTGCAAACAATCTATCGGGTGAAACAGCATTACAACAACGGTCCCTCCTCTACCACCTACCCCCAGCGCCTGATAAGGAGATAGACCTCCCATTGTGAGGCGTTGGATTACAAACGCTACACAATCTCGTACAAGAATAACAATCTTTAAACTCAAATCATATCATATACACTCGAATAATGAACGACTTCATAATGAATGACCCCTAACTTTTGCCTATGTTAACCTATAAAAATATTTCTTCAACATCCAATGAAAAAAAAACATTGAAACATTTATTAATACTTTCAAAGCAACTGTAATACAATAACAGTCCAATACCCCTTCATTGCCATCACTCCCAGATCTACTCTGACCCGGAGTGGTAGCATCAGGTAGTATTCTATATATTGGTCTAATAGAACTGTTTAACATTTACACTGAGTGCAAAAAAATGATTATGCTAAATAGAATTGTTTGAAAAAGAACTGTTTGATCATTTAACAGTGTGTAAACAAAAGATTGATGTTTAATTGAATTGTTAGTGATACATAGCAATACTTGGAAAAATTTAATTTTGTTGACTTATGCTAAATTGAATTGCTAGAAAAAGAACTGATCATTCAATTATCTGTATCTACAAAATGTGTTTACAAATCACATATTTAATATATACGTGGGGGTGTCCTCGTGGTGTAATGGTTAAAGCGATGGACTGCGGAATCGTAGTAAGCTATTACGTTCACTTTCGGACAAATACCCTTGGGAAAGGTATGAACCCCCTTATCTTTCCAGCTATGGATTAAGTAGCAACACTGCTGTTCTTCTAGAAGGATTGATTTGGCATTAAATAATCTACAAAGGTTGATATGCCATTAAACAAAGAAACCGAACCCTAATATATATGTAAAAACAGGATTTGGCATTAAATAACCAACAACGTTTGATATGCCATAAAACCAAACTAAACCAAATAAATACAATAAAAATCTATACCATACCGTAAATAAAAATGTCGTCTAGACCTTGATGTAGCCTACCGTGCTTAATTAGCTATTCCAAACAATAATTAATGAATTTAACCGTTTATTGTGCTGGAATATAACATTTGTGCATTTCTTAGAATATGAATGAGTATTCACAATCATAAGTTAGAATTTAAAAAAAAACATAGGCAATCGTATCCATCATCATGATCTTGTCACGCTGCTAGCACGGATTTTCCTGACTCTCTCTCTCTCTCTCTCTCTCTCTATCCGTCCTTTTGATCCGTCGCTCCTGACAGGTCTTCCAACACTGGCTCGTCCATATAAAGGGGTCCATTGAAGAACGTTACTCATAAGTTCGTCATTGCAGTGCCCCACATGTCTTCTTCGTCTCACTTGGATGGTTTTAGAGATGGGAAATAAGTGGCCGTACAGCTGTTTCATGTAGTTTTACTTCAAAGAATTGCTCAATATAGTTCGTGCAGTTCCAGTCGAGTGTTACTCCATACGTTTTTTTCAGCGACTGTGTGGTGCATCCCTACAGAAATATTGATACAACCACTGCTTGAAATAAATCCTGCTTTTTTTATCGGAATAATCAGACTTCCATATGATCGATAGTCGATCGATAGCCGTCCACGACTTAACTAGGTTCACACTGACATCACTTTCAGTAAGTGAGACGCTGCTGCCGAAGTACGTGAGCAACTCGGTCTAAATTCCCGTTAGTCTAACAAAACGTATGTCACGTGGTGTCCCACTGAGACGATAGAAATAAGATTACTACTATCCTCGTGTTCGAATTAACAGTAGCAAGCCGTCAAAGAATGACCGTTAAGAAAGAATGTGGGTCACAGTGGAGACTAGATGTTTGTACTTGGTGACCTCACTCGGGTCGCCTGACACGGGAAGGAAGAAGAGAGAAGCCAAATGATTGGCTGGGACCCCAAAACGGAAGTGGGGACTCCTTCCCGTCAGCGGAAATAGATAAGAAGAAAAATTAGTTGTTGGACAGGGTTCGTGGCGGACGAAACTAAAGCCAAGAACTCAGGGTAAAAGAAGAGCCCGTGAAAGAAGAAAGATTCTCCACAGGAATCCATTTAAATAAGATAAGTAACTTTGGGACTGTTTCTCCTTATACCCAATTTTATATACCCTCTCTCTCTCTCTCTCTCTCAATTCGAAGAAAGACTGAAAACGAAAGAAAAGAAAAGAAGAAAGACATTTATGTTCATGGACTATTCATTTAGGATATATTTGACACGTTGAAGGTGTATATCTATGTGTAGTGAAAGATTGATATATTTTAATGTTCCCACGTGCTCGAGTCGTTCTTTGTGTCTTTTGCTACCAAGCTATTATTTCATGTTTCTTTTCCAGCTTCATGTCACCTTATGTTATGCTTGCTTAAAATTGTCCTATTAATTCCTTTAAAATATCACACGGGAAACCGGAATTGCCGACCACTACAATATAATATTATGACGTCTAAACCTAGAGGGCCATATCTTCCATTGTTCTAGAGGAGGAAGACTAGCGGCCTTGGTGGGTGTGTGTATAGTGTGAAAATTGGAACCCCTTGCCAGCGGCGGTCAGTCTAGCCCTAAATTGATTCCCCACATAATATGCCAGTTCTTATGTGCCCGAGAAAAACCTCTGAACGAGGACTTATTCTACAAGGGATCAAGTGCCAACCCGCCCCGTCTTCACACGTGCGAAAATAAAAGCCTGTTTTGGGATAAAAGTAAATCTTTCGCGTCACACGTATTTCTAAAAGGCTTTTAGTTGAGATAATGACGTTTTTATGTAACTTTGTAAACAACGAGGATCATTAAATAATATTCCAGACTTTTTTCGTATGGGCACTTTTATTGATAGTACACACATGAATTTCTAGTCCCCTTCGAACTAATCTCCTCCGGCTGCAATGCACTTGTTGTACCGTTCCAACAGCTTCTGGAAGACCCCATGGAATTCCTCTTGTGTGAGCGTGTCAGTCACAGCCTCTTTCATCTCCTTAATTGTCTCGTAACGACAGCCTCTGAGCTTAGGGAATAGCCAAAAGTCACTGGAAGCAAGGTCTGCACTAGAGGGAGGCTGAGGAACTGACTTGATGACCCTCTTGGTCAAATAATCTGTAACAAGGATGGAGTTGTGGACTAGTGTATTGTCCTGGTGGAAATGCCACTGACCCGATTTGAAGAGTGCTGGCCTCTTCCCAAGGAATCTCTCCCTGAACTCCCTTAAAACCTCAACATAGTAACCCTAACCCTAACCCTTTGGCCAATCAACTCTGGTCTATTGACTTCCTTACTCCTCCAAAACCTATCATCCCTCACAGACTCCCTGACTTCCTTGAACCTCATGCCACCCAAAAACTGATACTCGATTCATTCAAGATGGTCCAAAAGTAGTCTGAAGCCTTCCATACATTTCTATTGCATTTTATCCAAGTTTAAAACAGAATTTTATTGCATATCGTTCTTCTAAAGTGCAGATTGGATTTTTAAAATTCACCAGCTGTGACAATCAGGCTTTAGTAGGGTGTATTCCAATTGCTGCTGTAGCTGTTGATTTGAACCTGAAATCATAAAAATTGGTCAGTCATCTCATAAGATGTATAGCAATAACATACTGAATTTTGAAGAGTCTATGACAATTTTAAATGCCTGTACAAAAAAGTCTGGAAACTTATTGAATACACCACGTATTTATAATATATGTTCATATTATAAGTACATACGTAATAAAACGTAAACTATGTTAAGTAAAATCTTTATTATCTTAACTAACAGGCTTTGTTTAGGTATTGGCTCTGTGGGGACATTTTGGGCGGAAGTTTCGGCCAGGTTAGATCTAGAAACAAGGTAAGATTTGATGCTTTAAAAAACATATTTCGTGCAATGAACGACACCTAAAAAGCCGTTCATTACACAAGTCTGTTAGATTCACACGTTAATCATGACTTTACAACTAATTACATTTATTATCAACTAATCTTGGCTATGTCTTGTACAAGGCCCCTGTTGTAAGGCACACTGTACGTTAAGTTCCCGGGTAATGACGATTCATTTCACCTCCGTTTTTTTTATCTTAAATTTGGGCTGAAGTTTGCGTCGGCCGGAACGTTGCGTTAGCGTTATCAAGAATACCAAGAACCTGGAGGTGGACTCAGACTGAAAGTTATTACCATACAAAATGAAATCGGTGACTCGAGTTCGAATCCTCAACGAGGTTGTTTGCGTTTCACTTTGCGCTAATGCTCAAGGGAATGGCATAAGACCATCTGTTCTTTATGACAATTATTAGTATCAGATAAAAATTCATGAAAACATATAACTGTAACATATTGACCCCGGCCAAGCTGTCAAAAGAAGAAATGCACCAGTGTAAATAACAGGTGCATCCGGTCGATAATGTCGGGGCACAACCTTCACTGTCGAAGGGTTGAACTGAGTGCGAATCGTGACGCTCGCAAGAAGTAGGTGGGTGTCAAATTATTATATAACCCCGGCGACAGGAAGTTCAGATGAGTTGGAGCGAAGATGCTGGAATGAGAACCATGTCCCAGCAGAGGCTGACCTACCAGGCCCCCAGTTGAGCAGCCCAGGAGAACGGGAAAGAAATGCTGCCTTGGCCAGAAGAGTGGGGGTCAATATGTTGCAGTTCTGTTCAGTCTCCAACTCACCTCTCACAGATAATACCTTTCGTAGCCCTTTCGAACCCTTTCAAATAAAGTGAGAGGTATATTTTTCTAAAGAACTGTGTCCGCTCGTCTTTATTGTGTTGAATATGTTTCTGCATGCATCTGCATATGAGTATGTTACATAACCGTTGTCAAAAAAAAAAAAAACATTATTATTATTATGCTTGTTTTTTACACCAGCGTTAGCTGATGGTTTTTCACTGGAGTTTAAGCGACAGCAAGTCTCCTCAAGTCTCCAGAACTCTTCTCTGTATTCTTGCCGACCTCAAAAATGCTCTAGTTTGGATAGTCTCGGCTCTTCCTCCGATTTCCAACACTTCCAGTCCCTTTTCCAAGACTTTGAAGATTATTCCAAGCGTACCAATTACAATTGGTATCGTTTCCATGTTCCATATTTTTTTTATTAGTTCTCTGGCAAGGTCTAAGTACTAATCTCTCTTTTCGTTCCTTTTGATTTTCACTTTTTGATCCGCCATCACAGTGACGGAAAATTCCATTATTCGACAGGTCCTCTTTATTATTATTATTATTATTATTATTACTATATTAGTGCCCGTGGTGTAATGGTTATCTGATGGCTTTCTACCGGAGTCTGAGTGAGAGTAAGTCTCCTCAACTGTTCAGGACTCTAATATTCTGGCCAACCTCACCAATGCTGTCGTTTGGATGGTCATCACACGTCCTATTATTATTATTATTAGATACTTCTTTTGATTTCTGTTTGGTACAACACCTTTACCAAAGACTAAGGGTAAAAGAAGGCCGTGAATATACGAATTATGTTAGCAAAAATTCTGATGCTATGTGATTCTTAATATGTTTTTGTTTATGGCGATATCTGGTCTATTGTTTTTTATATGTATGTCAATATGAATGGTTCAGAAGGAGGTTCATACTATTTTATTATAATTATTAGTTGTAGTAGGAAATAAAATTTGCTACCTGAAACTTTATAGTTGTGTATAAATTATTAGTATTAGATAGGAATACTTGAAACCATATAATTGTGTACGAATTATTTGTATTAGAGAGAAATACTTGATACCATATAACTGTGTGCAATTTATTTGTATTAGATAGGAATACTTGATACCAATTAACTGTGTTTAAATTTTTTATACTAGATAGGAATACTTGATACCATATAATTGTGAGCAAATTATTTGTATTAGATAGGAATACTTGATACCATATAACTGTGTGCAAATTATTTGTATTAGGTAGGAATACTTGATATCATATAAAGTAAGTAAAGTTGGTGACTTTTTGCTGAGAGTGAACCGAAGGCTCCCTTTTCAATAGCTACTACACCGATGTGTAGGGGAGGGTGCTACTCCATTCCCTGAATTGCTCCATTTTACCCTTGATCCACACCTTAAATGCTGAGTGTTAAGCAAGGAGGGATCAAGTACCATTTTCTGAGTCTTTGGTATGACTCGACCTGGGATTGAACCCCAGTCTTCCGGACCATTGGCGAACACTCTACTCATTAGACCAATGGCACAGTAA
This sequence comes from Sepioteuthis lessoniana, assembly GCA_963585895.1. Taxonomy (NCBI): domain Eukaryota; kingdom Metazoa; phylum Mollusca; class Cephalopoda; order Myopsida; family Loliginidae; genus Sepioteuthis; species Sepioteuthis lessoniana. The sequence continues at coordinate 50,156,796 of OY757941.1, read as the reverse complement.
CTGAACAAAAACTCTTAATTTGCACATAGTCATTTGGTATCAAATATTCCAAAAACAAATAATTCGCAGTAATATGTCTTCAAGAACTCTTATCTAATACTTATAATCGTAATATTTCGGTCAAAGGGAAATAAACCCAAACCCCGTCACAAGCATATATCTCCCTTGACCTATCCGGAAAAGGAGGTAACTGTTGAGTCATGAGCAAAACAGCAGCATTTGTGAATTATGTAAATAAAGTATATTGCCGGGAAATAAGTCAGTCCTACTTCCGGCAGCAGGCTGTTCATATCTCTTTGCGTTCCGTTCTTTTCTTTGTTACCCGCGAGCCGGCCTTTAGACATTACAATAGTTATATGGTTTCAAGTAATTATTTTTATCTAATTCGTTACATTTATTTGCACATAGTTATATGGTCTCAAGTGACTAGTGATAATCCGTAGTTAAGAATTATGGCTTCAAGTAACTATTCTTAATGAAAATAATTTACTGTTGGAACAGAGGCTAACGAGTTGGACTGAGATATCAGTGACGCTCACTTTTGGACTAATATCCTTCTTCTCCAGCTGTAGGTTAAATAGTAGCTCTACTGTACTTCTACAGAGATGGTTTTGGCATTAAAAACCCACGAAAGTTGATATACCGTTAAGTAAAGAAACAATAATTTGCAGTGTCAAGTATTTCTATCCAATACAAATAATTTCAAACATATCTATTTGAGCCATGGATAGGACCGTAACAGGTACTACCATTCCGCGTAAGAGTGGTTCTGGGAGTAATAGCAATGAAGGAGAAATCCTCACTTCGCAGATTTCCAGAACTGAAGTCTCTGCATTAGATGCTGTTTAGTGTCATACCCAGGTCACCCTTTTCAGGGGTGATCTTACCCCTCTGCGAGGTGGGGATACAGTGGGTGTATCATAATACTCGCCGACAAAGCGAGGAATCTTCTTGAGATATAAAAAAAAAGTAGCTGCCATGGGATGTTGACTGTTGACCAGTGTTTGTCGCAGTCAATCTGATTGGCGAAGAGACGTAAGCAAGAAAATGGCTGAGTGATCACCGTATTGATTTTCGATTCTTTTCATACTTCAAGTCACGCAAAAGCCTTCAAGACAGAGACTAATTGGCCTGTTTATTCTGATCTGCATAGAAATAAAGCAAATCAATCATTGACAAGAAAGTAATCAGCGGATTTGATTTTATTTTTATTTTTTCGTTTTCTCTTTTTTCTTCTTGATTGTCTTCTAACTAGTAGTTCAAACAAACAGAAGAAAATAAAAATTAAAAAAAAAAAAACACCTTCACATGACGGATTTTACAAAATGGTGGAATTACAATAATGAGAATACTTGAATCCTGCGTCTCTGTCAAGGTGAATGTATGATGTCATGCGTGTGGTTTCCGTGTGTGTCTATTCTGGTGTATGGACCTTATAAGTTTATGTGTGTTAGTTACATTGTGTCGGATCTTGCCTGGCGGGAGGAGGGGATAAATATATAGCAAAAACAGAGAAGGAAAAGTGAGAGAAACAAAACGAAGGAAGAGAAAGTGAGAGATGAAAAAGAGAGGAGAAAGGAAAAGGGAAGGAAGAGAGAAACGAGGAAGAAAAAACAAAGGAAGAGAAAGAGAGGGACAAAAGCAGAAAGAAAGAAAGAAAGAAAGAAAGAAAGAAAGAAACGAAGGATAAAGAGAGAGTAACGTAGGAAGAAAAAGAGAGAGTCAAAAGAAGAGAGAGGGTAAAAAACAAAGGAAGGAAGAAAGATAGTGAAATGAAGAAAGAATGAGAGAAAAATAAAGACAGGGAGAGAAACGAAGGAAGAGAAAGGGAGAAAACCGGTGCGAAAGAACGAGAGTGAAGTAAGGCTGGGATTAAAACGAAGGAAAGCAAAGAGAATTACAAAAGAGAGAGAAAATAAAAGAAAAAAGTTATGTAGTCTACCCAGTTATTACCTGTGAAAGAAATCAAGAATATAATCTGTTTTAATCCGCTTGAAAATAGACGGAAGCGTTCGGTAAATACACTGCAATAAACCATACAATTGTGTACAAATTATTTGTATTAGATAGGAAACTTGAAACTATACAGCTGTGTAGAAATTTTTTGTATTAGATAGGAATACTTGAAACCATACAACTGTGTGCAAATTATTTGTATTAGATAGGAATACTTGAAATCATACAACTGTGTGCAAATTATTTGTATTAGATAGGAATACTTGAAACCATACAACTGTGTACAAATTATTTGTATTAGATAGGAATACTTGAAACCATTCAACTGTGTACAAATTATTTGTATTAGATAGGAATACTTGTAGTCATACAACTCTGTGTATATTGTTATTATTAAATGGGAATAGTTGAAACCATAAAAGAGTACAAATTATTACTATCGGATAGGTAATCTTGAAACCTTGTAACTGTGTGCAAATTATTACTATTCGGTAAGAATACTTGAAACCATAGAGGTATATCCAAATTTTTTATTATTAGATAATATTTCAAATCATATAACTGTGTGCAAATTATTGCTGTTAGATTGTATTTTTAAACAATTCAACTGCGTGCGAATTATTACTATTAGCTGTGAATACTTGAAACCAGACAACTGTAAGCAAATCATTACTATTAGATAGGAATACTTGAAACCAGACAACTGTGTCTTGATTATTTGTATTAGATAAGAATACTTGAAACCATGTTATGGTGTGCAAATTATTTGTATTAGATAAGAATACTTGAGACCATGTTATTGTGTGCAAATTATTTGTATTAGATAGGAATACTTGAAACCATTTAAATTGTGTGTAAATTATTTGTATTAGATTGGAATGCTTGGAACCATACAGCTGTGTGTAAATTATTTGTATTATATAGGAATGCTTGAAACCATTTAAATCGTGTGTAAATTATTTGTATTAGATAGGAATGCTTGAAACCATTTAAATTGTGTGTAAATTATTTGTATTAGATAGGAATGCTTGAAACCATACAGCTGTGAGTAAATTATTTGTATTAGATAGGAATACTTGAAACCATATAACTGTGTGCAAATTATTATTGTTACTTTGGAATACTTGAAACCAGATACAGGCCACTTTACTGGGCCTGTTGAATACATCGACAGCATCTCTGTAGAGAGGTAAGACTCCCACAACGAGTGTTCTGGATATGGCACTAAACAATCTGATGGTTAAGCTCTAGTAATGCTGGAGCTTTGGGGAATGCAGAGTAACCCTTCGTTACCATTACTCCCAGATCATCTCTGGTCCGGAATGGTAGCACCTGACAGAGTCCTATATATAGGTCAGATAAAACTGTTTGACATTTAAACTGTGTTTAAACAAATGACTGATGTTTAATTAGATTGTTAGTGATACATAGCAATACTTGGAACAATATAACTTTGTTGCTTTATGCTAAATTGAATGGTTAGAAATAAAACTGTTCGATCATTAAACTGTGTTTACAAATCATATATTTGATATGTATATGTAAAACCAGGGAGTGGCATTAAATAACCAACAATAACTGATGTGCCATAAAACCAAACCAAACCAAACCTTTAAACAATACAGAAAGTAAAGTTGTCTCCCTTTAGTCGAGGGCGACCAGAAAGCTCCATTTCCATTAGCTACGACACCAAGATGTAGGGGAGGGTACTTCTCCTTTCCCTGAGTTGTTCCACTTTACCCTTGATACGTACCTTATATTGCTGAGTGTTAAGCAAAGAAGTATCAAGTACCATTTTTAAAGTCTTTGGTATTGTATTTGTCGCTGCCTCTTACCAGAGAGGACTTGACACAAGGTCAAAAGCCCGAAGATCTTTTGTATGACGCAACCTGGGATTTAACCCAGGTCTCCCGGACCATTGGCGAATACTCTATCCATTAGACCAATGAGTCGGCTTAAACAATATAACTGTGTGCACATTATTAGTGTTACAAAGAAATACTTGAAACCAAATAACCGTGTGCAAATTATAACAATTAGATAGGAATACTTAAAACCATGGAGCGGTGTGTAGATTTAATTTTTTGATAGGTATACTTGAAACCATGAAACAGTGTGCAAATTATTTGTATTAGATATAAATACTTCAAACTATTCAGTTGTAAGCTAAGTATTATCATTAGATAGGAAAATCCTTGAAGGTGTACGGGCAAAAAACCTACAAGCCACATTAATATTTGTCGACTTTACCAAGGCCTTCGATTCCATTCACAGAGGAAAGATGGAACAAATCCTTCTAGCATACGGCATACATAAAGAAACCGTAGCAGCAATAACGATTCTTTATAGAAACACTAAAGTAAAAATACGATCACCAGATGGAGACACAGAATACTTCGACATTGTCGCAGGAATACTACAAGGGGACACGCAAGCCCCGTACCTCTTTATCATTTGTCTAGACTACGTACTTAGAACATCGACTGATAAAATTAGAGAGAACGGCTTCGAGCTGACAAAGAAAAGAAGCAGAAGGTACCCCGCAAAAAACAATTACCGACGCCGACTACGCCGATGACATAGCGATACTGGCAAATACACCCAACCAAGCCAAAACACAACTGCATAGTTTGGAACGAGCAGCCGCAGGCATAGGCCTCTATGTCAATGCACACAAAACGGAATATATGTGCTATAATCAAACGGGTGACATCTCCACTCTAAACGGAACCCCTGTTAAACTAGTAGACAAATTCACTTACCTAGGAAGCAGCGTCTCATCAACCGAAAAGGACATCGACACGAGGTTAACGAAGGCATGGACAGCTATCAATAGGCTATCGATTATATGGAAATCAGACCTAACCGATAAAATGAAACGCAGTTTCTTCCAGGTAGCGGTCGGATCGATACTGCTATATGGATGCACTATATGGACTCTAACAAAACGCCTGGAGAAGAAGCTAGACGGCAATTACACAAGAATGCTGCGAGCAATCTTGAACAAGTCCGGCAACACCCCACAAGACACCAACTGTACGGCCACCTGCCTCCTATCACGAAAACTATTCAAGTTAGACGAACCAGACATGCAGGACACTGCTGGAGAAGCAGGGACGAACTCATAAGTGATGTACTCTTATGGACCCCCTCACATGGCCATGCAAAAGCAGGACGACCAGCACGAACATACATTCAGCAACTATGTGAAGATACGGGATGTTGTCCAGAAGACCTGCCTGAGGCGATGAACGATAGGGAAAAGTGGCGAGAGAGGGTCAGGGATATCCGTGCTACCAGCACGACATGATGATGATGATGATGAAAAACATGTAATTGTGTGCAAAATCTTAATCCTATTTTTAAAATAGGATTAATAATTTGCAAGATGTATCTTACAGTATCAGTAAACTATTATTTATCAATTCATGTGTGATTTGAAAATAAGTTTTTTATTTCTTTCTTATAATATATGTCAGTCTGATTAGACCCCATCGATCTGAATCTGACTTATGGTAAAGGTCTAGGCAATTTTGTATGGGCGATATTTGCCCATGCTGAAGGTCTCCTCTTTTCATGACACTGGTGTTGTCAAGATAAGGACAACGTGTAACCCTGTAAATGGTTTGGTTTCTTTATTTAATGGCATGTCAACCTTTGTAGGTTATTTTATGCTAAATCTATCCTTGTTGAAAAACAGTAGTGATGCTATTTAACCACTGAATGGTGAATAAGGAGATTTATATCTTTCTCAAAGGAATTTGTCCGAAAGTGAACGTAATAGCACGACTGGAGTTCGAACTCGCTAACTATGATGGAGCAGTCCAGCACATTAGCCACTACCCTACGGAGAAATCCCCCATACAAAACCTTAAAACGCAACAGTATTTTTAACTGATTATCTTCAATTTTCTGTCATGCAAGCGCCTGTAATCGAGGGCGACCCGGAGGCTCCCTTTTCAATAGCTACTACACCGATGTGTAGGGGAGAGCGCTATTCCTTCCCCACAGGATTGCACCACTTTGCTCTTGATACGTACCTTATAATTCTGAGTTTTAAGCTTGGAGGTATCAAGTACCAATTTTTAAGTCTTTAGTATGACTCGATCTGGGCTTGAACTCCGGTCTCTCGGGTTATTGACGAACACCTAACCCACGAGGCCAATGGGCCTGTTATGTGATGCTAATAATTCAATTTCATATTAATGATTTGTTTGCACACAGTTAAATGGTTTTAATTAGTACTATTTATTGTTTGCACACTGTTAAATGGTTTTAAATGAGCCAGCAAAGGCTGACGAAGCAGAAAAGCTCCCGGCTTCAGTTGGGCCACCTTCGGGTGGGCAAGTTGCATCATTGACGCCTTTGTCACCTATGTATAGCACTGAACCTCGTTGTCTAGTTTAAGCTATAACCAGGCATGTTTGGGTCTATGTCAAGCTAATCTCATCAGGCCCAATTTGCACTAACCCTCACTATAATCTGACCTTCGGGTCATTTGATCTTGTGTCAATTCCTGTCTGAGCGGGGGGGAGCAAATAACTGTCTTTGCTTAGAGGATTAGTAGCGTGCCTCACAATTAATTGTCTGTCTTATTGTATCTCTCTTGAAATAAAACCCTTCTTTATACTACGAACGTGTTGACTGTTCCTTTCCACTTGTCTGATTGTATCCCTTTTAAGGATATAACAAATTGCTATACTCGTAACCATTCAACCTAGTGCAAACAATGAAAAGCAATGCTTAAAACCATGTAGCTTGATAATTTTTATCTCTTAGAATATTGGGACTATTGGCCGAATGAATAGAGTGTTCACCAATGGTCGGAGAGACTGGAATTCAATCCCAGGTCGAGTCATACCAAAGACTCAAAAAATGGTACTTGATGCCGCCTTGCTTAACACAGCATTATAAGGTACAGATCAAGGGTAAAGTGGAACAATCAAAAAAATGGAGTAGCGCCCTCCCCTACACCTCGGTGTAGTAGCTATCGGAAAGGGAGCCTTTAGATCACCTTCGACTATGTTCGCCAACTTTACTTATTGACTTCATATTTATTGTGATACCTACAACGTTTTGGTCGATAAGTCCTCCGGCCTTCTTTTGGCGTTTCATGTCTAACTGTGCTCGTTATTTAATCCACACGAGTTGACTGTTCCAGTTCTCTTAACCAGAACCAGTACAAGTGGTAAGTTTTAGTAAGTATTCCTTGTTATTCTGACCTGTAGTTGGGAAATATGCCAAACCAAACCTGTGTGCAAACAAATGATTAATAGTAAATATAATAATTCGTATTTGATAGAAACACTTGAAACCATTTAAAATGTGTACAAAAATTTATTTAATATATATATAAACAGGATTTGGCATTAAATAGCCTACAATATGTCATAAAACCCAACCCAACTGTAGTTGGTATTGAACCAGCAACTTTCAGATGATTTTACTCAGAAGCATTTTCCAACCAAACGCCTTATTCACTGTGCCATGTGTCCTTGCCCGAAGAAAGCCAAAGAACATATCAGCCGAAACATTGAGAGAATAACAATAAGGATGAGGTCAATTGTTCGAATATTCTAAGTGATAAAAATATCACTGCTGTTCTTCTATTAGAGTTGCTTTAGTATTAAATAACACCCGAAGGTTGATACCGCATTAAACAAAGAAACCAATCGACCATCTTTCTCTAATGAGATTAATTGACGTCTCTAACCCTGAGAGATGCTACAATATTTTATCCCTTACGTGATCAAGTTCTGTAATAAGTTTTTATATAAAGCTTGATGGCTGAAAAGAGACAATTGTATTTCATTGATAAAGAAATCGATAAATGAATTTAACGTGTGTGTGTGTGTGTGTGTGTGTGTGTAATTAGGTTGTGAAAATACGTACGAAACTTTTGGAAACAATAATTCATAACAGCTTATGGTTTAGGAGGAGGAGGAGAAGGAGAAGGAGCAATCATTCAAATTGCCCAGGGTGCTCACAACCCGAGATACGCCATTGGCTGCATTGTCAATCATAGAAAAAAGATGTACACGTGAGGGGCTTGAAATACAACAATAGGCACGTGACTGCTTAATCTCGGGCATTTTTCTGCCGTAAAAATTTTTTTTTTTTTTTGCGGGGAGGGGGGCATTCAAAACATTGTGCATATCCATCCGAAACCTTCGTGCTCTTTCTTTATGACCCCTTTCACCACCACCAAAAAACTGTTTCTATCTTTTTTCTTTTTGTAGTAGTAATAGTAGTAGTAGTAGTAGTAGTAGTAAGAAGAAGAAGAAGAAGAAGAAGAAGAAGAAGAAGAAGAAGAAGAAGAAGAAGAAGAAGAAGAAGAAGAAGAAGAAGAAGAAATATAGAATGGAGACCAGGTCAAGATGAAAACGGAAAAAATAAATCAAGTACTAACATATATATCAACAAATAATATAACCGAATTAAATGAAATAATCTATGCAGGAGCGAAATTAGTTTGTGAGAAAATCGGGGTCCCCTCAAAAAGCACGAAGAAAAAATCAAAGCCTGGGTGGGAAATTCGACTGGACACGCAGATAAAAAAAATCTACGAAAACAGACTAAAATGATAAAACAAAAGAAAAACGCAGGAACATGTGAAGACAAAAAGAAAAAAGCAACACAGGAAAAAATAACAATACAACTTGAGGAAATGAACCAGAAAGTACTGGCGAATGAAGGAAGATTAAAAATATATCGAGAAAGAGTAAAACAATACAGACAAAACAGGACATTACAGAACAACGAAAGAAAATTCTACAATTAAATGGGAGATGACACGAAAACATCCCAACAATCGGACGCAAAAGAAACAATTTTGGACTAAAATATGACAACCAAGAGAACATAACAAAAAAGCCGAATGGATAAGCAATATGACAAAACTATTAGGACTCAAAGAAGGTCTGAAAGCGGAAATTCACATCGATTAACTCAGAACTACACTAAAAAAAGTATCAAATTGGAATTCGATGGAATACAGTGATTCTGGACCAAGAAATTCACTTCCATTCACGACAGACTAGAACTCGAAATGAACAAATGCCTACAAGAAGCACACGTACCCGAATGGATGACCAAAGGAAAGAACACATTGATTCAGAAGGACCCGCTCAAAGGAACCGCCCCAAACAACAACAGACCCATAACCTGCCTACCGATGATGTGGAAAATATTATATGCTGTCACTCAAACTCCAATGAAAAACCATCAGCTAACGCTGATGTGAAAAACTCTCAAGGAGTAAATAATAATAATAATAACAATAATAATAATAATAATAATAATAATAATGATTTAAGGAACCAGAGACCTAAACGGAAAGCATGGACTAGGGAAGACAACCAACTTGCATTACACTGCTATTTTAGGAGTAACCCTACACAAAGAGGATACAGGAAAAGAATGATGGAGATCTGGCTAGAACTTCCTAATTTTCAGACAACTAGTCAGAGACTCGCTGATCAAGTTAAAACGATAATGAAGAAGGGTTGGTTTTTAGAACTTAAAATAATAGAAATACACCAAAAAATAAATGATCAAGAAAGGAAGAACAATACATTACCTGGCACATCAAATATTAACAAACAAAAACAGCCCATCCAAAATGAACCACCAACTTCAGAAAATGGAAACCCAACCCAACCAAACACTACACAACATGTAGACCATCCAAACAACAGCGTTATTGAAAACGGCCAGAATACTGAGAAGAGTCCAGGAGACTTCAGGAGACTTGCTGTCACTCAATCTCCAGAGAAACACCATCAGCTTACGCTGATGTGAAAAACTCTTATAAATAATAATAATAATAATAATAATGTAACAATTATACCAATTGTGAATAGTGCTTTTAGTACAGTAACTAAAGGATTATTAAAGGGACTAGAGGACTTGGAAGTTGGTAGCCGAGTGGAGACCATCCAAACTACAGCATTACTGAGAACGGCCAGAATACTGAGAAGAGTCTTTGAGACTTGAGGAGACTTGTTGTCACTCAAACTCCAGTGAAAGACCTTCAGCTAACGCTGATGTGAAAAACTCTAAAGGAGTAAATAATAATAATAATAATAATAATAATAATAAGAAGAAGAAGAAGAAGAAGAAGAAGAAGAAGAAGAAGATTTTAGTTTGGTTTGGAATGTTTTTATGGTATATCAACCATTGTATGTTATTTAATGCCAAATCCTTTTTATACATATATATTAAATATGATTTCTAAGTACATTTCGTAGATAACATCTTTAAAAGAGCCTGAGGTCATTTTTTTTTCACACAGTTAAATGGTTTCACTTATTTCTATCTGATACAAATATTTCTATTTACTAATAATTATTTGTTTGCACACAGTTTGATGTTTTCAAGTATTGCTATGTATCACTAACAATTCAATTAAACATCAGTCATTCGTTTACGCACAGTTAAATGATAAAACAGTTTTATTTCTTACTATTCAATTTAGCATACGTCATTTGCTTGCACTCAGTTTATATGTCAAACAGTTCTATTTGACCCATGGATAGAACCCTATCAGATACTACCACTCTGGTGCCAAAGTGAACCTGCGAGCGATGGCAATAAAGGTATACTCTGCCTTCCCCAAAGCTCCAGCATTACTGAAGCCTCACCATCAGATTGTTTCGTGTCATATCCAGGACACTCGTTAAAGGAGTTTTACCCCTCAGCAGAGATGCAGTCGGTTTATTCTGCAATCTCTGCCGACTGGACCAAAGAAGATGAAGAAGAGCTTCGGCAGCAATTTATCCCTTCAAGAGAATACTATCAATGTGTAGCAGAAAGAACTTTGTTCATTTTACACAGTTTGTGAATTGCTGAGTTACACAGAAAAATCCATTTCATGTTGGGTTTCGGTTCACCGATAAATCACCCCATGATTTTTGCTTTTTACATACGTTGTCAAAACGTTAGAGTTTTGACTGTGTGGTTTTGGCCATTCAGCCCGGAGCGGTTTCCGGGGCTAAATATTAGCCAATGAAAAGCGCTCTTTTCCTTTTCTACATTTCTCTTCGCCGAGGGACCAAGACGTGCTGACCGACTCCTCCAGATAACCAAAGATTCAGGCCACATACCCTGAGGATTTTCTTTTTGTTCCGGCTTGAAGAAGAGCAAACATTTACCCAACACTCCAAGTATTCATGAGGAGAACTGTTAACTTCTCCTCCTTGGTTTATGAATAACTGTACCACTAGTTGCTTGTGTGCGACATTTACACACACTAGTCTGATACATTTTGTGTTGCTCATTTCAAACCCGAGGATTTCACTCGTCAACAAATAATGCCGTGAGTTCTGCATATCTTCAACCCCACTCTTATCAGACATAACTTTCTGCATCTTTCTTCACATAACCAGGAGCTTGGACAATTTCCTTTTGCCTCCAGCTGAACAATAAAACTTGGAAACTTGATATTTCTGTCTTCTTTCTATTTTCGTTTATATAACGGAAAAGGTGACCAAATCAACATTTGCGTTCGGCCCTAACGTTATAAATGTGATTGGAAAAATTACTCCCAAAAGACTATATATATATATGTGTGTGTGTGTATGTGAGTCCTTATATAATCCAACGCCAAGTCAACTGATGCTGGGCACGTTTCTATTTTCGGATTTTCAATATACAATATCCACGTCATTCAAAATCCAAAAGAGAGACCACTGTAAAATAAATAATAGAGTGAATTACAGGGCAAATAATTCCATATAAAAGAAAAAACTTTAAAAATTACTCATATTTTTTGCAATAATATTTATTACAGCAAACACTACATTTTTTTAAAAAATGTTCGATCTGCATCTTCAAAGAAATAATGAGCTCATTATTTTATTTATTTATTTTTTTTTGTCTGAAGATTCAGATCTAACATTCTTTTAGAATATTGAGTCTGCTGTAATAAATATTATTACCACATTTACCAACCCCTCTGCTCGGGCAGGATATGACACAAGGTCAATTTTTTAGCGGAGTTTAACAGGTTTGAATTCAGAGTTTTCCTTCTCCTAGACTAGTTGCCTCAACAAGGCTGAAGAACCTAGCCTGCCCTACTATTTACCCATAGCTGGAAGGAGAATAATTGGATTCATACCTTTCCCAAGGGTATTAGTGTTATGTGAAATGCAATCAGTCTCGTCCAGGATTTGAACTCGTGTCGCCGTGTTCATTTCCTACGACTATAACCATTACACCACGGGCATGGTATAAACATCAACTCGAACCAATTACAGAAGCCAAAAAAGCAACTATCCTCTGGGACTTTGCTAGCCAAACTAACAGAAAAATAAAATGCAATGATTTAATGGTTAAGGACTATAAAAGAAAAACATGCCTTCAAATTGTATGAGAATTAAAACTGTTAAAGGATTAATTCTCATTTGTGGGGGAAAATACCGCAATTTTCAAGTTCGGACACTGAATGAAAAGACAAGACCAGACAAATAAATTCTACAGTAAATTTGATATGAAAAAAACAAGAAAAAAGGAAAGACAGATAAAGGGATAGTTTTTGCAAATTTTGGTGTGATTTGCGGAGACTTAACTCAGAGTCCGGTTAACAAGTTGGAAAATTTCAGAGGGATGTCGTTGATTTCTTCTATCGTAGGTTAATTCATTCGTTGTTTTCTTAGTGACAATAAGGTAGCTATGCTCCAAAATTCCTTATTGTCGAAGGGTGTTTCGTTGATGTATAATTTCGTGGATTACTTTTCGAGACAATAAGGTAACAGTGCTACAAAATTACTTATTGTCGAAGGGTGTTTCGTGGGTTGTCTTGGATTTGAATTAGTTCATTTTCAAGGTTTGCTCTTGGAAGCGAGTGGCGACTTATTTTTTCATTACAGTGTGAGGGAGTTGACTCTTTCAGGCCCTTTCACTTTGAAACCGAACCGTCCACAGGCTGTTTTCCCATTAACAGTAGGAGTCAATCACGAGGCAAGGATCGCGGGAATCCGGCGCTTCATAGTCTGGAGGCAGATTTCGAGTCTACACGTGTTCCAATATCAAGACCTCGTGGTGTTTTTTTTTTAAGGAAATTTTCACAGTTGATATATCAGTGCCAGTTGATGATACGATATCAGTCAAAGAATATAATAAAATAAGTAAATAGAAAGACCTGGAAATAGAAATTGAAAATATTTGACACCTTAAAACTACCATCGTGACAGTAATAGTGGGACCACTGGGTATGATCAAGAAAGGAGCAGATAAACACATTCGACAAGATACCTGGCAGTACCAGCCTTTGTGAAAGGCAAAAAAATGCACTTTGCGGAACTGCTCATCTCTCTAAAAGAGTACTATCAATGTGACCGAAAAATATCACCCCAAAGAAACAGAAAAAAATAAATAAATAAAAACATTGAATACATATAGTCACAACCTTCCCTCACTCTAGGTCTTGGGAAGAGACCTGATGAAGGATTGTAAGAAACTGAAAATAAAATTGAAAGTTGAATAATAATATTAATAATAATAAAGTGCGGGGAAAGACTGATTATCATATTTACCAACCCCTCCACTCGGGCAGGATATGACACAAGGTCAAGCGGAGTTTAACAGGTTTGAATTCAGAGTTTTACTTCTCCTAGACTAGTTGCCTCAGCAAGGCTGAAGAACCTAGTCTGCCCTACTATTTACCCATAGCTGGAGGGAGAATAATTGGATTCATACCTTTCCCAAGGGTATTAGTGCTATGTGAAATGCAATCAGTCTCGTCCAAGGTGTAGTGGAAGGAAATTTCGTATTTTGGTTTGGCGCGCAATTCAATTCGACGCATAATTTCACCCAATCAGGATGACTTATCCTATTCATCTCGGGTGTCCTTTCTGGACAGCAGAAACTGAGTAAGCTGCCAAACACAGTCTCTTTGGGAGAACAACTCCGTCCAGTGCAGACGTCTCACTTGTGGTTCTTCAATAGCAGCAGCAGCATGGACACATGAGGGAACCTATCTAATTTATTGATTCCTTGCGTCTATTTTCTCTAAGACCAAGGAATCCCAATTGAATATGAATTAGATACATTCAATACGCCACACAGGAAAAACTTTATGTCACCTCCAAAATTGGCTATGTCGATGCGATGCCTAATCCCGCTTCCGGCACCTAGCTCTCATTTCACCTCTGGGCAACATTAATGGAGACACGCACGCCTCTCCCCAAAACCACCAGACACACAAAACTCACGGTGACTCCAAAGTTTATTTCCTCCAACGGCAAACAAGACTTCCGCTAAACTACAGCGAACACAATCCCTCGCACGTCCAAAGATACGCGCTGCTTTCTCAACTCTATCATATCTCCATTTCGTCTCTTTCCATCTTTCCTTTTCTACGAGGCTTGCAGCACAAACACAAACCCAATATTCCATGCTGCCAATAAAACCTTTATGTAAAAACTAACGGCATCTTTGTTTTCTCACTTCCTCATCCTCCTTTTATTTCTCACAACCTAGCGAGGAAACAACTCAACGTAAACACACACACACACACACACACACACGTTACAACTTTTCCTCGCTCATAACAATAATATTTTACTCTCGCTAAAAGGGTTTGAACTCATGTCGCCGTGTCCATTTCCTACGACGATGACCATTACACCACGGGCACCTCCACTTTTTAACCAACCCCTCCGCTCGGGCAGGATATGACACAAGGTCAATTTTTAAGCGGAGTTTAATAGGTTTTGAATTCAGACTTTTCCTTCTCCTAGACTAGTTGCCTCACCAAGGCTGAAGAACTCAGTCTGTCCTACTATTTACCCATAGCTGGAGGGAGAGTAATTGGATTCATACCTTTCCCAAGAGTATTAGTGCTATGTGAAATGCCATCAGTCTCGTCCAGGATATGAACTCGTGTCGCCGTGTCCATTTTCTACAACGATAACCATTACACCACACCAAAAAGACTGATTATAGCGACCAGAAACAATACTGACAACACGAGGATCAACAGAACAAAAATAACCAGAAAACGAAAATGGGAAGCAAAACAACTGTATGGATATTTAAAGCAACAAACAAGTGAAATTTCAAACGAGAAGACTTAGACATGGTAAAGAAAAAGAAACTGAATCTCTTCTGATAGCAGCACAAAACAACGCCATAAAAACAAGTATAGATAATACGCAACAAAATAGCAGGTGAGGATTATGTGGTGATAGAAACGAAACAATCAATCACATAATAAACGAATGCAGTAAATTAGTGCAAAAAGAGAATAAGACAAGACACGGCTGAGTGGGGAAGGTGATCCACTGAGAATTTTGCAAGAAATTGAAATTTGACCCTACGAAAAAATGGTATATGCACAACCCAAAATCCGTCTTGGAAAATGAGACACACAAACTCCTCTGGGATTTTGACATACAAACGGATCACCTAATCTCGCCCAGACGACCAGTGATAGTCAATTAAAAAAAAGAGAACCTTACGAATTGTGGACTTTGCCGTTCCGGGTGACCACAGGTTAAAACTGAAAGAAAGCGAAAAGAGAGACAGGTATCAAGACCTTGCTAGAGAACTGAGAAAAAAAACTATGGAGCATGAAAGTGATGGTGACACCAATTATAATTGGGGCGCTCTGTACAGTTACCAAAAGATTGATAAAGGGACTGGAGGACTTGGAAATAAGAAGTCGAATGGAGACCATCTAAACTACAGCATTATTAAAATCGGCCAAAATACTGAGAAGAGTCCGGGAGACTTGAGGAGATTTGCTGTCACTCAAACTCCTGTGGAAAACCACCAGCTAACACTAGTGTGAAAAACTCTCAAAATAATAATAACAATAATGATAAAAGGGAAAAGAAAGATAAATACCTCGACCTTGGTTGAGAACTAAAAAACTACGGAACTTGAAGGTAACTGTGATATCCATATTTACCTTATCCCTCCGCTCGGGCAGGATATGACACAAGGTAAATTTTTTTAAGCGAAGTTTAACAGGTTTGAATTCAGAGTTTTCCTTCTCCTAGACTAGTTGCTTCACCAAGGCTGAAGAACCCAATCTGTCCTACTATTTACCCATAGCTGGAGGGAGAATAATTGGATTCATATCTTTCCCAGGGGTATTAGTGTTACGTGAAATGCAATCAGTCTCGTCCAGGATTTGAACTCGTGTCGCCGTGTTCATTTCCTACGACGATAACCATTACACCACGGGTAACTGTGATATCAATTGTAGTTAGTGCACTCGTAACAATCCCCAATGATCGGTAAAGGGACTGAAAGACTTGTAACTGGGAGGATACCATCCATCATCATCATCATGTCGTGCTGCTAGCACGGATATCCCGGGCCCTCTCTCGCCACTTTTCCCTATCGTTCATCGCCTCTGGCCGGGCTAGACGGTGACATTATTAAGATTGGCCAGAATACCTATGAGTTCTGGGGACTTGAAGAGACTTGCTGTCAATCAAACTCCAGTTAAACACCCTCAGCTAACGATGGTGTGAAAAACTCTCAAAGGAGTCAAAATTTAAAAAAAGCTGCTGCCACCGCTGTGCCGCTACTTGAAACCATTTAACAATGTGCAAATAAATTTGTATTATTCAATAGAAATAATAACTTGAAACCACTTAATTACTAGTATTAGATAAGAATAGTT